>CM035104.1:20277600-21010100 GCA_020205505.1 Panax japonicus
TTTTGCTCCAATTTGATAAACTCCACCTCCTTCATGTGACGAATACTTTCGGGAAAGTATTTGTCGTTGAACAGCTCTTGGAACTTCTCCCAAGACATCTTCAGTACGGCAGGTTGAGTACGTTTTACCGATTCTCACCAGTAATCAGCCTCTCCGCGCAACATAAAGGCGGCAATAGGAACCTTTTGCTCCTCGGAGCATCCCAAGACATCAAATATTTTGGTGATTTTCTTTATCCATGCTTCCGCAATAAGTGGTTTTGGCTCTCCCTTAAACTCCGGTGGTCCCAACTCCTTGAACTGTTTAGCGGTGACCGCCCGAGAATTTCCAGTGTTTCCACCTACATTTTGAACAGGAGCCGCTCTCGCTTGTTGTTGCATGAATTGCATAAAGCCTCTGAACAATCCATCATTCATCATTTGGTCAGTGTTGTTGTTTGCATGAGGATTGTCGCCTTCCTAATGCACATTTTCCTGATTATTGATATGTGGAGACTCAACGGTCTCTTGTGCTCCATTGTTATTCTTAACATTTTTGGATGTCATTTTCAGATACTGCCACAAAACAATGATTAATTGACATGTAACATAATATCTCTAAACTTTGACCAACCAATTTAAATACAAAATAAATTTAAGTAGGTCATACTAGCGAAGGAATTCCCCGTCTCTCCCTTCCTAGTTCTAGTCTCACATCTTAGCCAGTGATCATATCCCTAAGCTTTGATACCAACTGTGACGCCCCCAAAATTAGGTATACATCACCCATCTTGGGTCGTCATATACATGGTACAAAATTCAAATACAACTTACTAATACAACTGTCGTGTACAATACGACAAAACATAACTGTGAGTTTGAATACAATTATTGTCTACTAGAGATTATACAAACTCAAAAAGAGTCCTCATTACAATTATTAACACACTATTTCACATTATAGTGAGGACTACTAATGTTATCCTCTGGACCGTCATTCCGTTCTCCGACTAGTCCCTGCTACGTTCTCATTTCCTAAAGAGAACAGTGAAAGAAAGGGTGAGCTCAACTAGCCCAGTAAGAAATATTATGACTAAGATAATGCAGGATAAATTATCGTTAGCCTTCAACAGTGTTAAACTGATAAAATATAACAACATCAAGTTTAACTGCAGCGGATCAAGCAATCCATTAAAAGAGTCAAGTAGAGAATAGAATCTACTATCTTTTATGATTTAAAAAGTTTTTCATAACTTTTATTGCTGAGACTTAGCTTAATAAATAATCCACATCATCCTTGCACTACGACCAAGGATATTCATTAGGGTCACGACCACAAATTTCATGCACTACGAGCCAAGGATATTTGTGTATTCATCAATGGTCATGATCATGCCAACAACTGTCCATCAATGCACTACGGGCCAACGAGGACTTTTACCACATCATTTATAACATTACGGTCATGATTATACCAAATAATCCCTGGTCATAACCATACCAAGTCCATCCATGCACTACAGGCCACAGATGACTTTCAAAAAAATATAAACATGAGGATGATGACAATGATATAAGAATTCGATAAAACAAGTTCAAGAATTAATTTTTCCAAGAACTACTAATGTCCAAATTGTCAACATGATAGTTCTTTGTAGAGTAAAATTCAAGAATGATCAGAAGAATATTTCCATGAAAAGATACTGGATGAAGCGCAAATATCAAGGATATTCTACTAATTTCATGGAGTATAGAAGTCAAAACTTTAACCAACTGAGTTTAATAAAGAATGGAATAACAACAGAAATCACCATTCATGCGGTACTTCGCATAGACAGGTTATTTCAACAGAATAATAATAACGGAACCAGGTCAGGCAAAATTTGCACCGACAGGATGTTCCAACAGAATAATAAAGACGGAACCAAGTCAGGTGTAAAACACACAGACAGGATGTTCCAACGAAATAATAATAAAGACGGAACCAGGTCCGGTGTAAAACACACAGACATGATGTTCCAACGGAATAATAATAAAGATGGAACCAGGTCCGGTGTAAAACACACAGACTGGAAGTTCCAACAGAATAATAGAAGAATGTCATCAAGTATAGGGTAGACCACGTATACAGGTTATTCCAACAGAATAATAAGAAATGAAATAACAACTGTTCTCTTCATGAATAAGAAAGAATAACACCCATTACCGTAAAAGAAATTGAATATAAAAGTAGCAAAATACTTTTCTTCTATCTCTCTATAGTCTCTCTCTATAGTTTCTCTCTCTAGAGTTCAGTAAATTCGTAAGAAAATAATGAAGGAATGGGCTTCTATTTATAGGAAAATGGAATACATGGTAACTAATCCATGAACGGTCCAGATTGATTTACTTTAATCTGACGTTCCATATTTAAAGAAAAATCTTTTAAATAAAATATAATATATTCTATTTATATAAAAAGATTTTTACTATGCAAACACTATGCAACACTATACATAATAAAATATAATATATTCTATTTATAGAATAACTTTAATAAAGTATTCTGTTTTATATAAAAAGATATTTCTGTTTTATTACGTTAGTAATACGAATAAAACAAAACTTCATTATCGCTATAATAATTCATATTATTAATTGACAATAATTGAATCAAACGGAGTGACTTCTCACATAAATATCAATAATCAATACCGTATGCTACTATGCAACAACGCGTATTACTATTCTTTTACTACCGAGTAGTTCAACAGTATCAATGGTAAGACTTCCGCCGTTATTCTCAATAAAATATTTTTGTCGTTTTCTTAATCCGACAATAATTCTGTTGTGGGGTCCACCAATAATTTTATCGTCCTACAAATATTTCCTGTTTAAAACGAATATTCCCCGACCAATCGAATATTATATGACAACTTGCATACTTTGCAAAATTTATAAATATTACCCACAACTATAACATTATATTAAATTCATTCCATAATATTCAAAAATGATAATTATAGAAAATTCATTTTTATTTAAAAAGTTGGGGTCTTACAGTTGATACAAGTAAAAAGGATGGAAAGAGGAAAAGTACCATAGAGGGCGATTCTATTAAGGATTTGAAGAAGTTTGCTATGGCAAAGAAGGGAAAGAATGTAGGTGATAAATCCAGTAAGAAGGATAATAGGTTGGTGACGCATGGTGATATAAAGCCTATTAAAGTGCAGTTGTAGTTTGATTTCGATGTCTCTTTAATTAAAACTGAAGGTGAAGTTCATATCAAGAAAATGATCCCCACACAAAAAATTCTAAAGATGTGCTAATTTAAATTCTGGTATTGTTAGTATCATATTATGGGTTGGTTACTTCTTTATTATGTGTTGGTTACTGTTAGCATATAATTTGGCTGTCATTATTGTTCCCTTAATTTGAGATTTTAGTTATTTTTATATGTTGTTCTGGTTACTATATATTTTTTAGTATACATGGGTTGCCTAAACTGGGTTTGGTCTATATGTTGTTTATGTCTTGGTTATCATTAAAATATGTTTTGGTTACTATCATATAACTGTTCGGTTACTTCTTTAGTATGTTTCGGTTACTATTATCGTATGATTTGGCTACTATTATTGTGCCCTTAATGTGAGATTTTGATTATTTTTATATTTTGTTATGGTTTCTATATAATTGTGTAGTATATATGGCTTGCCTAAAATGGATTTGACTACATTTTTTTGTTTTGGTTACCATTAAATTTTGTTATGGTTACTATTATATAAATGTTTGGTTAATGTTTTATTATGTTATGATTACTTTTATATTATGATTTGGCTACTATTAGTTAGCCATCAATGTGGGATTATGGTTATTTTATATTTTGTTATGGTTACTATATAATTGTTTGGTATACATGTCTTGTCTAAAATGGGCTTGGCTACATGTTGTTTCTGTTTTGGTTACCATTAAATTTTGTGATGGTTACTATAATATAACTGTTTGGTTACTGCTTTATTATGTTATGGTTACTGTTATATTATGATTTGGTTACTATTATTTTGTCCTCAATGTGGGATGTTGGTTACTTTTATATTTTGGTATGGTTAATGTGTAATTATCATATTATATTTTGGTTTATTATGATATTATTTGGTCGTTATTAGGTAACTGTTTAGGGTATAAATATTGTTTAGATTGGTTACCAATTACTATTTAAATCTGATTTTGTTTATTTGCAGATATGGGGTCTTTATTATCAGGAACGCAACATAAATTTCACTGAAAAAATAATATATTGGTGTGACATGGAAGTCCTCGGTATTATTATGAATAAACTGAACCAAAGTCAGTTGGACAAGTTTAAGACGTCATGTTTTGGGAATTTTCTTGATTTTGGTGAACACTAAATTTATTCCGAGATTCTTCACCATGCTCTTGTGAGGGAGGTTCAACAAAGGGACGACGGTGAAATGTGGTTTCTATTCGGGGAGAAAAGGATGAGGTTTGGTTTACTAGAGTTCTGTCTAATTTCTGGTTTTAGATGACAAAGTGAGGATGACATATCTGTATACAAAGGTATGAAATATCTGCTGGTGGAAAAGTTTTTTTGGGACAAGGCTGTGACGCGTAGTAGGCATAGGGACGTTGTATCGGGAGGCAGGTTTTAACGATGATGATGAGGCTGTGAGGATGTCGATGATTATGTTGGTGTTTAATTTCATACTATCCACCATTTCTGATAACTATGTGGATGAGGCAATGATTAACTTTTTATGTTTTGACGATGTTAGTAATTATCCTTGGGGGAAAGTGGCATTTGAGCAGACACTTTGTTGAATGTTTTGAAGGGGCGTTTGAAGAAGGGAACGAATGGTGGTTGAATATATAATTTCTATAAGGAGCATTATACTAAATCTTATAAGTTGAATGGACTTCCTTATGTCTTCCAAGATTTCTTATTTGAAACCATTCGACATTTAAAGCTCGGGGTATATGTAATGACGAGCATCCGTCGGATGTTCGATTATTTAGACGGAAAGAACTAGTGACGCCCCCCACAAATGACAAGATGAACGATCTAGTATTTGGTTCTGGACAGTTATACAAGTTACTAATAAGAATGTAGTTGGTTACCTTTAGTTATACAATTGGTTACTAATTATATTTTGTGCAGGTTACTAATAACAATGTAGTTGGTTACCTTTACATATATAGTTGGTTACTGATAATATTTTATGTAGGTTAATAATAAATATACAGTTGGTTACTGATTATATTTTATGATTTTTTATGTACTGATTTTTTTATTTTAATTGTACAATGTTTGTTAGATGCTATATTAAATTGTACTTAATGTTTTTCAGCTGAGGATAAAAAGCTTGATTCCCAGTTGAGGAGAAGGATCGACTGGATTTGGGCGGCGTTCACTTTTTCAATGGGAACGATGTTGATAAGAAGGTGAAAAAAAATGTGAAGGTTGAAGACGTTGAATTTTCTTTATCTGACGTTAAAGATGCAATTGATGCACGGTTTAGGCCGTTGGAAAAGAAAGTGTCTGAAATTAAGAAATACATTGGAAAATTGTGGGCTGATATTAGGGATGAAATGAAGATTTTACACGTTAAGATATGCAGGGACTTTAAGTTCATTATTAGGTCCCTACATATCTGAACGTGTAACATCTGTTGGGTTTCGGCACATAAAATGAAGCGGAAATTAAACAATTTAAAGTGCAATTTCAAAACCCTAAAACAGGATCCATGCGAAAACAAAATTAATTCAGTGGTTAGAAATTTATACCGATTATTGAAGCTAGAATCGATGCAGTCGAATCTCCAACGCAATCCAAACTAACTGTGTCTCTACGGTATCCACACGAACGCTCCGTGAATCATTGTACGATCTTCAGAAAAGGGAACCGCGATACTAGCCACCAAGGATGAGAATTTTTGAAATTGTTTTTTTTCTCTGGTCTCTCTCTAAGAGCGGCTAGGGTTTTTAGGTTATGATTTGTTACCTAAAAATGGTTGCTATATATCATATATATAGTAGTTAATAGGAATTAATCAAAAACCCTAATCTAATAAAATTTGAATTTATATATGTATATCCTAATTAAGTCTTACTTAATTAATATACCTATATATAAATTATCCTATTATTTTAAATTCGTAATTTAAATTCTATCAATCATATTGACATATTTAAATCTTTACAATTTAAATTAATTCCCTTTTAATTACATTCTTTGTGTGTGACCCTATAGGTTATTATTACGTTTGCAATAATTTTAAAATCATATTATAAAATTATAAACAGTGAGCAACATCTAGTAATGCATCACTGCTACCCAAGTAATAATGAGATCGATGATTCGATACAACCTTTTCGTGACCAATGTTTCAATGCAATTTAATCCTTTTAACCTTAATATTCTAGATTAAACTCGAGTCATAGAATGTGTCATATTCTTCATCATTTAATCTGAGTTTTTGTTGATCAATGAGTAAACTATATGAAACAAATCACTATTTGAGCATGACCATGCATTTCTTAGTCATACTCAATCAAGAGGCCTATGGATATCACCCCTAATAAATAGGAGGTTAAATTCCATCTAGATCACTCATATTTCTCACACGATTCATGATGTACCCAATAATCACCTTTATAGTCCACCCTATTAAAGGTGACCTTTGATGATATCAAAGTACATAAATTCTGGTGTAGTAATATAGTGATTTTAGGTCGGAGGACCATTACATCATTGTCACTATGAGAATCGCTAATGACACTTCGCATAATGCTCCACATAGAAATCTCATGGTGGGTCTGTTCAGTACATCATTCTCTAACACGTACATATGCATTGACTTAATATCTCATATATTTATGACCAATGAGATTTGGTCATCAGTCAATCCACATACTAGTCTCAATGCATCATTATTGTCCCATCAACAATGATACTCGACTAGGGACATTTAAGAGCAATGATACTAATTGTAATTATATAATCTCATGTTCAAGTCACATACTTGAAACTATATAATTTGTATCATTATTCTAAGGAATTTTATTATGTTAACATTTATATAATGCAGTAAATAGAACCATAATAAAATCATTCATTTATTCAATCAAATATAATATCAAAATGTTAAGCAACTATATCAAATATTTGGCTTCTAGGGCATATAGTCTAACAAAATCTGCATTTCATCCCTAATATTAGCCCGTAATTTTTCAATGTCTTTCTTAATTTCAGACACTTTCTTTTCCAACGGCCTAAACCGTGCATCAATTGTATCTTTAACGTCAGATATAGAAAATCCAACGTCTTCAACCTTCACATTTTTTCCACCTTCTTATCAGCATCGTTCTTATTGAAAAGGTAAACGCCGCCCAAATCCAGCCGATCATTTTCCTCAACCGTGGGAATCAATCTTTTTATCCTCAGCTGAAAAACATTAAGTATACTTTAATATAGCATCTAACAAACATTGTACAATTAAAATAAAAAAAATCAGTACATAAAGAATCATAAAATATAATCAGTAACCAACTACATATGTAAAGGTAAACAACTGTATAGTTATTAGTAATATGCATAAAATATTATTAGTAACCAATTATATATGTAAAGGTAACCAACTACATTGTTATTAGTAAACTGCATAAAATATAATCATTACCAACTGTGTATATTCAAGTAACCAATTACATTGTTATTAGTAGCATGCATATAATATAATCAGTAACCAAATGTGTATATAAAGGTAACCAACTACATTGTTATTAGTAACCTGCACAAAATATAATCAGTAACCAACTGTATAACTAAAGGTAACCAACTACATTCTTATTAGTAACCTGCATACATGTCCAGAACCAAATAATAGATGCTCGTCATTACATATACCCCGAGCTTTGAAAGTCAGAATGGTTTCAAACAAGAAAACTTGGAAGACATAAGGAAGCCCATTTAACTTGTAAGATTTAGTATAATGCTACTTATAGAAATTATATATCCAACCACCATTCGTTCCCTTCTTCAAACACCCCTTTAAAGCATTCGACAAAGAGTACTTTGTCTGCTCAAATGCCACTTCCCCCCAAGGACAACTACTAATATCGTCAAAACATAAAAAGTTAATCATTGCCCCACCCGCATAGTTATCAGAAAATGGTGGATAGTATGAAATTAAACACCAACATAATCATCGACATCCTCACAGCCTCATCATCATCGTCAAAAACTGCCTCTCGATATACCCTCACTATGCAACTACGCGTCAAAAACTTTTCCACCAGCAGATTTTCCATACCTTTGTATACAAGTATGTCATCCTCACCTTGCCATCTCAAACCAGAAATCAGAAAAAACTCTGGCAAACCAAACGTGATCCTTTTTTCCCCGAACAGAAACCACATTTCACCGTCGTCCCTTTGGTGAACCTCCCTTACAAGAGCATGGTGAAGAATCTAGGAATACATTTAGTGTTCACCAAAATTAAGAAAATTCCCAAAACATGATGTCTTAAACTTGTCCAACTGACTTTGGTTCAGTTTCTTCATAATAATACTGGGACTTCCATGTCACACCAATATATTATTTTTCCAGTGAAATTTTTGTTGCGTTCCTGATAATAAAGATCCCATATCTGTAAATAAATAAAATCAGATTTAAACAGTCATTGGTAACCAATCTAAACAATATTTATACCCTAAATAGTTACCTAATAACCACCAAATAATATAATAGTAACCAAAACATAATATAACAATTACACAGTAACCATACCAAAATATAAAAGTAACCAACATCCCACATTGAGGGCACAATAATAGTAACCAAATCATAATATAATAGTAACCATAACACAATAAAGCAGTAACCAAATAGTTATATTATAGTAACCATCATAGAATTTAATGGTAACCAAAACATAAACAACATATAGTCAAGCCCAGTTTAGGCAAGCCATGTATACCAAACAGTTACATAGTAACCATAACAAAAAATAAAATAACCATAATCCCACATTGATGGCTCACTAATAGTAGCCAAATCATAATATAACAATAACCATAACATAATAAAACAATAACTAAACATTTATATAATAGTAACCATAACATAATTTAATGATAACCAAAACAAAAACATGTAGTCAAACCCATTTTAGGCAAGCCATATATACTACACAATTACATAGAAACCATAAAAAAATATAAAAGTAACCAAAATCCTAAATTAAGGGCACAATAATTGTAGCCAAATCATACGATAATTGTGACGCCCCCAAAATAGGTCCAATCCAACCAACCTATTCTGAGTCGCCAAATACATGGTACAGAAAATAACTACAACTTTATTACAACAATTGTCGTGCAAAATACAACAACACATATGTTGTGAGTTTTGATACAAATATATATATATCAACTGTGACTCTTGACACCAACCTGGGTAGCACATTACCATGACACCTTACATAAAGGTACAGTCAAAAACTGTTTTAGAAATTAAAATCTTTGGGAAGTACTCAAGGAAACCTTCGTACATGGGAGGCCATGCGTCTAGGTTATGATAGTATCATATGCCCACAGAATTATCTTTGGTTGGCCCAATAAACCCCAAAGAAAAACAAGAAGATTACTATCATATTCTTTCCAATGGTGAGTCTTCTCTTGACATATCATTATCTCCATTGTCTCTAATTGAGAATTATACTTCAACCAAACTCCAAGATCATATAGATAGTGCTTGTAGATATAATCAGTAAGTGGATGTGCACAACCCTGTCTTATGATAACTCGAGGTTGTATGTCATTAGACATCTTGTATGATAGTGACAAAACACCCTTCCAAAGTTGGGTTCGCCTCACCCTATTCGGTTCACCAAAATTAAATATCTAATGACGTATACAATACGACACACTTATCTAAAGTTCTTAATAAAATTAATTACATACTATTTAGGGAGAACCTCAACAGCTATAGACCACCATTCTATTCCCCTATTATCCCCGCTCGACCCAGCTACACTCTTATTACCTGAAAGGAATTGTGAAGCAAAAGGGTGAGCACAACTAGCCCAGTAAAGAATATTATGACTAAAGATAATTAAATTTTCAATAGCCTTCATCAATAATAAATCAGAGATTTAGAACATATGATAGATGATAAAACTTTTCAACCATAGTTGCAGCGGAACGAGCAATCCATTAGAAGAGTCAAATAGACCATAATGTCTATTATCTTCTCTATGTTAAAAGTCCACCAACAATATTTTATTTCTGTAACATCAATCAACAATTCCTGTCCACAATCATATGAATAACTCATAATCATATTTGTGGTTCCAAATTCCTTTTCTCATCCAGAACGAAGATAATTTTCATCACCTGTCTTTACCTGAAACATCAAAGATCATGGTTATACCAAATCACAGTTCATGTTCATAATCATACTAATAAATCCATCTTTGCACTACGGGCCAAAGATATTTAACAACAGGTCATCTTTGCGATACGATCCAAAGATATTCACCAATAATTCATCTTTGCACTATAGGCCAAGGATATTCAACAAGTCATCTTTACACTACGGGCCAAAGATATTCACCAATAATTCATCTTTGCACTACAGGCCAAAGATATTCAACAAGTCATCTTTGCACTACGGGCCAAAGATATTCAACAACAGGTCATCTTTGCACTACATGCCAAAGATATTCATCAACAATTCATCTTTGCACTACATGCCAAAGATATTTCTCAACAGTTTATATTTGCACCACATGCCAAATATATTTATCAACAGTTCATATTTGCAGTACAGGCCAAATATATTAATATCTCAAAGAAATATATAATCATTTCAGAATTTATATAAACAATAATTATAACTATGTTGATCAATTCACCTTGCACTTAAGCTAAAAATATTCCATTGTAAATTCAATGGTCATGATCATACAAGTCAACAATTCAACTTTGCACTACTGGCCAAAGAGAACCCATAGTCACGATCATACCAATACTTTACCCATCTTTACACTCAAGTCAAAGAGAAATTCCATCACCAGGGTTATAAAAATATTATATATGATAATAAAAACAATAAGATCAACAACTATATTTAATTTCAAGAGCAAGATTCATAAATAAATGATTTCATAACACCTTAATCCAAATGTTATAAATCACTTAATAATCTTATAATCTAATATTATTAATATTACAACAATATGTTAATCATTTCTTAAACTTATAAACAATTTAATTTAATTGTTTACACTTTACTAATTAAAGCATTTAATCATCATAAAATGCCAAACTCATAAGATTTCATCACCAATAACCAAAACTCTCATAAAAAATCTGCATATACCTCATATATGATTCTCAAGCCATAAAATCATACTTTCTAATTTTCTTCCTTCACATAACATATTTAATTCATTTACTCGCAACTAGTCCATTTTAATGAAAAATACCAAATAAATTCCAAAAATATTTCTTTTCTGGGATTTAGCATAATATAGTCCCATATTGAACATATATTTTTCTCAAAATTTTTAAAATTCATTTACGATTTTTCATATGGCCAAAACTGTCGAATATTTAGATATTTATCATAAATTATACTTTTCTCCAAAAATTCCAAATTCACAGAGTACACTGATATTATATAGATGTACTCCCAATAAAAATTTCATCAATTTTGGAGTTAACCACAATGAGTTATAAGCGTTTACTTTTAAAATAGTATTTTCTCATAAAATCCATAACTCTTAATCTATATATCCAAAAATTCCCATTTTTGGACACAGTCAACAAAACTCATCAAATTATCATTTCAAATTTTTTCAGAATTTTTGAAGGTTCACAAAAATTTCGAAAATGAAAAACATAATAACCCTTGAAATCCCTTACTATCTTTTAACTCAAAAGAGCAGTACTGGAATGTCGGATATAACGCTGAACGAACTTGCACCGTATAGCAACACTCAAGATATCTAAATACTCACAAAATATGCTCGATAATATAGAGAGAGAAAACTTCAGTTTCTGGTGTGATTTTCAATTCTAACTTAAGCACCATATTTATAGGAAAATGCTTAAAACACCAAAGCAGAAAATTTAATAAAATATTATATATTTATATAAATTTTCCTTAGCCCACTCTTTTGGTCTAGACATCAGCAATACAAGTGACATAATCACCAAAAACGTTTTTCTAAACAAAAATGTTTAAAACTCCAAAAATCAATTCAGACCCGATATACTAGAATTTCAATAATTCACAATAAATAGCCCTTTTATCAGAAAAATTTGAACCACATGTCCTTTTCATAGGACATTTCTTTCTCTACAACTTTGTAAGTTTAAGGTTTTCCAAATTCCAAACAGAAATTGATCGAAATCCACAAACGGGCGATTTTACAAGCTATAATCAAATTTCAGTCAAGAAATGGGGTCCACAAGCATGTTTAACATGTTTTAAATATTTTTAGTAACCAAAAATAATCTTCCTCCTCATATACTCATATATCACACATTCATTATAAAAATATCATAATTATTATATTATAATAATATAATAAAATATTATTTTATTAGAAAAGATAAAATATTAATTTTCAACAAGTGTTACTTTAAAAATTTTCTCCATCTATATCCACATAAAATAAATATTTTCCTTATCATATAAATCAATAATTAAATATTCACAAATATATTACAGAATCACAATAATGACAACCAGACAGTTCCCAAGAAAGAGGGGGCTTTCCAATAAGGATTTCTCCTTACTGGCGCGCAATTAGATGACCAAACCTCTCATTGACAGAACTTTCTAGACATTGCCAATAATGATATCTAATAATATTATTCAAATAATGTGAATTATTATTCTGATAATAGGAAATACTGTGCCGTGACAATTATTGAAACAACAATAATATAAAATATCAATGTAGCAATTATTGAATTAATAAAATAAAATATTGAATAGTAATTACTGTAACAATTATTGAGTAGTGCCTCCTTATGTAAAAAAATATCATGCTTCGTGAATAGTACTCGTGAATAGTAACTCACAAATAGTAACTCGTGAATAGTAACTCATGAATAGTAATTATAAGAAAAATTGAATATTTTTATTTCATAAAATTCGGGGTCTTACAATAATAGTAACCAAAAACACACTAAAGAAGTAACCGAATAGTTATATGATAGTAACCAAAACATATTTTAATGATAACCTAAGACATAAACAACATGTAGACCAAACCCAGTTTAGGCAACCCATGTATACCAAAGAAATACATAGTAACAAAAATAACGTATAAAAGTAACTAAAATCTCAAATTGAGGGAACAATAATGGTAGCCAAATTATATGCTAACAGTAACCAACACATAATAAAGAAGTAACCAAACCATAATATGATACTAATAATAACAGAATTTAAATTAGCACACCTTTAGAATTTTTTGTGTGGGGATTATTTTTTGGCTATGAACTTCACCTTCAGTTTTAATTATAGAGACATCAAAATCAGACTCCAACTACACTTCAGTAGGCTTTATATCACCATGTATCACCAACCTATTATCCTTTTTACTGGATTTATCACCTACATTCTCCCCCTTCCTCGCCATAGCAAACTTCTTCAAATCCTTAACAGAATCACCCTCCGTGATTCTGTTCCTCTTTCCATCCTTCTTACTTGTATCAATCATTCTATACAAAACATAAATACAACACAAACCCAAACAATCAAAACTCCATTCTGTTAGTAAACTACTTTAATAAATAATACATTAAACTATTGAACCATTACTTACCTGTAACGATCAATCGATAACAACTATATTAGATTTGGATAACTCCTTCATTGCAACCAGAAACGAGAATAAATATAAGAAAATAAACCACTGTGCATGACCGATACCGAGTAAGTACGAGAATGACGAACAACTGAACCAATAACGATAATGAAAATGAAGAACAAATCACCAGTAACGATCAATGGAGAAAAAGAAAGCACATACAGAAAAAAGTAATAAGGGTTTCCAATAGGCAGAATAAGGGTTTGTAACTGAAGAGTCCTATAGTAAACAACCCAGACAAATGATAAGGGCGGTTATCACGCGTTTCAAAAAAAACCACCCGATTGACCGAAAATACGGGAACAAATTTTTAAGTATGACACTAATTTGTCATGTTAGCCCACCAATACCAATCCCCTAAATTAAGAAATCCTAATTGCACTAATATTGTAAATAAATATGGGAAATTGTATTACTTTTGTAATTATTTATGGATGCACCATTATTATAATTATTTTTTAAAATGTACTAAAATATGTAATTAATTGTGAGACACTAGATTTTATGAATAAATATTTAATTTTCTCGAAATAATTTTTTTTAATATTATGGTGTGGATTTGATATAATGTTATAGTTGTGGGTAATATTTATAAATTTTGCAAAGTACGCAAGTTGTTATATAATATTCGATTGGTCGGGGAATATTCATTTTAACAGGGAATATTCGTACAACAGCACAATCATTGGTGGACCCCACAACGAAATTATTGTCGGATTGAGAAAACGACAAAAATACTTTATAAAAATAACGGCGGAAGTTTTACCGTTAACTGTTGAAACACCCGGTGTTAAAAGTACAGTAATACGCGTGGTTGCATAGTAGGACACGGTATTGATTATTGATGCTTACGTGATAAGTCACTCAGTTTTGTTTTATTGATATTATTAATGTAATAAAATAGAATACTTTTATAAAGTTATTCTATAAATAGAATATATTATATTCTATTATGCATAGTGTTGCATATTGTCTGCATAGTATTTTGCATAGTAAAATCTTTTTATATAAAACAAAATACTTTTATAAAGTTATTCTATAAATAGAATATATATTATATTTTATTATGCATAGTGTTGCATAGTGCCTGCATAGTGTTTTATATAGTAAAATCTTTTTATATAAAATAGAATACTTTTATAAAGTTATTTGTTTTATTAGACAATAATTAGAATATATTATATTTTATTATGCATAGTGTTTGTATAGTGCCTTGCATAGTGTTTGCATAGTAAAATCTTTTATAAAGTTATTCATTTTATTATATTATAAATAAAATATATTATATTTTATTTAAAAGATTTTGCTTTAAATATGGACCGTCAGATTAAAGTAAATCAATCTGGACCGTTCATGAGTTAGTTACTATGCAGTCCATTTTTCTATAAATAGAAGCTCATTCCTTCATTATTTCTTATGAATTCACTGAAACTATAGAGAGAAAGAAGAAAAGTGTTCTGCTACTTCACTACTTCTATATCCAGTACTCTTCTTCCTAAGGTAGGGAATATTATTTGTTGTACTCGTAAGGGGTATTCTTTCTTTCTTATTCATGAAGAGAACTTCTGTTATTGCATTTTTTATTATTCTGTTGGAATAACCTGTATATGCGGGATACCCTATACTTGGTGAAATTCTTCTGTTATTTCATTCGTTATTATTCTGTTGGAATATCCTGTCTGCACATTTTACGCCGGATCTGATTCCATTTTTATTACTCTTTTGGAATATCCTGTCTGTACGTTTTACGTCGGACCTGATTCCGTCTTTATTATTCTGTTGGAATATCTTGTCGGTGTTTTACTCCTGACCTGGTTCCGTTATTTAGTATTCTAATTGGAATAACATGTCTATGCGAAGTACCGCATGCATGGTGATTTCCGTTGTTATTCCATTCTTTAATATTTTGTTGGAACATCATGTCGGTGCGAATTTCACCTGACCTGGTTCCGTTATTATTATTCTGTTGGAATAACCTGTCTATGCGAAGTACAGCATGCATGGTGATTTCTTTTATTATTCCATTCTTTATTATACTCAGTTGGTTAAAGTTTTGACTTCTATACTCCATGAAATTAGTGGAATATCCTTGATATTTGCGCTTCATCCAGTATCTTTTCATGGAAATATTCTTCTGAGCATTCTTGAATTTTACTCTATAAAGAAGTATCATGTTGACAATTTGGACGTTATTAGTTCTTGAATAAATTAATTCTTGAACTTATTTTATTGAATTCTTATATCATTATCATCATCCTCATGTTTATATTTTTTGAAAGTCATCTGTGGCCTGTAGTGCATAGATGGACTTGATATGATTATGACCAGGAATTATTCGATGTAATCATGACCGTAATGTTACAAATGATGTGGTAAAAGTCCTCAATGGCCCGTAGTGCATTGATAGACAGTTGTTGGCATGATCATGACCATTAATGAATACACAAATATTATTGGCCCGTAGTGCATGGATAATTGTGGTCGTGATACTAAAGAATATCTTTGGCCGTAGTGCAGGGGTGATTCGATGATATGGATTATTTATTAAGCTGAGTCTCAGCGATAAAAGTCATGAAAAATCTTTTAAATCATAGAAGATAGTAGATTTTATTCTCTACTTGACTCTTCTAATGGATTGCTTGTTTCACTGCAGTTAAACTTGATGTTTGTTATATTTTATCAGTTTAACACATTTGAAGGCTAATGATAATTTATTCTGCATTATCTTAGTCATAATATTTCTTACTGGGCTAGTTGAGCTCACCCTTTCTTTCACTGTTCTCTTCAGGAAATAAGAATGTAGCTGGGACTAGTCGGGGAACAGAGTTATGGTCCTAGATGGGGCATTAGTAGTCCTCACTATTCTGTGAAATAGTGTGATAATAAATGTAATGAGGACTTGTTTTGAGTTTGTATACTCTCTAGTAGACAATATTTGTATTCAAACTCACAGTTTATTTTTTATCGTATTGTACACGACAGTTGTATTATTAAGTTGTATTTGAATTATGTAACATGTATCTGGCGACTCAAGATGGGTGATGTATACCTAATTTTGGGGGCGTCACAGTAATCCCTTTCTTATTTGGTGTCTACTAGGCCATTTTGCCTTGATTTGTTGAAGGGCCATTTGAACATATTACTGCTTATTTGCTTTGGGCCCCTCATCAAAAGAAATACTGTATATTCCTAGCCGAAAGCTGCTGAATTGTCCCTTGGGCTATTGTAGATAGTTGTTTTATTTTTCCTAAACCTAACCTCGGGTTGTGAGGTTTAATGTATTAAGTTAGGTTTTGGGTTTCCTCGTTTTAACTAGGTGTTTTAGTTCTTACGGGGGATGGGACTATGTTTTGAGTTTCATTGTACTATTTATTTTTTGCAAATTATATACAAACTAAATTTAGCAAAAAAATAGGTCACTTTGGGATTATACCATGCTAAAAATTGGCAAGATCCAATTTTACAAATTCTTTGCAGCACTTTAAAGGGTCTAATAAACCACAGACTTAGCTTCCCTTTCTTACCAAATCGGATTTCCCCTTTTAGGGAGAAACTTTTAGGAAAACGATATTTCCGACATCAAATTCTCGATTCTGTCAATATTGATCGGCATACTTCTTTTGTCTGTCTTAAGCAATTATTAATCTTGCCCTAATGATTTTGACAATTTCGGCGGTCTGCTGTACCAGTTTCGGCCTTAGCAGTTGACGTTCACCAATTTCATCCCAGAACAGTGGATTTCTGCACTTTCTGTCGTATAATGCTTCGTAAGGCGACATGCCAATACTCGCGTGATAACTATTATTCTAGGTGAATTCTGTAACAATCCAGAATTTTAATTTGTAATTTTAAATATTTATTGAATTATATAAATATTTAATGGATGTGTTTATCGTTGAATAGATATTTGTTTGAATGAAGTTGATTTGATTTAGTTAATATTTGTTAAATAAATAATTAATGAGTTAAGGAAATTAGTTATTATGAGATAACTTTCTAATTTAATTTAATAATTAAGTTAGAGAGTTTATAATGATTAAATGATTTATGTAATAAATTGTTATTAGAATTAATTAAATTATATATGAAAACTTAATTAAAGAAAGTGTGACAAATAACTAAACTATAAATCAGTTATTAAAATAAATTAAAGTAGTTTAATTTAGTTTTGCCACTCAAGGCTTAAAGATATTAAGTGTTTAATTTTTAAAGGTTTTGCCAAACGGAGCCTTATGGCTTTTGGATTTTTGATTTTTGAATTAATAATAATATAAATAAAATATATTTATAATCTATACGATATATTTTGTAGCTGATGTTAATTCTTAGGCTTATTATGGCCATATCCATTTTATTTTACGCATTTGGTTATCAGTTGGATTTTAGTTTACGCTTACTGTTAGTAGCCTAGTTTAATACTGAGAGAAGAAAGAAAAGTTACAGAGAGTTTTGAGAGCGGCTTGTCAGAATTTGCGAGAGTTTGAGAGAGAAAAGGCTGGGATTCCAAAGCTCAGTGAAAGGATTTTTAAAGCAACAAAAGGTATTTTTCCATAATCTTAACACTATATACGTTTTACGTTCTCTGTGTTCTTGATTGTAATATAAAGTTTTTACAAAAATTTCTGTAAACCATGTTTTTATAATTTGTTATGAAATTATGTGTATTTGTAATGGTAATTGTTATAACTAGCATATATATTTATATATATATATATATATATATATATATATATATATATATATGTATGTATATGTGATTGCATGCTAAATTACGTATGAAAGAAAGAAATTGGGTTTTACAGTGAACATACATACACACACACACACACACACACACATATATATATATATATATATATGTGTGTGTGTGTGTGTGTGTGTGTGTGTGTGTGTGTGTTTTAACGACGTGAGTTTCAATTTCTATGTTCTATGAATTCTATTTTTTGAATTTTGCTATACAACTGAATTATTGCAATTGTAAGTAGTTGTAATGCTAGAGTTTATGTTTAGACAAAGAATTGTATGTTAATCTCATTTAAAAGAAAGAAAACTGTTTTTCAGTGTATGTTCTTATACATGGCTTATGACAGTAACAAATTTGATGGTTAAAGTGTATACGAATTGTAAAAATTGAACTGTGATTATGTTAATTGGGTATAAAATAAAGATAACGAAATTCAAAGGAATCAAGTTGGTGTATAATTGTGGTTACTGTTCATTGTGTCAAGAAATATCAAAAATGAAGTTTTGTTGGTTTAAAAATTGGCTTTCAAGGATTTAAGTTTTCTGATATTGTTGTTTAGTTGTGTTAAATTAGTATATGTATGATGAGTAATGTGTAATAACTCAATATTTTCAATCTAATTAAATAATAAATTTTGGATTTTAATTTTTTTATATATAAAGATGGGAATATGTGCAAAGAAAAGTATATGTATTTATGTGATAAATAAAACTTATTATCACATGAATAATTGTAAATAAATTCTTTTTAAGAATTATTGATCATTATAGATTATATTCTTATTATAAATTAATTTTGTAATAAAAATATTTATTATTTATTTTCCATGGAAAAATATGATTATTATATATATGATATAATTTTAAGGATTATTAGGATATGTATTTTATATATTAGTTATGTTAATTATTTTAACTTAATTAATAATGGAGTATATGAAGGTTATATCGGATATGGATTTAAAACCCTAATTCTTGATTTTGAATAATGAATGAGAATATTAATATAATATTATTTATATTTCAGTGATATAAACATGACTGATATGTGTGTGATGTTAATGTGTGGAACAGTTATAGTAAAACAGTGCAAAACCCTAGCGTTACTGATAAACTTTAGTACATAAGTCAATTACGACGGTAAGAATTTGTTAAGTTATGTGTTATATAATTAATGATAATTATTATTATATATAATGTTAATTAGGTAAACCCTAATTAATGTTTAGAAACCCTAATTACTAAACTAGAACCCTAATTGCTAAGTTGTAAACCCTAATTATTAATTTAGCAAGGTTAATGATAATTAATAAAGTGTGAAACCTAATTAACAAGTCCTAGGTGATTAGTAAACCTAATTTAATTAGGGAACCCTAATTCACATTTTTAGAAACTAAGATTCCCATTTTAGCCCTAATCACAAAATCCTAGAACTTGGACTTATGAAACCTTATGGTTAAACCCTACGGGTTAAACCCTAAGGGTTAGAATAGATTGCCCACTTTGCCACTAAAAGTAAAAACCAAATGACCAAATTGCCCTTTTTAATATTTTAATAAGGCGGAGTGTAGATCTAGCCCTAGTAGGTAGTTGGTGACCTAACTCTAGCTAGCCATGTGGTCTAGTAATAGCCTATAATCATCCAAAACCTGCTCTCATGATCAGCCCTAGGCTTTGAATCAAATTATATATAGATTATGAGAGAGAGAATGTCATATTCAAGCCTCATTTGATCACAACACCCAACCAAACTCTTTCAAGCTCAAAGCCTATGGAAATATTTAGTGGATCAGTCCCAAAGCAAAGCCCCACTATCACTTATAGCAGATCAGAAGTCAGATTCAAGGATCAAAGCTAAAAAGAGGTATAAATCTTTAAAATCTTATGATGTGATATTAGATGTTGTTAATCATTGGTTAGATATGTGTTAGAAGGTGTCATTTAGTGATCTGGGTTGTTATAACCCAGATCTATAACACTTAGATGCTCAAAATTCATGATTTTAGAAATCTGGAAAAGTTAGAAATTTTGGTCTAACAGTCAAATGTCAGGGCTCATAGATCATTGTATGTTAGTTGTTTGTTATGTTTCATGTTATGAATATGTTCTATGCTATATAGTCTATGGTCTAGAACTTTAATCAAGGTTATATCATGTTTATATTTCATTTTATAAGCAGTCAAACTGCGTTGACCAACCATGAGAGACTAAATCTGGGCAGCCCGGAATTGCCCAGAAAGTCTGACAAGCTTTTTAAGGCCTCTGATCTTGCTACTGACAAGTGACTTGGCCATGTTTGTGTAATGGACTTGTAGTCTGGTATAAGGTCTACACAATCAAGCTTTTAGCTCACCTATAAAGTATATAGAATCAAAATTATAAAGGGTCAAAGTAGCGTTGACCAACTGCCTTGAACGAAATCTGGAAAACCCAGAAATCGTGAAGAACATGCGTCCTGACTGTTAGAGTTTATGCCCTAGAGACCAATTATTTGATATAATTGCTTAACGTTTTGATATTATATTTGATTGAATAAATGAATGATTTTATTAATATTTTATTTACTGCGTTATATAAATGTTAACATAACAAAAATCCTTAGAATGGTGATACAAATTATATAGTTTCAAGTATGTGACTTGAACATGAGATTATATAATTACAATTAGTATCATTTTTCTTAAATGTCCCTAGTGGAGTATCATTGTTGATGGGACAACAATGATGCATTAAGACTAGTATGTGGATTGACTGATGACCAAATCTCATCGGTCATAAATATATGAGATATTAAGTCAATGCATAGGTACATGTTAGAGAACGATGTACTGGACAGACCCGCCATGAGAATTCTATGTGGAGCATTATGCGAAGTGTCATTAGCAATTCTCATAGTGACAATGATGTAATGGTCCTCCGACCTGAAATCACTATATTTCTACACGAGAATTTATGTACTTTGATATCATCAAATGTCACCTTTAATAGGGTGGACTATAAATGTGATTATTAGGTACATCATGAATCGTGTGAGGAATATGAGTGATCTAGATGAAATTTAACCATATTATATTTTAGGGGTGATACTTATAGGCCTCTTGATTGAGTAGGACTATGAAATGCATGGTTATGTTCAAATAGTAATTTGTTTCATATAGTCTACTCATTGATAAAGAAAACCTCAGATTAAATTATGAAGAATATGACACATTCCACGACTCGAGTTTAATCTAAGATATTAAGGTTAAAAGGATTAAATTACATTGAAACATTGGTCACAAAAAGGTTGCATCGAATCATCGATCTTATTATTACTTGGGTAGCAGTGATGTATTACTAGATGCCGCTCACTGTTTATAATTTTAGAATATAATTTTAAAATTATTGCCAACGTAATAATAACATATAGGGTCACACACATAGAACGTAGTTAAAAGGGAATTAATTTAAATTGTAAAGATATAAATATGTCAATATGATTGATAGTATTTAAATTACGAATTTAAATTAATAGGATAATTTATATATATAGGTATATTAATTAAGTAAGACTTAATTAAGATATATATAAATTCGGATTTTAATAATATTAGATTTTGATTAATTCCTCCTAACTGCTATATATATGATATATATTAGTCATTTTAGGGATTACGTCAAAATACAAAACCCTAGCCGCTCTTAGAGAGAGACTAGAGAAAATAGTTTCGAAAATCCTCATCCTTGGTGGCTAGTACCGCGGTTCCTTCTTCTGCAGATCGTAAGACGATTCGCAGAGCGTTCGTGTGGATATCATAGAGACGCAGTTCGTTTGGATTGCGTTGGAGATTCGATCGCATCAATTCCTGCTTCATAATCGGTATAATCTTTTACACGTTGAATTAATTTCTGTTTCGCATGGATCTTGTTTGGGTTTCAGATTGTTTTGTTCAATTTATTTTTTGATATGCATTGCTTTGATGTGCCGAAAACCATACAGTGGTATCAAAGCTACTTGCGAAACGATTAATTCATATTACGTGTTTTATTATTTTCGATATATATGATATGTGATGATACAATTTTACCGATTTGAAATTGATTATAATGTTTTCGATATATATGATATATGATGATACAATTTTATTGATTTGAATTTGAGTATATGATATTCTGTATGTAGGCATATTCTGGTATTATGAATATCAGTAATAGATATACATGTATATTATGTTCTGTTAATTTTATCTTAAATGGTGTAATAACAGCATACAACTTCTGTTCTAATTGGATTAGAAGCATGAAGATTCGGTTTAATATGATTAATTGAAACTGGACATATATGATATGTACTGGGTGTATAGTTATTATGGGTGTTTTGGTGGATTTAAATATATGATTCTGAAACTGTTTCAGAGATTCGTATGGAAAAATTCTACAATACAGATTGTAGTTCGAAAAAATTTCCAGGGCCGCTCGCCAGGGGGAGACCCCCCCTTGGACCCCCCATTGTAGCGCACGATGGTCGTAACCCCAATATGTTATATATAGTTTTCGTTAATTATATATAAAATGTTATGTATTTATTATGATATGCATGGTGCACAGTTAAGGCCTTTTGACCCATAGGTTAGTGGTTTTTTGTTTTGAAATACGGCTTGCATATCGTGTCTTCCTATAAATTCTAATGTAATATTCTCTTCTCATCTAAATCCCCTCGAATGTAACTCGAGGTTTCTTTAAGTCATGTAATAATCTGTAATCGATGAAGATGACGAGATGGAGAACACGATGGATAGATGATGATGGAGAGGAAACACATGCATGAGGAAGATCCAAGGGACCTACTATTTTGAAGATCATTTACCACCTTAGATTGACCTTCAATCTTTCATTAACTTGAAAAGATTGACAGTGGATGGGGCCATAATTGTGACACATTTAATTTTTCACTTTATTTATGCTTGTATGCGATATGATATGATAAATAATGTGCATGCTTAATAAGATTAAAATTGGTGAAATCTAAATTAATTTATAAAATCCCTCAATAAATTATTAAGTCTAAATCAGATGCCTTCCAATGAATAACACTCATCAAGACCTTGATCAATGGATGTAGGTTTGCCAAAGCAAAGTACCCTATTTATCTAGGTAAGATGCGATAGGATAATTGTGATATCCAAACTGTTAAAATCATTGGGCCCGACTTAACAAAGTTATCTCAATAGGATTGTGGACTTAGAGGCATGTAGTTTGGTAGTACCATTAGATGGACTAGAAACAAATGTTGTTTACCAAACTATCCAGAAGTTATATATGATATAATTGACAAAGGGTTGTCTACCTAAATAATTGTGTTTTAAGATATTAGCCAAAGCTAACTTAAGGCATAATGAAATATGGATCTTGGCTCACTAGAAAGATTTAATAGAAAATGCTTTCCGAATTAATGGTGAGGGCTATTAATTTGAATAAAATAGTGGGAGGTATATTTTGAATGTACTGTTATCAATTACATAATATCAACTCTACAATTTGACTTATTATTTTTGCACTTATAAATTGTAGATATCAATGGCAAACAACAACAACACAAGTAGTCTTTCACTACGATCAGTCCTTAAGAAGGACAAGCTGAGTGTAATTAATTTCCTTGACTGGCATAGGAACTTGAGGATTGTCCTCAAATAAGAGCGCAAGTTATATGTCCTTGATGGGCCCATTCCTGCAGCACCAGCTGTCACTGCACCACGTGCGGAGCATAATGCTTACAAGAAGCATCAAGATGATGCTCTGGATGTGAGTTGTCTCATGCTAGTAACCATGAACGCTAAGCATCAGAATCAACATGAGTTGATGGATGCTTATGAGATGATCGAGCATCTCAAGAAATTGTTCGAAGGGCATGCTCGACAGGAGAGGTATGATACAAGCAAGGCATTGTATCACTTTAAGATGGGTGAACGTGATCCAATTGGTCCACATGTACTGAAAATGATTGGGTATATTGAGTACCTTAATAGGATGGGTTTTACAATCACTCCGGAAGCCCAAACTGTGACGTCCCCAAATCTGGGTCCCAAGAACCTCGAACTTGGTATGTTACGATACTTCATCATCATACATATTCTATCATCTAATACGGAACAAATAAACATATATTATTTATTTTACATAATTTTATAACATTTTCCCAGGTCTATTAACCTTAACTGGATACATACCTTCAAAATTACAAAGGTTTACAATAAGATAACTAAATAGTTATCCTTATAACAATCTATTACTGTATTTTGCATTTGTCTTTGTCATTCTTTAAGCCTTCGCCTTTATTTGAAATTTATTATCATGATATAGCAAGGGTGAGCAACTACTTTGCCCATCAAGTTTAAATTCAATAAAGATATATCATGATTGAAAAAATAATAAGCTTTCAAGTTTTCAATAATTTAATAATTGTGAAGGAACATGAATCAAGATGTCAATAATTGAATGACTGAATCAATAATGTTTGAAGGTCAACAATGACCATGAACAATTTAACTGAACCTTATGGTAATGAAGGTGATCAGCCTTTCATACCTAATGACCATATGCAACATGCACTAATTGCGAATCAATAATCAGTTTAGACATGAATAATCATCAATAATCATTCACTAACATACTTTGAAATATAACTCAAGTTTGAGTTAAGAAAACTTGCCTGCATAGTCGATTACCGCTACGCAATTTAATTTATTCTCTTTATTGAAAAGACCTATCAAGTATAAGATTGATCTTTCAATTAGCTTATCATACCTTATTTCATAATACTATCTAACACTTAATCACATAGTCAAATATTAGATAATCTTAACACCATATTCATTTACTTACTTATAATCTCATCATCTTATATTAACGTGCCTAACCTTCACTCACAAAGTTAAGTATTAGACATTACACCTTAGTCTTAGTATTATCATTATACTTTGATAATCTTTTCATCACTTATAACTTATACTTATAAGTTTTCCCTTTATATGTTATCTTAGTAAGCTGGATAACCTTTCAGTAAACCGAAAAACATTTCAGCATCCTGAAATTACTATTTCAGTAGACCACCAAATATTTCAGCAGACTGAAACCATTTCAGTAATCCAAAATCCAATTCAGCACCCTGAATTCTCATTTTAGTCTATTACAAGCATAATATAGTTCATTGAATACCAAATTCAACAATTATATTGAAAAATAACATAAATCTCTTATTTTAATCTCCCGTCGAATATTATTAATTATGTAATAATATTTTACGCTAAGGTTATTAACTTTTTAATAACATTACATTCAAATATTACTAATAATATCTTAATCCAATATTATTAGCCATATAACAATAAGTTAAGTCATTAATCACATTAATAAACAATTTAGTCCAATTGTTTTTCTTTCCTTAATTAACTCATTAAGCATTCTAAAATGCCAAAAACATCACAACACTTCACACCCAACCCAAAACTTCACCAAAAAATATGTATAATCCATGCTCAAGGGTCTCAAGTCATAAATCGTACTTTTCATATTTTTGGACATCATATATTTACTTAAATCCATTTATCCATTTATCATCATTTAGATGAAAAATACTAAATCAGTCCCAAAAATATTTCTCTTCTGGAATTTGATAGAATATATTTCCATATTAAACATATATTTTTCTCGGAATTTTTAAAATAGATTTACTATATTTAAATAGTCCATAATAGCCAAATATTCTTTAATTTTTCATAAATCGAGATTAACTCCAACAATTCTAATATTTATACAGTATGTTCCTGTTATACACATGTACTTTCAGTAAATATTTTGTAATGTTTGGACTTATACATAGAGAGTTATTCGGGTGGCTTCATGAAAATAGCTCTCCACCGTCAAATTCATAACTCTCAAACCGTATGGCCAACAATTCTCAAATTTTTACACAACCTGTAAAACTTCTGATATTAACACTACAAATTTTTTCAGAATTTTTAAATCACAAAAAGTTGACAAAAATGCCCCCGTTTCAGCCTGCCCTAAAACAGTTTGTATTTTTGTTAGAAATTCGGGACTGTTTTGGCTTAATCAGTCACTACACTATGAAAACTCAACATTTTTGAGTGCTACCACTTGGGTTAACTAGTAAACACATCTATCTAGCACCCCTCTTTGATGGATCATAAAATGGAGTTACAGATTTAAAATGGTGGATTTTCAAAGTAAATAGAAATTTTGGATTTCTAAACTAGAAAATTTATTTGTTCTTTTCTTTTTGATTCAAACCAAATCAACACCCATTATGGGTAGATCCATACTTGAATCCAAGAAAAACACATAGATTATAGGGTTTTATACATCCAAATCAAAAACCCTCTTTTCATCAAATAAGAAAAATAAAGGAAATAAAGCTTAGGATTTATACCTTTCTTCTCCTTCTTCTTCTTCTTCTTCTTCTTCCATGGAGGATCTTCTTTTCTCCCTCCTCTTCCTTCCTCAAGGGCTACCGATCTCCTCCTCTTTCTCTCTTTATTTCACGAGTTCTCTCTTTTTCTTTCTTTCTCTTTCTTCTCTTCCTTTTCTCTTTCTTCTTTCTCTTCTTATCTTAACGATTTTATCTCTTTCTTCTTTTTGTTTTAACCGGCCACTTGGCCCTTATTATTGCCACATATAATTATTATTATTTAATTGCTTTATTGAATGTCCAAAATATCCTCATCACTAATTTGTTTTAAAAATTGGGACACTTATTTAATCTTTTGGGCTTTCAATTAATATTTTGGGTCATGTAATATTTACATAATCCAATTCTTTTCATTTTATACCACCTTAAATATTTAATTAAGGTATCAATTCCAAATATTTAAAATTTAAATCATCACTCTTGTACATTAAATTCTATAACCCAACTAAACTTGTTTTAATTAAGTTATAAAATTACTAACTTGAGATAATAAAAATATATCTCCTAACTTAATATAATTTTTAATATTATTATTCTCCCACAAGTGGGCTTAGTTTGGGTCCTTAATTAATTCCATTGAGCTAACAAATTTACTTATTTTACATACTAACAAAAACTAACTTGGGCCTTCAACCCTAATTAAATTGGGGCAATATAATACTTGTCACATACATAATATATTGGGCTAGATTAAATAATTTAATCGCCCTTAGACACTTTATCTACAAGTCTCATGCTTAATTAATTAATTGGGCTTGTTTAAATAATATAACTTCCTTAGTTCATTAAATTTAATTCTCTTGGACTCAATTTAAATTATTCGGCTATGATATCATTAAAGTCCAATACTTTTAATTCTATTTTACCCTAATCCTTTAATTAGGGTTCTTATTTCCCACACTAGAAAATTAATTCCTTACTTATGCCTTTTTAATTTCATAACCCAATTAGACTTGGTTATAAAATTAATTATTTTGAGATATATATAAAATAAATCTCTTAATGTTAGTATATATATTTATATACTAATATTCTCCCATATTATAACCTCTTAGGTTATTTAATTATCACACCTAATATATATTAGGTTATATAACTTAATTCTTATTTCACTTTTATATACAAAATAAATATATTCACAATATATAATGTATATTTATTTAATCACATACATAATTCACATAATCATAACATATTTCACTTCTCACACTTATTTTGACTTTTCTCAATAAAAAGACAATTGTTGACTTTGACCAAAAGTCAATCTTTACACATTTTGTGTTTACTGTCCATCCTGACTAAACTTGATGTTCCGGATGCAACCGAGCAGTCCGTGCTTTAAAATTCTATCTCTAACTCAAATTTTGAGTTTTAAATTACTCCCTTCATATTGCTAATCGTATTAACTAACGACTTTATACTTGTTCAATTCACATCAAATTTTATAGGTATCATAATACCTTATTCTTGATATTCATTCAAATACATATCAATTCATTTCTAGGGTTTTGGAATTTTGTAACCCATATTTTCTCTATTCTCATTCGAATAGCAAACCATATAGGTTTTAGTTAAAAATTTTAAATAAATCTTCAAATTCTATTCTAGGTTTTATTCTTTAACCTTTATTCTAATTATTCAAGATTTTATAAATTTTCGGGTTGTCACACAAACAGATCTTGTTTTGTAATCCTTGAACATCAGCTACTCTCAATTTGTTATGAATTATCTTATGAATGAAATTGAGAAACCCCTTACTGAGTTGTTGAGCATGTTAAGAACTGTCGAGAACAACATGAAAAAGGCAGGACCTGCTCCCATAATGATGGTACAAAAGGGGAACGCTAAGGGAAATTGGAAAGGCAAGAAGAATATAGGATCTAAATCTTTTGTCAAACCCAATTCCAAAACTAAACAGGCTTTAAAACCTAAAGATGGGGTGGCTAAAGAAGGTGAGTGTCATTTCTGTGGAAAACCTGGACACTGGAAGAGGAACTATCATGCTTATTTGGAAGATGTGAAGAAAAGGAAAGGAAGTACGACTTTTGATTCAATTATATATGTTATTGAACTCAACTTGTCTACTTCTACATCATGGGTATTGGATACTGGATGTGGTTCTCACATTTGTGTTAATGTGCCGGAACTTCGAAGGAGTAGGACTTTGGCAAAAGGAGAGGTTGACCTACGAGTTGGGAATGGAGGAAAAGTTGTTGCACTGGCCGTAGGAACTTATCATTTTATCTCTGCCCTCTGGGCTAGTATTAGAATTAGAGGATTGTTATTATGTTCCTGCTATAAGCAAAAACATTATTTTTGTTTCTTGGTTGGACAAGAAAGGTTTTTCATTTATAATAAAGAACAATCGTTGTTTGTTTTACTTAAATGATATTTGCCATGGTGTTGTGCAATTGTTTAAAGGTCTCTATATTCTTGATTTAGAATTGCCTATCTATAACATAAATACAAAACGATTTATCTAGAACTTGTAGCAGTACTAGATCATGTTTAGAATGTCAGATAATCATGGTCAAAGGTCTTTGACCGACCATGACTTTCTAAAATTTGGAAAACCCAGAATGTGCCCAGAACAGTCTGACAACATGTTCATAGTCCCAGATCTTTCAGTTGTTAAGTGTTATAATGATGTGTTTGTATCCAGTATATAGCTTGTCATATATACTATATATTTGTGACTTTAGATCCTTTAAATAATCAAGTAATCAAAAGTAGTGGACGGTCAAACTTGACCATCCGATCATGACTTGCATTTCTGGGAATTTCCAGAAACATGAAGAACATCTTTTTGATATAGGTTGACCGAATTAGATCTTTTAACTGTGATGTTGAGTTACTGATTTGTTGTTATAGTAATGTTCCTTGTCATGTATACTATATATTTGAACCATTAAACGACATAATTCATAAACAGGACATAAAGGGAATCGAGCATGAAAGTGATAGGATGAACTGCTGGGTTTCTGGGAAAACCCAAAAACGTTATGACAAGAATTTGTTGAGCCCAGATCTTTTTGATTAATTATTTTTAGACTTGAACATGGCTTGAATCATGTTCTCTGTTGGTTAATTTAGACAGCCCGACATTCAGAACACATTTACCTTGAACAGATTTCATGATAGAGGGCCATCAAAAGCGTTGACCGACCACGACTTTATTTTCTGGGCAGCCCGGAAACGTCAAGAACAACTCTGACAGCTTGTTAGATCTTGCAGATGATGTATGTTTTGACCATGTTTGTTGTTAGAATGTGTAGTATTACCTCAATACTATAATATCTAACCATTAACTAGACCAGAAACACATTACACAAGGAATGATTGATGGTCAAACAAGCAAGCTCGAGCACTGACTTTGAATGTCTGGGATTCTCAAGAACACCTAAGACGACATCAAAGGGCTTTAGCGACAGACTTATTATAATTAATTAAATTAATTTCTAAAAATTATTTAAAAATAGTAAATAAATTCTGAAAAATACAAAAAATAGTTTTAAAAATTATTTGAAGTTATAAAAATTAACTTTTAATAATTTGGCATATTTTTCATAAATATTAATATTTATTTGGATATTTTTGGTATTTAATTTATTTAATAAATGCATTAAATAAATTAATTAAAAATGATTTTATTGTATTAAAAATCATTTTAAATAACAATAAGGTAATTAATAATATTTTAAGTTACAAAACATAACTTTTAATATTTTAAGATAAGTTTCATTCATTATTAAATATTAATGATATTAGATTTATTTAGTAATTATATTAAATAAATTAATTAAAAATGATTTTAATATTATAAATCATTTTAAATGAAAATAAATAGTTTAAAAATATTTTAAGTTATAAAATATAACTTTTAATATTTAAAGGTAAATTTCATTAATAATTAAATATTAATGATATTAAACTTATTTAATAATTATATTGCATAAATAAATTAAAATTGGTTTTATTGATTTAAAAATCATTTAAAAGGATATAAATAAATTAAAAATATTTTAAGTTATAATAAATGATTTTTAATATTTTGATAAATACTAAATTAATATTCTAATATTAATAGTAATTATTTAAAAATGATTTTAAATGTTTTAAAAATTATTTAAAGGTAATATTAATACTTTAAAAATATTTTATGTTATTATAAATAACTTTAATATTTTGGCAATGGTTTCATTAATAATTAAATATTAATGATAATAGAATAAGTTAATATTTAAATCATTTAATAATGATTCAGATATTTGAAAAATCATGATAAATTATAATAATTATTTAAAAATTATTATAAGTCAATTAAAAATAATAAGACTGATATTTTCAGTTATTGAACTACATGATAGAGTTTTAGACTAGATAAATACCCGATAAAGTCGTCGGTACACCGAAATTGATCTAGACTTATATAATTAAACTCAATAAGTGTTTTTTTTGTGAATCAATGACTATTAACATATGTGACAATGTGATTAGGTTATGCGCATACTACAAATAGCAATACTATGTGATATGATATAAAATTCTAATCGAACGAATGATCTTATTACTGATATGTCGCTGTATAAAAGATTAATCTAAGTTGTGTTATTGTAAGCAGCAGCTCAGGAAAGTATCTGAACTATCCTTTACATTGTGCAAGTATCTTACCTTTGCATTTACTTTATGCAATGGACATGAGTAAAAAAGTTTCAGAATCATATTATTACGCCAGATTATTAACTCTATTATTATTGATTATGTATCCAATTATTCATATCCATACAAGTTCTTAAATTATTCGATCATTGTTTATCAACACAGTATTACTATATAATTCAGATATTTATTATGTTCGTTAATTCCTATATAGGGTTAGACAAGTGTCCCCACTTGGATAACCATTGTATTTAATCACATGCTAATACATACTTATTGAGTTCCGGTATGTATACATTAATTAAAAGTTGTCTAAGCTACTTGATCCAGCTAGACACAGATTTAGAAATATTGTTGAGCAAGATAGAACTTTATTGTATCCAACCAGATTGTTTTGGTTCGGATTCCCGACTAAGTATGAACATCCCGAACATGGGAAAACTTTTGTGCACCTAAGGTGGATAGAGTGAACGATAATATCGTTCTTGTATGTAGTATTGATCAATACAGGGCATAACGGGTTGATCACCCCCCGTGCCCATAAGTTATAACGGTTTACAGATAAAGTTCTGTTTAACTTTTTCGAAAATAGAAAAGAATGTTCATAGTCTGTTGACTGATCTCCAGTTATAGTCAGTACGTAGTTTCAAAAATTTTATATAGACGTGGTATGTGGTTATTATCGGTTCAGCTTACTTCACAACCGTTGATTCGTTGTAGAAGTGTCATTCAAAGAAAACATTTAATTCTTTCAGCTAATATATATTGTTGTTATTACTTGATGGGCAATCAAATGCTCATTCTTGCTTTAAATTTAAATTTTTTTAGCTAAGTATGATCAACCAGAAGGTTCAGGCAAGAACAAAGGGAAATGAAAGTTGTTTGAATGAGTTTTATAATATTCTATGTAATAGTTAAAGTTTATTAAGATAATGATATTTATTATCTATGATGTAACGAATGTTTAAAGGTCGCGTACCTGGGATTTAGACTTTGATATATGTAAATTAAGTTTGATATTTATATTATTGTTATTATTATGAGTATTATTCCGCTCATAGAAATGGTATCATGAAGCACCGAGTTCGGGTTTCAAGTACCTGAATTTGGGGGCGTCACAGAGCCCCACCTTTTTGGTTGATATATCTCTAACAAATGTGGAATGGGTTTAAAACGTTGAACTCCTCACCAGTTCCAACGGTACAAATGATATCATTGGTATGCAACAAAGAAGCGCATTGAAGAAGCTAAGGAAAGTACCATTGGTAAGAAGAAAACACCTTTTCAGGTGTTAGGTGAGAAAGCAGTCTGCTGTGTTAGTGGGCCAGGATGCAATTCAGAAGATGTCCAGAAAAGTCTCCATCAAAGTACAGAAATGTCAAACGCATTTAATGCTTCAACGAATGGATCAAACAGATAGATTTCAAGATCACATATATGCAAAAGATATGCAGATGATAGGATTAAGCAAGCATTGAACAAAACGCACAAGAACTCTCAACGCTCAACTTTACGATCTGAGAAAAAGAAAAGCTTGCTCAGCTACTCAGTTCTTTCGAACAAGTGCTTAATAGCAACTGAGTAACAACCATCAAGAACTCAATAACTACCAATCAACTGAAGTAAGATTTCCAAGTCAGAAGAACTTGAAGAGTTCTAAGTGAACTGTGAAGAGCCATGTCTACGGGACTTGAAGAGTTCAAGAGTGAACTAAGAAGTTCCTAGACTGCTGGTCTAGAAGGAATCTGAGTGATTCAGAAAAGTGTAAAAACATCCTTAGTGGATTTCTACTTGAGGAGTAGAAGAGTGGACTAGGAGCTTTAAGTTCTCTGAACCAATTAAAACGACTGTGTCTATTACATTCTTGTTATAACTGCCATAACTATTATAACTGTCTCACTCTCATAAACTCACTATCTTAAGGGAGATTAAAATAAATATTAATTCCGCTAAGTTTTAATCATTATCAACTAACAAGTTAAAACGAAAATATTTTGAAATATCTATTCAACCCCCCCCTTTCTAGATAACTATTGTGCCTCTGGGAACTAACAGTATCACCAGGGTGAGTGTTGGAATGGGCGCAGTGTATGTTACAACTATGGCCAAGAGGGGCATATTTTGCCCAACTTCCCAAAGCCGAAGAAGATCAAAGGTTGTTATGCTTGTGGTTCAGCGGACCATCTGATTAAGGACTGCCCAAGGAAAGGAAGCGGCAGGGGAATCAACTAGCAAGGAGGAAGCAACAAGCTGTTGATTGGAGGACCGATGCCATCCAACTGTCCAACTGCCAGAACTTTTAATATGACTGTTCAGGACGCGGTAGTTCACTACACCAAAAATGGCCTCTAGTGAAGGGACAAATCCTTCACTAAAGGCCCTATATCTCTCACAAATGATTTATTGCGAAGAAATATTTCCTTCACACGAGTGCTCGCATTAGACCTCCTCGCAATTGGGTATCCTTCGCTAAGTAGTAACTAAATGTTTTTTTGTGAAGGATATATTGTGAATAACTTATTCCTTCACAAATTGTATTTAGTAATGGAATATTGTTATTTAGTGAAAGATTGGTTTCCATCACAAATAATATTTTAAGAAGGACTATTTAAAATTAGTGAATAACTTGATTCCCTCACAAATAATATATTATGAAGAACAAATTTATTTAACGAGAGAATATTTTCCTTCACTAATTATAAATTGAGAATCTTTTTTTAAATTAGTGAGAGAAAATTTCTTCACAAATTATAAATTTGTATATAAAAAATTAATTGCTAAATAATCAAAATTCATGGAAAATTATAATTAATTTTTAAATCAATGATTTCATAATTTTTATTATTACTATTATTTTTAGTAATTTCTATAATAAATATTAAATTTAATATTTCAAGTTAATATAAATATCATACCTATTTCAAACTAATTGATAAACTAATGCATAAAGAGCCAATAATTAAAACTAATACTCCATATATAAATAGATAATGCTCAAGGCACGATAAGTACAAAATTTGTTATTATGTCTTGATCTCCCAAAGATCATAGTACTTACAATATTTAATAACCAATACAAGAAAACTAAAAGAATAACAACGAACTAGATAGAATGAAGTGTACATCATGCTAATTAGGTCCACTTAATCATCATTTTCTTCAAGGAAATCAAGGTTGGACATTTAAATTTCTTGCTGCAAAAGAAACACCAAAATTCAATTTCAATAAGATGAGGAATAAGAAAAAATGAGCCTGGTGAACTTGTGCTCTAGTGTGTTGAATGTGTACTGATCAATGTGCACGTCACCTGCTTCAGGAAAAGAGCTGCAGTAATGGAACCACCCTGACGACCACCGGTGTTGACCATACCAACTAACTCTAGATTCATGGAGTCCCAATAACTTTCTTCCAAAGGCAACCTCCAAAGTTTTTCTCCAGAAACATAGAAAATCATAGAGCTATCTTCGTTGCAATGAATCACAAGAAACATAGAAAATCACATAGCTATATTTCAAATAATTCAACTCCAATTTGATGAAGTAGGAAGGAGAAAAGGGGGAATAGGAATAAACCTATCCTCACAAAGAATCATAGAAGCACATAAAAGAACACTAAGTTATCAATTTATATAAAACATAAAAGCCCAAATTTCAATATAACTTGTGTGAACCTAATTTAGTAAGCCACAAGGAAACAAACTCCTAATTACTAATCTAAACTAATCGACCCACTATCATTAAAAGATATACAATAATTACAATTAATTTATCCCAGAAAAAATAATACCAAATAATTAACAACCTAGTCCAAGAGAACATTACCAATGCTTCAAAGGGGATCATCTTGACGTAGGTCTAGTAGGTAACAACGAAAAACTTAAGGCTAAACATAACAAAAGAACATGTCACTAAAATGTAATAAATTGGATCTGCAACACAAAGTATGCTTCTGCATGTACAATGACAACTTGCAACCAGAAGACTTGAACAGCCTCCACCATGTTTGGTAAATGGTATTTAGAAATAACTTCCTCTTTTAACTAATCCCAAAGAGCATCAAAAATGTGAAAAAGAAAACTAAAGCTTCATAATTGAAGCCTTAAACTGCCACCACCATGGTTCATACATGGTATTTAAATAAAATTTCCACTTTAACTTAGACTTACGAGCATCAAAAAGTGACAAAGAATGCATAATTTCATCACTCGAAGGTTATGCAACCATGCTACCATAGCCATATAAAGCTTCTTATTTTTTGACTTTAACTGTATAGAGCTGACTCCTGATAATTATGTTACCAGAATAACTCATGTCAACTCATTCTCTGAAATTATTTAAATTCTAGTGGTGGTTGGAGAAGGCCACCCACAATAAAACATGCACAGAATTCCCCCATCAAATACAAGTAAAATATAACAAGCAATATCATTGTATGCACAGAGACATATAATAAGATTTTCAACTCCACAAAAAATACCACCAAATACACTTTTATGTACATGCTAATAAGTGCTTACTATTTCTGCTCATGAATAACAAAGTAGATCAGCTCATATAAACTTTTGTGAACAAAACTTGAAATTAAGAATTCTGCTCAAATGCATGAATTCAGAAATGACAAAAGGAAAAAAGTAACACGATAGATACATCTAGATAAACACCAAACAAATGAAAGAAATGAACCTATTCAATCATCAGCCCATGGATCAGAATATTTTGCAGAAAGGAATGGCTACATAAAAATGCAAAACCTTCAAGAAGCTAATATAATCTAAGAGTGGAGGAAAAACAATAGAGGAACATACTGCAAATGTAAAACAAGTCTCATTGTAATTTTCAAAATGTTACTCTGTTGCATCAGAATCCTAAACAAGTGAATGTTCATGCCAAAGACCCTACACTTAAAAACATCATATTTTGCAGAATAAAAAAGAAAATCATAGAGCACTGAAAGAAAAATGGCCAATTACAATATTTGGCAATTAGATGACTGCCACCTAATAGCATAGCCTTACTTAACACTAGTATCCAAGTCCATGTAACATAGCCAACAACTGACACAATAAGAAATTGACAATTTTGACAGCCAAACACTTGTATAAAGATATTAATAGTTCCTGGTAAAAGAAACAATTCAAATGAAAGATGCATCTTTTATCAAAATAGAAACACAATAAGAATATGAGAAACCACTGATGTACCAAGTATCTAAAGAAGATAAGTAGTTGAGTGATGTTATGAATTTACATAAGCAACTCTGAATCTGCCTCACAAGAATAAGTCTGAGAAAATCTGTGACTGTTGCTCCCAATAACGCTGCCTAGATACAAAAAGACCAAAGATTCTTGCACAAATTAAGGGTTATTTTGTATCCCCTTCATAAATGACATTGCAGAAGGGTATTACGAAAACAAAAGGCAACTTCAATATTAAAAAAATTACATCTTCTAAACATATATACCCAATTAATTATAGGCCAGATGTGACTACATTCGCAGCCTGATTAGGACCACTAAATCCACTCACCAATGAAAACATGGAGTATGTGAACCAACAGTATGTGAACCAGCAGTAAAATAATAGAAGCATGGAGTATGTTGATAAGTCACCAGTTAGTAAAGAAACACAAACCTAGCAACCATATTCGGCATGCTATAGCATCTGCAAGAGATGGTGATATTCCTAGTTCTGCATTGGATATTTTGTAGTGCTGAAAGAGATTGTAAACATATAATCAAAGATCAGCATAAACCAACAGTTAGGGGATGTAAATAAATGGAAGGAACAAATGTAAAACTAACAAACCTTTTGTATTTGGGCTAGGTTTGATCTTCCTTCCAACTCTGTTAAATCAATCTTTTTTCCTTTGACAAGTTTCTCTATGGTTGAGGTCTACTCAAATAGTAAATAAATTCTCTTGTAATCTTTTACTTTTAGCAATGAAATAGAGCAACAAACGATGACATGACTGCACTCTGCATTATTTATGACTTAGTTGACTCACCTCATCGTCAGATGCACTGAAACGAGCTACGAGGACATACGTTGAGTTTTCAGAGATGCCATATCTTTTGAAGGATTCTAAGATCTGGTTAGAATAGAAGCCTAGAAGTAAAATTAACTAAAAGGGAGATATACTAAAGAAAATTTAATAAGCAATACAGTTCTACATGTTTAGAGCCTGAGTAATTAAAATTAAAACAAGCTCAGAATGTAAAGTGTGTGTTGCCAGTGACTCCCGCGATTTAGCTACAAGCGTCTTATGAGCAGCAGCTAGATCACGGAGTACATCTTGGATCTGTCTCATTTCTTAATGAAAGTCATATTAGATATATTCTGCGAAAGATATTGCAGCACAGCAGAAAATTATTAAAACAAGAAGACATTTTAGTACTGGAGAGCTGAGCTTAGTTTGCTTACATGTGATGCATTGAGAAATGCTAATTCAGGTTCCAGCGTTCCTGCTTGCATTGCATCCAGAAGTTCTCTAAGAAAATAGGAGAAGTTATTACCACACTTGAAGTTTAGTCCTTCAAAACAACGCTTAACACACAACTAATTGTTCTCTTAACTATACACCTTTGAAAGCTAGCTATTTTATATTTCTATTCATCCATGAAGCCACCAACCATGATACTACTTTGAATTATAACTTATAAGAAAGTAAGTTGTCCTTAACCTAAAGCCAACACAATATAAATATGACCAACAATATTTACAGTTAGCACAGTGGCATGTGGAAGTCGAAATATTATCTTTACTACAAGTCTACAAACAAAAGATGTAACCTTTGTAATGCACAACAAGCACTTTATCACGAAGAAGAAGAAGAAGAAAGAGTAGCAAAGATTTTAACAATACCAACTAATCAAACACGCATTTTAGACTGGAGCAGAGAAAAGAGAAGTATGGAGAAAAACGTTATGAAGTAAAATTTGTTTTGTCAAATTCCATTGCTAATAGAAATGATGAATAACACATGATGCCCCCATTGCACTTCGAGACGCACCACAACACTAGAAAAACCATACTTATGAATTATATTGCACGCATTCAATTTATTTTATTCGTTGCAACTTCCACTAGCCAAAGTCTCATTTCAATGTCAGTCAACTACAAAATCTCTTGAAAAAAAAATAAAAGAAAGACTAAACCAAAAATATCTGTGACATACACATGTAAACTATTCATAGCAAATCTATTCGTGCTTCTGCAGTTTTAAAAATGCTCAAGATCTTCTCCATTTGGATCGTTGGAGAGAAGGGCATCCGCTTCCTTTGGTCATAGACAGAGAAAGTACAGAGATAAGAGAGAAAGTAGTCTTGTTTTAATTTCAAATTTTGGCTTCCTATTTCTATTTTTTGCTCCGTGTTTTTGTAGATAGATAACATTTTTTTTAAAAACGTTATCTATTTAAAAAAAATGGCCTTTATAAAATACACAACATTTTTTCATATGTATCTACAATGTTTTGTTAAAAAACGTTATGAAAAAAATATCACAATGTTTTTTATGGTTTAAGTGTTGTCTATTTAGTATTTTGTAGTAGTGCTGTTGCTGATAGTGTAGGAAAGAAATAGTAGGTGTTAAATTAAAAACTAATCTGATCAAATAACTGAATAAGTGTTAAAGGAAAAAACATACCTTGAATTGAGATCCTATTGATACAAACTTTGAGGTTTTAGAAGATTCTTCAGGTAAGGGTGGGAACAATCCTGATACAAAGGAGCACCTAGAAGCACTCAAGTACGCTTGATGCTCTGCAATAACATAGTCTTTGTTCTTATCCAGAAAGAGCTCAGTTTGGTAAGTGTCTTGAAATCAGATTTTTAAATTAAGTAGCTCATTGGATTGGTTGCAATAGAAGCTCGTCCGACTTTGTTGGACAGAATAAAGGAGGCACAAGAAAAGGCTGAAGAATACAAGAAAATCAGGAAGAGGATCACGAAAAATAAGGAAGAAAAATTTAAGATAGATAGAGACGGTATTTTGAGATTCGAAGGGAGAGTGTGGGTGCCAACTATAACCAAGTTGAGGGAAGAAATTTTGCACGAGGCACACAACACGTTGTATTCCGTTCATCCAGGAGGCACGAAGATGTACCGAGATTTACGATAACATTTTTGGTGGCCCAAATTGAAACGGGAAATCACGGAGTGCGTTTGTAGATGTCTTACGTGTCAACGGGTCTAAGCCGAGCACCAAAGACCAAGTAGGTCTTCTCCAACCGTTGGAAATATCAGAGTGGAAATGGGAGCATATTACGATGGATTTCGTGGTAGGACTTCCAGTCACGTAAAAAGTTTTTGACGCCATTTGGGTTATTGTAGATCGACTAACGAATACGGCCCATTTTCTATCGATAAAGATCCGATATATCTTGAACCAGTTAGCGAATCTGTACGTAAAAGAAATTTCTTCACGACATGGAGTACTGGTATCGATTGTCTAAGATTGAGATATGCGCTTCACGTCAAAATTTTGGAAAAGCTTGCAAGAAGGAATGGGAACGCAATTGAGGTTAAATACCGCTTATCATCCGCAGATAGACGGGGAAAGTGAGCGAACGATACAAGCATTGGAAGACATGCTTAGAACTTGCGTGATGGATTTTAAGGGAAGTTGTGATGATCACCTACCCTTAGTGGAATTTTCTTATAACAATAGTTACCATGCGAGTATAGGCATGCCACCGTACGAGGCTCTTTACGGGAGGAAGTGTAGAACATCGTTGTGTTGGAATGAAGTGGGAGAGCAAAAGAAACTAGTGTCGGAATTAGTGCAACAAACTGCAGATGTGGTGACATTGATAAGTGCTAGATTAGTAGTTGTACAAGATCGCCATAAGAAATACGCAGACTTGCATCGACAGGACCGCGACTTTGAAGTCAAAAGTCACGTTTTCTTGAAATTATCTCCCTGGAAGGGAAAAATATAATTCAGCAAGAAAGGAAAATTTAGTCCGAGATTCATAGGACCATTCGAGATACTGAAGCGAGTTGGCAAAGAGGCGTATAAAGTTGCATTACCACCCAAGTTGGAGCACATCCATAACGTGTTTTACTATCTGTGTTGCGTCCGTACAAGCCTGACTACAAACACATGATTTCTCACGAGCCCATTCAAGTAAAGAACAATTTAGCATATGAAGAAGTTCATGTCCAGATATATTAGATAGGAAAGAACAAACATTAAGGAATAAGAGTATATCTTCAATAAAAATACTTTGGCAAAACCACGACGCCGAGGAGGCCACGTGGGAATTAGAAGATAAGATGTGAGGGGATTATCCCCATTTATTTGTGTAACCTTGTACCAATTCTGAGGACGGAATTTTTATAAGGGGGGAGGATGTAAGAACTGAGAAATTCATGATTTATTAAATATTTTAATATAAGAGAATGAATATTTATTTGAATAGAAATATTGATGTGTGGTAAGATGAGTAATTCAATTAGTGTAAATTGAAGTTGTATGAGGATTGAGAATTGAGAAATGCCTTGTGTGGCATGAGAAGGGAATTTAAGTGGTTAAACTCAGAGGAAGATTAATTGCGTATAATTATGTGATTCCATATAATTAAGGAATACACTCTTAAACTAATAATATCACCAATATGGTAGTTAATTCATATCATGTGAAACTAGTGTGGTGATAGAAGTTGGAACTGGATTGAACCTAAACCAGTTTGGCACTGCCAAGGATCGGCGCAACTGCGCCCTCCTAACAGTACAAACTGGCGCAGCTGCGCCATCCCAGCAGTACAAACTCGCGCAGCTGCGCTAGTGGCCAATCTGGGAAAAATTAGTTTCTTCTGTAAAAATGAAAAGGAACACTTTTTTTGTATTTGTGACATTAATAAAACCATATAATAAGAGTAAATTTTAATGATATAATGTATCAATTAGTACAATGAAATCCCATGTGATCTTTAATACAGAAATAATTAAAATAGTTGTGTATTCTAGAAAATGGGAAAAGAATTAAATGTTTAAATAAACATTAATATTAAATAATTTTATTATGAGGTTATGAGAGTAGTAAAAATAATTATGGGAAATACCCAGACAATAATACCTTACTGCATTATTTTATTGCGTGTATTTAATGTACACCGATTATATGATGTGAGTACATAAATAATCCCTAATTTCTTAATATAGTAACTATTGTACATTTAAAACCCATTTTGGGAAAGTAAAGTAACTAACTGAACAAAATTAAGCTTAAGTTGCTCAGATTTACTTTTGTCCCAAATTGATTGACCCACTAGTACATGAACAGTGTGCTACTTCTCCATCACGTGAAACTCAAAGGCTAGAATGTGTAGTGATGATGGCTAAGCAATTGGTGGTTGGCCAACTCTTGGTTAACCTTTGTTCCATTCCAATACACCATGGATTCCAACTTCCATGTAAACCCAAAATCCAGTCCATCATTTCTCTATAAAAGGACAATTGTATTTCATTTCTCGTTACTAAAAAAATTATCTACCAAAATTCTAAGTTTGAGAGTTTTAAGTTGCTGAGCAATTGTAGAAGCATACTCTATGTGTGAGGAGTCCAACTCAAGCTTAAGGAGGTATAAATTCGAATTATGTTCTTGAATTGGGTCTTGTTTAGTTATTAAAATTACTTGAATTTCTATGTCAATTATCATGAGTTAGCATACTATCATGTGTTTAGGAAGTATGTGTACCTACATGGGACCTTAAATGATGAACTGAGCATGTTTGAATCAAGATAAATGAAGGTTGGTTGATACTCTGCAGAACAGAGCAAGTTACTGCTACTGGTTCAGGCATGCCACAGCTGCGCCCTGTTTATACTAGGGTGCAGCGCAGCTGCGTCGTACCTCAGAATCAGTTACTGGTTTTGTTTATGCTATGTGTTGAGAACTTGGTATCATGACTAAGATATATACCTAAAAAGGGCTATATCATGAGATATAAAGCTTTCTTATGTAGAATGAAGTAATCAACATAAGTTAGTGAGAGATTTGTACTAAAACATAAGCTTTTAAAAACAAACCTTGTGAAAACTTATGTTCTATAAGTTCTAAACTTAGTGGTTTATATACATGATTGAGTTCAAATATAAATGAGCATGATATAGTGTTTATAGTTTCTTTGTTCATGACCAAACTTGTTAGACCTTGTGTTAGAGAAGTTTTTAAGAAAAAGCTTGATATGTTAGAGTTAATATACATGAATGCTACATGATGTAGGTTCTGATCATGGAAATATGTTAACATGATTTAGTTATATATGATAAGAGTTTAAAGTTGCCTTTTATGTGTTATATTCCATCATTCATGTTAAAATGATTTCAAAGGCAACCTTGAACATGTTTTCAAACCAAGTGCATTAAGTATGAGTAGTTAAGTTCTAAGAATCTAAAATAACATGTTTACATTCATTATGTCTCTAAGCATGACTCTTATATGTTTGATATAACAGTAGTAAACCAAGCATGAGTATAGGTATGTTTTTAAGGCAATACCAATGCTAGCTTTGAATAATGATACGAACACTATGAGTATGAGTATTAACTGATTATGTGATCTATAGATGTACATATGCCCAAGTTATAAAGCATGGTGAATACATAACCTTGTTATGCTTTAATTCCATATAAATCGTGAACTAAAACTTGTAAAAGTGAACTCAACAATGGTCATATATTTATGTGAAGACCTCTAGGATGTATGTATGTTAAAGTATAAGTGTATTGGTATGTTAGAGTTGGACTAAAACCAGGAGAACAGAAACTCAACTTTGGCCAGGCTAGATGACAGCGCAGTTGCGCCGTCCCTAAGCTTAGCGAGGGCCCAGCTGTGCCATCCTGCAATCATGTATAGTTTCTATTTTTGATCTGATGTTCGAAGCATACTTATATGGTTACTTTAGCTTGTATTATGTGACCAATATGCTTTGTAATGTGTTAAGAAACATGTTAGATGCTAGAGTTAAATACTTAATGAATGATTATAAATTTCAAGAATGAAGTTTGAAAAGGTATTTGCAAATTATAAAGCATTTATTTGAAAATATGTTGTTGGACTATGTGGCATCATACAATCTGATTTGTGCTATGAAGATGTTGGATATGTGATGTAGTAGGTATGAAGATTACAACTAAGTTGGATGTGTAAGTGTATGTTTGAACTTAAATATATGAGTTTATGTAATTAATGAAAATTCTATACGTGTAAATATATTATGTTAGGATTCGAAAGAGGGTATTAAGCTTTACTTTGGTAAACTACACTTGAGGCAAGTATTTGAACCTTTCTCTTTATCGAGCTTTATTTGGACTTGTGCAATTATTGATCGTACAAGTAGAACTTTGAAAGTATAATACTTCGTAATCTAGAAATGAAATTGGTTACAAACCTTGATTTTGAACGATAATTGTTCTTATATATTGTGAAAGAAAATGTCTAAGTCATTATATAAGACCCCAACTTTTGTGAATAAAGATTATTTTTTCTCGAAATATATTTTTGAATATTATAGGTGTGGATTTGAGATAATGTTATAGTTGTGGGTAATATTTACAAATTTTGCAAAGTAAGCAAGTGGTTATAAAATATTCGATTGGTCAGGGAATATTCATTTTAAAAGGGATTATTCTTACTACAACACAATCATTGGTGGACCCCACAAATAGAATTATTGTCGGAGTTAAAAAATGACAGAATTATCTTTTTATAAAAATACTGGCAAAAATTATACCGTTAAACTGTTGAACTATCCGGTGGTAAAAGTGCAGTAATACGCGTGGTTGCATAGTAGCGCATAGTATGGATTATTGATACTTATGTGAGAAGTCACTCAGTTATACTCAATTATTACTACAGTAATTGATGCATAATATCTCTCATATTATTGGTCCAATTATTGTCACAGTATCATCTGTATAATATTTTATATTATTAAATCAATAGTTGTGACGACAGAGTTATTTATATTATTATTTGAAATATTGACAATGTCTAGAAGGTTATGTCAAGGAGAAGTTTGGTCACCTAATTGTGCGCCAATAGGGAGAAATCCTTATTTGAAAGCCCCCTCTTTCCTGGGAATTATCTAGTTGTTAAATATTGTGAGTTATAATATTAATGATGAATAAGTTCGTGTTGATTAAAGATGAAATTGATATTTTTATTGTGTTGGGATTATTAATGTTAGTGGAAATCGACATCTATTTCGATAATAATCGATGTCTGGAGGTTATATTGACCAATCGGGTAATTAATTGGATAAATGAGAAATTAATTGCTATTAATTCACATGCTTATAACTATTTGTTCGCATGTGTGTACTATTGATTCACATGCATGTACTATTAGGGGAGGTGGTGCAAGATTGATAATACGTGCATGACTAAATTAAAAATAGAGGTATAGATGAAGGTACTATACTGTAATTATTTTTTTTCATATGTATAGAACTATTGATTCACAAGAATGTACTATTGATTCACATGATGTACTATTAAGGGAGGTGGTGCAAGTTTGATAATACTTGCAGGACAAAATTAAAAATGAAGGAAAAGATGAAGGTATAATACTGTAATATTTCGAGCCCCAAAACGTGCAATTATTGAAACTATATTTTCCTATAAATAGAAGCTCATTCTTCTTTCATTCTCACCAATTCACTAAGATTCACAAGAGCAATTATAGAGGGAGAATCTATAGGGATAGAAGCTATAGATAGAAAGAAGAAGAGAAGTCTTCTATGTAACAACCCCAAAATTTATACCATTTAAATCTCAACTTCGGTCGTTAACCATACATTAAATCTCTAATTTTACATCATTATTTGATATTAAAAACTACTAAAACTGCGGAATATTTAAAACGTTTATACATTTCCATCTTTTTTGCCCTGAATCACAACCTTTACATTACATCTCTTTGATTCAATCTTATATCATGAATCGTTACAACAAAATGACTATACAAAGTCTTACATCATAACTAAATAACCATATACATTGGATAGCTCAACTTACAATTCAACAACATGTTACGTTCAAAATATGAAATACATTTCTCATAAAACATAAGTAATTTTCATGAATATAGATCTCTATAACTCACTTAGCACATATCTTTACCTTAAAATCTTGACCTCCAAAAGTGATTATTTGCAAGAGTGAGCTCGATAGCCCAGCAAAGTCTAATAGTTTTCATGCATCACATAGCACATAATAACATGCTCGATATACATCTCATTAAAGTAACATGGCATACATGCTTTTAATTCACATAGCAAATATAAAGATTGAGTTCCTTACTCAATACTCCTTATTTAACCAAAATAATGTAGTCATAAATTGAATTTAACATTTCATGATTTCAACATGTATAACATATCATATAATTTAAAACAATTCATCAAGTCAACGTAGAAAATAGGAACCGAAAGACTTGCCTTGATCGTTGTTTACCAATAACAGTTTAACAGCTTATAGTTATCTGCACTTCACGTGCCATACACAATTATATAATCATACACATCAACTATTAGTCACATAAAAACACATATTAATTGTAATGTAAACTCTACTCCATATCTCATAATCTTTCCTATTAATTAGCACACAATGTTCAATTAGATTGTGTTAACTTTCAACTTATATCTCACTATATTTCATATTCGCATTTCATTCAAGTGCTTAAGTCTTGCTTATTAGTTTAATATTAAATCTATTCCATATCTTATAATATTCATTTCAATTGAATAAAAACACTTTTTAAGTTCATTAACACTTGGCACGGCGTTTCAACGTTCAATCGTTACACGCCCGATTTGCCTCTCTTGTGTTTGCTTACTATGCTTCTATAACTTATCTAATACATTATTTATTAGACATTTCCAACATCAATTCGTCGATTCCATGAAATACAATGTTCATAAACTTAGTGAGTTGTGTGTCACTGATACTAAGGTTTATGCAGTGTATAATGCAGATGCAACTGATAGTGGTGGAAGATATAAAGAAGTTGTCAACAATCGACAACTTGGATCGGTAACATGTAACTGCCAAATGTTTTCTCACTCTGGTGAATTATGCAGGCACATCTTGAGATATTTCATAGCAAAGAGTATTTCACAAATACCGACCGACATGATCCTTCATCGGTGGACAAGAGACGCGAACAAAAGCAATAGTGAAGACTTACTCTTTAACTCCACATCTGCTGACTTCGAACAAAATCAAGCAATGCGCTATAATCATTTGATGAGTGATTACCAGGAGTTAGCGAGCAAAGCGGCTTGCTCAGTCCGAGGTTACAAAACTGTTCTTAAACTGAATGCACGAGGAAAAGAGTTGGTTGACCAGTATGATCCGTATGAGAATATTACTGAACTGGCAGATGACGACATTGATTGCACAGTTGGAGATCCAAATCATGATATGGGATACGATAATGACGATGAAGATGCAGAGGTGGAAGAAGAAGAAGAGTTTTTGCCGCCTAATATTTCTCAAACAAAGGGCCGCAAAAAATAATCTAGATTCAAGAGTGCACTCGAGAAAATCATTCCTTCTAAGACTAATCGAAAATGTACAATTTGTGGCTTTGAAACCGACCACGATAAGCGAAATCACTATCGAGTGCTAGGGATTCCTGAGCCAAAAAAATAGGCGTCGGTTGTATTAATCATTCTATGTTTTTTTTATTTTATGAAAATGAACATGTAATATGTACTATTCCTCTTAATGTTATGCAGTACTAGTATCGGTATAATCTGTACTTCTAATATTGATAATCACATTATTATTATTATAATAATACTTCACTACTTTTATAAATTTAATAAGTAAATTAATTTCCTGAAATGACTTGAAAAATTATCATCATTACTTATTAGATTAATTGAACTAGTTTTATTAATAATAAAATCATTTCTTAATAATAAAATGATTGCTTAATATATAAAATCATTAGTAATAATCATTGCTTAATAATAAAATTATTAATACTAATAATTCAAGATTTATAATGATCATTATTTATATTTTATATAAGAAAAAATATTAAAGGGGATAATAATAAATATAGATATTAACTTATTTCTAAATAGAAAACCCCCATATATATTATATAGACTTGTTAATAATAATAAATTGTAATATAATAATAATACAAGAATATAGATTTTGGGGGATGGTGAAGTTTTAATATAAAGATATATCATTGGTTGAAATTAACAGCTAGGCCCGTGGTGCTCGGGTTGTCATATGACGAGTGTATGGAGTTTGAGGTTGCGAGTTCGAATCTGTTTAGCAGCGAATTGCTTGAATAAAATTATTTTTTTCAATTTTTTATTGTCAGCCGTAACAAGCTGTACCGGCTGACAATAAAAAATTATTCCTTGGTTGAAATTAACAGCTAGGCCCGTGGTGCTCGGGTGGTCATATGACGAGTGTATGGAGTTTGAGGTTGCGAGTTCGAATCTGTTTAGCAGCGAATTGTTTGAATAAAATTATTTTTTCAATTTTTTATTTTCAGCCGTGACAAGCTGTACCGGCCGCCTATTTTTTTCAATTTTTTATTGCAAGTCGTATCAGCCTGTACCGGCCTTAATTTTTTTTATTATTTTAATGCCAGTCGTATCAGCATGTACCGGCCGTAATTTTTTTTATTATTTTAAAGCTGGCCGTATCAGCCTGTACCGACCGGAATTTATTAAAAAATATATGTGTAAGCCGGTACAAGCTCTTCCGACCGAAATTTATTTTATTTTTTTTATTCCATTTTAATGTGTTGAGTCATGACATATAATGGAGAAATAAAAAAAACTTAAAAAAATTATGTGTAAGCCGGTACAAGCTCTTCCGGTCGGAATTTATTTTATTTTTTTATTCCATTTTAATGTGTTGAGTTATGACATATAATGGAGGAATAAAAAAAACTTAAAAAAATATGTGTAAGCCGGTACAAGCTCTTCCGGCCGGATTATTTTAATAATAAATATTCATTTTTTATATCTATACTGACAAGTTAATTTTACGTGGGCCTTACTTATTAAAATAGAAGCCGATAGAGGTAGATAATTAGGCACAACAACCTGTGTCGGCTTATCAAATAGAAAAGTTAATCGCAGCCATCTATTCAATTTATCAACGGTCCAAAAAGAAAACACAGAGACATATAAATTATATGTGTATCTAGTATTAAGGTCATAGACATACCTTTTGTTATTAAGAAATTCGTGTTAAACTCTTATAATAGCTTGAAGAACTCTGCTCTTGTTGCTTCTCTTTCTCAGACTCTCTCAAAACTCTCCTATCTCTAAGTTTTTCTCTGACAAAACTTCTTCTCTTTTATTACTTTGGCTTTAGCCAAATAGAATATACGTAAAATAAAAACACAAACAACGTACAATTTTTAAAATGTCTAAACCGACGCTATACTTAATATACTAATAAATTATCAGTTACCAAAATAATATATATATTATATTTATATTTTGTTTAATTTAATTTATATTACTAATAAATCAAATTTAAAAATCCAAAAGCCATAGGGCTTTGTTTGGAAAAATTATTTAAAAATTAAAGACTTAATATATTTAAGCCTTGTTTGGCAAAACTAAATTAAACTCCTTTAATTTATTTTAATAACCACTTATAATAAAGTTATTTGTCACATTTCTAATTAATTAAGTTTTCATACTTAATTTAATTAATTCTAATAACAATTCATTGCAAAATATAATAATTTATTTGATCATTATAAACTCTTTAACTTAATTATTAAATTAAATTAGATTACTATTTCAAAATAATTACTTTCCTTAACTCATTAATTATTTATTAAACAAATAAATAATCAATTCACATCAAATCAATTAAACAAATACTTATTCAACGATAAACACATCCATTAAATATTTATATAATTCAATAAATATTTAAATATTATAATTAAAAATCTGGATTGTTACATCATTCCCTCCTTACAAGGATTCTGTCCTCAGAATCACAACTCAAACCACTCATTCGTTACAATCTTCCCTACTTACAAAGATTCTGTCCCCAGAATCGAAGACAGAAATTAAACAAATAACTTAGAGTAATCTTTCATCATTTTATCTAAATATAGATTTTATATTTCCTACTACATTCATTACTTTAACAAATTGTAGATTTCATTTCATAATTTTCACTTGATCTCAATTATATTCCGAGTATTATACATCTTTTAACGCATTTATTTCCTTTTTAAAGGATCGTTATCCTCAACACTCGGGATATTACATTCACCATTTCTTCTAAGAATTTCGTCCTCGAAATTTTATTTATTAATCTTTATTCATTCAATCTATCAAAGTAAATTTTTACGTCACTACTTCATTCATTCATTGGTTTCTATAACCACTTTCTTTTCACAAAGATCATTCTACAATTATTTGCTTTTCTATTAAAAGTTTTACATTATTCTTTGATAACTCATATCCTTCTCACTTCAAAATCTCTTTTCTCACTTATTCAACATATTCATTATTCAGTGTCGCATTCTACGACTCACTTCTTTCTAAGGAATACCATCCTTACCACATTCACCTTTTAGAATATCAAGAATCTTCCACAATTACTCAATAATTGGGAAGCAATATGAATAACAGGAATTTAAAAGATTCCAAATCATGCTGAGGGTCATAAGACCACGAACTATGTCCACAGTTGCAAGTAATCTTTCAACTTCAACTTTAACAGTAATAAGACTATAAGGACCCCCATACTTAGGGTGTTAAGCCCTTCGTACGATGTATTGTGCACAAACATTTAAACGCTATGCGTATGTCCATAGTTATAAGTAATCTTTCAACATAAACTTTAACAGTCATAAGACTATAGGGACTCCTCGTACTTAGGGTGATCAGCCCTTCGTACAATGTATTGTGCTCAAAAATTTCAGCACAAAGTATAAACTAAGCGCAACCCCTAAATAATAGGGTTATTCATCTCAGCTTTTCAACATCTGAATCCGCACAAAAACAATTTGGTTTGGCATAACTTCTCAAGAAACTCTTGAATTTCTGAACATCTTTCAATATTTGTCTAGCTAAATCAAATAGCATAGACCTCTACAATAATTCGGACATCAACCAAAATATACATATACATATATACATATGTATTATCATATCTTAAAGAAATCTCAAAAACCTTTTTATGACGTCATGATACCGCACTGTATTTACAGTCCGTTGAGGATTCCGTCATTTGGTGATTTTATCATACTACATCATACCATAGTGGGCTGACGATCCTTAGATCACATCCAACACTAGGTAATATTGCATTGATGACTCCATTGTTTTTATCATCTTTGCACCAGGTTACATGATGCATTAATGATCTAAAATACATTTTGATATATTGCAAATCATTTTTGTCTAGCCGAAGCAATTAGCATAGACATACAAATAACAATATTGTTGTTAAAACTCATTGGTTCCATCATTTGATCCAATGTTTTTCAAGAAAATAAAAGTGTAAACATCAGCACGACGTCAATAAATTTTAAAGGTCTAGCATAGCTAGTAGATTTAGAATACCTATGCTTCCACCATCAACTCCATTTTCTATAATGATCCATTGCTTAATAGGTTTATCTATTCCTATCATCCTCAATACTCCATTTACATTTATCTATACCCAGTTCGTCAAACTTACCACACGTTATGAGTTCAGGAACTTGCCACAATCATATGAGCTTAAGAACTTATCCTTGTCAGACCATAGGCGTCCATTCGCTGAGGGGTTCAAAAATATACCATATAATTATGAGTCACGAACCTACCATAAGTATGAGTTTTAAGAACTCGTACTTAACCTTATAATATTCTCTAACTATACTCTACCTATCTGTTATACACATGAGAAAAGAATCACCTTCTCAACAGGCATATAGCAAATAGCGTGACACAAACATTCCAATGATTATCAATGTGATAAATTGAGTACAAGCACAAAACCCTCGCCATACAAAGGTTTGTACAACTCAGCCACCACCTGAGTCCTCAATTGAAATCCCTCCTAACTCTATCTTGCTCTTAACTTGATCTTTACTCGATACGAATTCCTCGTATCACATTATCTATAACTCCTCATGAGTTATCTCGTACTTTTTCATAGTACACCATCTTCATAGTATTAAGCTATAATTATTCAAACATTATAGACCATCTTTCTTTTATAACTTAAACTGATCACGTCGTGATCTTATTCTATAATCATCTCTCTTAAAATTCTTTTGTTAACTTGTGATCGTTTTGTTTTACGATCCCATTTCTTTCCTTTCATTTACGACATTATTCGTTATCTTGGCTATTGGAGTTAGGAAAATCCCATTTCTTATCTTTATATCTCTTCAAGATTCTTCTTTGAATCTTCTTGTTTATATAACAATTCTTCCTTTAAGAATTTCTAACTTCATTTACATCGCTCAAAATTTCATTCGAGTTCTACAATTTCATCATACGTATCCATTTCTAGACTTGGTACACATCGAGTCTCTAACAGTTTCAATATGGTAAGCTGAGTGGTTTCCCACAAACAACCAACAAACTAGGTTCCGAGTTACTAGTTCGTATATACCTCTGCTCTATGAAGGAATCGTTTAGCCCAGATACTATACATCAACTACTAAAGAGTACAATTGCACCATACTTAGATATAACTCTCTTTTCTTAACTTCTTTATCATTCTCTTTTTATAGACATTGTCTATTATTATCACTTTACATTCTTATCATTGGAGTTGGGTAACCCCACATTCAAATTCATTACTACTCTGTGAGATTCTTCTTTGAATCCTCTCACGCATGTTTTAATCCCTTTCTTTATAAATTTCTTAAATTACTTATTATTTTTCAAACTCTATTTGAGCTTATTCTTTCGTTATCTTCACATTCCTTCTTTAAGGTTATAGCCTACGGTACTCCAACCTAAGGTTTATAACCTATAGCTTTGATACCAACTGTAACGACCCCAAAATTTATACCATTTAAATCTCAACTTCGGTCGTTAACCATACATTAAATCTCTGATTTTACATCATTATTCTATATTAAAAACACTAAAATTGCTGAATATTTAAAACTTTTATACATTTCCTTCTTTCTTGCCCTGAATCGCAACCTTTACATTACATCTCTTTGATTCAATCTTATATCATGAATCGTTACAACAAAATGACTATACAAAGTCTTACATCATAACTAAATATCCATATACATTGGATAGCTTAACTTACAATTCAACAACATGTTACGTTCAAAATATGAAATACATTTCTCATAAAACATAAGTAATCTTCGTGAATATAGATCTCTATAACTCACTTAGCACATATCTTTACCTTAAAATCTTGACCTGCAAAAGTGGTTATTTGCAAGAGTGAGCTTGACAGCCCAACAAAGTCTAACAATTTTCATGCATCACATAGCACAAAATAACATGCTCGATATACATCTCATTAAAGTAACATGGCATACATGCTTTTAATTCACATAGCAAATATAAAGATTGAGTTCCTTACTCAATACTCCTTATTTAACCAAAACAATGCAGTCATAAATTGACTTTAACATTTCATGATTTCAACATGTATAACATATCATACAATTTAAAATGGTTCATCAAGTCCACGTAGAAAATAGGAACTGAAAGACTTGCCTTGATCGTTGTTTACCAATAACAGTTTAATAGCTTACAGTTATTTGCACTTCACGTTCCCTACACAATTATATAATCATACACATCAACTATTAGTCACAAAAAAACACATAATAAATGTAATATAAACTCTACTCCACATCTCATAATCTTTCCTATTAATTAGCACACAATGTTCAATTAGATTGTGTTAACTTTCAACTTATATCTCACTATATTTCATATTCGCATTTCATTCAAGTGCTTAAGTCTTGCTTATTAGTTTAATATTAAATCTATTCCATATCTTATAATATTCATTTCAATTGAATAAAAACACTTTTTAAGTTCATTAACACTTGGCACGGCGTTTCGACGGTCACTTGTCACACGCCCGATTTGCTTCTTTTGTGTATGCTTACTATGCTTCTATAACTTATCTAATACATTATTTATTAATGTTAAGCATCATTATATTTACTAAAATACATATTTTATAACTTAGGACATCATCGTTTATGGTCAGGAGCACTACACATGCATATGTGCATGCCCGACGCCCTCCGATTGCCCCCGAAAACATAATAGTCCTAAAGATGACCATTTTGACTACTATTACAAACCTCAAATTAAAACACTTAAAGTATGAAAGTTGTGGGTCTATTCGTCCTCGTTCCTGATCATCTTTAATCAACTCGATCGGAGTTCGTATGAGAAGGCTATGGTCGTTTTACTACAGGAGGCCAAAATTGTCCGACTCAGACTTTTGTTCCGGCGCTGCGGCACGAGAACAAAGTCATTCAGTGGTACCGCAGTGCGAGATTGGTGCTGGGGCTCGAATTTAAGCATCGGGGCTCCATTTTTGGCGCTGGGGCGCCGAAAACTAATAGAACGCAGCCCACGAAGAACAGAACAACTAAATTTCTGTCTATAACTTAATTTCTAACACTAATTAACATGTATAACTTATGCCAATTACATATATACACATTACCCAACATGCATATACTAATTTAAACCACTAAACAACAATCATAGAAAACTTAATTCCTTGAAAACACTATTTTCAACCAAAACACCATTACAGATGTTAGTTTACACAGTGAACATGGTAAACATAATTTATAAACTAATTTGATTCCTTTGAATTATGTTTCTCTGAATTTCTTACCCCGTTATCATATACAAGGTTCAATTTCATAATTTTACAATTAATATACACTAAATTTGTTATCTTACAAAAATCATATTCATGCATATGTGTTCACTGTAAAACCAATTCCCCTTACTTGTATACATAAATTAGCATACAATCTTGTCTATACGCTAAACATACAATCATATATATATATATATATATATATATATATATATATATATATATATATATATATGCTAGTATAACACTTACAAAAACATAGTTTTACAAGAATTTTCTAAAAACCTTCTACTCAGTGAAAAAGAAAACACAGAGACATATAAATTATATGTGTATCTAGTATTAAGGCCATAGACATACCTTTTGTTGTTAAGAAATTCGTGTTAAACTCTTATAATAGCTTGAAGAACTTTGCTCTTGTTGCTTCTCTTTCTCAGACTCTCTCAAAACTCTCTTGTCTCTAAGTTTTTCTCTGACAAAACTTTTTCTCTTTATTACTTTGGTTTTAGCCAAATAGAATATACGTAAAATAAAAAGGCAAACAACGTACGATTTTTAAAACGTCTAAACCGACGATATACTTAATATACTAATAAATTATCAGTTACCAAAATAATATATATATTATATTTATATTTTGTTTAATTTAATTTATATTACTAATAAATCAAATTTAAAAATCCAAAAGCCATAGGGCTTTGTTTGGCAAAATTATTTAAAAATTAAAGACTTAATATATTTAAGCCTTGTTTGGAAAAACTAAATTAAACTCCTTTAATTTATTTTAATAACCACTTATAATAAATTTATTTGTCACACTTCTAATTAATTAAGTTTTCATACTTAATTTAATTAATTCTAATAACAATTCATTGCATAATATAATAATTTATTTGATCATTATAAACTCTCTAACTTAATTATTAAATTAAATTAAATTAAATTACTATTTCAAAATAATTACTTTCCTTAACTCATTAATTATTTATTAACCAAATAAATAATCAATTCACATCAAATCAATTAAACAAATACTTATTCAACGATAAACACATCCATTAAATATTTATATAATTCAATAAATATTTAAATATTATAATTAAAAATCTGGATTGTTACATTCTACTTCACTATTCCAGTATCCAGTCTTCTTCTGAGGTAAGGGATATTATTTTTTCAGTATTCATTAGGAATAATATTTTCTTCCATACTCTGTAGTATATGAGTAATATTATTTCGTCTCGTATTCCTCGCAACATGAAGGTGGCAAAGGGAACCTTTTGCTCCTCGGAGCATCCCAAGACATCAAATATCTTGGTGATCTGCTTTATGCACGTCTCTATCTTAAGTGGTTTTGGCTCTCCAATAAACTCTGATGGTCATCGCTAAACAGTTCAAGGAGCTAAGACCATCAGAGTTTATTGGAGAGCCAAAACCACTTAAGGTAGAGACGTGCATAAAGCAGATCACCAAGATATTTGATGTCTTATGATGCTCTGAGGAGCAAAAGGTTCCCTTTGCCACCTTCATGTTGCGAGGAGAGGTAGATTATTGGTGGGAATCTATAAAGTGTACTCAACATGCCGCATTGAAGATGTCTTGGGAGAAGTTCCAAGAACTAATCAACGACAAGTACTTTCCCGAAAGTATTTGTCACGTGAAGGAGGTAGAGTTTATCAAGTTGGAGCAAAACAATATGACTGTGTCACAGTACGAAGCTAAGTTTGCCGAGTTGTCCCGGTTTGTGTCCCACTTGGTTGATAATGAGGAAAGAATGACGCAGATATTTCTAAGAGTTTTGAAACCTGAGTTACGTCAATACCTAATTTCTCACAAACTGTGTTTGTATTGAGATGTTGTAAATAGGGCCCAGTTATTGGAGCGCAATAATGATTCAACCCAACCAAGAGAGAGCAGCCGACAAATCGATAATACCAGTGGTAGAAGTCATCGAAGCGGTGATAACAAATGTGGTGGAAGTTAACATGCCAGAAATGGTAACCACTTCGGTGGTAATCATGGCCAAGACAATAAAACTAGAAATTTCAAGAAAAGGAGATTCAATAATGATGGAAGGATGTCAGCACCAACACCTGTTGTTAAGAAAGGAGAACGACCGTCGGTTGTATGTTACAAATGTGGAGGGGAGGGACACAACAGTCCAAACTGTACGCATTAGTCCAAAGCATGTTACAATTGTGGAAGAAAAAGTCACCTAGCCCGATTTTGTTGTGCACCGAAGTCAAGTCCAGCTAGGATGGAGGCATCAAAGGTCCTCCCAGACAAGACAAAACTAGTAGTTCAAGGGAGAGTGTTTGTCATAACCTCCCAAAAAGCAAGGAATCTGAACGAGGTGATCACAGGTAAGCTAATCATAAAGTCTAGCGAAGTCTATACCTTATTTTATACCGGTTCTACCCATTCTTTTATTTCTCCTACTTGCGCTCAACGTTTAAATTTAACTTTTAAGTTAGACTTTGATTTATCTGTTGAAACTCCGTAGGGAGAAACCTTCATTACATCCACTGTTTATAAGTCTTGTTTGATTCAAATCGGTAACCGCGCGTTACCTGTCAATCTTATCTCTTTGAAAATACTTGCATTTGATGTGATTTTAGGGATTGATTGGTTAACTACTCATCATGCTAAAATTAATTTTTTTTGTAAGGTTGTTAGTTTTCATATTCCTAACCAACCTATTATGCAAATACAAGCAACCAAACCACTAAAATAAATCACTGTCTTATCAAGCCATAAAGCTATTCATTTATTGAAAAACGGATGTCAAGCTTTCTTAGCACATGTCACAGATTTAAACAAAAATACGTCAGATTTGAATGATATTTCTATTGCTAATAAATTTTCTGATGTATTCCCTAAAGAACTTCCTGGCCTACCCCCAGAGCAGTGAAATTTAATTTTGTATCGACCTTAAATCTGGTACAAAACCCATTTCTAAAGCCCCATATCGAATGGCTCCTATTAAACTTCAGGAGTTAAAAACCCAACTACAGGAATTATTAGACATCAGTTTCATTCATCCTAGTACATCTCCTTGGGGTGCTTCTGTTCTATTCGTGAAGAAGAAAGATGGAAGTATGCGACTTTGTATTTATTATCGGTAGTTGAATCATGTCACCATCAAAAATAGGTACCTGTTACCTCGTATTGATGATCTGTTTAACCAGTTGCAAGGCGCCAAATTCTTTTCAAAGATCGATCTTCATTCCGGATATCATCAATTAAAGATTAAAACTGATGACATTCCAAAGACTACTTTCAGAACTCGGTACGGGCATTACAAATTCCTAGTCATGTCTTTTGGATTGACTAATGCTCCTGCTGCCTTCATGGATATGATGAACCAAGTATTCATGGAATATTGAGATCACTTTGTGGTCTTCTTTATTGATGACATCCTCATTTACTCCAAAAGCCATGAAGATCATGAGTAACACTTGAAGCTGATACTCCAAAAGCTTCGTGAAAACAAGCTTTATGCCAAGTTGAAGAAATGCGAGTTCTGGCTTGAGGAAGTAGCATTCCTTGGGCATGTGATATCAAATCATGGAATATTTATTGACCTGACAAAGATTAAAGCAATTCAAAGCTGGGAGCAACCTAAGTTGGTGACCAAAGTACGTAGCTTTCTTAGCTTAGCTGGTTATTACCGGAGATTCGTAAAAGGGTTTTCTCGAATCGCTACTCCATTAACTCAGCTGACTCGGAAAGATAAAAAATTCGGTTGAAGCGAGGAATGTGAGAAGAGTTTTCAAGAACTCAAGAGGGCTCAATTTTGCACCTGTTCTGACAATACCAGCTAGTTTAGAGGGATTTGTCATATACAGTGATGCTTCAGGCCAAGGTTTAGGATGTGTTCTCATGCAACATAGGAAAGTCATAGCATATGCCTCACGATAACTCAAAGAATATGAGAGGAATTATCCTACTCTTGATCTAGATTTGGCAGCTGTCATTTTTGCGCTTAAGATTTGGAGACATTACCTATATGGAGAGAAGGTGGAGATCTATACGGATCATAAAAGCCTCAAATATTTCTTCTCTCAAAAGGAACTCAACATGTGACAACGATGATGGCTTGAGCTATTGAAAGATTACGATCATACCATTCAATACCATCCTGGAAAAATGAACGTAATAGTTGATACATTGAGTAGAAGATCATATGCGGGTACGAGTACGAAATTGTTAACGTAAAGGCTCATTTTGTATGACTTATAAAGGATTGAGATAGAGTTAAAGACTCCAGGGACCCATGTAATGATGTCAAATATACGAGTAGAACCGACTTTAATCGATAAAGTTAAAGTTGCTCAAGCTACAGACCTGGAGTTGATGCGTATGAGGAAGAAAGTGCAAGAAGGTGTTATTCCGGAAGAAAGAATCGATAAAGAATGAATACTTCGAGTCAACTCTAGACTTTGTGTTCCTAACGTTTATGACTTAAAAGTATAAAATAATGATGGAGGCGTACAACACACCGTTTGCAATCCATCCTGGGAGTACCAAAATGTATCGTGATCTTCGAAATACATTTTGGTGGAGCAATATGAAGATAGAGATAGCGGGGTTTATCTCAAGGTGTCTAACTTGTCAACGAGTCAAGACGGAGCATCAAGTGCCAAAAGGTCTATTGCAACCACTTGAAATTCTAGAATGGAAGTGGGAGCACATTACCATGGATTTCGTTACTGGTCTTCCAAAGGTTTCTCAATGCATAGATGCGATTTGGGTCATTATTGATAGATTGACCAAGTCTGCTCATTTCTTACCGATGCGAGAAACTTATACACTTGAACGTCTGGCTCATATGTGCATAAACAAGATTGTAAGATTACATGGTATGCCAGTATCCATAGCTTTTGATCGAGACCCAAGATTCACTTCACGATTTTGGGTTAGTTTGCAAAAAGCTATGGGCACGGATTTACGATTTAGTTCAGCATATCATCCTCAAACGGATGGACAGACGGAAAGGACTATTCAAACTCTTGAAGATTTATTAAGACTTTGTGTCCTTGACTTCAAAGGAAGTTAGGACAAGTTCTTACCATTGGTGGAGTTTTCCTATAACAACAGTTATCAAGCAAGTATTGGCATGGCTCCATTTGAGGCGTTGTATGGAAGAAAGTTTCGTTCTCTAGTATGATGAGATGAGGTGGGTGAAGCAACGTTGTTGGGACCGGAGTTGGTACGTATGACTACAAAAAAGATTCAAATGATCCGAACATTTATAAAAACCTCGCAAGATCGACAAAAGAGTTATGTTAATCTTCATCGAAAGGACGTGAAATTCAATATTGGAGATCATGTGTTGTTATGTTTTGCTCCATGGAAAGGAGTTACGAGATTTGGAAAGAGGGGAAAGATCAATCCTTGATTCATTGGCCCATTTATAATCCTCGATCGAGTAGGAACAGTGGCCTATAGACTCGCCTTACCGCCAAGTATGTCTCGTGTTCATAACATTTTTCACATATCTATGTTACGTAAATATGTGAAAGACCCGAACCACATTATTGAATTAGAACCGAACGAGATAGTGGAAGATTTAACGTATGAAGAGGTACCTATTAAAATCTTGGATAAGAAGGATCATATTCTACGCTCCAAGGTTATACCTCAAGTCAAAGTTTTGTGAAGAAACCACGATGTTGAGGAAATGACCTGGGAGTTAGAATCTGAAATGAAGTTAAGGTATCCTTACTTCTTCGACATACCAGGTACGCAACCTAATTTTGAGAACGAAATTTCATAAGAATGGGAGGTTGTAAGACCCCAACTTTTATGAATAAAGATTATTTTTTCTCGAAATATATTTTTGAATATTATGGTGTAGATTTGAGATAATGTTATAGTTGTGGGTAATATTTACAAATTTTACAAAGTAAGCAAGTAGTTATAAAATATTCGATTGGTTAGGGATTATTCGTTTTAACAGGGATTATTCGTACTACGACACAATCATTGGTGGACCCCACAAACGAAATTATTGTCGGAGTTAGAAAACGATAGAATTATCTTTTTATAAAAGTAACGGCAAAAACTATACTGTTAAACTGTTGAACTACCTTGCGGTAAAAGTGCAGTAATACACGTTGTTGCATAATACCACACGGTATTGATTATTGATGCTTATGTGAGAAGTCACTCAGTTATACTCAATTGTTGCTACAGTAATTGCTGCATAATATCTCTCATATTATTGATTCAATTATTATCACAGTATCATCTACATAATATATTATATTATTAAATTAATAATTGAGACGACAAAGTTATTCATATTATTATTTTCAATATTGACAATGTCTAAAAAGTTCTATCAATGAGAGGTTTGGTCACCTAATTGCACGCCAATAGGGAGAAATCATTATCAGAAAGCCCTTTCTTTCCTGGGAATGATCTGGTTGTTAAATATTGTGAGATATAATATTACTGATGAATAAGTTCGTGTTGGTTAAAGATGAAATTGATATTTCTATTGTGTTGAAATTATTAGTGTTAGTGAAAATCGACATCTATTACGATAATAATGGATGTCTGGAGGTTATATTGACTAATCGGGTAATTAATTGAATAAATGAGAAATTAATTGTTATTAATTCACGTGCTTATAACTATTTGTTCACATGTGTGTACTATTGATTCACATTCATGTACTATTAGGGGAGGTGGTGCAAGATTGATAATACTTGCATGACTAAATTAAAAATAGAGGTATAGATTAAGGTACTATACTGTAATTATTTTTTTTCACATGTATAGAACTATTGATTCACATGAATGTACTATTGATTCACATGATGTACTATTAGGGGAGGTGGTGCAAGTTTGATAATACTTGTAGGACTAAATTAAAAATGAAGGAAAAGATGAAGGTATTATACTGTAATATTTTGAGCCCCAAAACGTGCAATTATTGAAACTATATTTTCCTATAAATAGAAGCTCATTCTTCTTTCATTCTCACCAATTCACTAAGACTCACAAGAACAATTATAGAGAGAGAATCTATAGAGAGAAGCTATAGAAAGAAAGAAGAAGAGAAGTCTACTACTTCATTATTCTAGTATCCAGTCTTCTTCTGAGGTAAGGGATATTATTTTTTTCAGTATTCATAAGGAATAAGATTTTCTTCCATACTCTGTAGTATGTGAGTAATATTATTTCATCTCGTATCCCTGCTTATATCCTTATTTTGTTAAAGTATTGTTTTTATACTCCGTGAAATTAGTAGAATATCCTTGAAATTTGTGATTCATCTAGTATCGTTTCACAAGGATATTTTCTGCACATTCTTGTTAAACTTTAAGTTTTTCATGCCGGAGTACTGTTCGTGAGTAGTATTCATTTTTACTATACTATTCACAAAGTACTATTCATGGGGTACTATTCCCGAAGTACTATTTACGGGGTACTATTTATTCGGGTACTATTCTCTTGGAAAATTATTCATTATTTGAATTCTTATATCATTGTCATCATCCTCATGCTTAATTTATGATTAAAGTCATTTTTGGCTTACGTACATAGATGGACTGTTGATTGGTATGATTATAACCATGGATCATTCGGTATAATCATGACCCATAATGTTACAAATGATGTGGTAAAAGTCCTCATTGGCCTATAGTACATTGATGGACAGTTGTTGGTATGATTATAACCAGGGATTATTCGGTATGATCATAACCATTGATGATTACATAAATATCTTTGGTCGTGGTGCAGGGATGATTCGATGATGCGGTTTATTTATTAAGTTGAGTCTTAGCGATAAAGTTGATGTAAAACCTTTTTAAATCATAGAAGATAGTAAATATCATGCTCTACTTGACTCTTCTAATGGATTGCTTGTCCCGCTGCAGTTAAACTTGATGTTTATTGTATTTTATCAGTTTAACACCGTTGAAGGCTAACGATAATTTATTCTGCATTATCTTAGTCATAATATTTCTTACTGGGCTAGTTGAGCTCACCCTTTTGCTTTCATTGTTCTCTTCAGAAAATGAGAACATAGCCAGGACTAGTCTGGGAACACAGTGACGGTCTGAGATAGTGGTTATAGTAGTCCTCACTATTTTATGAAATAGTGTTATAATAAATGTAATGAGGACTTCATTTGAGTTTGAATACTATCTATGAGACAATATTCGTGTAAAAACTCTAAGCTATGCTTTTTTCGTATTGTATAAAAGAAGTTTGTATTTGATTTATATACCATGTATTTGGTGACTCGGAATGGGTGATGTATACCTATTTTGGGGGCGTCACACATTACTTCGGCTAGACAATTGATATTGATCAAAAGTTATCCAAACAAAATTTACTTGGTGCTGACTCATATAACTGAGATGAACAACCCTCTTGGTAGGGGAATTATATATTGTTGGGAAACAGACGTGCACACTTGAGAAAGATTAAATGTAATGCATTGACATAGGGTACTTTAGGCTGATCACCTTTTGTACTCATTTTGTAGAATTTTTAGTTAATTACTTTGAATTCTAGGAGATGTTCGTAGTCCTTAGTCACTGCTCAGTATTCATTACTTTGAAATCTTGAATTGATAAATCATTGAATATTATTGATCTTTTCTGTCTATAGCGACTATTATTGATAATCATTGATACTTCTTGCTATCTTGAACTATCTTTATTATTGTACCTTGAGAAATACAAAACTACCTTGAGTACCCTTATTGCTATATTACTTGATGGGCAAATTTTTTGTTCATCCTTGCTTTCCCAAAAAACATTTCAGTTAAGGCAGAACATGGTGAGCCCTCTAGCAAGGACAAGGGTAAAGAGAAGGCTTTGGAGTAGTTATTCCATAATGCTAGAATGTATTGTTATCTGGTTGTAAAAGAATTTATTTATAATAAGTTATGTTTGGTTTAAGTTGTATTGGATTATGAAATAGTTATGTCTAAACGATGTTAGTTATGTATAAGGTATTGTAAGAGATGTTTAAGTTACGAACCCTTGGGACGAGAATAATTATATTATAACGATGTAATTTATTCTATTATTTCCGATGTATGAGATGTTGATTGATTATTAGAGTTAGTATCTGACAACCAAATTTGAGACGAGGGTGGTCTGAATTTTGGGACGTCACATGCACTCCTTATCGCGAAACGATTTCTTTTACCTATAAATTTGCTAATTGATTTAAAGTGAATCAGATCTTTATTGGTAGAAAATGAGTTGTCTTTGTCAGTCGATCCATAATAACCCAAATCGCATCAAAACCCTTCTGTGTGGTTAAAAGTCCCACCACGAAGTCCATCATAATGTGTTCCCATTTCCACTCTAATATATCTAACGGTTGAAGTAGACCACTCGCACTCTGGTGCTCTACTTTAACTCGTTAACATGTAAGACATCTACTTACGCACCTCTCATTTAAGATTGGGCCACCAAAAGTGCTGTCGATGATCCCGATACATTTTGTGCCTCCTGGATGAACCAAATATGTTGATGTGCCTCGTGCAAAATTTCCTCTCTTAATTCAGTTACGACTGGCACCCACACTCGACCTTCGAATCTTAATATCCCGTCCTTATCCATCTTGAACCTTTTTTCTTCATTTTCTGTTATCCTTTACTTTATCTTCTCGCACTCTCCATCCTTCTCTTGTGATTCATTTATTCTATCCAATAACGTCGGACGAGCTTCCATTACGAATAACTTCCCCTCAAGCTTTTTGGGTTCCTTTACTTCTATTTTCAATCTTTACATTTCTCTTATTAGTTCTTCCTGAGTGGTCAATTTGAGTGAATTCTCCCTTTTTTTTCCTACTCAATGCATCAGCTACTACGTTTATCTTTCCCGTGTGATAAAGAATTTTGCAATCGTAGTATTTGATCAATTCCAACCACCTCCTTTGTCGCATGTTCAAATCCTTTTGTGTAAAGATATATTTTTAGACTCTTGTGGTCTGCATATATCTCACATTTTTTCCATACAAATAATGCCTCCAAATCTTCAACGCAAAAACTACACCACGAAACCTCTCGTATCAGTTTTCGTAATCTTTCAGCTGTCGTAACGCATACGCGATGACCTCTTCATGTTGCATTAGAACACATCTAAGAGATCTATACTACACAAAACCTCTCATATCATCCGGTAATGACAATACAGGCGCCTCCCTCAACCTCTTCTTCAACTTTTGAAAACTCTCTTTGCATTTTTCCATCGATACGAACTTCAGTGTCTTCCTCGTTAGATTGGTCAACGGGGTTGCTATCTTAGAAAAATCTTCAATAGTATTTGGTTAACCCTAAGAAACTTCTCACCTCCGCTGGTGTCTTTGGCTGCTCCCAATTACTTACCGCCTCCACCTTTGCAGGATCTACTGAAATTCCATCTTTGTCTATCATGTGCCCCAAAAATTGGACCTTCTCCATCCAAAACTCGCACTTAGACAATTTCACGTACATCTTCTCCATCCCCAGCGCTTCTAATACAATCTTCAGATGTTCGGCGTGTTCTTCCTTGGTCTTTGAATAAATCAAAATGTCGTCAATAAAAACTACCACGAACTTATCCAATTATGGCTTGAAAACTCGATTCATCAAGTCCATGAATGCTACTAGAGCATTAATCAATCCGAATGACATCACCATAAATTCGTAATGTTCGTAGCGGGTTCGTAACGCCGTCTTCGGTATGTCTTTCTGTCATACCTTCAACTGATGATATCTCATTCGTAGGTCTATCTTTGAAAAAAAAACTTTGCTCCTTTCAATTGATCGAAAAGGTCGTCAATCCTTGGTAATGGATATCTATTCTTAATCGTTACTATGTTTAACTCTCGATAGTCAATACAGAGCCTCATCGATACATCCTTCTTCTTTACAAACAACACTGGTGCTCCCCCAATGAGACACACTCGGCTAAATATATCCCTTATCCAGTAATTTTTGCAGTTGTATCATCAATTCCTTCATTTCTACTCCTTTTTTTTGAGTATCTACGATATAGGCTAAATAACCTACACATCATTTTCTCAACAATTTCTTGGCCTGCATCATCGAAAGACAACACGACTGTCTAAGCGATGAGCTACCATAAAACACTACCTTGGATCGGTTTTGAGTCTAAAGGTTCACACATTTCTTTTGAAAATCAATTATCACAGCATGGTTATACAACCAATCCATTCCTAATATTACATAGAACTCTCCTAGTCTTATTAGAATATAGTCTACACTTGGTTTATATCCCCTAATTTTGGCACAACAATTTCGGCAAACAAATTCTACGGGGATTACTTCCTTATTCACAACTTCTATGTTCAAGGGAATTTCTAATCGTTCTCGGGGTAAATTTAATCGACTAGAAAATTCTTCCGACACAAAGGAACAGGTAGCACCCGAATCAAATAATACGTAAGCATTTTTATTATTAATTTGGATAATAACTGAAACCACGGCATTCGCAGTTACTGCATCCTGGACCATCATATTAAATGTTCGGGTAGCCAATTGGTTGGGTTGAGCTAGTCCACCAATAATTAGCTTGTTGCCTCCTCCCTGATTGTCGCTTCCTCCACTGCTTCTGTTGGGTAAAATCTAGTTACGCACATCACGCAAGTATACGTGGCCAACAAGTAATAAAGTGATGAATAGAGTATCGTTCTCATAGAGAAAATAACTGAAATTTAAGCTAACAACTACCAATTTTATATTATCTCAATTTTATTAAACAAATTATGAAACTTATTGAAATATATAAAATCTACTACTTAATTAAAACTAACTAATTATCGCAAGAATTAATCAAGAATTGGAGATTTAAGCCTACAACTTCACTTAATGCTTCACTCAGATCAACACACTTCCTTTTAATTCAAATTAACTATTCCAGATTGTTAATCAAGAACACAATGTTAGATATAACCATCTCTCAATGCATTATACCAATATCAACTTAAATCCACAATTGATAGAATTAAGAAAAACACCCTAATTAACTAATCCACTATATCTCTATGTGAATTATAATTAAAAAAGGTTTAAGCACAAGTTCTACTCCGAGTACATACGATGCATAGGTATATCTCTATCCTAAGCATAAATTATGAATCTCATCATCATACAAAAATCACAATCACACGCTACTACGATTAGGTCTAAACCCATATTCCATCTCTTGAGTTCATATGGATTATCAAGTAATTAATGATCAAGCAATTCATTAATTAAGCATAAACCACAGTAGACAAATCTAGAAATAATCTCAATGAACTAATATAGAAGCATGTTAATATTTGTTACACAAAAAGATCCATCATAGCCTTAAAATAGAAAATCAGTTCAGCGTTAATGAAGTAAAACCCAAAATCCACAAGGAATTAAGCATACTAAATTACAAAATAGAAGATGAAGAAAGAGAATTCCAACTGATAATTATTCTGCTGCTCTTCTCCACGATCATCTTGAATCCTTTGTCCCAATCTCCTTGCTTCAATGCTCCAATACGTGATCAAAACTAAGGCTTGAGTAATTATTTTCATCTCCCCCTTTTTCTGCCCTTCTAATAGCCTTTTATATGCTCCTAATCGCGGTCTAAAACTGCCCCGAACAAATCTTCAACTTCCTAACTGCAATAGGAAACTCAATCAAAAATTCGACACCCACGCCTCGGTGGCATATTTTGGCCTGGGAAGTTCCGCCCCGGCGGCATATGCTTTAGAAATTACGATTCTGCCCTTTTAAGCTCCTATTTCCTAATTTTTAATTCCAACATGTTCCTAAAATGAACAAACCCCAAAAACACATAAAACCATTCTAAAAATACTTAAGACAGCAATGATTTAAAGCTTAAAAACTATCCGATTCGTAGGTATGAATCCCACTCAACAAATACTCCCAAATTTAAACTCTTGCTTGTCCTCGAGCAAAAATAATGCAATGCAACTAACTACATGTCTACGATCCCAGCTAGCTGACAATACAAAGTTCTCCATTATGCCTCAAAGAAATCAAAATAGATGAGAACAGTAAATCTAACCAAGAACAAGTCAACCATTCATAACAGTTTATAAATCATCGCTTGTTCTAACAGATGTAGTGTGTGTGAGCCCAACAACCATGGAAACTGACTATAGATCAAATATATCACATAATACGCTTCTTAGAGGAACGATCACAGTTTCAACTTCAGTAGTTGTGTAAATAAGCTAAGCTTAGGCAAAAATATGCAAGTACCAAGTTAGAAGTTAATATGGGATATTATTGCTACCTTTATTCAGCTACGGGGGCATGTTGCTCTTTTTCATGTCTAGTCCTCTTAGGCTTTTCAATGTTACCCATTTAGCGAGATTTCGAACAACGACTCCCAAGCCAGACGGTTTTAGGGTGCTGAGTGTAAAGACATCCCCTAGGGCATACTTACTCGAGTAACAAAGGCCACAGAACGAAACTAGCCACAATATTTATTCATATATATTTTTTTAGTATTAGTTTTTCTTTTTCTCCTTTTTTTATAGATAGATCCCATATATTCCCCTAACTAAGTCTTTGTATAATCCTAGCCTTCAACACTATTTCATTCAATTTCTTCCATTAAACCCGTAATTTCCCTCGAGAAGTCAATTATGTGACTATTTCAACTAAGTCAATCAACATGGTCATCATATTGTGCTACCTAGTTACATCAATTTCAAATAGGAAAAGATTTATAACATGCCATGAAATTGCATCAATGCCTTCATTATCAAAACTGCACAATAACCATGTAATCCCAATCTCATCATCGGCCAAGTTAACTCATACTAACTGACAAGCCAGAATATGCAATATGACTAACTATATGCAAAAGATATGATAAACTAAAAATATTTTTTGATTTTTCAAGCTTTTTAGTTTTTTTTTTCATAATAATAATGAAAACAAGACAAAAACAAAGCTAATATACAAAACTAACATTCAACTACCTATATCAGCCATACAAACATAATGCAATGGAAACTATTATGAACTACTAATATGCACTCTACATATCCACCCCCGAACTTTAAAAAATAATGTCCTCATTGTAAGAATAAAAAGAATTTAATAAAGAGGACTTCCCTGAGAGGCTAAGCGTCAAGCTCAACCACATCAACATCAGAGTCAGAAGGTGGATATGTAGATAATGGCTAAGGAACAATAAATTTAAATGGCTCAGCAGTGGGATTTAGACGAACAAACATGTCCACCAGGGATGCATTGAAACTGTTCTAAGTCGTAAACATATGATCCTGCCTTTCTGCGATCCTTTTTAGTTTTTTCTCCTCTATTTTTCTCCTGACATCCAAATATTGCTGAAGACTCCTAAACTAAATGCTAAACATAAACTTTGTCTTGTACGATGAAGTGGGTTCATTAGTCGCATCACCCTCAAGAACTTCATCTGCCCAAAAATCCACATCACCATCCTCAAAATCGGCAGCTTCTTCCTCATCATCCTTAGAATCGGAAGGAAATAAAAATCATAATCCCCTAGGATGAGACTCAACTCCTGGCCACTCAGTATATCTAGCTATCAACCTATGATCCAAAAGATGAAGTGGTTGCTCATTAACTCCCCATCTCACCCCTATTTAACAGCATAATCCATAAATGAGGGACGGATGAGGTAATCTTCCCACAAATGGTCCACGCAAGCAACGTCGAATAGAAAATTTGATGATAGCCCCAACATTGATATCAAAGTCCTTCACAATATCATATAACAGGGGGCATGTTTTCCTTGGTTATCTCGCTGACATGTTAAGAATGGAGCAGATTCGCACTTAAAAATGTATTCCAAATCTTCCCATACTGGCTCAAGTCTTTGGTAAGAAATAAGGTCCCCCCCCCCCTTTCTTTCCTTTCAACCATACTGTATCCGGCTTATAAATCTCTGCTAAAATATGATTATAGTTTGGTCAATTATCTCTGTATGTTGTATACTGGCAAACCTCAAGTGATTGAAGATCATAATAGGCATTAATAGCATCGATGCTGAAGGGTACCATCCTCCCCCTAATAAAAGTTATGAAAGGAGCCCTATCTTCAGCATTTAATGTAAATTCTTTAACCATGACCACTACCGTCGGTTCAGGCTAATCGGTAAAAGTGTCCCAACCCCTTCCGTTGATCTGAGACCCATTTCCCGTTAAATTCATCAAGCCTCAGTCCACGCTTAGGGGTAAGTTCTTTAGTTGCCAAATAATCAAACCTATTACCGGCGCTGGAACTTATGAACTTCCGTCTATCAAATTGTCGCACTTGGATGTAAGAACACTCACCTCGCTGCGTTTTCAGTGCCATGGATGTGTATGTCAGTCAATTTATCCCCAAGCTGTTTCACAGAACTTACTTGATGGCCAGAACTCAACAAACTTATTTCAACCCCTATGCTCACCAACAATGTCCCCCAAAACAACAACCAATTACTAATTCAAAGCCATGGGCATATATAATTCTCACAACGAATCACAATTGATGATACACAAGATCTATTCGTTAAAGGTTTTCAGCAAACACCTTGTAGGTTATCTCAGTTTTCCCTTTATATACCTCCAACCTTAGTTTTCAAATTAAATTATACCACACAAAGTCTCTAACGACAATCAAGCCTCATTTATATCATAATTACTAATACAACTTTACATAGTTTAACTCTTTGTGATATAAATAATCTCAAACAATGGGAATCTGATAAGCAAATTAAAAGAATGACCAATTGACAATGATTACCTTGTGTAATGGCAAGTGTTTTGTACCAATCACTTTAAATTAGGAATTACTATGTCAAAATGCTTCAATTGTACCAACCCCTCTATAAAATTGTAACCAATTTCCCACTATGGCATGTGCACATTCAGTTAGGGTTTGTAACTAGAAGTGAATGATGAATTAGGATTAAAGGATGAGTGATTAATGTTTTGGGAAGAGAAATATATATGATATTGGGTGTATTATTGTGGTGATGAAGTCTTCAGAGAGTAAGCTTCAAAGGTTCGAAGTAGGGAAGAGAGAATTGAGGACCTAGAGGAGTTTTTTAAATAAAACTGAAACCCGTAGTGCCGCCGGGGCGGCATGAATTTGCTATAAACTGCCCGTCGGAGCGGACTCAAACAGAGAGTTTGTCATCGGGGCGGCAATTTCGTACTACACATATGCTGTTAGGGTGGCGTTGTAACCTATAGAAAAAAAATTCTTCTTCTGTTTAACTACTCGACAAGCGCATTATGCAATGAAATCCCCTTTCAACTAATTCTTTATCAAAATAATGAACTTTGTGCGCTTCCCTTTTTGTAGTTCCTAATTTTAACACCTAAAATGACACATAACCGAAGACAACGATTAGTATGGAGAATAAGAAAACAAAATTTTCTCAATGAAAATCGACTAACTAACTAACTAATGACTAAACAGCCTTAAGAATTGAAAATTTGAATCTAAGTATTGGAAAAAAAAAATCAATCATTAGGTTGCCTCTCATAAAGCGCTTGATTTACTGTCTTTCAACCTGACTACTTTCTATTTTATACTGGATCGACGAGATCAATCGAGGTTGCCTGACGATTAACGTCACCACCCTAATAGTGCTTTAATCGTTGTCTGTTGACTTTGAATTTTTCTGCCGGATTATGGCTTAATAGTTTAACGACGCCATATGGAAATACTATTTAACCATGAATGGGTCCGACCATCTGGATTTAAGTTTCCTATGGAAAAGTTTCAATCGGGAGTTGAATAATAGCACGGCTTGCCACAGTTCAAACTTTTTGTCCAATATTTTCTGATCGTGCCACTTCTTGACCTTTTCTTTGCACAATTTGGAGTTCTCATATGCCTGCAAGAGGAATTCATATAACTCGTTGAGTTGTAGAAGTTTTTTCTCCCCTACTGCTGAAAGATCAAAATTTAGCTTATGGATGGCCCAATAGGCTTTATACTCCAGTTTCACTGGGAAGTGGTATAATTTTCCATAGACAAGTTGATATGGAGACATACCGATCAGTGTCTTGGATGTTATTTGATAGGCCCATAGAGCGTAGTCCAATTTCAGAGATCAATCTTTTCGGTTTGGGTTCACTATTTTCTCCAAAATCCTCTTCACTTCCTTATTAGATAGGTTTGGTCGCTAGTTTGGGGGTAATAAGCAGTAGCAATTATGTGGTTGACCCCGTACTTAGCCAAGAGGGCTATGAAATACTTATTGCAGAAATGAATCCCCTCATCATTGATAAAGGGGTGCCAAATCTAGTGAAGATATTCTTTTGTAGAAATTTCAAATTGACTTTGGCATCATTAGTCGGGAACGCACTTGCCTCAACCCATTTAGAGACATAGTCTACTGCCAGAAGGATGTAGAAGTTGCTGCAAGAAGATGGAAATGACCCCATGAAGTCTATCCATCATACGTTAAACACTTCAATTTCCAAAATTGTATTTAATGGCATTTCATTTCGTTTGAAGATATTACCCATCCTTTGGTATATATCACAGTGTTGCACAAATAGATGGGCGTCTTTGAACAAAGTAGGCCAATAGAATCCTACTTGAAGCACTTTGGAAGTCATCCTCTCACTTCCATAGTGTCCCCCATATAAAGAGGCATGGCATGCATGGAAGATACTATTCATTTGTCTTTGTGGCACGCACCGACGAATCATTATATCGACACACTGTCTAAACAAAAATGGCTCATCCCACATATACCACTTTACATCATGTAAGAATTTCTTCTTTCGATGTCGTGCTAGGTCCGGAGGAAGGATATTACTCACTAAATACCTAAATAGTTGGCAAAATATGTGTACCACGGATATTCAGAACTAACCACAAATAACTGTTCATCCGGGAAAGACTCATTGATCCACACTTTATCATCTTTGACCCGGACTCTCTAATCTTGAAAGGTGATCAGCCACCTGATTTTCTGTCCCTTTACTATCTTTGATTTCCAAGTTAAACTCTTGAAGGAGTAATATCCAGTGAATCAGTCTAGGCTTTGCATCTTTCTTGGAAATTAAGTATTGAATAGCAGAATTAAGTATGAGAGAATTTTATCAAAAGCATACACAACCACAAGTAGTTCCTTCTCGGTGGTGGTATAATTCAGCTGGGCTTCTGTCAATGTCTTACTCGCATAGTAGATTGCATGAAAAATCTTATCTCTGTGTTGTCCCAAAATAGCCCCTACAGCATAATCACAAGCATCACACATCAATTCAAACGGCATGGTCCAGTCCTATGCTACGATCACAGGTGTTGTTAATTTCTTCTTTAGCTTCTCAAACGCTGATAAACATTCTTCATCAAATCTGAATGGTACATCTTTTTCTAACAAACTACATAAGGGATTTGTGATCTTGGAAAAGTCCTTTATAAATCAGCGATAGAATCCCTCATGTCCAAGAAAACTGCGAATTCCCTTTATTGATGTTTGTGGTGGTAAATTTTCAATTGTCTCTAATTTGGCTCGATCCACTTCCAACCCTTTTTCTGATACTTTATGCACAAGTATGATTCCTTCTTGAACTATGTGAAGTAACACTTTTCCCAATTAAGCACAAGATTGATTTTCACGCATCTTTTAAGTATCATAACCAGATTGTTTACACAACTGTCAAAGGAATCCCAAAACACTGAAAAGTCATCCATTAATACCTCTACGTTGTATTCCACCATATCAAAAAATATTGCCATCATACATCTCTGAAAAGTCGTCGGTGCATTACAAAGTCCAAATGACATTCTCCTACAGGCAAAGGTGGCATATGGGCATATAAACGTTGTCTTCTTTTGGTCCTCTAGTGCGATGACAATCTGATTGTAACCCGAGTAGCCATCCAGCAAACAATAGTATTTATGTCATGTTAATCTGTCTAACATCTGATCAATGAAAGATAACGGGAAGTGATCCTTTCGGGTTGCCTTGTTGAGTTTCCTGTAATCCATGCAAACCCTCCATCCGGTCACTCTCCTTGTCAGTATCAGCTCATTGTTCTCATTAGTCACCACTATCATACCACCCTTCTTTGGGACACATTGTATGTAACACCCCCTTCCCGAAGAGGAAAGGGAGGTCACGCACAAAACACAACAAACCTCAAAATAGTAAACTGAGCACTAATAACTTCAACATATGTAATAATGATATCCACCAATAAAGTACTAATTATAATTCTACCACTAGAGTCAAAATAATCAAAACTTAAAAATCGAAACAACCTAGATTGATGGTCAAAGGCAACACTCTCATCACACTAGCCCTGAATCACCCCTGCAAACCTGCCGGAAGAAAAACACAGCATGAGCCAATTGCCCAGTACGGATACAGATACACAAAAGATATACAACTGATATACGAAAATAACTGAGATAAAATATTGAACAAAGCCTCAAGTGCAAATATGAACGAAAGTATAATATCCAAATATCTGAATGGAATATATCTGAATCAACGTAATGAATATATCTGAATCAATGTAATTGACGAAACAAATAAAAGAATAAAGAAATAACGAACTGAGGTGACTAACTTAATGACTTGAACTGAACAGAAACCAACAAAACTAATCAAAAAAAATAATAGCCTGAAACAAATGGTTGGGGTTATTTCATACCGATTGAGCTCAGAAATATATCTTGTCACACAGACAAGTAAAAACAATGCCACACAGGCAAGTCAAATGATGCCACACAGGCAAGTCAAAACCATGCCGCACAGGCAAGTCAAATAATGCCACACAGGCAAATCACACATTGGACCGCGAATCCAAATGTATGCAAATCGGATAGGTGTATTTGGCACAACATCACCAATCCGCAGAACAAAAAACTAGGGTTAACCCATACGCCTCCCACAACAAAACACCAAATGGCCCACTTACTCCAGAGCCCAAAACGGAGACGCCGTGGACTAATCACACCGCCACGGAAAGTGTCATGTCTCTCGTGCCAAGACGACATGCCTGTGGTACCCCCACAGGTGGTTATAGCTCAGGTATACCCTACAGTATATTCTAACAAAATACCATGTCACAACACATGCGACATAATACCAACAAAAGGGGTTCTATATGTACATGTTGAACCAAATCAAATTATGGTCACAAGGTCTCAAAAGAAGGTAACAACATGTACCGCTCTACAATTATCAAAAATAAATACTGAACATGATATCCTAATTCAAAGAGTACAATTACAAATCCAATGTGTCAACTCCAAAATGAACAATTATATGAATTTCACAAGAAACAATTATGTGAAATAATAATAGAATTTGAAACGAGAAATAAAACGAATAAATCAAATGTAACAATAGTATCGCTGAAAGAGTACGGAATCCGTACCTGATACTTCCAAACCATTTATTGCACACTCCACAAGATCTTACCCTCAAATGCCAACGATATCAAATACGAAACGTTATTCATCACCTAAACATATTCACCTCAAATTAAAAATAATTCAAACTAATAATTCTAAAATAATTCATAATCTATTTCATATGCCTTTAATCATCGCCTTTTATCAATTATTAATACTCCAAAATTTATATTCTAAAAATGACTCGTTAAATTCCTTCTGTTCGAACTAATAATGAAATAAAATTTTATTACAAATCTAACCATTACTAACATAATATTAACTAATTTTATTAAATAATTTTTTTTTATAATATTAACAAATAAACGAATTCGATTTGAATTAATATACAAAACTTTCGGTATAATTTCTAAATATAACATAATAATTAGTTATTTATTAAGCTAGTATACTAATCGTATCACCCCACTGCCATCCGAAATTAGATTGCTAAGAAACAAAATATCTAAACTTACATATTATATTCTAATAAACAAAAATAATATATATATATATATATATATATATATATATATATATATATATATATATATACATATATATAATGATAGTAGTAATAGGCCACCTGACATGTTCATTATATATATACCCACTTCCTACAACCACCTTAATCAATTTCGGTAATCACTTTGCAAAAGTACTGTGCATATAAAATATATTTTTAAACTTTCTTATGAATTTGTGAACTTCCAACATAATAGATCTAATAGCTTAGAAAATAATAATAACTTACTAATTGGATTTTGCAAAATTTAAAGGTTGATGAATTTCCTTCTTTTTTTTTGTGTCGCCATTGCTCTCCCTTCTTTTCTCTCTCTTCGTAGTAGAGGTTGCGCTTTTTTTTTCAGTCAGTTATGAGAGGTATGTAAGATAGATTAGGGTTTAAATATTTATTAACCTATCTTATTAACTCTCCTAATTTTAATAGGATTTTAATATTATCCAAATTCAAATTAGACCCAATTAGTATAAAAGCCCAAATTAATGTAATCACCTACTTATTATAAGTCACACAAATTAAATACAATTTGATCCAAACATAATAAAGGCCCAATTAAAAATATGAATTTAAATATTATTTTTTTTAATTTTTTTTTATTTTTTTTACCGGGTATTACATCACCTACCCCTTAAAAGGATTCCGTCCCCGGAATCAAAAGAATGGAACGCACCAAATTTTCAATGAGATTCAGATACTCTGCTCGAATAGACTTCTCCATCTTCCATGTAGCTTCCCGCTCCGAATGATTTTACCACAAAACTTTAACAAAAGGAATTATCTTCTTCAATTTTAATTTAATCATTTATTTAATTACCAACTAAAAGAATTTAATTTTCCAAACAAAACAAGGGAAAAAAAAAGAGAAACAAAAATCATTTACCTTTTTCTAATTTAAACACAATTGTATAAGATAAAATCAATTAATATTTAATTTAAAAAAATATGGGTTATTACATTTTTCACCCCTTAAAAATAATTTCGTCCTCGGAATTCAAATAAGATACAAAAATAAATAAATAAATTTAGTTACGACGTAGCGTCGCCATTTATAAAGATTAACGCGGATAAGTCATCGGTCCACGTAATTATCAATGTACTTGTAAAAGATTCGTCAGCTACCGTGTCAAGCCATGGTAAGGTTCTTTGCGTTGCACCAAATTAGATCACATGCTCCACGATTGGTGCGGGTCGTCGCTAATATCTTTGAGTTTCATTCTTGTAAACGTACGTACTCTTCGGAACATAATTCGAAAGCACATAATTTTCTTTTCATCTAAATATAATTCGAATACCCAAAATATTTAAAATTATTTTTAATTTGTAAAACGTTTATATGCCACACATGATAAAGATCTAACAAATTATTTTTGTTTTATTTTACATAAATTCATACAAAACTCTAAAGACATCAGATAAATAAAACAACTATGCAAACTATATTACCAACTCTCCCAAGTCCTCAAGAGCTTCAAAATATTCCATCCTCAATCTGAACTAGTCCTCAAATATTATTACACCAAAGAATATACTACTAATATCTCTTTATCACCAACTCTCTTAAGTCCTTAAGAGTTTCAAAATATCATAACCTCAAATCAAATTAGTTCTCACATATTATTACACCAAAAATATACTACCACTAAGATTTCTCCATCACCATACCAAACTCCAAATCATATATCCTACTATCTGAATAAACAAACGATAGCTTTCAAAATCTCTTAAAGATTCATCACTTATTGTATATTTAATCATTCAATAAATCAATCATTCTCTTAATGAAAACCTTAACCCAACAAATTCCAAGATCTGCTCATAATATCACTCAAAATTTTATATAAGATAACTCCAATATTTATACTAGAAAATAATTGCAAAATTCATGTACTCCAAAAGATCAATCTAATTACCTCGAATCTTTACAACAACTCAAAATTACAAGGGATCCTCTGTACTTGATAGTTTTCACTTTATTATATTATCCCACCGATTCACATACCTCAAATTATTCACAACTTAACAAAAATCAGAATCTAACCCAAATAAAATCCTCAATTCCAAAATCATAATAATTTGTAATTACCTGAAATAACTCTAACAAATAATTCTCCAATATCAAAACTCACTGATACAACTGCTGATATCATAATCGTATAATCATTTCTTAATTGAACAAAGTATGACATTATTCTCCTTAATAATCAAATCACCATCCTTAACTAACATTATTGCTGCAACGAATATAACAATAATAATCTTAACAAGTTAACTAGTCTTTCTCAAATCAATTACAATTTAAAGAGCTAAAAACACTTGGTCAAAATCAAGACCAACCAAACAGAGAACAAAATCAAATCAAACTCCTACGTCTACCCAATGATTTACCCACAACTCACAGGTCAAACCTAAATAGGTTTTCTACAAGAAAGAACCTAAGCTCTGATACCATAACTGTAACACCCCCTTCTCGAAGAGGAAAGGGAGGTCACGCACAAAGCACAACAAACCTCAAAATAGTAAACTGAGCACTAATAACTTCAACATATGTAATAATTATATCCACCAATAAAGTACTAATTATAATTCTACCACTAGAGTCAAAATAATCAAAACTTAAAAATCGAAACAACCTAGATTGATGGTCAAAGGCAACACTCTCATCACACTAGCCCTGAATCACCCCTGCAAACCTGTCGGAAGAAAAACACAGCAGGAGCCAATTGCCCAGTACGGATACAGATACACAAAAGATATACAACTGATATACGAAAATAACTGAGATAAAATATTGAACAAAGCCTCAAGTGCAAATATGAACGAAAGTATAATATCCAAAGATCTGAATGGAATATATCTGAATCAACGTAATGAATATATCTGAATCAATGTAATTGACGAAACAAATAAAAGAATAAAGAAATAACGAACTGAGGTGACTAACTTAATTACTTGAACTGAACAGAAACCAACAAAACTAATCAAATAAAATAATAGGCTGAAACAAATGGCTGGGGTTATTTCATACCGATTGAGCTCAGAAATATATCTTGTCACACAGACAAGTAAAAACAATGCCACACAGGCAAGTCAAAATAATGCCACACAGGCAAGTCAAATGATGCCACACAGGGAAGTAAAAACCATGCCACACAGGCAAGTCAAATGATGCCACACAGGCAAATCACACATTGGACCGCGAATCCAAATGTATGCAAATTGGATAGGTGTGTTTGGCACAACATCACCAATCCGCAGAACAGAAAACTAGGGTTAACCCATACGCCTCCCACAACAAAACACCAAATGGCCCACTTACTCCGGAGCCCAAAACGGAGACGCCGTGGACTAATCACACCGCCACGGAAAGTGTCATGTCTCTCGTGCCAAGACGACATGCCTGTGGTACCCCCACAGGTGGTTATAGCTCAGGTATACCCTACAGTATATTCTAACAAAATACCATGTCACAACACATGCGACATAATACCAACAAAAGGGGTTCTATATGTATATGTTGAACCAAATCAAATTATGGTCACAAGGTCTCAAAAGAAGGTAACAACATGTACCGCTCTACAATTATCAAAAATAAATACTGAACATGATATCCTAATTCAAAGAGTACAATTACAAATCCAATGTGTCAACTCCAAAATGAACAATTATATGAATTTCACAAGAAACAATTATGTGAAATAATAATAGAATTTGAAACGAGAAATAAAACGAATAAATCAAATGTAACAAAAGTATCGCTGAAAGAGTACGGAATCCGTACCTGATACTTCCAAATCATTTATTGCACACTCCACAAGATCTTACCCTCAAATGCCAACGATATCAAATACGAAACGTTATTCATCACCTAAACATATTCACCTCAAATTAAAAATAATTCAAACTAATAATTCTAAAATAATTCATAATCTATTTAATATGCCTTTAATCATCGCCTTTTATCAATTATTAATACTCCAAAATTTATATTCTAAAAATGACTCGTTAAATTCCTTTTGTTCGAACTAATAATGAAATAAAATTTTATTACAAATCTAACCATTACTAACATAATATTAACTAATTTTATTAAATAATTTTTTTTTATAATATTAACAAATAAACGAATTCGATTTGAATTAATATACAAAACTTTCGGTATAATTTCTAAATATAACATAATAATTAGTTATTTATTAAGCTAGTATACTAATCGTATCACCCCACTGCCATCCGAAATTAGATTGCTAAGAAACAAAATATCTAAACTTACATATTATATTCTAATAAACAAAAATAATATATCTATATATATATATATATATATAATGATAGTAGTAATAGGCCACCTGACATGTTCATTATATATATACCCACTTCCTACAACCACCTTAATCAATTTCGGTAATCACTTTGCAAAAGTATTGTGCATATAAAATATATTTTTAAACTTTCTTATGAATTTGTGAACTTCCAACATAATAGATCTAATAGCTTAGAAAATAATAATAACTTACTAATTGGATTTTGCAAAATTTAAAGGTTGATGAATTTCCTTCTTTTTTTTGTCGCCATTGCTCTCCCTTCTTTTCTCTCTCTTCGTAGTAGAGGTTGCGCCTACGATGGTATTTTGAATCAACTCACTCTAGGCAAAACGACGTCTAAAATCTACAGATATTCAATTAATTCTTGATTATCCTTGTCGTTGTCCCCCATCAAGGTAGTATCCAATGGATCAATATGCAACATTCTCACAAACTCATCATCCACAGTTCTCTCAATCACATCCATCCGGTAACATTCTTTATCATCCCTCGGGAATTTCATGGCTTTAAATACATTAAATGTCACTTCTTGGTCTTGAACCCGCATTGTCAATTCCCCTTTCTGTACATCAATAAGTGTTTTACCCGTAGCAAAAAAATAGTCTTCCCAAGATGATAGGAATATCATTATCCTCCTCGTAGTCCAAAATGATAAAGTCCACAGGAAAGATGATCTTATCTACTTTCACTAAGACATCTTCCACTATTCCCCTCGAATATGTTACCAACCTGTCTGCTAGTTGGAGAGAAATATTTGTTGGTCTTGGTGCTGGCAATCATAACTGAGCATAGATAGACAATTGCATCAAATTAATGCTTGCACCAAGATCACATAGACATCTGTTGATTGACAAGCTAGCTATCGTACATGGAATGGTAAAGCTACCCGGATCCTTCAACTTTAGAGGAAGCTTCTTTTGTAATATCGCGCTACACTCTTCAGTTAGAGCCACTGTCTCAAAATCCTCTAACTTCTTTTTTCTTGGATAAGATCTCCTTCATAAACTTGGTGTAGCTAGGAATCTACTCTAAAGCTTCCGCAAACAGAATTTCGATCTGTAATTTCTTGAACACCTCAGGACACTTGGTAAACTACTTTTCTACTTTCTGTTTCTGAATTCTTTGTTGAAAAGGTGGGGGTGGAAATGCTACTGGTATATCAACTGTGTGTTCCTTAACCACCGGTTCTTCTTCTACCTTGTTCCCCTCAGCTGTTTCCTTTTTTTTTTTCCTTAACATCTGCCTCCTTCATCGGATTTTCTGTCCTTTTCTCATTTAACTATTTTCCACACTGAAGCATAACAGCTTGGCACTGCTCATATCGACCCCTAGGATTCTTCTCGGTATCACTTGGGAAAGCCCCTTGAGGTCTATTGTTTAAAGAACTTGCAAGTTGTCGCACTTGATTTTCCAAATTCTTTATTGCAGTCACGTGAGTTTTCATTGCCGCCTCATTACCAGTTAAGTATTTCATCAGCAACTCCTTCAAATTTGTTTTCTTTTCGAGTTGCGAAACTGACCGATGTTGCTAATTTTGAAATCTGGACGGGTATGATGGTTATGGAGCCTACTGATGATTCTGAATATTTCTCCATGAAAATTTTGGGTGTTTCCTTGCCCTCGGATTGTAGGTGTTCTAAAACAGATTCGGTGGCCGAGTGTAACTACCCACAAACTGTACCGCTGCCGAATTTATTGCACATTGTTCCATCAAATGTTCCCCCGCACATAACTCACATACATAAGCTACATGTTGAACCTGTACTCTCGTAATGGCATCCATTTTCTTTGATAATGTAGATATTTGAGCTGCTAAAACTGTTACTCCATTTACTTCTAAAACTCTCGCTGCCTTAAGTTGAATCATTCTCGTAGTTGGCCACTGGTAGTTATTACCTGTCATCGTCTCTCTATCAATTTATATGTCTCCTCAAACTTCTTGGCCATAAATGTTCCTTCCGACGTTGCGGCTATGCTTGTCCGAAGATTACTATTTAACCCATTATAAAATGTGTTCATCTGTAACCACTTAAGTAATCCATGATGTGGACATCTCCTCAATAAATCTTTATAACTCTCCCAATCTTCATACAGAAACTCCTCATGCTGTTGTTCAAAAGTCGTAATCGCACTCCTCATTTTTGTTGTTTTTGTCGGTGGGAAGAATTTCGCTAAGAACTTTTGAGCCAGGTCATCCCAAGTAGTAATCGAGCCCTCTGGTAATGAATGAAGCCAACTTTTAGCCTTATCTCTCAGTGTGCATGGAAATAACTGAAGCATCACTGTATCATCCGATATTATTCGATACCTCATTATACTTGAAGGTATCATATATTTCTAGAAAGCTCACAAGATGTTCATTTGGGTCGTCGTTAACCAAACCCCCAAACTGCACCAAGTTTTGAATCATCTGTATTGTACCAGGCTTAATCTAAAAATTATTGGCAATAATAGCAGGTCTAGTAATACTCGACTGAATTTCAGTGACCCGCGGCGTGGCATAATCCCGTAATGCTTTCTGATCGTCTACAACCATTTTATCTTGTTGTTCTAAGTTCTCTCGGGTATCTTTTATCCACTTACTCAACCATTGAAACCTTTTCTCGATATCTTCCTCGTAAGGTACTAATTTTGGCTTCTTTGATCGAGTTTGCATGCACTATTCAAAAGAACCTGAAATAGGAAGTAAAACAAAAACAAAAAAGAAAAGTGTTTAACTAAAACTAATATAATTAAACTGATATTGAAAGTAATAAATACAGTTATAGTACCCCAGCAGTGATGCCAAAAACTTGTTGGATAAAATCTAGTTACGCACAACACGCAAGTATACATGGTCAACAAGTAATAAAGTGATGAGTAGAGTATCGTTCCCACGAAGAAAATAATTGAAATATAAGTTAACAACTACCAATTTTATATTATCTCATTTTTATTAAACAAATGATCAAACTTATTGAAATATATAAAATCTACTACTTAATTAAAACTAACTAATTACCACGAGAATTAATCAAGAATTGGAGATTTAAGCCTATAACTTCACTTAATGCTTCACTCAGATCAACACACTTCCTTTTAATTCAAATTAATTATTCCAGAATGTTAATCAAGAACATAAGTTAGATATAATCATCTCTCAATGCATTACACCCATATAAACTTAAATCCACAATTGATAGAATTAAGAAGAATACCCTAATTAACTAATCCACTATATTTCTATGTGAATTATAATTAAAGAAGGTTTAAGCACAAGTTCTCACCCGATTACATGCGATGCATAGGTATATCTTTATCATAAGCATAAATTATGAATCCCATCATCCTACAGAAATCACAATCACACGCTACTACGATTAGGTCGAAACCCATATTCCATCTCCTGAGTTCATATAGATTATCAAGTAATTGGTGATCAAGCAATTCATTAATTAAGCATAACCCATAGTAGACAAATCTAGAAATAATCTCAATGAACTAATATAGAAGCATGTCAATCTTTGTTACACAAAAAGATTCATCGTAGACTTGAAATAGAAAATTAGTTCATCGTTAATGAAGTAAAACCCAAAATCCACAAGGAATTAAGCATACTGAATTACAAAATAGAAGATGAAGAAAGAGAATTAAAACTGATAATTATTATGATGCTCTTCTCCATGATCGTCTTAAATCCTTCGTCTCAATCTCTTTGCTTCAATGCTCCAATATGTGATCAAAACTAAGGCTTGAGTAGTTATTTTTATCTCCCCCTTTTTGCCCTTCTTATAGCCTTTTATATGCTCCTAATCGCGCTCCAAAATCGTCCCCAACAAATCTATAACTTCCTAACCGCAATAGGAAACTCAATCAAAAATTCGGCACCCCCGCCCCGGTGGCATATTTAGGTCTGGGAAGTGTTGCCCCGGCGACATGTGCTCTAGAAATTTAATTTCTACCTTTTTAAGCTCTTATTTCCTGATTTTCAATTACAACATGTTCCTGCAATGAACAAACACCAAAAACACATAAAACCATTCTAAAAATACTTGAGATAACAATGATTTAAAGCTTAAAAACTATCTGATTCGTAGGTATGAAACCCATTCATCAGCTTTCCTTCTTCAGGCAGTACTTAATCTGATGCTTTGTCAAGCCATAAGCAAAATATCCTCTGATCTTCTTTGGTTTTGGGCAATTTGGCAAAATGTGCCCCTTTTGGCCACAGTTGTAACAGGCACTGTGAACCTTCCAACATTCCCATTGATGATTCTTTCCGTATTTTGGACAAGTCTCACTTCTCTTCTTGAATTTTCCCTAATGACTTCCTGTCTAATTGTTGTTTCTGTTGTTGTTGTTGTTATCACATTTCCTATTTCCTAAATTGCTTCCCCCACTACTGCTTCCTCCACGAATTTCTTCCCTAGAATTCTTATTCTTCTCTTTGTTGTAATGACTTTGAGCCTTACTACCTCCTTCGGCGATAATAGCCTTCTCTAACAGTGTAGAAAACGAATCGATTTAGAGTACTGACACCTTGTTGTATAGCCATTACTTCAATCCTTGTTCAAAATGTCGAGCTTTTTGTTCTTCTGTGTCTACTTGGTGTGCCACAAATTGTACAAGTTCGTTGAATTTTGCCACGTACTGGGCCACATCCATCTCTCCCTTCTTCAGCTCCAAGAACTTAACCTCCATTCTGTTTTGCATGCTCTTTGGGAAGTAATTCTCAAAGAACTACGTCTTAAACCTCTCCCACAGTATAACTCCTTCTCTAGCTCTTTGTTGGTTCACCTACTACCAGAAGTTTTCTTTGCCCAGCTTCATCATGTAGGTAATATATGCAATTTTTTGGTCGTTCCCTACACAAGAGATGACGAATGCCTTTTCAATCTCCTTGATCCAAATTTGCGCCTCGATAGGGTCGGTAGTTTCCCTAAATTCTGGAGGTCCTACACTCCTAAAGTCTTTAAAGTTGATCACTGGAACCGATTGGGGGTTGGTATGCACGAGTTCATTATTTCTTCCTTGAAGGACTTCTCCTAACAAGTCGGCTAACCATTGGATAGGTTCTACTTGATGACTCTCATTATTTACCGATTCTTCCGGTGTTGGTAGTCTAAGTTTGAGTGGCATTTTCTGAAATAATAACTTCATATTATTATCTTAAAATATTATTTAAGTATTTACTCTTTTAATGTAATAATCACATTACACATTTAAAAATAAGAACATTTATATTTATATGCCAAAATCAGTACATCGTTTAAGATTGTCTCCTAGCATACTTCTATAAATACTAACATCTATCCCTTACTATAACAAAAGATGGTGAATACCAACATACTACCCCTCTAACAAAACATGGGATTTACATAAATTATCCCACATCTCACACAAAAGATTAGGATTCAACAACAATATATATAAACATAAACTACAACTACTAAACTGATACACATATTTCCTAGCCCAACATCCCGCACTCTACTGTGGTCTTGTACTCCACCTGCCCCATGTGGGCCATCAAATCTCTGCTCATGGTGCAACGAGTCTATCCCTGCTCCACCGGGTAGTGGTATACTCCATCAGTCCATCGGTCTATAGTTGTGCGAAAAGCATAGCCCATCTTGTTCATCTTCCTCTTCTTGCACCTTACTTCATCTTCTAAATCTTCGGCCCTATCATTGGCTTCCTCCCACTTCTCCTCGAAGTGGATCATCTCCATAACCTCTAACTCTAGATGTGTGCAAAGAGCTTTTTTCTCAGTTTTCTCACTCAACTCCTTCTGCTCAAATTGTTCTAGCTTACCTACCTATTCCACATTCCTAGACAAACGGTGAACAAGGGTTCCTAGTTGAGTCCCTGCTTCCTTGCGATATGCAATTTCTACCTCCATCTCCTGCATCTTAAATTTCCTCTTCTGGGATTCAGCCTTCTGGTTCTGCATCTAGGTCTACCTCTCTTTAGCCTCGGCCTCTAGCTCCTCAGCCCTACTTCCTAACTCCAGGATTTTATCCTCGTACTCGCCCAACATCTGATCCTCGAATGTGGCCCCATCATATGGTACCTCATCAGAATCTTCTACAGGCTCATCCTCTATTGGTTCTTATCACGGGTCAGACTCTACTTCTATCTCCTCCTCATCATCCTCTTCAACAGGTGCCACTGCCAAAATCGGGTCAGCTATCAGGGGTGACTTGAATACCACGTGTATATCTCGTGGCTCCTCCTCTCTAACCCTACTAGGTTCTCCCAATTCTGGCATCCTACAACCATCGACACAAAACAAACAAACAACAACTTTATTTGTACTTCACAATATAAATTCATTGTATAGAATGAAAATATATTTCACAATGCTACTAACTCTAATAAGAAAACTCTACATGAGTTTTATCTTCTTTTATTCTCCTATATTCTTTCTAAGATTATATTCTAAGGATTCTCACTCCTAAGGTTTATAATCTAATGCACTGATACCAACCTATGTCGCCCCCAAATTTAGATACTTGTACCTCGAATCTGGTGCTTCATGTTCTAATTAACATTGATGAAACATAAATATTATCGTCCCAAGTCTCGCAACCATTACTATTACGTAACAAGATCTAAACATAACTTAATACATATCCTTAATTAAGTCTTAATTCATCATGATAATAAATCTTCTAACATAGAAGAACAAAGCTACGTTGTAGCCTTACCTTTGCCCTTATCCATGCCGAAGGATCCACACTCTTCTGCCTTAACTGAAATGTTTAAGGAAAGTAAGAATGAGCAAAAAATTTACCCAGCAAGTAGTATAACAATAAGTGTGAACAAGCATAATTATAAGGCGAATAATCTCAAGGTATAATAATAAAAGATAGTTGGGAATTCAAAGAATCATGTTGTAAACAAAGAAGTATTAATAGTTCCAAATATGTCCTTTGAATTGTGAATAATGAGTCATTAAAGACCGAAATATTTTCAAAAGAATTCAAAGGTTTCAACATTTTCCAATAAATATGATTTTAATACTGAGCAGTAACTATGAACCAAGAACTCCTGCTAGAATTAACAGTATTTCACTGATAATCCAATAAAAATAAGTACAATAAGTTATCATGCTTGCTTTTTATGTAACCTACACATATATCTATACATACATATATATTTATATCCACATACATATGTATATGTATACTTAACTTATAAATATATACATACACCCATAAAATTATATAACCCATGTGTATTGGGTTAATACAATATAATGCCCCTTGGGTTACTAGCATAATTTAATCAAATCTTGGATCAAATACTCACTGGGCTCAACTACCATATTAGTATCTTAATTTCATTGGGCTACCAATTCATATCTATTGGACTTTCAACTTAATTTAATTGGATCATGCACGCTCACATATATGCTGTAAGACCCCAACTTTTTAATGAATAAAATCAAATTTCCTTTATTTATTATTGTGAATAATAAGGTATTAATTTGATATAATACTTTGGTTATGGGTGAAATGTGCAAATTTTCAAAATAAGCAAGTGGTTATAAAATATTCATTTTTGTCAGGGAATATTCGTTTGGTCATGGAATATTCTTTCTGCCGGGTTTTGTACGACGACGCAGCTATTTGTGGGCCCTATAACGGATAACTGTCGGAAGAAGAAAACTGACAAAATTGAATAACGTCGTAGTTGTTACTATTAACACTGTTGGAATACCCGGTGGTTAAAATACAGTAATACGCGTGGTTACACAGTAGCACACGGTATTGCACAGTATTATTGATCCTCATATAAGAAGGCACTACTCAATAATTGTTACAGTAATTACTGTTCAATATTTTATTTTATTGATTCAATAATTGCTGCGTTGATATTTTATATTATTGTTGTTCAATAATTGTCACTGCACAGTATCTCCATTATCAGATCAATAATTCATATTATTTGAATAATATTATTAGATAGCATTATTGGCAATGTCTAGAAAGTTCTGTCAAGGAGAGGTTTGGTCACCTAATTGCGCGCCAGTAAGGAGAAATCCTTATCGGAAAGCCCCATCTTTCCTGGGAAAAGCCTGGTTGTCATAAATGTGATTCTGTAATATTATTTGTGAATAATTAATTATTGATTCATATGATAAGAAAATATTTATTTTATGTGGATATAAATGATGGGTTTATTTATGTGGTTATAAATGAAGAAATTAATGTTGAGGTATTTTATCAGTATTTTGTCGAATTGGAGGTATTAAAAGATCATATCGGTGTTCTTACAGATTTATTGTGTGAGTTATAATATTAAATCCGACCTTTGGATCGTTGTAATTTTTGGATATGTTATACATATATAAGTTGAGTATATGTCCACAAATTTTAAACCGTTAAAAATGAGCGTATAATTTTTTATGAATTTTAAGAGGTGACTGATTCGAAAATTAGGTTATAAATAATTTTGGTGGAAAATTCTAGAATTGGTGGGCCCAACTTTTGGTTGGTGAGAAATGTGTTTAATTGAATTTTCTAATGTGGTGGGTTGGAATAGTAGCAAGTAAAGCCATCAGGTAGCAGGTCAAGTCTGCTTCGGCGTGCTAACATTTTCCTATAAATAGAGGGCTAAGTTAGAATTGAAAATCACACCAGAATTCATAAGTTTTCTCTCTTTTTCTCTCTAGATTATCGATTGTATTTTGTGAGTATTTAGATACTTGGTGAGTTGCTATTCATCAGTGCAAGTTTCCTTCAGCGTCATATCCGATATCCAGTCAAAGGTGCTACTCTTTTGAGGTAGGGGATATTAAGGGATGTTATATTCTTCATAATGATGTTATTCTTTCAATATCATTATACTGAAATATTGGTATGGATTTTATTGTGAATTTTCTATCTTTTTGAGTCGGGATTACTATTCACGTATACGGCACTATTCAGATATATGGCACTATTTACGTATATGACATTATTTACGTTTACGATACTATGTACGAATACGGAGTACTATTCACGAGTTACTATTCATAAGTTACTATTCACGAGTTACTATTCTCGACAAAAATTGGTTTCTTTTTCTGACCAAATTATCGTTGATTTATGAATCTTACTCTTAAAATTAAATACAGTTGTTGATCATATTGTTTTTATTATCATATATAACATTTTTATAATCATGGTGAAGAAATTTCTCTTTGACTTAAGTGTAAAGATGGGTAAATTATTGGTATGATCATGACTATAGGTTCTCTTTGGCCAGTAGTGCAAAGTTGAATCATTGACTGGTATGATCATGACCATTGAATTTACAATTGAATATTTTTAGCTTAAGTGCACAGGTGAATTGATCAACATTGTTATAATTATGGTTTATATAGATTTTAAAATAATTATATATTTCTTTGAGATATTAATATATTTGGCCTGTAGTGCAAATATGAACTGTTGATGAATATCTTTGGCATGTATTGCAAAGATGAACTGTTGTTGAATATCTTTGGCTCGTAGTGCAAAGATGACCTGTTGTTGAATATCTTTGGCCCGTAGTGCAAAGATGACCTGTTGTTGAATATCTTTGGCCTGTAGTGCAAAGATGAACTGTTAATGAATATCTTAGGCCCGTAGTGCAAAGATGAATTTATTAGTATGATTATAAATAGGAACTGTGATTTGGTATAACCATGATCTTTGATGTTTCAGGTAAAGACAGGTGATGAAAATTATCTTCGTCTTGGATGAGAAGAGGAATTTAGAATCACAATTATGATTATGAGTTATTCATATGATTGTGGAAAGGAACTGTTGATTTATATTACAGGGATAAAACATTGTTGGTGGACGTTTAACATGGAGAAGATAATAGACTTTATGGTCTATTTGACTCTTCTAATGGATTGCTCGTTCCGCTGCAACTATGGTTGAAAAGTTTTATGATCTACCATATGTTCTAAATCTCTAATTTATTACTGATGAAGGCTATTGATAATTTAATTATCTTTAGTCATGATATTCTTTACTGAGCTAGTTGTGCTCACCCTTTTGCTTCACAATTCCTTTCAGGTAATAAAAGTGTAGCTGGGTCGAGTGGGGGATAACAGGGGAATAGAACGGTGGTCTATAGCTGTTGAGGTTCTCCCTAAATAGTATGAAAATAATTTTATTGAGACTTTAGATAAGTTTGTCGTATTATATACGTCATTTGATATTTAATTTTGGTGAAACGAATAGGGTGAGGCGAACCCAACGTTGGAAGGGTGTTTTGCCACTATCATACAAGATGTCTAATGACATACAACCTCGTGTCATCATAAGGCAGGGATGTGCTCATCCACTTGCTGAGTATATTTACGAGCACTACCTATATAATCTTGGTGTTTGTTTGAAGTATAATTCTCAATTAGAGACAGTGGAGATAATGATATGTCAAGAGAAGACTCGCCATTGGGAAGAATATGATAGTAATCTTCTCATTTTTCTTTGGGGTCTATTGGGTCATCCAAGGATAATTTTGTGGTCATATGATATCTATCATAACCTAGAAGCATGGCCTCCCATGTACGAAGGTTTCCTTGAGCACTTCCCAAAGATTATAATTTCTAAAACAGTTTTTGACTATAACTTTATGTAAGGTGTCATTGTGAGGTGTTGTCCATGGTTGGGACATGAGTCACATTTGGAATATATTTGTATCCAAACTCACAGCATATGTGTTGTTGTATTTTGCACGACAATTGTTGTAATAAAGTTCTAGTTGTTTTCTGTACCATGTATTTGGCAACTCAGAATAGGTTGGATGGAATGGACCTATTTTGGGGTCGTCACATTTGGTATCAGAGCTTAAGGATATAATCTCTGGCGGAGATCGGGGAATAGAACTAGGAGGGGAGAGATGAGTAAATCCTTCGCTAGTGTGTCCTACCTAAGCTTAATTGTTGGTCAGTCATAATATCGGGATATTATGTTATATGTTAATTTGTTCAATTAACCCTTGTTTTGAAGCTGTATTCTAGAATGATATCTGAAATACAGGAGATGAGCAATGAAGAAATCATGATGACAGGGAAGATGGAATCTGAAATGAAAGCGAGGTACCCTCACCTTTTCGAAACACCAGGTACGTACGTCAATTTCGAGGACGAAATTTCATAAGGAGGGGAGGTTGTAAGACCCCAACTTTTTAATGAATAATATCAAATTTCCTTTATTTATTATTGTGAATAATAAGGTATTAATTTGATATAATACTTTGGTTATGGATGAAATGTGCAAATTTTCAAAATAAGCAAGTGATTATAAAATATTCATTTTTGTCGGGGAATATTCGTTTGGTCGTGGAATATTCTTTCTGTCGGGTTTTGTACGACGGCGCAGCCATTTATTGGCCCCATAACGGATTACTGTCGAAAGAAGAAAATGACATAATTAAATAATGGCGTAGTTGTTACCGTTAACACTGTTGGAATACCTGGTGGTTAAAATACAGTAATACGCGTGGTTGCACAGTAGCACACGGTATTTCATAGTATTATTGAATTATTGATCCTTACGTAAGAAGGTACTACTCAATAATTGTTACAGTAATTACTGTTCAATATTTTATTTTATTGATTCAATAATTGTTGCGTTGATATTTTATATTATTGTTGTTCAATAATTGTCACTGCACAGTATCTCCATTATCAGATCAATAATTCATATTATTTGAATAATATTATTAGATGGCATTATTGGCAATGTCTAGAAAGTTCTGTCAAGGAGAGGTTTGGTCACCTAATTGCGCGCCAGTAAGGAGAAATCCTTATCGGAAAGCCCCCTCTTTCCTGGGAACAGCCTGGTTGTCATAAATGTGATTCTGTAATATTATTTGTGAATAATTAATTATTGATTCATATGATACGAAAATATTTATTTTATTTGGATATAAATAATTGGTTTATTTATGTGGTTATAAATGAAGGAATTAATGTTGAGATATTTTATCAGTATTTTGTCGAATTAGAGGTATTAAAAGATCAAATCGTTGTTCTTACAGCTTTATTGTGTGAGTTATAATATTTAATCCGACCGTTGGATCGTTGTAATTTTTGGATATGTTATACATATATAAGTTGAGTATATGTCCACAAATTTTAAACCGTTAAAAAAATGAGCGTATAATTTTTTATTAATTTTAAGAGGTGACTGATTCGGAAATTAGGTTATAAATAATTTTGGTGGAAAATTATAGAATTGGTGGGCCCCACTTTTGTTTGGTGAGAAATGTGCTCAATTGAATTTTCAAATGTGGTGGGTTGGAATAGTAACAGGTAAAGACATCAGGTAGCAAGTCAAGTCTGCTTCGACGTGCTAACATTTTCCTATAAATAGAGGGCTAAGTTAGAATTCAAAATTACACCAGAATTCATAAGTTTTCTCTCTTTTTCTCTCTAAATTATCGAGTGTATTTTGTGAGTATTTAGGTACTTGGTGAGTTGCTATTCATCAGTGCAAGTTTCCTTCAGCGTCATATCCAATATCCAGTCAGAAGTGCTGCTCTTTTGAGGTAAGGGATATTAAGGGATGTTATATTCTTCATAATGATGTTATTCTTTCAATAACATTATACTGAAATATTGGTATGAATTTTATTGTGGAATTTCTACCTTTTTGAGTCGGGGTTACTATTCACGTATACTGCACTATTCATATATATGGCACTATTTACATATATGACATTTTTTACATATACGATACTATGTACGGATACGGAGTACTATTCACGAGTTACTATTCACGAGTACTATTCATGAAAAAAATTAGTTTTTTTTTCTGACCAAATTATCGTTGATTTATGAATCTTACTCTTGAAATTAAATACAGTTGTTGATCATATTATTTTTATTATCATATATAACATTTTTATAATCATGGTGAAGAAATTTCTCTTTGACTTGAGTTTAAAGATGGGTAGATTATTGGTATGATCATGAATATGGGTTCTCTTTGGCCAGTAGTTCAAAGTTGAATCGTTGACTGATATGATCATGACCATTGAATTTACAATTGAATATTTTTAGCTTAAGTGCAAAGTTGAATTGATCAACATGGTTATAATTATGGTTTATATAGATTTTGAAATGATTATATATTTCTTTGAGATATTAATATATTAGGCCTGTAGTGCAAATATGAACTGTTGATGAATATCTTTGGCATGTATTGCAAAGATGAACTGTTGTTGAATATCTTTGGCTCGTAGTGCAAAGATGACCTGTTGTTGAATATCTTTGGCCCGTAGTGCAAAGATGACCTGTTGTTGAATATCTTTGGCCTGTAGTGCAAAGATGAACTGTTAATGAATATCTTTGGCCCGTAGTGCAAAGATGAATTTATTAGTATGATTATAAATAGGAACTGTGATTTGGTATAACCATGATCTTTGATGTTTCAGGTAAAGACATGTGATGAAAATTATCTTCATCCTGGATGAGAAGAGGAATTTAGAATCACAATTATGATTATGAGTTATTCATATGATTGTGGAAAGGAACTGTTGATTTATATTACAGGGATAAAACATTATTGGTGGACTTTTAACATGGAGAAGATAATAGACTTTATGGTCTATTTGACTCTTCTAATGGATTGCTCGTTCCGCTGCAACTATGGTTGAAAAGTTTTATGATCTACCATATGTTCTAAATCTCTAATTTATTACTGATGAAGGCTATTGATAATTTAATTATCTTTAGTCATGATATTCTTTACTGAGCTAGTTGTGCTCACCCTTTTGCTTCACAATTTCTTTCAGGTAATAAAAGTGTAGCTGGGTCGAGTGGGGGATAACAGGGGAATAGAACGGTGGTCTATAGCTGTTGAGGTTCTCCCTAAATAGTATGAAAATAATTTTATTGAGACTTTAGATAAGTTTGTCGTATTATATACTTCATTTGATATTCAATTTTGGTGAACCGAATAGGGTGAGGCGAACCCAACGTTGGAAGGGTGTTTTGCCACTATCATACAAGATGTCTAATGACATACAACCTCGTGTCATCATAAGGCAGGGATGTACTCATCCACTTGCCGAGTATATTTACGAGCACTACCTATATAATTCTCGTTTTTCTTTGGGGTCTATTGGGTCGACCAAGGATAATTCTGTGGCCATATTATATCTATCATAACCTAGAAGCATGGCCTCCCATGTACGAAGGTTTCCTTGAGCACTTCCCAAAGATTCTAATTTCTAAAACAGTTTTTGACTATACCTTTATGTAAGGTGTCATTGTGAGGGTGTTGTCCACGGTTGGGATATGAGTCATATTTGGTATATATTTGTATCCAAACTCACAACATATGTGTTGTTGTATTTTGCACGACAATTGTTGTAATAAAGTTGTAGTTGTTTTTTGTACGATGTATTTAGAAACTCTGAATTGGTTGGATGGAATGGACCTATTTTGGGGTCGTCACATATGCACATTGTGATCTAACATTAATCTACCAAATTAACTACTTGGGCCACATTTCCTAACACTTTTAATTTATTCACATTGGGCTTAGGTATAACCCTTAGTCCAATACCTTATTAAATTATCTCTTAATTAATGCCATTAAGTAATTATTATGCCACACAAGGCTTATTACTTAAGCTTAATTAAGTTCATTATCATTATCACATTTCTCAATTATCACATACTCAATTCAATTTAAATGAATTATTACATTTCATGTCACAAAATATATATGTATTCGAAATAAATATTCAAACATTTTTATTTGCAATATTAATATTATTTATAAAATTCTCGGGTATTACAAATCATCTTCATCCAATAAGCAAACAATGTATGTACCAATCTATCCAGATTTACTAATCCCTTTTTAGTAATCTAACGATTGGGAATAATTTTAGTTTGTGAGCTATCTAATAATTTAGATCTCATTAGCATGATCATCATCATGATTCTAAAATCATTGCTCAAAACTATGGGTTTATGTGACGCTCTCAAAATAGGTCACAACCCATTCTGAGTTGTCAAATACATGGTACAGAATTTAAATATTACAAACTTTATTTATACAATCATTAACTGTCATGTAAAATATGACAAAATATAAGATGTGAGTTTTAATACAAATATTGTCTTGTAGACAAAATCCAAACTTAAATAAAGTTCCTATTACATTTATTATCACACTATTTTATAGAATAGTGAGGACTACTATAGCAACCATCTTGGACCATCATTCCATTCTTCGACTAGTCCCAGCTATGTTCTCATTTCTTGAAGAGAACAATGAAAGAAAAGGGTGAGCTCGACTAGCCCAATAAAGAATATTGTGACTAAGATAATGCTGAATAAATTATCATTAGTCCTCAATAGTGAAAAATCTGATAGAATACAATAGACAACAAGTTTTAGATCAAGAACTGTAGCGGAAATAGCAATCTATTAGAAGAGTCAAGTAGAGTATGATGTCTACTATCTTCTATGATTTAAAAGTCCATCATCAATATTTTATCCATGTAACACCAATCAATAAATATTTCAAATCAACGAATTATCCATGCACTATGGGCCAAGGATATTCGTCAGTATCACCAATGGTCATGATCATGCCAAACAACTGTCCATCTATGCACTACGGGCCAAAGAGGACTTTCACCATAACATTTGTCTATAACATTGCAGGTCATGATTATACCAATACACAATTCCTGGTTATAATCATACCAATCAACAGTCCATCTATGCACTACGGGCCAAAGATGACTTTCACCACAATATAAGCGCGAGAATGATGACAATGATATAAGGAATCAATCAAGTGAGACCAATGATAAATATTAGAGATTTATAATTTAATTTATCTAGAGTTCAAGAATGTCCAAATTGTCAACATGATAACTAATTGTGGAGTAAAATTCAAGAATGATATTCATGTATCAAAAATAATTTGGACAGAAAAGAAAGCAATTTTATCGTGAATAGTACCCGAATGAATAGTACCCTGAGTGAATAGTACCCCGAATGAAAATATTGAAATTTAATAAGAAAGTTCAGACCAATATTCCAATGAAACGATACTAGATGAAACGCAAAACTCAAGGATATTATACTAATTTCAGGGATTGTAGAAGCAATACTTATCAAAGTAAGTGTAGATTTAGAAAAATAAAACGAAATAATATTACTTACATACTACAGAATATGGAAGAAAATAATATTTCTTACGAATATTGAACGAAAATAATATCCCTTACCTTGGTAGGAGAGTAAATCTGACTGGTATAGCGGAGATATTCTTGAGAAAATCTTGCACTATTTGCTACACTCAGAGTATCCTTATACTTAAAAAAAATACGCACAATATTATAGAAGAAGAATTCTCTGATTTTGGTGTAATTTTTATTTCTTAACTAACCATCCTATTTATAAGAGAATGGCAGGGTACTATTTAAGAAAATCACGGATGCACAGAAGAAAAAAAAACTTCACGGACGAAGTCACGGACGAATTCGTCGAAAATTTGATTTTACTATTTATCACTGTATAATAAAATATTCTAATAAAACAAAATATTTATATAAATATAATATATTCTAATTATAATCTAATAAAACAAATAACTTTATATATAATATAAAAAGTATTCTGTTTTATATAAAAAGTTTTCTATTTTATTACTATTATAATAATAATAAAACAAAACTAAGACAACTTCCTACCGACGGTTTGACAAATTGGCACATAGGGGTTCATGGAATAATAAGCCAAACTTACAATAAACGCTTCATAGATCACTTATCTTCAATCAATCCATTTTTAATCTTTCAACACTTATTTATCATTAATATTATAACTCATAATATTGACAACCAAATCATTCACAGGAAAGAGGGGGTTTTCCAATAAGGATTTCTTTTTATTAGCGCGCAATTAAATAACATAACCCCTTTCATCGACAGAACTTTCTAGACATAGTCAATAATACAAATAATAATATGAATAACTATGTCGTCTTAATTATTGATTTAATAATATAAAATATTGTGCATATGATATTGTGACAATAATTAAATCAATAATAGGATATACTATGCAATACTGTGTGCTACTGTGCAACAACGCATATTACTGTATTTTTATCACCAGGTATTACAACAGTTTAACGGTACAAGTCTTACCGTTATTTTTATAAAAATATTATTTATGTCGCTTTCTATATCTGACAGTCATTTCGTTGTGGGGTCCGCCAATGATTGTGTCGTCGTACGAATATTCTCCGACACAAAGAATATTTTCCAACCAAACGAATATTTTATGACAACTTGCTTACTTGCAGAATTATTCACTAATAACTATATCATTATATCAAATCATACCTTATTATTCAAAATAATATTTAGAGAAGATTAAATCTTTATTCATAAAAAGTTGGGGTCTTACAACTTCCCCTTCTTATGAAATTTCTTCCTCAAAATTGATGTACGTACCTGGTATGTCGAAGAGGTGAGGATACCTTATTTTCATTTCAAATTCTATCTCCCAGGTCATTTCCTCAATATCAAGGTTTCACTATAAAACTTTGACTTGAGGTATAAATGTTCCTTCTTATCTAAGATTTTAACAGGTACATCTTCATACGTTAAATCTTTCGCTATCTCATATGGTTCTAATTCAATAATGTGGTTTTGGATAGTTGGCGATAAGGCGAGTCTATATGCCAAAGTTCATACTCGGTCGAGGATTTCAAATGGACTAATGAATCGAGGGTTGGGCTTTCCTCTCTTTCCAAATCTCGTAACTCCTTTCCATGAAGCAACACGTAATAATGCATGATCTCCAACATTGAATTTCACGTCCCTTTGATAAAGATTAGAATAACTCTTTTGTCGATCTTGTGAGATTTTTATACGTTGCCGGATCATTTAAATCTTTTTCGTAGTCATGTGTACCAATTCTGGTCCCAACAATGTTGATTCACCTACCTCGTCTTAGGATACTGGAGAATGACACTTTCGTCCATACAATGCCTTAAATGGAGCCATGTCTATACTTGCTTAATAAATGTTGTTGTAGGAGAATTCCACTAATGGCAAGTACTTTTCCCAACTTCCTTTGAAGTCTAGTACGCAGAGTCTCAATAGATCTTCAAGTGTTTGAATAGTCCTCTCCGACTGCCCGTTCGTCTGAGGATAATATACAAAACTGAATCGTAAATTTGTGCCCATAGCTTTCTGTAAACTGACCCAAAATTGATAAGTGAATCTAGGGTCTCGATCAGAAACTATGGATACTGGCATACCATGCAGTCTTACAATCTTATTTATGTATATACAAGCAAGACGTTCAAGTGAATATATTTCTCGTATATGTAAGAAATGAGCAGACTTGGTTAATCTATCGACAATGACCCAAATTGCATCTATGCCTTGAAAAACCTTGGGAAGACCAGTAACGAAATCCATATTAATGTGTTCCCACTTCTATTCTGGAATTTTAAGTGGTTGCAATGGACCTTTTATCACTTGAAGCTCTACCTTGACACGTTGACAAATTAAACACATTAAGATAAACTGTAATAACCTAGATTTTTTTAATAATAATTAAATATTAAGTGATTTTATTTTAAACAATTGTATTTAAATTGGAAAAGGTTAGTGATTTTTTTTCTTTTCTTCCTTATTTTGTTTGGCAATTTAAATTTTGTTAGTAGATATTAAATAACTGATTAAATTAAAATTGAGGAAGATAATTCTTTTTGTTTAAGTCTTGTGGTAAAATCATTCGGAGCGGGAGGCTACATAGGAAATAGAGGAGTCTATTCAAGCGGAGTATCCGCGTCTCTTTGAACATTAGGTGCGTTCCATTCTTTTGATTCTGGGGACGGAACCCTTTTAAGGGGTAGGTGATGTAATACCCGGTAAAATCAGATTATATATTTTTTTAAATATATTAATTGGACTTTGTATTTTATTTGGGCTAAGTGGTCATTTAATTTGTGTGGGCTAATAAATATTAATAAGAGATGGGTAGATTAATTTAGTACAATTTGGGCCTTAATATTAATTGGGTTTAATCTATATTTGTGTAATTTTAAACCTATTAAAATTTGGAGAACTAGTAATATATATTAGTAAATAAATAAAACAAAAATCATATATAGTGAACCCTACCTTTATTCGTCAAATAAAAAGAAGAAGAAGAGGTTGCCGCTTAACCAAAAGAAAGAGCGAGTTGTGAGATGAAATTAGCCTACTGAAGAATCAAAAGAATGTGATTTTCTTTCTTTTTGTTTTTGTATATGGTTATGGAGTCTTATCATTCTAGTTATTAATTTAAAATCTGGAATACAAATGCATATGTATGTCTCACTATTGCAGATAAATTGGCTAAGATTGATCTTGATGATAATAGTATATGACAAGGCAATGAGCAATTGTACCTAAAACGGAAAAAAAAAATTTAAAAAATTAAAAAACTAAAAAAAAAAAAACCTTAGGCGCTATTTTCCTCAGTTAGATGAGGCGGTACTATAACTAGGCTATAATCATAACTTGGCAGTACATGTAAATTGAGAACTTCTTTGTAGAATAAAAAGAATCCCAAAGTTAAGATGAGAATAAGCTTAATATGGTCTAGCAGGTAAAAAAAATGTAATACCCGATAAAATAAGATTATATATATATATTTAAATATATTAATTGGACTTTGTATTTTATTTGGGCCAAGTGGTCATTTAATTTGTGTGGGCTAATAAATATTAATAAGAGATGGGTAGATTAATTTAGTATAATTTGGGCCTTAATATTAATTAGGTTTAATCTATATTTGTGTAATTTTCAACCTATTAAAATTAGGAGAACTAGTAATATATATTAGTAAATAAATAAAACAAAAATCATATATAGTGAACCCTACCTTTATTCGTCAAATAAAAAGAAGAAGAAGAGGTTGCCGCTTAACCAAAAGAAAGAGCGAGTTGTGAGATGAAATTAGCCTACTGAAGAATCAAAAGAATGTGATTTTCTTTCTTTTTGTTTTTGTATATGGTTATGGAGTCTTATCATTCTAGTTATTAATTTAAAATCTGGAATACAAATGCATATGTATGTCTCACTGTTGCAGATAAATTGGCTAAGATTGATCATGATGATAATAGCATATGATAAGGCAACGAGTAATTGTACATAAAACGGAAAAAAATAAAAAAATAAAAAAACTATAAAAAAAATAACGTAGGCGTTATTTTCCTCAGTTAGATGAGGCAGTACTATAACTAGGCTATAATCATAACTTGGCAGTACATGTAAATTGAGAACTTCTTTGTAGAATAAAAAGAATCCCAAAGTTAAGATGAGAATAAGCTTCGAATGGTCTAGCAGGTAAAAAAATAAAAAATTAACGAATAACTAATTTTGGTAGATTTTTTTAAAAAACCAAATATTATAAAAATAGATGTTTGCAAGATATTTAATGGATTATTTAGTTACAGCTTAATGTAAAATCATAATAATTATAGAAAAATAATATTTTTATAATATCACTTATATAAATGTATTATTTTAGTGATTAGTTTGAACGGGAAAATTTAAAGAGTTATATTTGGAATATAAATTTTGGAATATTAATAATTGATATAAGGCGATAATTAAAGGCATATTAAATAGATTATGAATTATTTTGGAATTATTAGCTTGGATTATTTTTAATTTGAGGTGAATATGTTTAGGTTGTGAAAAATGTTTCGTATTTGATATCGTTGACATTTGAGGGTAAGATTTTATGGAGTGTTCTATAAATGGTTTAGAAGTATCAGGTACGGATTCCGTACTCTTTCAGCGACATTCTTGATAAATTTGATTTTTTTCGTTTTGTCCCTTATTTCAAATTTTGTTATTCTTTCACATAATTGTTTCTTGTGAAATTCATATATTAGTTTCATTTTGGAGTTGATACATTGGCTCGTATTTGTACTCTTTGGATTAGGTTATCATGTTTAGTATTTATTTTTGATAATTGTAGAGCCGTACATGTTGCTACCTTCTTTTTGAAACCTTGTGACTAGAATTTGATTTGGTTCAACATGTTCATATAGAACCCTTTTGTTGGTATTATGTCGCATATGTTGTGACATGGTGTTTTTGTTATAATGTACCGTAGGGTGTACATTAGCTATAACCACTTGTGGGGGTACCAAAAGCATGTCATCTTGGCACGAGAGGCATGACACTTTCCGTGGTAGTGTGATTAGTCCACAGCGTCTCCGTTTTGGGCTCTGGAGGAAGTGGGTCATTTGGTGTTTTGTTGTGGGAGGGTATGGGTTAACCCTAGTTTTCTGTTCTGCGGATTTGTGATGTTGTGCCAAACACACCTATCCGATTTGCATACATTTGGATTCGCGGTCTAATGTGTGATATGCACGTGTGGCATTATTTTGGTTGCCTGTGTGGCATTATTTTGACTTGCCTATGTGGCATTATTTTGACTTGATTGTGTGGCAATGTATATTTTTGAGCTCACTCGGTATGAAGTAACACCCAACCATTTGATTCAGCCTATTATTTCATTGTATTAGTTTTGTTTGTTTCTGTTAAGTTCAATTCATAGAGTTAGTTACTTCAGTTCGTTATTTCTTTATTCGTCTATTGGTTTCGTCAATTCTGTTGATTCGGTTATATTCCACTCAGATATTTGGAGAATATATTTTCGTCAGTATTTACACTTGAGGCTTTGTTCAGTATTTTGTCTAGTTGTTTTCGTATATCTGTTGTATATCTTTTGTATATCTGTATCCATACTGGGCAATTGGCTCATGCTGTGTTTTTCTTCCGGCAGGTTTGTAGGGGTGATTCAGGGCTAGTGTGATGAAAGAGTTGTCTTTGACCATCTAGGTTGTTTAGAAATTTTGGTTTTGATTATTTTGACTAGTTGGAGATTTGTAATTAGTACTTCATTGATGGGTATCATTATTAATACTTTGAAGTTATTAGAGCTCTGTTTACTAATTTTGAGGTTTGTTGTGCTTTGCACGTGACCTTCCTTTCCTTTTAGGGAAGGGAGTGTTACAGAGATGGTATCAGAGCTTAGGTTCTTTCTTGTAGAAAACTTATTTAGGTTTGACCTGTGAGTTGTGGGTAAATCACTAGGTAGACGTAGGAGTTTGATTTGATTTTGTTCTCTATTTGGTTGGTCTTGATTTTGACCAAGTGTTTTTAGCTCTTTGAATTGTAGTTGATTTGATAAAGGCGAGATAATTTGTTAAGATTATTATTATTATGCGTTGGAGCAATAATATTAGTTAAGGATTGTGATTTGATCATTAAGAAGAAGAATGTCATATTTTGTTCAGTTAAGAAATGATTATACGATTATGATATAAGCATTTGTATCAACGAGTTTTGATATTGGAGAATTATTTTTTAAAGTTATTTCAGGTAATTACAAATTATTATGATTTTGGAATTGAGGATTTGATTTGGGTTAGATTCTGATTTTTTTTAAGTTATGAATAATTTGAGGTATGCATCGGTGGGATAATATGATAAATTGGAAAGTATAGATGATCTCTTGTACATTGGAGTTGTAGAGATTCGAGGTAATTAGATTAATCATTTGAATTAAATGAATTTTACGATTATTTCCTAGTAGAATATTGGAGTTAATTTATATGAAGTTTTTGTACTGAGATAGTAAGAGGAGATCTTGGAATTTGTTGGGTTAGAGTTTTCACTAAGAGATGATTGATTTATTAAATGATTTAAGAGATTTTGAATAGTTATAGTTTTCTTATTCAGATAGTAGGATATATGATTTGGAGTTTGGTATGATGATGAAGAGATCTTAATAGTAGTATATTTTTTTGGTGTAATAATATTTGCGAACTAATTCGATTTGAGGTTATGATATTTTGAAACTCTTGATGACTAAGTGAGAGTTGGTGATATAATTTAAGTTATTTTGTTTATCAGATGCCCTTAGAGTTTTGCATGAATTTAAGTAAAATTAAATAAAAATAATTTGTTAAATCTTTGTCATGAGTGGAACATAAATATTTTACGAATTAAAAATAATTTTAAATATTTAAGGTATTCGAATCGCGCGTATTTAGATGAAGAGAAAATTTTGTGTTTCAAATTATGTTCAGAAGAGTACGTACGTTTGCAAGAATGAAACTCAAAGATATTAACGGGGGGCCCGCACCAACAGTGGATCATATGATTTAACGCGAAGAACCTTACCAAGGCTTGACACGGCAGCTAACGAATCTTTTATAAGTACATAAATAATTACGTGGACCGATGGACTTACCAGCATTGATTGTTACAAAAGGTGATGCTACGTCTTAACTAAAAAAAATTTGTAGCTTATTTGAATTCCGAGGACGGAATTATTTTTAAGGGGTGAAAAATGTAATAACCCGGATTTTTTTTTAATAATTAAATATTAATTGATTTTATTTTATACAATTGTATTTAAATTGAAAAAGGTAAGTGATTTTTTTTCTTCCTTGTTTTGTTTGGCAATTTAAATTCTATTAGTAGATATTAAATAACTGATTAAATTAAAATTGAGGAAGACAATTCTTTTTATTAAAGTCTTGTGGTAAAATCATTCGGAGCGGGAGGCTATATAGGAGATGGAAGAGTTTATTCAAGCGGAGTATCCGCATCTCTTTGAAAATTAGGTACATTCCATTCTTTTGATTACGGGAACGGAATCCTTTTAAGGGGTAGGTGATGTAATACCCGGTAAAATAAGATTATATATATATTTTTAAATATATTAATTGGACTTTGTATTTTATTTGGGCCAAGTGGTCATTTAATTTGTGTGGGCTAATAAATATTAATAAGAGATGGGAAGATTAATTTGTGTGGTCTAATAAATATTAATAAGAGATGGGTGCTCTACCCCCGGCTTGGTTAAATGCAGTCGTTAATAAATTAACGAACTCTTGCATAGGGTTATTTGGACCCCCCTGATTATCCTAATGCGATTCTTCCTCTTGATTACGTTGTCTTCTTATTGGCGGCATTTCTGATTAAATATATAAAGTTCCGTTATTATTTATTTGATTACTTAGTTATTAGTCGTCGAACAACTGAACAATAACTCATACACAACAAAGCACATTAAAAGAAAACTTCCTTATATTAATATGCTTCTTTATAGTTCAAGGCTATTTACAACTTGCTTTCCATAGCCAAAAGTTATTACATTTATATCCCGCGATTGAATTTCACAAAAATTGGAATTTACAAAAAGACTACCCTTTAATTATACAAAAGAGGGTTTTACGTCACTACACAAAAGTATTTGTCATTCTACTACTAATACTGCCTAACAGCATTCTCATGCTTCTCATTCGCTAAAATTGACACAATATCTAAACTTATAGTATGTCGAGTCTGTCCCGACTCAATAGAATAACAAGCTATTTAAGCTTGAAATCCTCGTGTGCACTGTCATTTATATATGACATTCGTGTTATCTTCTGGTCTTTCTCAACCAGTTTCTTACGAAGTTCTACGACCTCGTTCTTATAGTCTCTGGCCTTATCTGTCATGAGTACTTTCTCATCATGCTCTATCTCAAAGTCTGACTCTGCAGACTCCTTAGCCCTATAGAGATCATTGATCTCCTCTTTCTGGTGCTGCATCATATTGTGCAGTTGCACGTTACGGTCAAGCACTGAGAGGTACATTGCCATCATCGTCTTTGTAGGTGTCGACTCTAATGCAGGCATCATCGTATTAATCGATGTTACCTCCATATCATCCTCCACATCTATCATCATATTCAGATATGATGTTATTCCCATGGTCTCCTCCGAATAGTCCTCCTCTGAGAAATACTCGTCGGGCTCTGATTCTTCTAGAATCACTAAAGGTATCTTCGCTACAGGCATAGGTACTGACTCTACTCTGTTCACGGACTCCTCGCTTACCACATGTATATCCTTATACATCAAGCTATCGATTGACATCTACAATAACACATAACCAGTTGATTAGTACATAATACACAATAATATAAGCACAAATCATATTTAATCCATTTAGGGTTACTTTCCATCTTTGAAATCTTTCGGTACTGAGTTTTCTCAATACATTATTAACTCATTTGACTCGAGTTAACTTTCTTCGGACTTTTCCTTTCCTAACGATGTTATTAGCCTAAGGTTCTTCCCCCCTTAAGTTTTATAACCTAATGCTTTGATACCAACCTGTGACGCCCCCAAATCCGGGTATTTTCCAACCCGACAGATGGTACTCCACGTTACTACAATTCATACAGTCATTCCATTGAGATAACAACAAAATGAGTGTACTTACTATATTCTTATTACATTTGTAATAAATCTTTTTCCAGGTTCATAAATCGAATACATTCTTTGTTATTCATAAGTATATTACATACAAATACACTAATCTATTACAGGACGATTAACTGTCCATCTTAGCCTTGCCTTTATCTCTCTTAGAACTCTCAGTTCGTTCGGCTTTAGCTGCAATCATATGGTTCAAGTAAGAATGAGCATAACTAGCTCAGCAAGTCTAACAAAGGATCATATGAATATCACATTGAGCATTATATGTTTAACTTCCATAACTGAACAATTAACTACTAAGCACTATGAAACATTTGACTAGTACTTCTCATTTCATAACAATGATTCCAAAGTATATATATAATAGCTTAGGAATTCTGAACTGGTCAAAAGACCATGAACATACTCTTTTTGTTTGTATACTTGAAAAGGACATCCGGCACTAAGGCCATCCATCCGTCTTTACTTACGAGCACTTCTAGGTGATCAGCCTATTGTACTCTATGTTGATCAACACTCTTCCGTTAAACGTATTTACGTTTAACATTTGGCAACCTCGCGTACCCATCGAATAATCGATGAAAATACTTTTGTTTGTGCATAGACAAACTTACCTTTACATCCGTACCAAATACTTGGCATAGGATAGCGTTAACAGTTCTATATCGAAAGACTTGTAAACAAATCAATCAATTCTTCAAGACTTGTCTAGCCGAGTTAAAACATGCATCGACTCTTTCTTTAAAACCATTCATGCATCTTATAACATGAATCACAGAAAACTTGACTAACACGAAGGTTAGATAAGCGTTAAGAAAGACTTGCCTTCAAGCGTCTTCGAATATAATATTCAATCAATTCTCAGTCTTAACAGGATCTACATGATATATTCACATAGCACACTGTAATTAGTTACCAAACAACTAACTTTACTGTTCTAACCAACTTCTTTCTCTTCTATGTCTTAGTTGAATTTATTCCGTTCATAGATTCGATTCATCTTTCTATGCTTCGTTAAGGCTTGTTAACGTTCTTACGTTATTAACCGACATTCGATCATCATTGGTGAACTACCAACGTTGAATCATCATTCATGGTTTACTTTCTTATCACTTAGACGTGATTTAAAGTCAGCCTTATCATGTACATTAAGTACATTTATGTCTTACTATTGGTTTCCATTTAATTTAGAAACAAAACCTAACTTGGTCAACCTTTTTACACTGCCGACGCTGCGGCGCGGCATCTCTTTTGTATAGTGGCGCTGCAGCGTCACTCTCCAGGGGTTTTGCCCGAACTCGACGCTGAGGCGCGAGTCCATGCACTAATTCTCACACTGCGACGTGAGTCTCCAGACATTTTTGGTTTCTCTCGGCCATACCTGGCGTCGCGGCGTGACGCATTTCCCTGTGCACCAGATAGGCATGACAGTTTCTTTTTCTAACGAAACTCCCGGCTTCATAACTTATTCATTTTACATCAGAATTGGCTCATTCGAAAGCCCACAACTCACAAATTACAAACTCTAGGTGTTCATATGAGAATTTTACATTTTTGAATCCGTTAACTTGTAATTCACCTTTTGGTTCATTTTGAGCGTTCGTTTATCGTTTTTGAGCGTTCAATACTTGTTTTCTTCGTTATAAGTCGGAATTCCACGATTCTCGAGTCCAAAACTCTTGAATACCTTATCTCACGTATTGACATTAGAAACTAATGTTTTCAAGTCACACGGCAACTTTTGACCTTTAATCCGAGATTTCTATGATTTCGACGTTTAACGTCTATTTTTGCAAAATTCACCATAACTTTGTTAGTCGTGTTCTATAAGCCAAATCAAATGGAACACTCCATTGATTCATCATCTACACCCTAACCAAACAATATGCACATACTCCAGCTATGATGGTTTTCAAATCGTCCTATCATAACTAAGTTCACGTTCATGACTTTCTACGGTTTTTTACTTACGTAAACACTCACAATTTTCATTTGGTCATGACTTATCAATGTTTTCAATATTAATAGACATTCTTATTACTCCTCACTAAACACGCTCCACCAATTCACGATTCTCTACGAGAAAAAAAATCATAAGAGATGGAGACTAAGGTTTACGAGATATTACCTTTATCGTTCTTCGTATTTTTGATAAACGTCTTATGGTTTGCTTGGAAGTAGATTGATTATAAGTTTCTAGCTCTTTCTCTCTCTCAATATAGGTTGGACAGCCTTTGTAAAACACTAAATAGCCAACCTAAGCTTTGTATTTATAAGCAATCAACATGGAGCAAAATGGTCAAGAGGCCACCTTCTTACTATTCCACCTCCTCTTCAACATAGCCACCAAGTAATCACTTTACTTGGTGTCTTAGTGGCTGGCCCACCTACTTTATGGGTCATCCCATGGGTTGCCCCATGGGTTTTACCCATCCCGTGACCCGTCGGTTCGACTCGCGGTTAGGTTTCTTGGATTGGGCTTGACTTAATTTACAATTGGGCCTTGACTTGGGCTTGCTTACTTAATTCATTGAGCTTGCTATTAATCCAAGTCCAATTGAATTCTACCAAATCTTTAACTCATAATCCATTAGAACTAATCGTATTCTATGTGTATAACTCATATATTCTCTTCATCTAATACTCATACAATATTCGTATTATACGTCGTACTATTCTTCCTACCATACTCGTATCCGAACAAGTATAATACTTGTATCTCATACGTATAATAACCTAAATATTTATACGCATTACATTTCCCTTTCGGAAATCTCTTTCACTAACCCTTAGGTTTTACGTCCGCAAGCGAAAACTTCGTTTTCCATAACGGAAATATTATCAGATATTCCATTATATCTTCATATTATATCATTAAGCGTTTCTTGGAATTTCGAACCTAAGATCCGAACGAAATCGGATGAATAATGTTTTTACGAAAAAATTCTCGAAAAAATTCCTTTTCGTTTTGATAATTCAAAACAATTAATCCTAGCACATAGCCAGAATACTAACCACATTCACACATTCTAGGTCATAGAATGACCTTCAAATATCTTACTCGCATAATTAATCAATTAAATTCATTTAATCCACATAATCAAATAAAAATTTAATTCATTCAAAATCCAAAAGTCTCGGGTGTTACAACGGTTGCCAACTCTAGATCATGAGTAGGATAATTTCTCTCATATTCTTTGAGTTATCGTGAGGGATAGGCTATGACTTTCCCATGTTGCATGAGAACACATCCTAAACCTCTGTTTGAAGCATCGTTGTAGATGAAAAATCCCTCTGAACCTAATGGTATTATCAGAACAAGTGTTGAAATGAGTCTCCTCTTGAGTTCTTGGAAACTCTTCTTGCATTCTTTGCTCCATCCGAATTTTGTATCTTTTCGAGTCAGCTCAGTTAATGGAGTGGCGATTCGAGAAAATCCTTCCACGAATCGTCGATAATAACCAACTAAGCCCAGAAAGCTACGTACTTCGGTTACTGACTTAGGTTGCTCCCAACTTTGTATTGCTTCAATCTTCGTCGGGTCAACTAATATTCCATGTTTCGATATCACGTGCCCAAGGAATGCTACTTCCTCAAGCCAGAACTCACATTTCTTCAACTTGGCGTATAGCTTATTTTCACGAAGCTTTTAGAGTATCAGCCTCAAATGTTGCTCATGATCTTCACAGCTTTTCGAGTATATGAGGATGTCATCAATAAAGACAACCACAAAATAATCCAAATATTCCGTGAATACTCGGTTCATCATATCCATGAAGGCAGTAGGAGCATTAGTCAATCCTAAAGATATGACTAGGAATTCGTAATGCCCGTACCGAGTTCTGAAAGCAGTCTTTGGAATGTCATAAGTTTTAATCTTTAATTGATGATATCCGGAACGAAGATTGATCTTTTAAAAAAATTTAGCATCTTGCAACTGGTCAAACAGGTCATCAATGTGAGGTAATGGGTACCTATTTTTGATGGTGACATGATTTAACTCTCGATAGTCAATGCAAAGTCTACACTCTCATCTTTCTTCTTTACAAATAGAACAGGAGCACCCCAAGGAGATGAACTATGATGAATGAAACCAATGTCTAACAACTCTTGTAGTTGGGTTTTTAACTCCTAAAGTTCAATAGGAGCCATTTGTTATGGGGTTTTAGAAATGGGTTTTGTACCAGGTTCAAGGTCAATACAAAATTTGATTTCACGCTCTGGGGATAGACCAGGAAGTTCTTCGGGAAATATGTCAGAAAATTTATTAACAACAGAAATATCATTCAAATCTGACGTATTTTTGTTTAAATTCGTGACATGTGCTAAGAAAGATTGACATCCATTTTTTAATAAACGAATGGCTTTATAGCTTAATATGACAGTGATTGACTTTAGTGGTTTAGTTGCTTGAATTTGCATAATAGGTTGGTTAGGAATATGAAAATTAACAACCTTATGAAAATAATCAATTTTAGCATGATGAGTATTTAACCAATCAATCCTTAAAATCACATCAAATACAAGTATTTTCAAAGAGATGAGATCAATAGGTAATGTGAAAGTGTCGATTTGAATCTAACAAGATTTATAAATAGTGGATGTAATGAAGGTTTCTCCCAACGGTGTTTCAACAGATAAGTTAATGTCTAATTTCTCTGTAGTCAAATTTAAACGTTGAGCACAAGCAGGTGAAATAAAATAATGGGTAGAACCAGTATCTGATAAGGTATAGACTTCGCAAGAGTTTATGATTAGCTTATTCGTGATAACTTCGTTCGGGTTCCTCGCTTTTTAGAAAGTCACGACAAACGCTCTACCTTGAACTACCGACTTTGACTTATCTGGGACAACCTTTGGTGTCACCTTCCCAGCTGAACTTGACTTTGCTGCATGACAAAATCGAGCTAAATGACCTTACTTTCCGTAATTGAAACACACATTGGGTTGTTGTGTACATTTTGGACTGATGTGTCCCTCCTGTCCACATTTGTAGCATACGACCGGTGGTCGTTCTTCTCCCTTAAAAATGGGTGTTGCTGTCGATGTCTTTCCATCATTGTTGAATCTTCTCTTTTTGAAATTTTCACTCGACTCATTTCTTCTATTATCTTGGCAAGGATTACCACCGAAGTGGTTACCATTTTTGGCATGATAATTTCCTCCACATTTGATATCACTGCTTTGATGACTGTTGCCACTAGTATGACTATTATTGTTTTGCCGATTATTATCTTTTGGTTGAGCTGACTCATTATCGCGCTCCAATAATTGAGCCATATTCACAACATCTGAATACAAACATAGTTTATGAGAAATGAGGTATTGACGAATTTCGAGTTTCAAACCTCTCAGAAACATTCGCGTCATTCGCTCCTCATTATCCACCAAATGGGATGCAATCCGGAATAATTTCGTAAACTCAGCCTTGTATTTTGATACAGTCATATTGTTCTGTTCCAGCTTGATGAATTCCACCTCCTTCATGTGACGAATACTTTCTGGAAAATACTTGTCGTTGAACAATTCCTAGAAATTCTTCCAAGACATCTTCAGTGCGGAAAGATGAGTACGTTTTACATATTTCCACCAGTAATCTGCCTCTCCACGCAATATAAAGGTGGCGAAGGGAACCTTTTGCTCCTTTGTGCATCCCAAGACGTCAAATATCTTGGTAATCTTCTTAATCCCAGCTTCTGCCTTGAGTGGCTCTAAATTTCCCAAAAACTCTGGCGGTCCCAACTCCTTGAATTGCTTAGCAGTGACCAGCCGTGAGTTACCATTGTTTCCAACTGGATTTTGAACAGGAGTCTCTCTCGTTTGGTGTTGCATGAATTGTAGAAAGCTCCTAAACATCCCATCGTTCATCATTTGGTCGGTGTTGTTATTTACATGAGGATTATTGCCTTCTTGAAGCACGTTATCCTGGTTATTGATTGGCAGTGACTCAATGGTAGCATGTGATCCATTGCTTATCTCAAAATTTTCAGATGTCATTCTCAAATACTGCCACAAAAACAAGTGTTAATTAAAGAAATTGACATGTTACATATTATCCCTATATTTCAATTGACCAATTAGATAACAAATAAGCTTAGGTAAAACATACTAGAGAAGATTTTACTCGTCTCTCCCCTCCTAGTTCTAACCTCAGATCTTCGTCAGAGATCATATCCCTAAGCTCTGATACCAACTGTGACTATCATCCCAACCTTGGATAGCACCTCACAGTGATACATATCAGCTTGCCACCGTTATTCACGGCGTCCCCTACGGAGAGTCTGGCTTCGGTGCATCCCACATAAGGAAGTCACTAGTGAAAGGCTTGGGGCTCTTTACTTATAGCTCTGATACCAACTGTGATGCCCCCAAAATAGGTCTACACAACCCATTCTGAGTCGCCAAATACATGATGCAAAATTCAAATACAAACTTTATATATACAATCAATAATTATCGTGTAAAATACGACAAAATATATTATGTGAGGACTACTATAGCAACCATCTTGGACCGTCACTCCATTTTTCGATTAGTCCCAGTTATATTCTCATTTTTTGAAGAGAACAATGAAAGAAAAGGGTGAGCTCGACTATCCCAATAAAAAATATTATGATTAAGATAATGTAGAATAAATTATCCTTAGTCCTCAACAATGAAAAATCTAATAGAATACAATAAACAACAAGTTTTAGATCAACAACTGCAGCGAGAATAGCAATCCATTAATTAGAAGAGTCAAGTAGAGCATAATATCTACTATCTTCTATGGTTTAAAAGTACATCATCAATATTTTATCCCTATAACACCAATCAATAAATATTTCAAATCAACGAATTATCTATGCACTACAGGTCAAGGATATTCGCTAGTATCACCAGTGGTCATGATCATGCCAAACAACTGTTCATCTATGCACTACGGGCCAAAGAGGACTTTCACCACAACATGTGTCTGTAACATTGTAGTAATTATTATACTAATACATTATTTCTTGTCATAATATACCAATCAACAGTCCATCTACACACTACGGGCCAAAGATGACTTTCACCATTACAATATAAGCATCAGGATGATGCCAATGATATAAGGAATCAATCAAGTGAGATCAAGAATAAATATTAGAGATTTATAATTCAATTTATCTAGAGTTCAAGAATGTCCAAATTATCAACATGATAACTAATTGTGGAGTAAAATTCAAGAATGATATTCATGTATCAAAAATAATTTGGATAGAAAAGAAACTAATTTTGTTGTGAATAGTATCCCGTGAATAGTACCTGAGTAAATAGTACTCTGAGTGAATAGTACCCAAGTGGATAGTACCTCGAATGAAAATATTAAAATTTAATAAGAAAGTTCAGACCAATATTCTAATGAAACGATACTAGATGAAGTGCAGAACTCAAGAATATTTTACTAATTTAAGGGATTATAGAAGTAATACTTATCAAAGTAAGTGTAGATTTAGAAATATGAAACAAAATAATATTACTTACATACTATAGAGTATGGAAGAAAATAATATTTCTTACGAATATTGAACGAAAATAATATTCTTTTCCTTAGTATGAGAGTAAATCCGACTGGTAGAGAGGAGATATTTTTGAGGAAATCTTGCACTATTTGTTACACTCAAAGTATCCTTATACTCAAAAGAAATACGCACAATATTATAGAAGAAAAATTCTTTGATTATGGTGTGATTTTCATTTCTTAACTAAGCATCCTATTTATAAGAGAATGGTAGGGCACTATTTAAGAAAATCACGGATGCACAGAAAAAAAAAACTTCACAGGTGAAGTCGCGGACGAATTCGTTGAAAATTTGATTTTACTATTCATCACTGTGCAATAAAATATTCTAATAAAATAAAAACTTTATATAAAATATAATATATTCTAATTATAATCTAATAAAACAAATAACTTTATGTATAATATAAAAAGTATTCTGTTTTATATAAAAAGTTTTATGTTTTATTACTATTATAATAATAATACAAAACTTAGACAACTTTCTATCGATGGTTTGATAAATTGGCACATAGGGGTCCATGGAATAATAAGTCAAACTTACAACAAACACTTCATAAATATCTACCATAAATCACTTATCTTTAATCAATCCATTTTTAATCTTTCAACACTTATTTATCATTAATATTATAACTCACAATATTGACAACCAGATCATTCTCAGAAAAGACGGAGCTTTCCGATAAGGATTTCTCCTTATTGGCGCGCAATTAAATAACATAACCCCTTTCCTCGACAGAACTTTCTAGACATTGTCAATAATGCAAATAATAATATGAATAACTGTGTCATCTCAACTATTGATTTAATAATATAAAATATTATGCAGATGATACTGTGATAATAATTAAATCAATAATATGATATACTATGCAATACCGTGTGCTACTGTGCAACAACGCGTATTACTGTACTTTTATCACCAGGTATTACAACAGTTTAACGGTAAAAGTCTTGTCGTTATTTTTATAAAAAAGTTATTTCTGTCAGTTTCTATATCCGACAACCATTCTATTGTGGGGTCCACCAATGATTGTGTCGTCGTACAAATATTCCCCGACACAAAGAATTTTCCCTGACCAAACGAATATTTTATGACAATTTGCTTACTTGCAAAATTTGCACATATAACCCATAAACTATAGTATTATATCAAATCACACCTTATTATTCAAAATAATATTTAGAGAAAATTAAAGCTTTATTCATAAAAAGTTGGGGTCTTACAATTTATCACATATTATAAAACAACATCATGTATATAAATTAAAAGACTTTAATAAAATAATTCTTTTATTAACAAATTAATAAGATTGTTACAAAGTATATGTTTTATCATCAAACATGATTAACTTGTGTGCATACTACTTTTAGTCACTGGTCCAATCAGTGGTCGAACCGTTATTGACCCAGTGACGTCATTAATATATAAAAATATATATTATTAATAATTAATAAAATTTTAAAAATCTCATTTTTTATGAATTAAAATATAATAAAGTTGAGTTACAATATTACTAAAAGTGGTTAATTTTAATCTTAAAAAATTTACAAAAAAAATGGGTCACTAGGTCAATTAATCGATTTTACTGGTTGAACCATCGGTTCGACCGGTACCCATGGGTCAATCGAAATTTTGACAAAAATTGATTTTTTTTTAGTTCAAATCGAACCGAAATATTGACTGATTCTGATTTTTAGCGGTTGAACTGAGGATCTGATCCGGATTTTAAAACCATGCATATGATAAATTATGATAGAAAAAACGAGGCAGTGTATATGATATAACACATTCATTAATTCGGAAGAAAACAGGAAACAACTAAGAAGTCAGGAAAGCTAGCCTTTGTTTTTTTTTATTATAATTGTAATATATAAATATAAATATATTTAATATATTCTATTTTTTCAATTCTTTAGGTTTTTCAATTTTTACCGATTCCTAAAAAACACTACCGATATCAAAAAATAAAAAAATACCAAAATACCGGTATTGAAAATACCAATACTGAAAACCCGGTAGTAGATTCAGGGAAAAACCAACAAAATCGAAAATTTTGACTCTTAACCATGTAGGGTGGCTCTTCAGCTAATTATAACTTGACATAACATATTGTAAACAATCTTTTGTTAAATATATTGTAAGTATAACATTATTATAATGGAAATTTAAAGGCGCCATAAAATTTATCGACATATAAATTATTTTTATTATTAAAAAATATTTTTTAATTTTTATTTTCATGGATAAAAATAAGTAAAAAATATATATATAAAAATAAAAATAAAAACAGAGCATCTAACTTGTCGGTATCTATCTTTTCACGCCCAAATATTTAGAAAGTAAAAATTGAGATAAAGAAAAGCCCAACAACTGATGGCCGTACCTGAAAACATATAGTAGTATAATGTCAACCACATTCCTTTTTCAAGCCTTCGCCTCGAGATTCTCTTCTACGTTATCATCACTCACTTCCAAATCCAAGTCCAAATCTCCTCTACTTAATCTTTCTCTTCTCAAAAACTCTATCTCCCTCACGCCCGCCGCTACAAAACTCCGGTGCCTATCTCTTCTCTCTCATCGTGTCTCCTCCTTTTCGTCCGTCACCGCCGACCACTCCACCATGGGTGATGCCGTCTCCGATTCCGCGATGGACGCTGTGCAAAGGCGCCTCATGTTCGAAGACGAGTAAGCTCTTACTCCTTACACTTTACTCTCACTTTTTATCATTTTCGTTGTTGATGTATATATTTATTGTATTGGGATCCAACTGCTTTTGATGAATCTGATTTGGTATTGTTATTTGATGGATTTGATATGACTGAAGCTCCATATTTGTTTATCAATGGATTAAAATAACGATTTTACTTAAAGGGTCTTGTTTAAATAACGATTTGGGTAGAGATACTAAGAGGGTTTGAGTTTGTTGGTGGAATAGTGGAGCAACGGCTTGATTTTGGTCTGCGATCACTTGAAATCATACGTTGAAGGTCATGTGTACATTGATTGCACGTCACTGTACATTGGACTATTTCATGTTCTGTGTAAGTATTTTCCTGGAGAGTACCCACTTAGATATGTTTTAACCCGGGCACACACTATTGAAGGACGTTTTTGTAATAAGTGAACTAAGAAATGCAAGTCACAAGATTTACATGATTTAGGATAATATTCTGGTCCTACGTGGTGACTACTTCAACCTGAAATTACTATCACTTTTATGATTTTTTTTCTTCTTCTATTTCCTTTTTTTTCATTTGATTTGAAGCTTTGTTTGGCTTTCCTGGTGTATGATGGTTCTTTAACCTTAAACATTTGCAGGTGTATTTTGGTGGATGAGAATGATCGTGTCGTTGGTCATGATACTAAATACAATTGTAAGCAGGAATTTTGTTTTTTTGCAAAAACAGATTTTCATATGTTTGTAATTACGTGAATGCACCTCTGTTTCTGTTTCTGTTTCTTAATCTTTTTAATCTCTATCTTTTTTGAAGTATAGATTCTCTTGTTACATCTAGTTTTGTGTGGATGCCATCTGATGCACATCTTGGTTGATTGATTGATTCTATGTTTCTAAGATTGATTTAGGTGCTTATGTTGTTCTCCATTATTACTTGAAAATAATTCTACCTATCTTGGTTGATTGATTCTATGTTTCCAAGTTAGATTTAGGTGCTTATGTTGTTCTCCATTATTACTTGAAAATAATTCTACTCATCTTGGTTAGTGTTCACCTGACCTCTTCTGCTGGATATAATTATTTGTTTTTGACGCTGATCAATTTGTATGGATGAATCTTTGCCATCTAGTATTCGCAACACTTGTGCAAAAAGGATATATTGGGAATATCACAGACGAGATACCTATTTTGAAAAATACAAAAACACGGATAGTAAATTTATATGTTTGAAATACAAAGATTTCCTGCCACAAGGAAATACTTCTATTATATGACATGCTCCTTTTGTGGGGTTTAATCCTTATTTTACTAATTTAGTGTAATCTCTTTAGAGGCTTACAGTTCTCCAGGGATTACTTATTTTTAACTTGCAGTTCTGTTAGGATTATTTTTTTCCATTAGTGCTATTTTGAATCTTTGTATTGGTACCAACACCAAGATCTGACTCTTTTCTAATTGCTTAGTTGCAGTCACTTTGATGAGGATTGACACTACATTTCTTTGGAAGAATGCTGCAACCTAGTAAAACGATTACTTGACAAAGATTGTCAACAATTATATATATTACAAAAAACTGGTAGCAATTAGAGTTCTGTATAAAGAAGATTTTAGAAATCAAATTACTGGGAAAAAAATTAATCTTGTAAATCATCGTATTCAAACTTGAGGAATAATTTTATCTCCCTTTTCAAACTGGATGTTTTTATTATATAATTCTTAATATCTGTATTGTCATTTTTTAATGCGCGTGTGATGATGCTTTTCTTCAGCATTCATTCTATTTTTTTTTTGATAGAGGAGTTTCCCGGTCTTGCGACTAGTTCTCCCCTCCTCGAACAAGGCTTTTAATAATAGGCTTTATGCATGTGGTCCGTAACCCCTATACTGCTTCAAGTGGGAGTCAAACTCAGTACCTCAGGGTTTACGACTCAACCCAAGTTCTCCTTTAAACCATTGAGACAAGCGGCCGGGTTCGTTTTATTTCTAGCTCTATCGTCTGTGTATGGAAAATTTTCTCTAGGTGACTCGTGCATGTCAAATGAACAAGATATATTTTTATGAGTATCTTAGGAGGTAGATATTTGCCATATACCTTGTTTGGTTGTAATTGTCGATGAGATTTTTAATGCTGCACACAAAATAGAGAAAATAGTGAAGTACAATTTGCAGACATTTCATTGTTCTAGTATATATTTCTTTCTAGCTTAAGGTGTTTTGTACTTGACTTTTGGCATTACATAGGCAATCTTATCTCCAAGAGGCAAAATGGATTCATAGAGCTGTTTGATGTGGACCGGTAGTGGTCATCGTGGTTCTTGTCTTCTCATCTTCATCCCTGCGACTAGACAAACTCTTGAATCTTTGTGTTATTTGTGCAGTCTACAATGCAATCACTATATTCTTGTGCATGTTGATGACCTATAATTAATAATTGTTTAGTTGGACCGTTACGTAGCTTGCTCAATGTTTAACACTTTAAATATGCACAGGTCACTTGATGGAGAAGATTGAATCAGAAAATTTGCTTCACAGAGCTTTCAGCGTATTCCTGTTTAACTCTAAATATGAGTTGCTCCTTCAGGTATTTGTTACAGTTTATGGGTTGAAAATCAATGTACGAGGTTGCATAATTTATATCTGCTATATTCTTTATGTTTTCATCTATCAAAGAGTTTCCTGTTGTCATTATGAAGGAAACCTAAAGAGTTGTGCTATATTTGGCTCCCATTCCTTAGCATGTATGGAATGGAATGACTTAAGGAATGGAATAAGAATAGGAATGGAATGATCATTCTCATTTTTATGTTTGGTTTGTCTATTCATTCCTTCAGAAATAAAATCACCATTCTACTTTAGGTGTTTAGTTTATATGAATTACATTATGAATGAAATGTGAAATCATCTTTTTCGTTTTTTATATATTACAACTTATAAAATGAATGAAAAATAATCGTGCGTGGTCATTAACTATAAATTTGAAATTCTTTCTCCATTTTTTTTTACTTTTATTTTTTTAATTTGTGTGAAAATTATACTTTATTCATTTTTTAAATTTTTTTAAGAACGGAGAGAGTATATGTAAATAAGTATAAATATTCATATTCATTTTTGTAATTTTTTTTTAATATTCATAATCTATTTTTGTAATTTTTTTACAGTATGTATATTTTTGTAAATACATAAAAAACGTTAATTGTTTAGTATATATTTAGTAAAAATTAAATCCTAAATACAGTATTTGCAAAAATTACAAAAAACGTTAATACAATATGTAATATTTTTTACAAAAATATTACTAAATGTTAATATTTACAATATGTATTTTAACATGTTTTTTTAATACTGTTAAAATGTTTTTTTTAATATTACTAAATGTTAATACTGTTAACATGTTTTTTTTAATTTTTGTAAATACAAACATGTTTTTTACTAATAAAATAAAAATTAGTATGTATTTTTTTTTATAAAAATAGAATATGAATATTTTTATAAAAATATTTTTTTGACTAGTCAAAAAAATATTAGTCTAAAAACAATATAAAAAGTAGTTCAAAATAAACATAAACATAACGTTTTTGTAAGAAAAATGAAGTAGCATAAATAAGGTAGGAAAAGAAAAGAAATGATGATAGATAGCACAGAGAAGAGGGGAAGAAGGTTGACCTGGGAATGAAATAAACCCACCTATTTAGAAAGGAATGAAAAATAACTTTCAAATTTGAAAGGAAATAACTAAAGGAATGGAATGGTCATTCCAATCGACTAACCAAACATATTTAAATCATTCCATAAATCCCAGTCCATTTCATTCCATTCTATACCCACCAACCAAACACAACATTAGATTAACAAGGAATCCAGAAACAGAATGCTGAGTGGGCATACCATGTGAAAGTTGGTGTCTTGTAAATTAGATTGTGATTTGTTGGTCTTCCTTCTCATTCTGGAAAATAGTAATAGATTTATTATTTATTTATTTATTTCTGGTTAAAGGTTGTCTTACATTAAAATAGTTACCGCAGAGCCATTAATGTGGTCTCTAGAGATCCCACACTTACAACTGATGTGGCATAGATGTAGTCTAACATCTTCAAAACCATTTACTGTAAAAAGAAAAAAAATTGTTCTGAAAGAAGTATAAAAATATACAGGACAGGCAAAGACTTACCTTATGGGAGAAAATGCTGTCATGACATATTAGCGTTTGAATCCGTTGCTCAAGTGATTTTATTAAAAGGATGGCCTGTCGTCTTGTTGAAACACAATTCAATAGTGTAATTTATGGAAATGACGCATTGTATAGCACTCTGGTTATCATGCAGAACTTTAATATAGCACCTATAGTTTTATTGAAATTTAATAAAGGTCTTCAAAATGTGGATTAGTGTTTGGGTCAATGCAGTGGAAGCACAAGAAGGGTTTAACCGTACACATATATAGTATAGCAGCAGGAGGCTGAGGAGATGAGCCTAAAAAAAGACGATCATTTTCAATTCATATAAACCTTAAGTAATATGTTGTGCACATAGCTTGGTATATAACATTGATCTAGGGAGTCTAGGTTGAGTATCAAATAGATGGACATGAAGGAGAGGGTAGTAGAGAACACTAGGAAAAAAGTATATGAAAATGAGCATCAAAGGTATAGTTAAGTTTATTTACACAATGAAATTGAAGGAGTACATGATTAGTGGAGTCTGTTAAAAAGCCTACTTTTTCTCTTATGACTTTCACAAATTGAAAAAATAAATTAAAGAATCATTATGGTATACCTTTGGAAGTAGTGATTATGGTATGGTAGGAGCATAGGAGGTGACAAGTTGGAGTTGGGATATTAAAGATTCTACAAAATGCATAAATTGAATTGGAGTTTGGAGGCTTAGGATTGTGTACTACATCTCTATAGAAGTAAATCATACATCTGAGAGGGTAGTCTCTTGAACTTTGAGGATATTCTATTGAAAATGGTTTTATATTTTCCTTCCAACTGTCAGCTTGTATCAACTGTGAACATTGAGTATTCTTCTGCTCATGTATGTTTCCACTTATTGTCTTTGGATGTTGATTAGAAAGTTTTCAGTTGAATGTCATTTTAATTTTGATAATCTCTTAAATATGCAGCAACGATCTGCAACCAAGGTGACATTCCCTTTGGTGTGGACAAACACTTGTTGCAGCCATCCACTGTACCAAGAATCCGAGCTTATAGAGGAGAATGCTCTAGGTATCATATATATATATATATATATATATATATATATATATATATATATTCCCCTTTAATTTACGCTTTGAGACTCTTTCATCTCAATGATTTAACTGCTAATTCACCTTTTGCATATTATTCCTAACCAGGGGCGAGGAATGCTGCACAGAGGAAGCTTTTGGATGAACTGGGTATTCCTGCTGAAGATGTTCCAGTTGATCAGTTCATGCCCTTGGGTCGCATGCTATACAACGCACCGTCTGATGGGAAGTGGGGAGAGCATGAACGTAACAATCTTTACCTTATCATTTTCAACTTGGCTTGTTTTTAATGCTGTTTAATGTTCTGAATTTGTGCCCTGATACATCTTACACTACCTCACAAAAATCCATATAACCTATAATTCACTGTTGTCTTTTGTACACTCACTTCTGCAGTCAACCTTAGAGTTTTTCTGCCTGCTATATTAGGAACTTGGTTCTCAGGTTGCCTTTAATAATTCCACATTTCACAGATTACTCTCATGGAAGTTCCACGATATTCTCATGAAAGTAACAAATATATATTGAATTCATCAAAATCTATAAACTTATATTTACTTCCCTTTCTCCGTTTTGCAGTTGATTACCTTCTCTTCATTGTTCGGGATGTTAATGTAGATCCCAACCCTGACGAAGTGGCTGACATTAAATATGTGAACCAAAATCAGTTGAAAGAGTTGCTGAGAAAAGCTGATGCTGGTGAAGAGGGTTTGAAGCTGTCCCCTTGGTTCAGGCTAGTTGTTGATAATTTCTTGTATAAGTGGTGGGACCATGTCGTGAAAGGAACCCTTAGGGATGCTGCTGATATGAAAACTATTCACAAATTGACATGAGAACAGCCTTCTTCTTGGTTTGTACTTCAGACCTAATAAATTTGGTGCCCTGCATTCTTGAAGTCTAGGATTTTACTTCGAAATAGCTCATTGTCACGGTAAAATTTGAGCTTGAAGATTCTCATCTGTTTGAGACTTGTATTCTTAGTTTGAATTTGTAGCCAAGATTTTAATAAAAAGCTTGTGTTTGGCTAGTGGTTCTAAATGTGCTCACGTTCGTCATTTATTTGACATAGTGGAGCAATACTTCATGTTATCATAATTAAGTTAGTAGGAAGTTTGCTTTTTGCTAAAAATATTAAATGTAATGCGATACCGCATTATCAAGTATTATAATTAACATATGGAGGACGGGAAGACAATAGGGGTGTTCAAAATTTTTTGATATTTTACCGGTTTTTCGGTACCGGTTTTTTTTTTGTATCGATTTTTTCAGTACCGATTTTTCGGTATTTTAACATCTTTCGGTACCGGTAGCGGTAATGACTTTTTTGAATTCGGTAAAAACCGAAATAAAATCACATTTTCCTATAAAAGACTACTTTGCATAAATATTTTTTGAATAATAATTATTAAGGAGTTCTTATTGATATTTTTGTTAAAGTGAATATTTTTGGGTGTTCGGAAATTTTTTTGTACCAATACCTCTATTTAGTAATAACCTCTCAATTAGAATACACATAGTTTGGTCTCAAATCTATTCCTAAATAGAGATTTTACTGTATAATTTAGTAAATTATATTACTAAAAAGTCTAGACTTTTTAATAATATGATTTGATAATAAAAATTCTGAAAATAATTTTTTTTCCCTGGTAGGAGAAAGCCTTAGATCCTTATTTTTATGTGTAAATAATTTTTCTCACTTATTATTTATTAAAGTTGTCTTTATTTGTTTAGTTACATTTGATAATTTGAACATAAGAATTAAATCATATAATTAGCTTACTGTACAAAGAGTTGGTTTAGTTAAAAATAGAACTCACTTGTGAAAATATCAAATTAGCTTGTGAAAATATCAATTCCCTTATTTAATTATCTACTTAAAGAATTTAACTTTCCAAGCAAAATAAAAAAAATAGTAACTTACCTTTTCCAATTTAATTATGTTTTTAAGAAAAATAAAATTAATATTTAATTATTAACAAAAAAAATTTGGTTATTACAATTTAGTACACAATTATGTATCATGAATACATGAAATGCAAAATACTCCCAATCTGAGAGACCTAGTATGTACAAATAAGACTAATGCTAGTGCTAATTTTGGAGTAAGAATGAAATGGAGGAAGGAATTTAATGAAAATAGTGTATTTAATTTTGGAGGATAAACCATTCCAATTGAATAAAAATTCATTCCAACCCCTTGTTTTTTATTCAATGTAGGAGGTGGTGGAATAAAATTCATTCCAATGGAATAGATACACGTGATTATTTTGCCATCATATTATATCACCCACTACCGCCAACAACCAAACTTACACTTGAAATACCTTAAAACCATTTCATTCCTTCTTCCATTCCATTTCGTCAATCCAAACTCAGCATAAACATTATTCTATAGATACAATACTCTGCTGCTCAACTGGAAACATGAGAGATCTTCAAATAAACCAAACAGGCACCTTCATATTTAACCACCATGACAGCTTACATAAAACCCATCTTTGAACCGTGATCGATCCATTTTCAAGCTTTTTGCAAGTTCCATCTTTTCCACTTTATATTGCTTAGCCATCCAAAATTAATAGATACTTGCTGCGATTGTAGCTTCAACAAGTGCTTTCTGTATGGTATAAGTATACTCCTGAGACCTACATCAGATTGCAGACAACATATTGCCGTAAGCATAAGTCATTAATGGCAGAAACAAGTGCTGACTATAATAATAAAACATGAGAATCTGAAACAAAGAGTTTAGCATGATAAATGACGAAACTATGAATCTTAAACAGAGGAACATTACGAAATTTGAATACTTCAAAGGGGGAGCCGGGTACCCGAGATACACATTGTCTTGTAAAGATGGGCAACATGGACATCGCCCTTTGTACTCATGTGACGCCTCTCCAAGCACTCGAGAAAGGCCATATCTGCCTTCAGAAGTTCAGCCTGATCATGACTGTCATAACCCATGTCATGACAATAGCAGCAAAAGTCCAACCAATCGATCGGTCGCTTGTCCCAAAGAAGAGACCCTCCATCCTTCCCACTTGACCAATTGGGTCCACAGTAATGCCCGTATCGTGGAAACAACTGAGAAAGAAATGCTCTTGCACCTGTATGCCATGGAACTTTGGAAACATAAGGCCTGAAGCGAGGGGTGGAATAAACCCTAGCATCAACAAAACTGCGGGTTGGTGGCTGTTGCGCCTGTCTTTTTAACTCTTTGTTAACGATGTTCGGCATTTTAATTTTATCTTTGGCATTAAAGGCCCAAGGAACAATTGAGATAACGGACCATCCCCACTGCCTGACATCAAAAGAAGCACTTTGTCTTGGTGATTCTAGAAGGGCACTTGTGGATACAACTTTTGTCAACATTTCCGTGTTTGAGTTGACCCCAAACCACGGGATATTACCAAGAAACCCAAAGCTCATAGCTAAAAACCACGAGATGTCACTAGTATATGCACTTCAGCTTCCAAATAAAGCAGATTCCATAAACCTGCCACTTAATCATGCAACACTGCAGAAGGATGACTCGGTTTAAAAGAGCAGTCAATATCATATCTTCATCTTAATTGACAAAGTTTCAGGTCATACAAGACCTAAAAGAAACATCTGTAATTGCAAACTAAGATAGCATAGGTCTAAAATAATAGAAACTGTGTTCAATTGAAGGTAAAGGACCCGTGTCGACACAAGTGGCAGGGGTGTGGGTGTGGGTATGGGATCTGTGTCGGATCCTTTACTAGACAATTGGATACTCTGAGTTACCAAATCTCTCATATTTAAATCATAGCTTTTATTATTTACATACACTACTAAATATCTTTTCTATTCAAATTAACACCAAATGATTAACATTTTTCACTAAATCTCACATAAAATTAACTTTAAACAACATTACTTGTCAATTGTCGCAGTGACATCAAAACTGAATCTAAGTAGGCATGTGGTTTTAGTTTCTTAGATGCTTGGTTTTGTAGGAACACAATTTTATCTTGTTTTTCAAAGGGAAAGTTGTCTACTTATATTAAAGACTTAAAAAATTGATAAAAGTCTTGGGACATAACAACACCAAGGACGCAGGTGTGCACCAGATTCTTAACAAACTTTACCCAGGGTGCGTTGGGATACCCAAATCACCCAACGAACTACCACCGGCGACTCATCAATCAACACACCCAACCAACCTCCGCAGTTGCCTTTGCCTAGCTTTCGTCAACTGTTGCCGGAAAAAGGAATGAAAAGAACGAAATAAAGAAAGAAGAAGAGAGAAGCGCAAGCCTTACACCGCCAGACCTTGTCGCCACTGGATTCTATCCCACAAAGATAAGTCCATCTTCAGACCTAGCCCCTTAGTTTGATAGTATTTCTCAATAGCCCTTGAGCTTTCACAAATTACAATTTAGCCCTTAACTAGTTTTTACCTACTAGTTTGGCCAGTGAAAAAAATGATGAACCTGTGTATTTTGTTGGATTACCAATTTAGCATGATGTATTTAGCATGTTGTATTAGTATTGGAGTTAAGGAAATGTGAACATTTTAAGAAATGTAGCAATAGGCATTTTAAAAGTGTAAAAGTGCCTTAAGAAAATATATTTTGCATCTTCAAAATTGCCCCTTCCTTTGTTTTTCGGAAATTGCCGTTTTTAAGTTAAATTCCTATGTGAATTTTTAGAGAACTGACTATTTTGGGTTGGGATAGCATACAGATTTTCATGGGTAGACTATTTGGAATGGAATGCGCAAGTGATTTTAAATCCTATGGAATGGAATTCAAAAAAGTAAAAATGAGTCAAGCCAGGTTCAGTTCCCATAAATTCCAATGCCAAAAACATGAATTTTGTTTTCAACTAGAATCATATCAAAATTCATATATGTAAACAGAAGCATTGATACTTAAGGAAATGCTAGTCTTAATAGTACTTAGGCTTCCAAGTATATTCCTATATATTGATGTAACTAATAGAGTTTAAGTTATAAAAGGAAAGCATGTCCCAGGAAGTAGCAGCTCTCTGTATAATACACTAAAAAAATTCAGTTATTTTCTAAATGCATAAAAGTTAAGTAAATTGATATTTTCACATGAAAAGTGTCGTTGTAGATGTATATCGACGGTGAAAACCGTTGCTATAGCGACGATTTTCATGTGAAAATATCATCTGTTGTGAATTTATCATCTTCCAAAAGTTAAATATCATTTCAAACTTTAATAACTGCACACATTAATCGACAGAGTGGCATAACATATGAAAGGATTAATTCACATTCTTTAGTTTTACTTATTTTGGATAAGTTCCCATTCTTTAACGCTGTTATCCAATTTTTTCCATATTCTCTCCGCAAGAAAACCCCAAAGTAAAGGAAAATACAAAATTGCTCTAAATTATAGATCTACAAAGTATTCTAAAAATCCCCCGCCTAGGCGCTAGGTAGCCTAAAGCGTAGGTGAAATCATACATCTACCCCATCGATTTAATAAAGACTTCAAAACTCTATAATACTTGAAATTGATGGGAACCACAAGTCAAAACTTTAACAAAGAATTCTTGTATTAAATGTTTGGAGTTTTTATTATGTTTAATATAAGAGTAAATGATGTAAAACTAGGCTTTGAGTCTCTATATGTAATCTCCACAAGTCTTTTGGACTATAGAGTATTGATATTGAAGTTAATTATAATCATTTCTACCATAAATGTATTTGATTAATCTTAGTGTTGATTTATGGAGTTGATCCAACCCTAATGACTTAAACATGGAGTTTAGATCCTAGTTTATTTTTCTATTGTTTCTCATTCTAGTGATTTTTTGAATACTGGTTATAAATTGAAGCAAGTAGGACCAGCCCGTGAAAGTTAGTTGGAACAATATATAAGACTTTGGAAGCCTATGAAATAGAAGTTGTATTTTAATTAATTTCTTTTATTTGTAATTATCTTATTAGAGTTCAAGTTAGGTTAAGAAAGTTGTGGAGTGTTATAAATAGTGATGTACTTCATTATTTTGATACATTGAATGATTAATTGATTGAGTTTTGCGTGAGAATTATCTATGTGATATTATCCCTTGTCCCAAGACCTCGTCCCCATCATTTTGGTATCAAAGCCAAATCTCAAAACCACCTTCTGCCGCTCCATCCTCTGTCCCAAAATCATTGTCCCGTCATAAAAAAAAACTACTAGCCAAAGTCTTATCCAAACCCTAAACCATCTCCCCGACCCAAATTTCAGCCAAAAACTAGCAGCCCCAAATCGCAACCATCACATCCAAACCCTAAACCATCTCCCAAACCCAAATTTCAGCCAAAAATCTAGCCAAACACAGCCCAAGTAATAGCCCCAAATAGCAGCCATCACAGGCATGAAAAAAAAAGAATAGAAGAAAGGTAGAAGAGAGAGAAAGAGAAGTAGAAAAGAGCTACCACCACATCACCATCACTGCCTCCGCGTTCCGCCGCCACCATCCTCATTTTGGTTCAGAAAATTCCAAGCCTTTTGCCTCCTCAAGCCTTTAGCCTTGTTGCTCTCTTTTGACTTACGTGAAATAGTGAAGGAGAAGAGAGACCTGAAGACTAAAAATTAGATCTGAGATCAAATCTAAAATCTCTTGGCAAATTTTAGTTAGGTACTTCATAGTTTTATAGTTTTTTTTTAATTTAGTCCCCAGAGTTTTCTTAAATTTCAAAATAGCCCTTGCAATTTTACATATCAACCCCTATAGTTTCACTTTCATTTCAGCCCCTGAAGTTTTAGGGGTTTCAGCTCGGCCCTTGTTTCTTTATATTTCCCACACTCAAGTCCCTCGAGCAAAAAAAAATTATATTTTTTTTATTCCAAGAATCATGGGTTAATAATGGAGAAATCAACGCGAAACTTGATAATTATATGATACGATGAGCGTCTCAAGAGGATTGAAGACTCAATCACAACATTTACTGCAAATGTTCAGGCCTCTATAACAGCAGTTCAAGTAAAAGTTGATGTACTCACGGAACGCGTAAATAAATGACAGGAAGATGCTCCTGAGAATTTTGAAGACCCCATTCTAATCATCTGAGACTACAACAGCATGACCCTAATCCACGAGTTAATGCTCCAAATCCTAGGATAAATGCAGTGGATAGAGGAGCAAAATTAGATGTCGGAGATTTCAATGGCGATAATGGTCCCGAGACATTCTTCGATTGGATTCATAGTTTGGAGAGCTTCTTTCGTTGGTATGAATTATCCGATGAAAGAAAACTTTTCTTTGCTGAAGCGAAGTATAAAGGTACAACTCGGATTTGGTGGGATCAACATCAACAAAAACAAAATTTAAATACAGCTGCGAGAAGATGGAAGGATATAAAAGTTGCAATGACACGAAGTTTTGTACCTTCGAATTATAAGCAGCGAGTATATTTGCAGTTAACTGAATTGGTACAAGGAAGTAAATCTGTAGCCGAGTATACTTCAATGTTTTACAGCTTGGTTACACGGTCTGAATTTTCTTAAGTTGAAGAAGTTTTAATTTCCATATATTGTCGAGGATTGAATCTAAATATTGCAGGCGGTGTAGCTATAAGTAAACTCTTTCTCTTAGATGATATTGTTCAAGTTGCCACCCAAATAGAGTATAATTGAAAAGAAATTCTGTTAGACCTCCAATACAAGTCCAAACTCGGAGGGAGCGTGCTTTTGTGGAGCCCGTTTTAAATAGGTTAATGGAAAGATCGTCAACAAGCCCTTCAGCTATTAACAGGCCTAATCGTACCTCGAGTTATTCTAATGCTAGCAACAACAATTCGTCTAGGTGCTATAACTGTCGTGATTTTGGTCATATGTCTTTTGAGTGTCCTTGTCCCCAAAGATTCTTTGAATGTTGCCTCTTCTCCCTCTATGCAACTAGTTAACAAAACGTGTGGAAAATCTAACGTAAACGAAGAGGTTTGCAAGCTGATAAATGACGAGTATGAGCCCGATGAGCAAGATTTAGAAGCTGGGGCTCATTTGGAAGGATGTTTAGGTGTTCTTCGACATTTACTTGTTCCCCAAAAACATAAGAACGATTCTAGAATCCATCATGGGCAAATTTTTCAAAGAGTCATGTGTGTAGGACAGGTGTGCTCTCTTGTGATTGATACTGGGAGTTGTACGGATGTTATTTCTGAAGTAGCAGTTAAGAAACTTGAGTTAAAAGTTGAGCCTCACCCGGAGCCGTATGATGTTGCATGGATTACCAATACCAAGTTGCGGGTTACCCAGAGGTGTATGGTTGCATTTTCCGTTGGCAAGCTTAAGGATACCGTTATGTGTGATGTTCTACCCTTTAAAGTTTGTCACATTATCTTTGGGAGTAAATGGCTATGGGATCGTCATGCACAACATGATGCTCGTACTAATATCTATTCGATTATCAACGGCAATACCAGATTCACTCTTACTTGTGCTCTTGACATGCCAAATTTGAAACTTGCGATGACTTCCTTGGCGATTCGACATGATTATTCTTGTGTTGATGTTCATAACTCGACGGAGTTGAATTTTTTTCAGCAGAAGAGAAATGATGTAGGACGAGCTCGTGAAAGTTGGTTGGAACAATATAAGAGACTTTGGAAGCCTATAAAATAGAAGTTGTATTTTAATTAGTTTCTTTTATTTGTAGTTATCTTATTAGAGTTCTAGTTAGGTTTAGGAAAGTTGTGTAGGAGTGTTATAAATAGTGATGTACTTCATTATTTTGATACATTGATGATTAATTGATTGAGTTTTGCGTGAGAATTATTTGTGTGATATTATCCCTTGTCCCAAGACCCCATCCCCATCTAAGTTGCTCACTCGTCCCAATGTACTCTTGACTTTTATAGTTTGCAAAGAACTTAAACATTACTCCAATACATCCATGATCTAAAACTGTTGAGACATCTAACATATCTGATGGCAGGGATAATCAATCCTAAAAGCAACTAGCTACCACCTAATTTTGTTTCCTTACACTTACTGCAAATACTGAAATTCTTTTCTAGGAAAAAGAGAGAAAGGAAAATTTGAAATTTGTATCTATTAGGACACCTCTCTAATGATGCTATCTGCATGTTTTCATTTTCTCCTTTTCTTTTAGTACATCAATAACTATATTTCCAAAAAGGAAATAGGATTAATAGATCACACCGCAGAACTTTTTAAGGCACATGATAATAAAACCACAACATAGCGATTCTAACACGCCCTGTTTTATAAAGCAGAGGGAAAAGGTAAAGAAATGTCTGAATACACCATAATACTACTAGATAACTTGCTCATTCACAGAAAGCCAAACATTAAACTATTTTGGTTAAGTCACCTTACAAGAATTGTTTCTAAAGTTAAAATAAATTAGATTGGCCTTTCCAGCCACCACTCAAGGACATGATCTACTGTCCTCTTTTTCATTTTTCATTTCTGAAATAAAACCCGATTAGACTTTCTACTTTAGCAGTCTCCTCCTTGACACATTAGGTTTAGCTTTAAGAACCTAAAAATTATTCCCTAGAATAATAGATGTGCGGCAACCAAAGAATAGACGGTGTAATCTTGATTGTGACCTCAACCACATCCTCATTACACAATACAAAACTTATCACTGGTGAAACTGCTAATAAACTTCACAAACAGAAATCCACCATTAGTGTATAGTTAACAATTTCACAGCCCAGTTGCCAAACTAAGTAATTCAACATAATCGAGACCCCATTTATCCAAAGAACGAATTGTTCTCCCAAAACCTACTTGTCCACCAACCTGAGAGCTCCACAAAGAAGCTACATCTCCATGAAATATCCAAAAAATACTCAAAGACAGATTAGAGAAGCACTAAAATAATTCTAAAGTGTGTGTATAGTTCTTAAATATTCCAAAAACAAATCAATTTACTTCCAAGAAAATGTTTCGATTAATGTACACAATTTATCCCACTTTTGTAACACATTGACTTCCAAATATAGCGATAACACTAGTTATTCCTCATTTCACAGATCTACTATTAGATATTGGAATACATACCCTTTTTAAATCTTTCATTCTCATCGCAATTAAACATTTTTAACATAAAAAACATCATACTGAGTACCGATCAATAATAAGAGCAACTCAAACATGTAATTATATATATAGGTCTCAATAACGATAAATCAACTCAGAGAGACAAAAACATAAATTAAATAATAATAATAAATTGGGTTAACATACCTGAGCACATTCATTGTTTAGGATCTTTAGAACATGACCAATAAGAATCCCAATAGACCATGAACAATGGGATGAGAGAGAAAGATGGGAATTTTATCTGGGTCCGTTTTCTAGTGAGAGAGATATGGAAGAGGTTTATCAGTTCTTGACTATTTTTTTGTGGACTCTCTCTGCTGTGAGTGGATTTTGTCATCTTCTATATTATTTTTTAAAAAAAAATTGTTTGATATATAAATGGAGGGTTAAATGTTTTCTAGGTCATTGTACAATAGACCGACTTACAAGAGTTATTAAATTTTTTTTTTACAGTCAACTCACTGAATTTTAATTTACTAACAAAAAATTACAAAAACCGTTAAGTCAAGGTTGGCAACTGACTTGTCTTAAAAAAAAGCTTATGTGGCTGCTAGTATGTGACCTGGCAGTGAAAATGTGGATTTGGAGGAAATTTTTTATGAAAAAATGAAAAAATATATTTTAAAGTATAATAAAAATTATAAAAAATAGCCAAAAAAATAAGAAAATAAATAAATAAAAATAATTATTTTTAATAAAAATAAAAAAACGCTATTTTTTTTATTTTTTATTTAAAAAAATCAAAACGCATTTTTTTAAATAAAAATAATTGATTTTTTTATTTTTATTTATAAAAAAATTAAAACACAGTTTTTTTTAATAAAAATAAATATTTTTAATAAAAAAATGCAGTTTTTTAAAATTATTTTTTAATAATAAAAATGCAGTTTTTTTTTAAAATAGCATTTTTAATAAAAGAATTTTATTTTTATTTTTAAAATGCAGTTTTTTAAAAAACTGTATTTTTATTATTAAAAAAACTACATTTTTTAAAAAAAAACTGTTTAAAAAACTGCATTTTAAAACGTTGTTTTTTAAAAAACTGTTTAAAAAACTGCATTTTAAAATGTAATTTTTATAAAACGCTGTTTTTTAAAAATGCAGTTTTTATTATTAAAATGCATTTTTTTAATAATAAAAACTGCTTTTATTTTTAATACATTTTTATTATTAAAAAAACTGCATTTATTAAAATTGTTTTTTTAAAAAATTGCATTGTTATTATTAAAAAAACTACATTTTTTAATTAAAAAAATGCGTTTTAATTTATTTTTATTAAAAATATTTATTTTTATTAAAAAAATTGCGTTTTAATTTTTTTTAAATAAAAATAAAAAAACCAATTATTTTTATTAAAAAATGCGTTTTAATTTTTTTTAATAAAAAAACTGCGTTTTTTAATTTTTATTAAAAATAATTATTTTTATTTATTTATTTATTTTCTTATTTTTTTGGCTAATTTTTATAATTTATATTATACTTTAAAATATTTTTTTCCCATTTTTTCATAAAAAGTTTCCTCTAAATCCACATCTTCACTGCCACGTCGCATACTACTTGCCACATAAGCTTTTTTTAAACAAGTCAGCTGCCACATCATCATTTCCGTTAAGTCAACCTTGACTTAACAATTTTTGTAACTTTTTGTTAATAAACTAAAGTTTAGTGAGTTGACTGTAAGAAAAAAAAGTTCAGTGATCTATTTGTAAATCGACCTATAATATAGTGACCTCGAAAAGCAAAAATACAATGGCACATGGGTCCTAGATAATACAGTTACATCATCTTCATCTTATAGCAATGCTACTGCATCTGCATGTCACGCAAGGCTAACCATACGTATTTGTGTGTATGTGAGCATTATTATGTGATTCAAAATTATGTGATAGTAACATTATTTTTAATCTTAAGATAATTCTTGAGAGGAACTAGCTATATTAATAGGATTCAATGCAATAAACGATATAGATCCTCAAATTCTTATATAATTCTTAATTCTACATGAAGATTTTTGAAACTTTTCAAATGTTGTAGGCAAATATCTTTTCTAATTTGAGCACCGACCTTAGAATTGGCAAACGGACCCAAAGCCCGCGGCCGGCCCGCCAAAACCGGGGCTTTGGGTCGTCGTTTTTAAGCCCATGAAAATCCGGGCCGTTTTGGCCCAGTCCGTGGAGGTCCGGCCCGCCCGCCAACCATTAATTTTTTATTTTTTTTTAAAAATATAGTGTTATGTTATAAGGCTCGAACACAAGACTTGTAAGTAAATAAATAAAAGTTCAAATCAACTGAGTTTCAACAACTATTTGTTTTTAATGTAATCTTCAATATATTTTAATTATAATTAAAATATGTAGTTAATGTAATTTAAACAACAAATTCAAATTGCAGTAGCAAATGCAAACAAGGAAAGAATGACATTACAGTACCAACACTTCTATAAACAAAAGCTAACTTGGGTGAGTAGGTGACTGAAAGGCCACAAAAGATGAGCTGCACAGCTTTCCAGAACTAATGGATTTTTTTTAAATAGACGCATAAAATCGTAAACTGCAATTATTTTTCAAATAAAAATTGTTACTCGCTCCATCCAACTTTATGTAACAACCTTAATTTTGATGCGCTTGTATATAACATTCTTCACATGTTTTTCAATTCTTAATATATTTATGTAGTATAACTTCAGTAAATATGACACATAATTGAGTTTTTGGAAGCCTTTAAAATCCATGTCAAGGACACTAAAAAAAAGTGAAAACATAAAGTTGGACACATGGAATATCAATGAATTTCTGGGAAGAAATGGAAAAGGAGGAGGTTAAGTAGCTAACTTTATTCAAGGAAATTTCTGCCAAAGCACTCAGTAACATAAATCCAAATTATCATCATAAATAATATAGGTAATTAATTAATAATATTAATTTATAATATTATTAAAATTTTAATTAAATGAGATATGTAATTAATGTATGTAATTAATTAATTGTGTTTGTTTGTATTATTGTTTATTATTAATTATTTTATTATTTTTAATATTTATTATTATTATTTTTTTTGTTGTAACAAAGAGTTTGAAAAAAAAAAATTAATGGCCGAAGCCCGCGGGCCGGCCTGGTCCGCCCGCCACGGGCTGACCATTTCCAGCTCACCAAAACCCAGGCCTTTTTGGCCCGGCCCACCCGTTTGCCAGGTCTAACCGACCTTTTGCTCTTGCTCTTACTCTTGCTATTACTCTTGTTTTTCCCTTTGATTTTATAAAATAAAATATAAGTGTTGTTTGGTTACACAAATCAAGGTTTTCACTACAACAAATTTTAAGAGGTTACTCTCAATTTAGAAAATAAAAAAATTTAAAATAAAAATAAAAATTAGAGGTTGTCTTTTGATAATTTGAATGGTCAAGAATACAAAGCAACTCAAACAATAATTTTTTTTACTAGTTTAAACACACATCTTTCCTTTGTCATTTTTTACTAGTTTAAACACACATCTTTCCTTTGTCATTGTCAAAATTTGAACTCACACCCTCTTGGTACACAATGAATGGGAATAACCATCGGGTCAAGACCCTTTGGTTAGGCATAAAATAGTTTGATTTTTAACTAAAAATCTCTTTTATGTTGACTCCATAGTTATAAATTTCAAAATTGAGATTCGAGAATTTGAGACTTTATTTAAACGAGGGAAAAGTGTTAAGTACACTCGAGTCAACATATATATATATACTAGCTATAACCCGTGCCTGAAGGCACGGTGTAACGAAAAATTAAATTAAAATTTGAAAAATATTACATTATCTAAAGACACATATCACCACAACAATTAATACATACTCAATCATCAATACATATCCAACCACCAAAACATCGAGCTAGTTAACATCAAGAAATTTCGGCAAAATTTCTTTTAAAAATAAATATCCAGAAAATTTTAAACCTGTCTACAAAACTTACAATCATCATTACATATCCAAACCACAAAAAAAATTATCATTTCATACCCAAAATCATCATAACCATGTATAATTAGTTAACTTTACAAAATACGGAACACACAATCATCAACACATATCTAACCACCAAAACATCAAGCTAGTCGCTACTAATTTCAAAAAAATCGACAGAATTTCCTTTAAAAATAGATATCCAGACAAATATAAACATGTCTATAAAACTTACAATCATCCACACATATCCAAACAACCAAAAAAATCATCATTCCATACCCAAAATAATCATAACCATGCATAATTAGTTAAATTTACAAAATACGGAACACAAAAAAATACATATATGAAGAAATTAATACATACTCAATCATCAACACATCCAACCACCAAAATATCAAGCTAGTCGCTACTAATTTCAAGAAATTTCGGCAGAGTTTCCTTTAAAAATAGATATCCAAAAAAATCTAAACATGTTTACAAAACTACAATCATCCATACATATCCAAACCACCATAAAAACCATCATTCCATACCCAAAATCATCATAACCATGTATAATTAGCTAACTTTACAAAAGACGAAACACAATGAATACATACATGCAGAAAATAGAGAAACAACATGTTGAGTATAAGACCCTTTACTTTACAGCTTACACCATGTATCCTTCAATATATACCTGAAAATATTTGAAATTTAAAAATTATCGAAATATGTGAGTCAAAATTAAACAATTGTAAATCTGAAACATAATGAGAACACATATTTGTATGTAGGGGGAATGAGAGAGAGAGCTCTGTGTGTGTGGTAGAATAGATAGAGGGTTTGAAATTTGAATAAACTGAAATGAGAGAGAGAGCAGCTGACGTAAACTTGATGTGACATTTGTCTATTTTCTCTCTCCGCTCTGTTTTATATATATATATATATATATATATATATATATATATATATATATATATATATATATATATATATATCGGCAACGCGGGAAAAAAATCCTTAATTTCTATGTGTTTGATTCTTACTCTTTATGCTTTCTATGTTGATTTGATCTTGCTTTAAAGGGTGATATTTTAGGAAGAGACCGACATTATTTCGATGATTTGAAAAGATTGATTTTAATTGATTGAACTGAATTAGAGAGAGCCACCAGTTGGTGTGAGTTAAATGATTGTACCAACTCAACCGAATTTTGAAAGATTTTATAATATGGCCCAATATGTGACTCCGTTTAATTGGTCTTGGAAACTGAAATTCATAGCGTTTGGGGGCTTACTTAAGCGAGGGGAAGGTGTTAGGCACCCCTCGACTTCCGTGAAACACGTTTACTGCGTCTTTTAATTCCTTAAACATTGATTATGTTTGTGTATGTGTGTGTGTGTGATGCAAATAAATATGCTAAAAGTGTGCTATTTGAAAGTAGTGATATGTCTCTTTTACACCTATATACAAAGAGTTTGATTTATTGAAAAATTCAATTTTAAACAAAGAATATAAAAGTGATGTTTTTAAATCAAGTTTTCAAACCCTTATGCTCAAATAAGAATTGAGGCCTTTGATACTACCATTTTATTCCATATTCGACTTGATTTAATTTTATTCAAGATGCAAAGCATATATATATATATATATATATATATATATATATATATAAGTGTTGGACTTCTTATGGGCATAAAAGCCATGGAAGTAAATCCGAACACGACAACCACAATTTTCACTGTTTTGGGCCCTTAAACCCGTATAAACGTTTTGAGGCCCTGAATTTACAAGTACAAAGATTTGCAATCTAACTGTACAATCTAAAAAGGTCCATCACGGGAGCCGGATCTAGATCCATTGATTGAATTGTAGATCCTGTAGCTCCTAGGCTCGCAGGATATCATATAAACAGCCTGCATAATGAATATACAGAAATAAATCATATATTTATTCTAGATGTCACAAAATAAATGATTTATCAGTTAAATAATTATATGCGTGTAGCCAAAGATTCTAGTGTCCTTTAGATACAGATCTAGAACCACATGGTTGTTAAATAATTACAAAAACTAGAAAGAAAACTAGATCCGTACAGATTTTAGCCATTCTAGCTTTCAAGTTCAAGTTTTACAACTTTTGAACCGGTTAATAGCTTGATTTGGTTAGATCTAGTACAGATCTAGTCAATAAAGCATAAATATAGACTATTTATAAGAAATACACGATTAAAAAGTTAGATCTAATGAATATAAGTTTCTAACCATATATATAACACTTATATATAGTGTAAAGCAAGAAAAAGCAGCAGATATGAAGAGATCTTACAGTTAAGCACGAGAATGGCTATCAGACGGCTTTAAGCGCATATAAACTTGATTTTCACCAGTTAAAATATGATATGTTGCCATATATATATATATATATATATATATATGTATAAGAGTGTTTGTATAAGAGATTTACAAAGATTGAATGAAAGAAAAGCCGCCTTTAACTCTCAAATGACCGAATTTTCCTCTTGAACCCTTTCTCTCTCTTTCTTTGTATATATAAATGAGCTTGGGGGAGGGGATATTTATAGACCAGATCAGCTACGGGTCTACCTACGGCTGATCCTGATGGGCCCATCCCGGTGGGCCCCACTGTCTCAAAGTACACGCACTCCGACCAACGCGTAGTTTGCTTGAACCTTCATAACTTGCAATTCGGGAATTCGATGGAGGCCTGCCATACCTTTCTGGAAAGCTCTTTCCGAGAGCCAGCAATGACATGAGGATTGACCTTTTTCGAATCTGGGAAGATGGGTCAATGACTAGATATTCAAGTTGTTGCAGTCAGTCCATTGAACTGTCTGGCACAGTTTTCAATCGGGATTGCTGTGATGGTTCTATATGACATTATTCACAACAGTTTGATCAATTTTGATGTTCAGTTTGCAAAATTACCCTTTTGCCTTTCCGGGTTAGTTTCCGGGCTTGACGCAGTGTTGGTCGATTTCGCAACCAATAAACACGCGCAAGTATACGCGGTCAACAAGTAATATAATGATAAGAGAGTTGTCGAACCCACGAGGAATTATCACTTATATCTATCAAGTACTGACTTTATATCGCCTCAGTCTTTTTTAAACAATTAATTAAAACGATAAATTATGATTACAATTAATCAAAATAGCAGAAAAACATAACATAGATAGATAGATAAAGAGCTAAGAACACAATATCCACACACAAGCATTTTGTTAAACACTTGGCGTGCATCACTTTGTTCAAATCTCTTAACTCTCTTTATGATCATGGCGGCCACTATGAATTGGCAATACATAAATTATGCATATACATAATCACATAAAGAACCAATTCGCATGACACCAATCATAAAGAAAGCAAATTAGAAGTTTAATTCATAACAAATAAATCAAACTATTCCAAATATTAGGTAATCATCCAATGGATCATACAAGTATCAAAGAAAAGCTAGAAGTTTAATTTAATTCCTTGCCTCCATAGGTGTTACAAATGTTTGCACTAGATCCCCAAGAATGAGTTCTAGCCACTAGAGGAAAAAGGAAGAAAGAAATGATGGCTTCCCTTAGTTGTTGGTTGAAACTCCTCCATTGATGTTGTTGAAGCTCCCACCATTGATGCTCCTTGAAGCTCTTGAAGAACCATGGCCAAGAGCCATGGCCTCCCTCTTCTCCAAGCCGCCACCTCTCTCAATTTCTCCTCTAGGTTGCAAGTAGAAGTGAAGGATTGTGTTTTTGGGTCATTAGGATGAGCATTTAATAGCTGAAAATTGTCCAAAACTCGTGTCTGGCGCTGCGGCGCCATCATTTGGCTTGAACAAGGCGTTGCGGGGCGGAAAAGGGGTTGGGGTACTGCTAAGTGGCGCTACGGCGCCGTAAATACACTAGAAAGTCGCGCTGCGGCGCCGAGCCATTTTTTGCTCGGACATCTGTTGGGAAAATGGCCATAACTTCTTCATACGAACTCCGATTGAGGCGATTCAAGATGATCCGGAAAGAGGAGACATTGATCTACAACTTCCATTCTTGAAGTTTGGACAGATAATGACCGGATCATGGCTAAAATTGGGCTTTACGGGACTGCTATGTCAATGGCAAACCGAAAATGCGAAATTGGCGATTCCAACCATCGACCTAAATGACATTCCATCCAATTCCTACAAAACAAAGTAAAAACACATAAAACTAATACAAATATACATAAAAGCAATATAAAACTATATTACACAACAATACAATGAAAACACATAAAAACCAAACAAACTAGCTTAGGATTTACAAATTATCAAACTCAAAAGTACCTAATTTGTGTATATAAAACACACTCATCAATTACCCCCAAACTTGAATCTTTGTTTGTCCTCAAGCAAAACACTAAGAACAAAAACTATAAAAATAAATTCTAACAATCAACCACTTGAGCAATGAATCAATAAGTTTGAACAATGGCCTTAAAGATATCAAAACATGATAACTCTAGAAAACTTTCAAAATGTCACAACGTCTAGGATTTCAACTTGCTTGTTAGTTATACCTTGCTTTAGATCCTTTCTCTGTGTGTGTGTGTATCCATTTACACTAAACCAATTATAGCTCGGATTAGCTTATGCAACCATATTACCTTATGAAAGAATAAACTTCAAAAACTACATGCTTAACACATCACTCATCGCAATTGTAGATAAATCAAACATTCCAAAAATTTGATATTAAAGGACTCTTAGGTGAGTGCATTTTATGCTCCATCTTATCCTAAGTCCACTTTTATGGGCGAGTGCGTTTTACGCTCCATCTCAACCCACCACATGACCAATTAATCAAACCTAAGTATATTGCTTCGAGTGATGTTTAAACGAGTTCTAGAGTTTATTGATATCTCTCATAAGCATTCGGTCATATAAGCCTTCTCTAAGTATACAACTAGTTCATTACAAATGGATGAGTGCTCAAAAGTAGGAGTCATAAGCAAAGCAATAACCAACAATAAGTCAATCACCCAAACTAAGCAACATTTATCCATTTTTCATGAGTTATAACTTTAACAATCATTTGCCTGATCATATATTATAGCTCAATTCAAATTAAATCAATGCTCAAGAGATAACCTATACTAGAAATGCAATTAAGCCCACAAAATAAAATAAAATAAAATAAAACATATCAAAACAAAACGTAGAAGACCCCCAAACTTGAAACTGACAATGTCCTTACTAAACGCAATAAAAGAATTCAATGCAAAGAACTTCCGTGATCATTTATCAGTTGTCGCCTTCCGCAACCGACGTCTACTATTTGCTAAGATATAACATAAAATGGAAAATTTTCAAAATTTTAACTAATATGCACTACTAAACATAAAAACATCCAAATAATTGACATAATAATATAATACCAACTCAAGTACCAAGAATATCACAAGTACCCCCAAACTTAAGAAGAACATTGTCCTCAATGTAAAGATAGATAAAATTAAAACTAGAGGACTTCCCTGAGAATATGTTAATCGTCATCGACATCTTCCTCCAAGTCCTCCAAGTCGGGAGTGCCAAACTTGTTGCGCGATACTCTGTACCTGAAAGAAACACAAAACTTTACACTTTGGGTTGCTTCCCAACAAGCGCTTGGTTTATAGTCTTCGGCCCGACTTTATTTAAATAGAAAAAATAAGTTTAATAAAAATGTGTCATGCAAAATTGGACTGTAAGGATCCAACAGTTACGCTGAGTCTTGCACAAGAAAAATGCATTTATATACAGTCTTGTCCATCTAATCTCACAAACGATAACAATAAATAGAACTGTAAGGCCCCAACTTACGCCAAGTCTTGCACAAGAGCTGCATTTACACACAGTCTTGTCAGCCTATTTATCGCAATCAAAAAACACGTGAAAATAAAGATCAAACAAATAACAGATAAATATACGTTCAAATTAAGACTACATTGATTGAAATCAATATTGGACAATATTAGAATAGTAATTCCCCGGCAACGGCGCCAAAAACTTGTTGATCGATTTTGCAACCAATAAACACGCGCAAGTATACGCGGTCTAACAAGTAATACAGTAATAAGAGAGTTGTCGAACCCACGAGGAATTATCACTAATATCTATCAAGTACTGACTTTATATCGCCTCAGTCTTATTTAAACAGTTAATTAAAACGATAAATTATGATTACAATTAATCAAAATAGCAGAAAAACATAACATAGATAGATAGATAAAGAGCTAAGAACACAATATCCACGCACAAGCATTTTGTCAAACACTTGGCGTGCATCACTTTGTTCAAATCTTTTAACTCTCTTTATGATCATGGCGGCCACTATGAATTGGCAATACATAAATTATGCATATACATAATCACATAAAGAACCAATTCGCATGACACCAATCATAAAGAAAGCAAATTAGAAGTTTAATTCACAACAAATAAATCAAACTATTCCAAATATTAGGTAATCATCCAATGGATTATACAAGTATCAAAGAAAAGCTAGAAGTTTAATTCAATTTCTTGCCTCCATAGGTGTTACAAATGTTTTCACTAGATCCCCAAGAATGAGTTCTAGCCACTAGAGGAAAAAGGAAGAAAGAAATGATGACTTCCCTTAGTTGTTGGTTGAAACTCCTCCATTGATATTGTTGAAGCTCCCACCATTGATGCTCCTTGAAGCTCTTGAAGAACCATGGCCAAGAGCCATGGCCTCCCTCTTCTCCAAGCCGCCACCTCTCTCTATTTCTCCTCTAGGTTGCAAGTAGAAGTGAAGGATTGTGTTTTTGGGTCATTAGGATGAGCATTTAATAGCTGAAAATTGTCCAAAACTCGTGTCTGGCGCTGCGGCGCCATCATTTGGCTTGAACAAGGCGTTGCGGGGCGGAAAAGGGGTTGGGGTACTGCTAAGTGGCGCTACGGCGCCGTAAATACACTAGAAAGTCGCGCTGCGGCGCCGAGCCATTTTTTGCTCGGACATCTGTTGGGAAAATGGCCATAACTTCTTCATACGAACTCCGATTGAGGCGATTCAAGATGATCCGGAAAGAGGAGACGTTGATATACAACTTCCATTCTTGAAGTTTGGACAGATAATGACCGGATCATGGCTAAAATTGGGCTTTACGGGACTGCTATGTCAATGGCAAACCGAAAATGCGAATTTGGCGATTCTAACCATCGACCCAAATGACATTCCATCCAATTCCTACAAAACAAAGTAAAAACACATAAAACTAATACAAATATACATAAAAGTAATATAAAACTATATTACACAACAATACAATGAAAACACATAAAAACCAAACAAACTAGCTTAGGATTTATAAATTATCAAACTCAAAAGTACCTAATTTGTGTATATAAAACACACTCATCACGCTGCTGCAGCTGTCTTCCCTCAGGGTTATCTCAAGGGTTTGGCTGCTGTTGACTTATGTCTGACCTCAAGGTTGTCTCTGAGGTTGATTTGATGATTTCCCAGGGCTTTTTTCGGGGTTTAGTTTGATGATTTCACAGGGTTGTCTCCGGGGTTCTGGTGTAGATACTCAAAATTTTTTGCATTCCTGTTACTAACCTTACACGAGGGCAAAGTCGTCTTCCAGAGATAACCCTGGAAGTCAAAGAAGTCCAGTCCCGGAGACAACCCCGAGATACTTAGTTTTCCATCTCGGAGATAACCCCGAGATATTTAGTTCCAGTCTTGGAGATAACCCCGGGAGATTCAGTTCCAACCTTAGAGATAACCCCGAGGAATACAATTCCAATTCAGGAGACAACTCCGGAATCCTCAGTTCCATCTCGAAGACAAACCTGAGACCCTCTGTTTTTATCCCAGAGACAACCTTGGGAGATGCAATTCAAACCTCGGAGACAACCCCGAGGTATGCAGTTGCAGTTCCGGAGATAACCCCGGAAATGCTTATTTCAAACACATGCGATCAGCTTCAAAACTCGGTGATAGCCCCGAGGCACTCAGTTTCGTACCCGGAGATAACCCTGGGAGGACAGGCACACCTCAGAGATAACCCTGAGGACATTCAACACTTGCAACAGCCCAATCTCAGAGATAATCCTGAGCAACGACTGCTAAATTTGTCCAAATCGGAGATAACCCCGGTGAGGGAAAAAATCATCATTTTGCCACCTGGATCCCACAATGCGCCGTCTCAACAACATCTCAACATACATTACACACATGAATGTCCTACAAGAACCAAATTACTCTAATCCCGAGTGACTACTGTAAGACCCCATCTTTTTAATAAATAAAATCAAATTTCCTATATTTATTATTGTGAATAATAAAGTGTTAATTTGATATAATACTTTGGTTATGAGTGAAATGTGTAAATTTTACAAAATAAGCAAGTGGTTATAAAATATTCATTGTGTCAGGGAATATTCGTTTGGTCGTGGAATATTCTTTCTGTTGGAGAATATTCGTACGACGGCGCAGCCATTTGTGGGCCCCATAACAGAAAACGGTCGGATGAAGAAAACGATAAGTTTGAGTTTTTATAAATAATGGCGTAGTTGTTACCGTTAACACTGTTGGAATACCCGATGGTTAAAATACAGTAATACGCGTGGTGGCACAGTAGCACACGGTATTGCACAGTATTTTTGAATTATTGATTCTTACGTAAGAAGGTACTACTCAATAATTGTTACAATAATTACTGTTCAATATTTTATTTTATTGATTCAATAATTGCTGCGTTGATATTTTATATTATTGTTATTCAATAATTGTCACTGCACAGTATCTCCATTATCGGATCGATAATTTATATTATTTGAATAATATTATTAGATAGTATTATTGGTAATGTCTAAGGAAGTTCTGTCTAGGAAAGGGGTTTGGTCACCTAATTGCGCGCTAATAAGGAAAAATTCTTATCGGAAAGCCCCCTCTTTCCTGGGAACGACCTGGTTATCATAATTGTGATTCTATAATATTATTTGTGAATAATTAGTTATTGATTTATATGATAAGGAAATATTTATTTTATGTGGATATAAATGATGGATATATTTATTTTATATGGATATAAATGAAGGAATAAATATTGAGGTATTTTATCAGTATTTTGTCAGAATAGAGGTGTTGAAAATTGTCTGTATGTGGATTTCGAGTATTTTTTTATTGGAATTTGGAAAAATTTTCTTCTACAAAGTTGTAGAGAATTAAATTTCCTATGAAAAACACATGAGATTCGATTTTTTTTGATAAAAGGGCTATTTATTATGAATTGTTGAAGTTTTGGAAAATAAAATATTTTAATTAAAAATATGGTGGGCCCCACTTTTAGTTGGTGAGTAATGAAATGTTCTAGAATTTATTTTCAAAAGTGGTGGGCTTGAATAGTAGCAGGTAAAGCCATCAGGTAGCAGGTTAGTCTGCTATGGCGTTCTAAGCATTTTCTTATAAATAAGGTGCTTAGTTAGAATTGAAAATCACACCAGAAACAAGTTTTCTCTCTTTCTCTCTCTATATTATTGAACGTATTTAGATACTTTGTGAGTTTCTATTCATCAGTGCAAGTTTCCTTCAGCCTTATACCGATATTCCGATCAGAAGTACTGATATTTTGAGGTAAGAGATGTTATTTTCTTCCTAAATGATGTTATTATTTCAATATCATTATACCGAAATATTGGTATGCATTTTATTGTGGAATTTCTACCTTTTTATGCTGGGGTTACTATTCACGTATAAGACACTATTCACGTATATGACACTATTCACGAATACGACACTATTCATCGAAAAATAACATTTTCTTCTTTTTGTCCAAGATGTCTATTATGGTTACTATCTTTGATTGTATCCATGTTTTGATCTTTATTTTTGAATTCTGCTTCACAATTGGTTATTATGGAGTATTATTGAACTTGGATAAACTGTAATACGAATCCCTAATATTTGTTATTTTATCTCACTAGATTCGTTTTCTTTAAGATATTTTTCATCATCCTCAGTCCTAAATGATGATATAATTAACTTAATATCTTTGGCCTGTAGTGCAAAGATGAATGATTAACTGATGAATATCTTTGGCCCGTAGTGCAAAGATGAACAGGTGTTGAGATGAACATGACCAACTGGTGATACAATTGAATATCTCTGGCCTGTAGTGCAAAGATGAATATTTGATTCAAGATGTATATTGATTGATGTTATAGGGATACAATATTGATGATGGACTTTTAAATCTTAGAAGATAGTAGAATTCATTCTCTACTTGACTCTTCTAATGGATTGATGTTTTCGCTGCAGTTGTTGATCTAAAACTTGTTGTCTATTATATTTTATCAGATTTTTCCCCGTTAAAGACTAATGATAATTTGTTGTATATTATCTTAGTCATAATATTCTTTAATGGGTTAGTTGTGCTCACCCTTTTCCTTTTTGTTCCATTTTTCTTTTTCAGGAGGTGAGAACATAGCAGGAACTAGCTGAGGTATGGAGTGATGGTTCAGGATAGTTATATTAGTAGTCCTCACTATTTTGTAAAATAGTGTATCAATAATTGTAATGAGGACTCCTTTTGAGTTTGTATACTCTCTATTAGACAATAGTTTTATTCAAACTCACAGTATATGTGTTATAGTATTTTGCACGACAATTGTATTACTGAAGTTGTATTTATTTATGTACCATGTATTTGGAGACTCATAATGGGTGATGTATACCTATTTTGGGGGCGTCACAGTTGGTATCAGAACTTAGGGATATGATCCCTAGCTGAGATGTGAGACAAGAACTAGGAGGGAAGAGATGGGGAATTCCTTCGCTAGTATGACCGGACTAAGTTTATTTGGTATTTATTTGGTCGGTCAGGGTATAAGGATAATATGTGACATGTTAATTAACCCGTGTTTTGTAGCAGTATTTGAGAATGGCAGCTGCAAATATTAACAATGAAGTGAATCAGACCGTGGAGACACCTTTAATCACCACCCAGGGGAACGTGCAACATGAAGGAAATATTCCTCTTGTAAACAACATTACCGAAAAAATGATGAATGATGGGATGTTTAGAAGCTTTTTGCAGTTTATGCAAAATCAGACGAGGGAGACTCGTACATAAAATACGGGTGGAAACAATGCGCGGCTTGTCACAGCCAAGCAGTTCAAGGAGTTGGGACCACCAGAATTTGCGGGAAAGCCGGATCCGATTAAGGTGAAAATGTGGGTCAAACAAATTACCAAGATATTCGATGTCTTGGGATGCACAGAGGAACAAAAGGTTCCATTCGCCACCTTTATGTTCCGCGGTGATGCAGATTACTGGTGGGAATCTGTGAAGCGTACCCAGCCTATCGCACTAAACATGTCTTGGGAAACTTTTTAGAAACTGTTTAATGACAAGTAATTTCCTGAAAGTATTCGTCATATGAAGGAGGTGGAGTTTATCAGACTGGAACAAAACAACATGACGGTGTCCCAGTACGAGGCGAAGTTCGTAGAGTTATCCAGGTTTGCACCTCATTTGGTAGAGAATGAGGAACGAATGAAGAGGATGTTCCTGAGAGGTCTAAAACCCGAGATTCGGCAATATCTTATCTCTCATAAATTTTCTTTATATTCAGATGTTTTAAATAGGGCTCAATTATTAGAGCGAGATAATGAATATGTTCAACCAAGGGACCACAACCGGGGTCATACCGGTGGCAGCAGTCATCGGAGCAATGAAAACCAGCAGGGAGGAAAACATTCGAACAAAAGCGGTAACCACTCTGGTGGTAATCGTGGTCGTGAAAATAGAAGAAGCGATTTGGGAGGAGATTTCAAGAAGAGAAGGTACAACAATGACAACATAAAGACGTTAGCACAAACATCAATTGTTTCTAGGGGAGGAGAACGAGCACCAGTTGTTTGTTATAAATGCGGGAAAGAGGGACACATCAGCCCAAACTGCCCACAACAATCCAAGGTATGTTATAACTGTGGAAAGGAAGGTCATATAGCCAGAGATTGTCTAGTTGCGAAACCAAGTTCAACGGGGATGGTGACTCCAAAGGCTATCCCAGACAAGTCAAAGTCGGTGATTCCTGGAAGGGCGTTTGTCGTGACTGGCCAAAACGCGAGGAACCCAAACGAGGTGATCACGGGTAAGCTAATCATAAACTCTTGCGAAGTTTATACCTTATTAGATACCGGTTCTACCCATTCTTTTATCTCTTCTGCTTGTGCTCAACATTTAAACTTGACTCTGGAGAAGTTATACCTTGACTTATCTGTTGAGACTCCATCAGGAGAAACTTTCATTATATCTATTGTTTATAAATCTTGCTTGATTCAAGTTGGTACCATCACATTACCTGCCGATCTTATTTAGTTGAAAATTCTTGTATTTGATGTGATTTTAGGGATTGATTGGTTAACCACTCATCATGCTAAAATTGATTATTTTTCGTAAGGTTGTTAGTTTTCATATTCCTAACCAAACTGTTATGCGAATTCAAACAACCAAACCACTAAAATCAATCATTGTCATATCAAGCCATAACGCTATTCGTTTATTGAAAAATGGATGTCAAGCTTTTTTATCCCATGTCACAGACTTGAACAAAAACACGTCAGATTTGAATAATTTTTCTGTTGTTAGTGAATTTCCTGACGTATTTCCTGAAGAACTTCCCGGTCTACCCCCATAACGTGAAGTTGAATTCTTTATTGACCTTGAACCTGGTAAAAAACCCATTTCTAAAACCCCATATCAAATGGCTTCTATTGAACTTCAAGATTTAAAGGTCCAACTACAAGAGTTGTTGGACATAGGTTTCATTCGTCCTAGTACATCTCTTTGGGGTGCTCCTGTGTTATTCGTAAATAAGAAAGACGGGAGTATACGACTTTGTATTGACTACCGAGAATTGAACCATGTCACCATCAAGAATAGGTATCCGCTACCTCGCATTGATGAATTGTTCGACCAGTTGCAAGGAGCACAATTCTTTTCAAAGATCGATCTTAGTTTTGGATATCATCAGCTGAAGAATAAAACTGAGGATATTCCAAAGACAACCTTCAAAACTCGGTACAGGCATTATGAATTCTTAGTCATGTCTTTTGGATTTACTAATGCTCCTGTTGCTTTCATAGATATGATGAACCGTGTGTTCAAAGAATATTTGGATCAGTTCGTTGTTGTCTTTATTGATGACATCCTCATATATTCCAAAAGCCGTGAAGATCATGAGAGCCATTTGAAGCTGGTACTGCAAAGGCTTTGTGATAACAAGCTATATGCCAAGCTGAAGAAATGCGAGTTCTGGCTTAAGGAAGTAGCATTCCTTGGGCACGTGGTGTCAAAACATGGAGTATCTGTCTACTCGACGAAGATTAAAGCAATACAAAGTTCACTACTAGAAAATCGACCTATAGCTACGGTCGCCGACCGTCGCTATAGGCCAAAAGACCGTCGCTATAGGCTATAGCGACGGTCGCCGACCGACGCTGTAGAAGCCCTCGCTAAAACCTATAGCGACGATCTTTTGGCCTATAGCGACGATCGGCGACCGTCGCTATAGGTCATGCCAAAATCGTGTTTAGATGTCTATAGCGACGCTTATCGACCGTCACTATAGGCCTGTGCTTTATAGAACACTATAGCTATGGTCGATGACCGTCGCTATAGCCTTTTTATAATTAAAAAAAATTAATTAATAATGCAAATTTATTCAACAAACACAAATACAATATAAAATAAAATATAAAAAATATTATATACATCATTTAAAATCTCCATGGCTCTTCTCTTCATACATATAAATTAAATACTATGCTAGGAAACTTACAAATACTTAACAGCCACAACCTACTTCTATAAATGTGGTACATGGCTCTTCTCTTCATACATATAAATTATCAATCTCCATTGTTTTTATTAATGCCCAGATACACCAGCAGGCAGCAAGTCTAATTGTTGCAACCCAAATCCTTCCCCAACCATTGTCAAGACTGTTAACTCCCCATTTGAAGAAGATGATCTGGTCACTGGTACTCTAGCCAAAAGATGCTGAAGTTTCAGTATAAATCTATAATGAAACTGCACTTGGTTTGGATAAAACTGCACTTGATATATAGAGTACTATAATGATCTGGTCACACGCTTTCTACAAAAATACAAAACATAATAAAACTCAGAAACTTTCACAAATACACGCCTAAGGATGTCAATTCATTCCTTTGGAACATGCACTTGGTTTGGATACAAAACAAACTATATAGTACTCTATATATCAACCTCAATTAAGTAGCAAATCACAATAATATTATGACAATTAAGCACGTGATGTCTAGCTCATTCGAATGCAGATTTTTTCTTGCTCACAGTTTGAATCCAGTTCCTAGCTAGTAGCATATATAAAACAGACAATTATATAAAATGATCTTATAAATGAGATTAAAACTTGGCCAATTGAAATCCTTGGTCTTAGCACATAATTGATTTTTATTCTAAAATGCTTGAACTATTTTTCCTAGAACCGCTCGATCCATAAAGTGAACCTAATGGGTAAATAATACCATTTTTCTGACTTTTCATTTCTGCCACAGTACCTTTGCTTGTTTTCTAATCACATGGTTTCCATGCTGAAATTAAAATTAAAATCGGAGAAAAATAGTCTTATATTACTTGGATATTTAAGCTGATTTTATGTTAGCTCACTTTAAATGTAATTTTGTTCTATCACTAATGTTGTATGTACATTTCATACCAAACTAATTTTGCTCTAGTTTCCCATATTCATGCTAATAGGGGAAAATTTTAATAACAGTACCACATCCAGCATGACGGCCCTTTCTTTTGGCCTCCTTCATTCGGCTAGCACGAGAACGGGAGTGAATTTTAGTCGGCTTCCTGATGATAAAACCATCCTTGACCAGCTTCCTTATGTTCTGACCTGCACTCCAGAAACAAGAAAATTAAAACAAAGGAATCAAACTTGGCCCCCACATAAGGTAAACGTCAGTGCAAATAAGAAATACCTAATTAACATACTTGTGTCATACATTGAATTAACTGTCTTCCCATTAATTTTGAGTTACTTCAGTGTTATTTCTCGCTGAAAATATAAATCCACTTGTGACATGCATTGAATGTAATACAATTCTACAACCTTTCAAGAAAGCAAATTGTATATAAGCTCTTATTCATTGTGGTCACTGGTCTGCAGAGTTTTTGATCGCTTTTCCAAACCAAGTATCCTAGCAGTTTTTTTTTCTTTTTTTGTAGTGACATGCTTTCAAATGTACCATTTAATTTCGTTTACGCTAATTGTAGTATTGCACACGTCACAAATATATTTTACAAAATAAGCTCATCTCCCAAATTCTAAATATCTAAATATCCTGCTTATTTTAGATTTAGATTATTAGCCCACTTCTTTGGTATTTCAAAGGATTGATGGCGTGGGACACTTTTTTCGAATCTTAACTAAAAAAATTGAATTACTAGGAGGGAGGAAACATGTTAAGCAAAATTATATTTATATGGAATCACACCACGTAAGAGTGTTTTCGACACTTCAGGCATTGTCTCATTAACTCCCACTATTGCCAACTCCCAATTCATTTATCGGTCTCCAGTAATCGGTATCCCTGAATCTTTAAAATGGCTTTGTGGTTCAGCTTCAGACCTCTAAAATTTCTTCAACCAATAAAGCTTTTGGAATGCATAATATTCTGTTATAATTATGCCGTCAATAGTCATTTAATAGTTGAGAATACATATTTCTACGTCCTATATGTATATATGCAAACATATGTACATTTCTTGATGAGGTTTTACCTTTTTTCTGTAGGTCCTGTTTGCCGGCAAGGATCTTGTAACTGAGCAAACTGTCAGCCGAATGATTAATCTGCTGAGACAGCTACAACAAACGCTACAGATATCTACCTTGGTTTCAACATGGTCAACAGTTGAGGAATTGAGACAACAGTTCTTACCTTCATAAGTAATTAGTTAAATCATTAGTGTAACTGCTTAATGTGTTAATTAAGGTAGAATTAACGAGATGAAAAACATTACTGCATTATGTTATTGTATTGGAGATGTAACTTTGGGATTAGATAATTTATTTACTTGTAAGTGCAGTAATTAAATCATAACAGTCTACATTTGGATCAATCAACACACAAAGTCTTGAGAAAATTAGCTACTGGTTCTCTACAGAAAGTGAAGGAACAATCAATTTATTAAATGTTCATTGTCGTACAAATAAACATAACATAACCAATAGGCCAATTGCTTAATATGAGACTTTCATTTATGAACACAGGGATAGATCATATATATATACCTCATCAACAAAAACTCTTGCTGCAAGAACACCTAGTGTAGTGGTGAGATGGCTCAAGTAAGCAATTGGGCTTAACAATGTTGTTGATTTCACCTTGTCCACTTGTTTTCCTTCCGAGAAAGAAGTCAGGGCCATCAAAGTTCCCTGCCCAAATGTTTGTTTATAATCAATATCATTAATTAGCCAGTAGGCCAATTGCTTTACCAAGACCATCAAAACTAATTAATTGCAAAAAATTCAGATTAATTATTATCTTGTGAACAATAAAACACATGCCTTAATTAACACATTAATAATTCAGATTCAGAATCTGTCAACAAATTCAGATTCAGCCTACTCCCAAGGAGACATCCACACTAATATAGTAAACACAGAAACAGATCCCTCCAACATACATAGAAAGTCTCTGGAGTCTGGACCATACATTTGTGATTCACAAATACAATACATCATTTTCACTGAGCATAATTATCATACCCAGTAACCAAAAAAGCAAAAAGTTTCTGGAGTCTGGACCATACATTTATGATGCAATAGTAACAGTCCATCGATCTACTATTACAAATGTAATTGTAATTTTCCTAATATGTGGTGCATTATTTACAAAACTGACAATTATAATCAATTGAGATGTTTTTCAAAAAGGACAAATATTAGTAAAGAAAGGAACAAGAGTAGAAATGTACCTTAGAGGTGAGGCAATACTTTTTCCTCTCATTTTCAGGAAAACTATCAGACACCAAGGACTCACTCTCTCCCAAAATTCGAACCCCTTCTTCAACGCAATACGAAACCAGATCCCCAGATCTTACAACCATCAGACGCCTGTTCCGGAGATCCTCTTCGTCTTTACTTCTCCACGCACCGACGAATGATAGCAGCAATCGGCGGAAGATAGTGAAACCATAAGTACTACTGCACCGTTCGTCTGTAATGAGAGAGAAAGAGCGAAGATAGTGAAATGATTTGGGGGAAAGTGAGGAGATTTTATCTTTAAAAAACCTCTATACCGACGGTTCCGTGCTGACCGTCGCTATATATACCCTATACCAACGGTTCCGTGCCGACCGTTGCTATAGCTCGTCGCTATATGTCGAATTTCTAGTAGTGGTTTGGAGCAACCGAAGTCAGTGACCGAAGTACGTAGTTTTCTGGGCTTAGCTGGTTATTATCGGAGATTCGTGGAAGGATTTTCTCGAATCGCTACTCCGTTAACTCAGTTGACTCGTAAAGATACAAAATTCGGCTGGAGTGAGGATTATGAGAAGAGTTTTCAAGAACTCAAGAGAAGACTCATTTCGGCACCTGTTCTGACAATACCATCTGGTTCGGATGGATTTGTTATCTACAGCGTTGCTTCAGGCAAAGGGTTAGGATGTGTTCTCATGCAACATTGGAAAGTCATAGCCTATGCCTCGCGACAACTCAAAGAATATGAGAGGAATTATCCTACTCATGATTTGGAGTTGGCAGCATTCGTTTTTGCGTTAAAGATCTAGAGACACTACCTGTATGGGGAGAAAGTGGAGATCTATACAGATCATAAAAGCCTAAAATATTTCTTCACCCAAAAGGAAATCAACATGCGGCAATGACGTTGGCTTGAGTTGTTGAAAGATTACGATCATACCATCCAATATCATCCTGGAAAAGCAAAAGTGGTAGCTAACGCATTGAGTAGAATATCATATGCGGGTACGAGTGCAACGTTGTTAACACAAAGGTCCATTTTATATGACTTACAAAGGATGGAGATAGAGGTAAAGGCTCTAAGCACCCACATGATGATATCAAACATACGAGTAAAACCGACTTTAATTGATAAAGTTAAATCTGCTCAATCTACGGACATGGAGCTAATACGTATGAAAAAGAAAGTGTAAGAAGGTGTTATTCCAGAAGCAAGAATTGATGAAGAAGGAATACTTCGAGCCAACTTCAGACTCTGTGTTCCTAATGATTCTGACTTGAAGCATAAAATCATGATGTAGGCACACAACACACCGTTTTCAATCCATCCTGAGAGTACCAAAATGTATCATGATCTTCGATATACATTTTGGTGGAGAAATATGAAAAGAGAGATCGCGGAGTTTATCTCGAGGTGTTTAACTTTTCAACGTGTAAAGGCGGAGCATCAAGTACCAAAGGGTCCATTGCAACCACTTGAGATTTCGAAATAGAAGTGGGAACATATTACTATGGATTTTATTACGGGTCTTCCCAAGGTTTCTCAAGGCATAAATGCGATTTGGGTCATTGTTGATAGATTAACCAAGTCTGCTCATTTCTTGCCTATACGGGAGACTTATTCCCTTGAACGTCTTGCTAGTATGTACGTAGATGAGAATGTGAGATTGCATTGCATGCCAGTATCTATAGTTTCGGATCGTGACCCAAGATTCACTTCACGATTTTGGGTTAGCTTGCAGAAATCTATGGGCACGGATTTACGATTCAGTTTGGCATACCATCCTCAAAGGGACGGGCAATCAGAGAGGACTATTCAAACTCTTGAAGATCTATTAAGACTCTGTGCCCTTGATTTCAAAGGGTGTTGGGATAAGTACCTACCATTGATGGAATTCTCATACAACAACAGTTATCAGGCAAATATAGGTGTGGCTCCATTTGAAGCATTGTATGGACGAAAGCGTCGCTCTACAGTATGCTGGGATGAGGAGGGAGAAGCAACGTTTGTTGGGACCAGAATTGGTACGCATGACTACAAAAAAGATCCAAACGATTCGACAACGTATACAAACGACACAGGATCGACAAAAGAGTTATGCGGATCTTCATCGAAAGGATGTGGAATTTAATATCGGGGATCGTGTATTGTTACGTGTTGCACCATGGAAGGGAGTTACAAGATTTGGGAAGAGAGGAAAGCTCAATCCACGATTTGTTGGTCCATTTGAGATTCTTGACCGAATAGGAAATGTGGCCTATAGACTCGCATTACCTCCAAGCATGTCTCGTGTTCATAATGTTTTTCACATATCTATGCTTCATAAATATGTGAAAGACTCGAACCACATTATTGAGTTAGAACCTGACCAGATAGCCGAAGATTTAACGTACGAGGATGTACCTGTTAAGATCTTGGATAGGAAAGAGCACGTTCTACGCACGAAGGTTATCCCACAAGTTAAGGTTTTGTGGAGAAATCATGCTATTGAAGAAATGACCAGGGAGTTGGAATCAAAAATGAAAGCGAGGTATCCTCACCTTTTCGAAACACCAGGTACGTACGTTAATTTTGAGGATGAAATTTCATAAGGAGGGTAGGTTGTAAGACCCCATCTTTTTAATAAATAAAATCAAATTTCTTATATTTATTATTGTGAATAATAAAGTGTTAATTTGATATAATACTTTGGATATGGGTGAAATGTGCAAATTTTGCAAAATAAGCAAGTGGTTATAAAATATTCATTGTGTCAGGGAATATTCGTTTGGCCGTGGAATATTCTTTCTGTCGGGAAATATTCGTACGACGACGCAGCCATTTGTGGGCCCCATAACGAAAAATGGTCGGATGAAGAAAACGACAAGTTTGAGGTTTTATAAATAACGTCATAGTTGTTACTGTTAACAATATTGGAATACCCAGTGTTTAAAATACAATAATACGCGTAGTGGCACAGTAGCACACGGTATTGCACAGTATTTTTGAATTATTGATTCTTACGTAAGAAGACACTACTCAATAATTGTTATAGTAATTACTGTTCAATATTTTATTTTATTGATTCAATAATTGCTGCGTTGATATTTTATATTATTATTATTCAATAATTGTCACTGCACAGTATCTCCATTATCAGATCAATAATTCATATTATTTGAATAATATTATTAGATAGCATTATTGACAATGTCTAAGGAAGTTCTGTCTAGGAAAGGGGTTTGGTCACCTAATTGCGTGCCAATAAGGAGAAATATTTATCAGAAATCTCCCTCTTTCCTGGGAACGACCTGGTTGTCATAATTGTGATTCTGTAATATTATTTGTGAATAATTAATTATTGATTTATATGATAAGAAAATATTTATTTTATGTGGATATAAATGATGGATATATTTATTTTATGTGGATATAAATGAAGGAATAAATGCTGAGGTATTTTATCAGTATTTTGTCGGAATAGAGGTGTTGAAAATCGTTCGTATATAGATTTCGGGTATTTTCTGATTGGAATTTGGAAAAACTTTCTTCTACAAAGTTGTAGAGAATTAAACTTCCTATGGAAAACACATGAGATTCGAATTTTTCTGATAAAAGGGCTATTTATTTTGAATGGTTGAAGTTTCAAAAAATAAAATGTTTTTATTAAAAATATGGTGGGCCCCACTTTTGGTTGGTGAGTAATGAAATGTGCTAGAATTTATTTTCAAAAGTGGTGGGCTTGAATAGTAGCAGGTAAATCCATCAGGTAGCAGGTTAGTCTGCTATGGTGTTCTAAGCATTTTCCTATAAATAGGGTGCTTAGTTAGAATTGAAAATCACACCAGAAACAAGTTTTCTGTCTTTCTCTCTCTATATTATCGAGCGTATTTTGTGAGTATTTAGATACTTTGTGAGTTACTATTCATCAGTGCAAGTTTCTTTCATCCTTATACCGATATCCTGATCAAAAGTACTGATATTTTGAGGTAAGAGATGTTATTTTCTTCCTGAATAATGCTATTCTTTCAATATCATTATACCAAAATATTGGTATGAATTTTATTGTGAAATTTCTACCTTTTTGTGTCGGAGTTACTATTCATGTATACGACACTATTCATGTATACGACACTATTCACGAATACGACACTATTCACCAAAAAATAAAATTTTCTTCTTTTTGTCCAAGATGTCTATTATGGTTACTATCTTTGACTGTATCCATCTTTTGATCTTTATTTTTGAATTTTGTTTCACAATTGGTTATTATGGAATATTATTGAACTTGGATAAACTATAATACGAATCCCTAATATTTGTTCTTTTATCTCACTGGAATCGTTTTCTTTAAGATATTTTTCATCATCCTCAATACTAAATGATGATATAACTGAATATCTTTGGCCTGTAGTGCAAAGATGAATGATTAACTGATGAATATCTTTGGCCCGTAGTGCAAAGATGAACAGGTGTTGAGATGAACATGACCAACTGGTGATACAAATGAATATCTTTGGCCTGTTGTGCAAAGATGAATATTTGATTCAAGATGTATATTGATTGATGTTACAGGGATAAAATATTGATGATGGACTTTTAAATCTTAGAAGATAGTAGAATTCATTCTCTACTTGACTCTTCTAATGGATTGATGTTTTCGCTGCAGTTGTTGATCTAAAACTTGTTGTCTATTATATTTTATCAGATTTTTTCCCGTTAAAGACTAATGATAATTTGTTGTATATTATCTTAGTCATAATATTCTTTAATGGGTTAGTTGAGCTCACCCTTTTCCTTTTTGTTCCATTTTTCTTTTTCAGGAGGTGAGAACATAGCAGGAACTAGCCGGGGTATGGAGTGATGGTTCAGGATAGTTGTATTAGTAGTCCTCATTGTTTTGTAAAATAGTATATCAATAATTATAATGAGGACTCCTTTTGAGTTTGTATACTCTCTATTAGACAATAGTTGTATTCAAACTCACAGTATATGTGTTGTCGTATTTTGCACGATAATTGTATTACTGAAGTTGTATTTGTTTTGTATCATGTATTTGGCGACTCAGAATGGGTGATATATACCTATTTTAGGGGCGTCACAACTACTACAAAGGATAGCACACCAGATAGAATTTGAAGCCTGAAGACCAGGGCATGGTCCCATCTTCCTGACTTCGTATAACCTCTACTCCAATGTCATTGTGTAGGTCTCGACAACAGCATGCCAAAAAAAGTCTTATAAACCTCAATCGGATGCCCGAATTGAAGTTCCAAAAGTTCGAGCGAATATCATGTTGCACGCATGCATGTACTTCAAGATGGCACGACCCACAGAGCCGGGGTACCCTGGGCAGTCGCAAGTGCATCTGCGGCTGCCGCAGGTACACCTGCGTCTCCCCCCTCTATAAATAGAGGGCTTGGGGTGACCATTTTGCATAAGAAAACAGCGAGGAAGCCCTGTCCAATTTGCTCTGTACATACTATAAATTGAGTGCTTTCTCATTTCAAACACTTGTGAGCTTATATTTGGCTACTTGTGAGCTTATATTTGGCTATATCTGGACCGAATGGTAATGAAAGTGATCAGCCTTTCATAACTGATAAATACATGTAAGGTGAACATAGTGCGAATCAACAATTCATAGACATGGCAATCAGCAATGATTAACCACAAGTATATTAGAATAAATAACTCAAAGTTGAGTCAAGGAAAAAAAACTTGCCTGTTCCGATGTTTACCGTTACATATTCTATTTAGCTTTGTCTGAAAACCTAATATAAATAATATCGATCTACAAATTAGAATAATATCATCACAATATTTAAAATAACCTAAACATATTATCACATAATCCTATCAATTTATACAACATATAAAAAAACCTAATCTCAAGTCAAACTGTTATACCATTATCATTAATATTTATTTAATATTAAATATTAATAAAATATATTTCATAATATTATAACTTATTTATAATATATCAAAGTATTTTTAATACCTTAAAATCATATTTATATGATTTTTAAACATTTAAATCCATTATCCGATAATTGCTATTAATATTAAAATAATAATATTTTCATGAAAAAATATCAAAAATTATATTTTATAACTTAAAATATTTTCATAACACTTAAATACTTTTTATATGATTTTTACATCATCAATTCTATTTTTCTATAATTTATTTAATATATTTATTAAATAAATTAATTACCATTAATAGTAATTAATTAATAAAATTCATCACATAATATTAAAAGTCATCAAAAATAACTTAAAATATTTTCTTATACCATAATATAATTTTTCATGATTTTTCAAGTATTAAAATCATTTTTAAGTAATTTATTTAATAGTATAATTAAATAAATTAAATACCATTCTTATTCTAAAAATATTAAATATTTATGAAATATATTTAGAATAATTAAAAACTAATTTTTAGGCCTTAAAATAATTTTTAAGAATATATTTTGTATTTTTCATAATTAAAAAACTATTTTTTTTATTTAATAAATAAAATAATTAATTTCCTAATTAAATTGTTGCTAAAGGGGCCTATAGCGACGAAACTGTCGCTATAGGTGTTCTTGAATGTTTTTGGGCAAACCCAGAAACTCATGTCAGTGGACAAGGTTCCACATTTGACCATCATTTGATCCATGATCATAAGGTTTTCTGGCCAGACTAAAGTGTTTAGATTGTAGTGTAAATGTAATACTACCATCATCAATCAAGTTCATGACCAACACATATCGTATCTGAGAGATCTAAGCTCTCAAAATTGTTGTCAGACATGTTCTTCAATTTCTAGGTTTTCCAGAATTGAAGAAAAGTCGAGGTACCTATTATCCAAGTCTTGAATCATACGTTCTAGGCTTGCTATGTAAGTTTTACTGGTTCAAACGTGTAGTATTGATGTCAAGCAACAACAATACTTTAACAGACCAACATATCAACATCACAAGTAATAGATCTAGGTCGGTCAAAGTAGTGGTCAGGAACTGCCTTTGAAGATTTATGGGTTACCCAGAATCTTCGTCCGGCAGTTTCGTCAACCCTAATTTGACCACCACTTAATTCGATTTCGTGTATGATCGAGGAGTTCTAGTGGCAGGGATTGATAGTTCTAATGTCAGTCTACACAACCATAACAATAAAAAGGCACAAACACTTAGTAGTCGTCAGATCTAGCACCTGTAAAATCGCTGTCAGAGATTTATGGGTTTCTGGGTTTCTGTGCTCGGTCAACGCCTTTTGACCGCTTATAACTTTCAATCTACACATGATATGGACTTTATTCAAGTTCCAGATCAATGCCCTTACAACATACTACAAGTACAAACTTTTAAAACACAAAAACAAGTAACATGCAATGATCTATGTGCCCTGACATTCGGCTGTCAGGCCATATTTTAGGGTTCATAGATCAGTTTCAAAAATATGATTTTCGTGCATAAAGATGATATGGATTTAAGTTATTACAACCCAAATCACTCAATGACACCCTAATACACAACTTTAACTAATAAATTACAACATATAACATAAGATCACATGATTTCAAAATTTTAGGGTTTATACCTTTCTAAGGCTTGATCTTGAATCTGGTCCTTGTGATCTGATCTTGGTATTCTAACACATGATCTTAGCTTAACGTTTTACACACTCTCACTCTACATTTCCAAATTTTAGAGAGAGAAGGGTCTTGGAAAAAATGAGAAGTAAAGTGGGCCTTTTCTCTCTCTTTAATCTATATAAATGTTGGATGTAATGTAATGGCTGGCATGAGAGGCTGATATTTGCTGATTTCAGTCATATGGGGTAGCTAGAGTTGGTCAACAACCCAATATCTTGGCAAGATTTGCAAGCTAACTAATAAAGAATGCTAAAAGGGCAAAATGGTCATTTGATTTCCAATTTTAATGGCAAACTTGACAATTGTCCAAGCCCTTAGGGTTTAACCCTTAGGGTCTAGGGTTTAACCCTTAGATTTTTGCAATTTAATTTCTAAGATTTCCGAATTTGGGTTTTCAAAATAGAAAATTAGGGTTTGTAAATTATAATTAGGATTTTCTAATTAGATTAGGGTTTCCTAATTACTTAGACTTGAACATTAGGATTAATGTTTCCTAATTAACATAAAGCTTTCTTAATTAGAAATTAGGGTTTCTATATAGCAATCAGGGCTCCTAATTTTGTAATTAGGGTTTCTAATTTTATAAATTAGGGGTTTCTAACTAATTTTGTTAGGTTTTACCCTAATTAAGTTTATAATCAATACACTTAAGCCATTAAGTTCCCAATTTAGGGTTTCCAACTTCCGAATTAGGGCTTCAAATTCCCAAAACTGAAATTAGGGTTTCCAAAACCGGTTTCTAGGATTTCGTATCAGCCATTAGGGTTTTCTAACTGAACGTTGAAGTCTTTAATATAATATTAGGGTTGGACACTGATATAGGTTATTTAGTCAACCCTTGACCTTTAACCACATACTGTACACATATACAACCATATACACAGAACATATACAGTTATAAACTTAATCCTGAATAATTCACCACAAAAAATTTAAATTCACAAAATTCCTTCTCGAAAATCTCAAATCCATTCACTTATTTTCTGTCTAGGTTTATTATTCAACCTTTAACCCATCATTTAAGATTTAAATAATTCTCTAAATTCTCGGTTTGCCACATTTGTGACACCCCCAAATCCGGGTACTTCATTTCCACCGAATTTGGTGCCCACTATCAAAATAATTACATCTAACTACCCATAATAAAGCATAAAACATTAGATAAATACCTTAAACAATAATCTCTCCCATTAAAGGGTTACATCATAATCTCAAAATAAATCCCAGGTAACCTAACCTTAAAATCATTACATCAGTTTGCAGAATACATTATAAAATAAAACAAGTCTTAAAATTTCAAGCATTTAGATAAACTTTAACTAATTCTTCATCACTTAGACATCTTGCCCTTTCCCTTGCTAGTAGATGGATCATCACCTCTTTCAACTTTAGCTGCATTGTTTAATTGCAAGAGTGAGAAAACAATTGATCACTGACATAGAGATAGTATAATAACAACATGAGAGTGAACAATGAATACTGAATAATAAAGAACTTGTTCTACGAATCAAAATAGAAAACAAGTTCGAACTTTAATTATCTGAGGGTCTTATGACCACAAACTATGTCCACGGTGTTTAGGTATTATTACCTTAACCTTAACATTCATTAGACTATACAGACTCTTCATAACATACTCAGGGGGATCAGCCCTTTGTACCATGTATTGTGCACAAACATCTAAACGTTACACGTATAAAATCCCCTATGTTTGGGTTGTTCATCTCAGTTTGAAATTAGAATTTCCGCACTAAAGAAAGTTTAGTTTGGAAATAGCTTATCAGTGTTTCTAGAATTTTAGAACACTTATTCCATTTTCATCAATAAAGGTTTAATACAAGAATGTATAACTGAACAAGGCTATCAAAGTCAAAGATCGGATATCAACAATATATAACTGGATAAGCATGATATATATGCAAATTTTTATATTCAAGGAATTAAAACAATCTCCTTTGAATCAATGTGTTAGAACAATATATGTTTTGAATACTAATAACAAGAAATGAAAATGTGAAACTCATTCGATGTAACGAATTAGGTTACATGAGCTTATTCAATCATTCATCAGAATAAAATCAATAGTCTTGCTCAATGACAAAGATCTTAGTTTATAAACTTGCACAATTATTATAAGAGTAAGGTTAAAGAACTTGCCTTGTTTGTAAACTACACAAGTGTAAAATAATCTCCAATTATTCTACATACATCATTAAAACCGCAACAACAATTAGTTGTATGAACATTAGCTTTAAGGGTTTAAACCATCATTTAGGTCATAACCTTAACTTAGCATCTAACCATGTTGGTTAACATACTTAACAAATCTAAAATCTCATTACGAGCCAACATCGCCTAACCGTTCATCTTAAACCTTTGCAAACAACACATTTGGTTTCCTTTTATAACTTATTTAACAATTATTTAAAAATCTTTTACACTTTGTATTACAACGCATGACAACCCGTTATTGTAGTCTATATTATGTCTCAACATCATTAACGTGCATGCTAGACTAATATAAGTTCGATACACATAACCTGCAAATAGGCAGAATTCATTGCCTAGGCTCAGGGCACGGCGCAGCTGCGCTGTCCCTTGCCTTGGCACCGGCGCAGCTGCGCTGGTGCTCAACTGCAGAAAACCCAATGGCGCAGTTGCGCTTGGGACTGGCACAACTGCACAGTTTTTTGCCTTGGCACTAGCGCAGCTGCGCTGGTGCACAGACAGACGCAGACTCGGCATGAATAGTAGCAATTTTTAGCCCAACTAACACTAATTCCACCAATCAAACAGTGAAATTAACATCTACAATTGGTACAGACTATTACAAACATGTTTGCTAACAATTACCACCATTAACATAATTTTTCATCAACTAAAACTAGTTTAATTTCTCAAAATTCCATATTTTCATTTAAAACTCTATTTTTGAACTTCTTTCACAAAAATCATCACTGACATCTCAGAACTTGGCCAAAACACTTAATTTAAATTACGTTATGCTCGTTTCTTCATAAACTAGCATAAACAAGACTCACTTTATAATTTAGCATACGAATTGGCCACTAGAATTGGTACTATTCACAAGCTATATGGAAAAATATACACTGTCATTTATTTTTCTTCCTTAAAACCAATTTCTCACGAATTTGGCAAACAAGTATCCAGTATTCATGATGATTAACAGATTTTGCAACACCATATACTCATATAATTCACGTGATTTCCAAATCATATCAAATATATATATATATATATATATATATATATATATATATATATATATATATATATATACACCACCAAAACTACAAGTAATGAAACAATTAGAGTAGTTTTAGTTTATACCTTAATCTTTGATGGTATGATAGCAAAATTATGAGAAATCTTTTCCCAAAGCCCTTCTTCTCCAATCCTCAATATCACTGTTTTTCTCTCTTGCAAATTCTCTATATTTCTTCTTCTCTCCCAAACCCTATATGAACTTGGCTTAAAATAAAAGACGCTTAAAAAAATAAACTTAAGACTCCCCACTTCATCAGTTAAAAAAAATAAAAAGGCGTCAGTTGAAAAAAGCCAAAGGCCACAAGGCCATGTTTGGCTAACCACATAATTCCAAAACCAATTTATTTTAATATTATTATATTATATAGTTACTTGTGTCACACCCTAATTTAGTTAACCTAGATAACTTTAGTTTAAAATTTTTATTATCATTATACTTATAATTAATAAATAATTATATATCTCATTTAATTAATAAATTAAAAACATCACTTTATTTAATTTATTTATTTCCATTAAATTAAATAATTCATTTAGTTTAATTATTCTCTTAAATATTAAACAATTGATTTAATTTAATTATTTCCTTAAATTAAATCCCTCAATAAAATTATCATTATTCAATTTAATTACTAAATTAATTCACCATAATTATAAATTATTTATTTTCCTTAATAAATAAATTATTTAAAATATTTATTTAATTTAATAAATATTTAAATTAAATTACAAATTTCTCAATCGTTACAACATTCACCCCTTCTTTTAAAAATTTTGTCCCCAAAATTTACCTTACACCTTTCATACACAGTATCACATGCTATCCAATACATTTCTTGTGACGACACCAAAATAGGTCCATTCTATCCAACCCATTCTGAGTCGCCAAATACATGGTACAAAAACAACTACAAATTCTTTAATACAATTGTTGTGCAAAATACGACAACACATAAACTGTGAGTTTAAATACAAATATTTTCTTCTAGACAATATCCACACTCAAATAAGTCCTCATTATAATTATTGATACACTATTTTACAAAGTAGTGAGGACAATTAAAACAACTGTCTTGAACCATTACTCCACACCCCGACTAGTTCCCGCTATATTCTCGTCTCCTGAGATGAAAAATGGAACAAAAAGGAAAAGGATGAGCTCAACTAGCCCAGTAAAGAATATTATGATTAAGATAATGTACAACAAATTATCCTTAGTCTTCAACAGGGAAAAATCTGATAGAATACAATAGACAACAAGTTTTAGATCAACAACTGCAGTAGAAATAACAATTCATTAGAAGAGTTAAGTAGAGAATGAAATCTACTATCATCTATAAATTTAAAAGTCCATCATCGATATTTTAACCCTATAACATCAGTCAATATACATCATAAATCAAATATTCATATCTGCACTACAGGCCAAAAATATTCACCAGTTGGTCATGTTCATCTAAACACCTGTTCATCTTTGCACTACGGGCCAAAGATATTCATCAGTTGGTCATGTTCATCTAAACACCTGTTCATCTTTACACTACGGGCCAAATATATTCATCATAAAATCATTCATCTTTGCACTACGGGCCAAAGATATTCAGTTATATCATCATTTAGGACTGAGGATGATGAAAAATATTTTAAAGAAAACGAATCTAGTGAAACAAAAGAACAAATATTAAGGATTCGTAATTTAAACAATTCAAGTTCAAAAATACTTCATAAATAACCAGAGTGGAGTAAAATTAAAGAATGATCAAAATATGGATACAATCAAAGCTAGTATCTATAATAGATGTTTTGGACGAAAAACGAAAATTTAATTTTTCTGTGAATAGTGCCGTATTCGTGAATAGTGCTGTATACGTGAATAGTGCCGTATACGTGAATAGTAACTCCGACACTAAAAGATAGAAATTTCACAAAAAAATCATCATCATGCTTCGTGAATAGTACTCGTGAATTGTAACTCGTGAATAGTAACTCATGAATAATAACTCATGAATAGTAACCCCGACATGAAAAAGTTCTAAATTTGATAAAAAGTTCCAACCAATATTTCGGCATAATGATATTGAAGAAATAATATCATTTTTAAAAAAATAATATCCCTTACCTCAGAAAGAATAGTACTTCTGACTGGAATACTGGATACAGTGCTGAAAGAACTTGCACCGTATAGCAATACTCAAAGTACTAAAATACTCACAAAATACGCTCGATATTATAGAGAGAGATTATAGCAGTACTCAGATTTCAGTTTCTCGTCATATTTTCAATTCTAACCTAAGCACCCTATTTATAGGAAATTGCTTAGAACACCAAAGCAGAAAGTTAATATAATAATATTATATAAATAAAATTTTCTACGCCAACCTTAGACTTATGAATTCAGCAACTTAGCATGTGATTAATGAGGCTCACAACATATAAAAAAGTTTTTTATTAAAAGAATAATTAAAACTTCAAAAATTAATTATTTCGGAGCTTCGGAACTTCAATAATTCATAATAAATAGCCCTTTTATCAGAAAATTCGAATCTTGCTCATTTTTATAGGAAATTCAATTCTCTACAACTTTGCAGAAGAAAATTTTTCCAAATTCCAAACAAAAATTGACCGAAATCCACATACGGACGATTTTACAGGCTATAATCAAATTTCAGCCAAGAAATGGGGTCCACCGACACACAAAACACGTGTTAATCATTTAATGCAACAAAAATACTCTTCCTCCTTATATACTCATATATCCCACATTCATTGTAAAAATATCATCATTATTATATTTTAATAATATAATTAAATATTATTTTATCATAAAAGATAACATATCAATTTTTAACAATTGTCACTTTAAAATTTTTTTCCATCTATATCCACATAAAATCAATATTTTTCTCATCATATAAATCAATAATTAATTATTCACAAATAATATTACAAAATCACAGTACTGGCAACTAGGCCGTTCCCAGGAAAGAGGGGGCTTTCCAATAAGAATTTCTCATTACTGGCGCGCAATTAGGTGACCAAACCTTTCCTTAGACAGAACTTTCTAGACATTGACAATAATGTTTTCTAATAATATTATTCAGATAATATGAATTATTGCTTCGATAATGGAAAATACTATGTAGTGACAATTATTGAAACAACAGTAATATAAAATATCAACGCAGCAATTATTGAATCAATAAAATAAAATACTGAATAGTAATTACTGTAACAATTATTGAGTAGTGCCTTCTTACGTAAGAATCAATAATTGGTGCAATACCGTGTGCTACTGTGTAACAACGCGTATTACTGTGTTTTAACCACCGGGTATTCCAATAGTATTAACGGTAACAACTGCGCCGTTATTTATAAACAACTTATACTTGTCGTTTTCTTCATCCAATCGTTTTCCGTTATGGGGCCCACATAAGGCTGCGCCGTCGTACGAATATTCCCCAATAGCAAGAATATTCCACGACCAAACGAATATTCTCCGACAACAATGAGTATTTTATAACCACTTGCTTAATTAAAAATATTTACGTATTTTATCCATAACTAACCACATTAATCAATTCAACCCTTACTATTTCAAAATAATAAATAGAGGAAATTAAATCTTCATTTATAAAAAGTTGGGGCCTTACAACCTCCCATCCTTATGAAATTTCGTACTCGAAATTGACATGCATAGGACATGCTCTTTCCCATCCAAGATCTTGACTGGTACCTCCCGTACGTTAAATCTTCTGCTATCTCGTCTGGTTCTAACTCAATAATGTGGTTCAGATCGTCCACATATTTACGTAACATCGATACGCGAAAAATGTTATGAACACGCGTCATACTTGGCGGTAAAACGAGTCTATAGGCCACAGTTCATATTCGATCGAGGATTTCAAATGGACTAATAAATCGAAGGTTTGAGCTTTCCTCACATCGCCGATTCTCACTTTTGGAATACCGACTTCTTGCATCTTCTTTTTCATATTCATCAACTCCAGGTCTGTAGCTTGAGCATCTTTAAATTTATCGATTAAAGTCGATTCTAATCGTATATTTACTATCTTCACGTAGGTTTTTGGAATCTTTAACTCTATCTCCATCTTTTGTAAGTCGTACGAAATGAGTCTTTGTGTTAACAATATCGTACTCGTAAACGCATACGATCTTTTACTCAACGCGTCAGCTACCACGTCCGTTTTTTTTTCCAGGATCGCATGGTCATAACATGTGCCGAAATGAGTCTTCTCTTGAGTTCTTTGAAGCTCTTCCCACATTCCTTGCTCCATTCAAATTTTGTATCTCTACGAGTCAGCTGCGTTAATGGAATAGCGATTCGAGAATATCCTTCAACGAATCTCCGATAATAACCAACTAAGCCTAGAAAGCTACATATTTCGATTACCAACTTAGGTTGTTCTCAACTATGACTCATATCCCAACCTTGGATAGCACGTCACAATGACACCTATCAATTTACTATCGCACGAATATGGTGTCTCCTACGGAGAGTCTGGCTTCGGTGCATTCCACAAAGGAAGTCACCAGATAAAGGCTCAGGTACAAACTTCTACAGTTGAATTTTTAACTCCTGAAGTTCAATAGGAGCCATGAGATTTTAGAAATGTGTTTTGTACCGGGTTCAAAGTCGATACAAAATTCAATATCACACTTTGGGAGTAAGCCAAAAAAATTCTTCAGGAAATACATCAGGAAATTTACAAACAATAGAAATATTATTCAAATCTGATGCATTTTTGTTCAAGTCCATAACATGGGCTAAGAAAACTTAACATCCGTTTTTCAATAAACGAATGACTTTATGGCTTGATATGAAAGTGTTTGACTTCAATGGTTTGGTTGCTTGAATTCGAATAACAGGTTGCTTAGGAATATGAAAAGTAATAACCTTACGAAGGCAATCAATTTTGGCATGATGAGTAGTTAATCAATCAATCCCCAAAATCACATCAAAAGCAAGTATCTTTAAAGAAATAAGGTCAACATGTAATGTGATGGTGCCAACTTGGATCAAACAAGATTTATAAATAGTGGATGTAACAAAAGTTTCTCATAACCGAGTTTCAACAAATAAGTCAAAGTCTAATTTTCTCCGGAGTCAAGTTTAAATGTTGAGTATAAGAAGGAGAGATAAATGAATGGGTAGAACCAGTATCTAATAAGGTATAAACTTCGTAAGAATTTATAATTAACTAACCCGTGCTAACTTCGTTCGGGTTCCTCACATTCTAACCAGTCACGAAAAATGCTCTTCCAGGAACTGTTGACTTTGACTTTTATGGGATAGCCTTTTGAGTCACCATCCCCGCTGGATTGGGTTTCGCTACCGTACAATCTCGAGCGATATGACCTTCTTTTCCACAATTATAATATACCTTGGAAGATTGTGAACAGTTTGGACTTATGTGTCCCTCTTCTCCGCATCTGTAGCATCTAACTGGCGGTCTTTCTCCTCCTCTAAAATTTGTTGCTGGTGTTGGTGCCGACGTCTTCCCGTCATTGTTAAATATTCTCTTTTTAAAATTTCCACTTGAATTATTTCTTCTATTATCTTGGCCATGATTACCACCAAAGTGGTTACCATTTCTGGCATGTTAATTTCCTCCACGATTGTTATCATTGTTCCGATGACCGTTACAATCGGTACAATTATCATCGAGTTGTTGGTCATTTTCTTCAGTTGAGCCGACTCATTATCGCGCTCCAATAATTGAGCCATATTCACAACATCTGAATATAAACAAATTTTGTGAGAAATGAGGTATTGACGTATTTTGGGTTTCAAACCTCGCAGAAACATTCGCGTCATTCTCTCCTCATTATCAACCAAATGGGATGCAAATCGAGACAACTCGGCAAACTTAGCTTCGTATTGCGACACGTTCTTATTGTTTTGCTCCAGCTTGATGAACTCTACCTCCTTCATGTGACGAATACTTTCAAGAAAGTACTTGTCGTTGAACAATTCATGGATCTTCTCCCAAGATATCTTCAGTGCGGTAGGCTAAATATGCTTTACGGATTCCCACCAATAATCTGCCTCTCCTCATAACATAAAGGTGGCGAAATGAACCTTTTGCTCCTCTGAGCATCCCAAGACATCAAATATTTTAGTGATTTGCTTTATCTATGTCTCTGCAGTAAGTGGTTCTGGCTTTCCCAAAAACTCTGGCGGTCCTAACTCCTTGAACTGCTTAGCGGTGAACATCCGTGAGTTATCAGTGTTTACACCTGCATTTTGAACAGTAGTCTCTCTCGTTTGGTTTTGCATGAATTCTAGAAAGTTCCTAAACATACCATCATTCGTCATCTTCTTAGTGGTGTTGTTCACAAGAGGAACATTGCCAGCCTGTTGCACGTTCTCCTCGTTGATGAGTACAGGTGTCTCCACGGTCACATTTACTCCACTGTTAACATTCTCAATTGACATTCTTAAATACTGTCATAAAACAAGGGTTAATTAAGTAAATTAACAAATCACATAATACCCCTATATTATGACCGACCAACAAATAAGCTTAGGTAGGACACACTAGCGAAGGATTTACTCGTCTCTCCCCTCCTAGTTCTATTCCCCGATATCCGCCAGAGATCATATCCCTAAGCTCCGATACCAATTGTGACGACCCCAAAATAGGTCCATTCCATCCAACCCATTCTGAGTCGCCAAATACATGGTACAGAAACAACTACAATTTATTAATACAAGTGTCGTGCAAAATACGACAACACATAAACTGTGAGTTTAAATACAAATATTTTCTTCTAGACAATATCCACACTCAAATAAGTCCTCATTTCAATTATTGATACACTATTTTAAAAAATAGTGAGGACTACTAAAATAACTGTCTTGAAACATTACTCCGCACCCCAACTAGTTCCCGCTATATTCTCGTCTCCTAAGAAGAAAAATGGAACAAAAAGGAAAAGGGTGAGCTCAACTAGCATAGTAAAGAATATTATGACTAAGATAATGTACAACAAATTATCCTTAGTCTTCAACAGGGAAAAATCTGATAGAATACAATAGACAACAAGTTTTAGATCAACAACTGCAGCGGAAACACCAATTCATTAGAAGAATAAAGTAGAGAATGAAATCTACTATCATCTATGAATTTAAAAGTCCATCATCGATATTTTATCCCTGTAACATCAATCAATATACATCATAAATCAAATATTCATCTTTGCACTACATGCCAAAGATATTCACTAGTTGGTCATGTTCATCTAAACACCTGTTCATCTTTGCACTACGGGCCAAAGATATTCATCAGTTGGTCATGTTCATCCAAACACCTGTTCATCTTTGCACTACGGGCCAAAGATATTTAGTTATATCATCATTTAGGACTGAGGATGATGAAAAATATTTTAAAGAAAACGAATCCAGTGAAACAAAAGAACAAATATTAAGGATTCGTACTTTAAACAATCCAAGTTCAAAAATACTTCATAAATAACCAGAATGGAGTAAAATTCAAGAATGATCAAAACATGGATACAATCAAAGCTAGTATCTATAATAGATATTTTGGACGAAAAACGAAAATTTAATTTTTCTGTGAATAGTGCCGTATTCGTGAATAGTGCCGTATACGTGAATAGTGCCGTATACGTGAATAGTAACTCCGACACTAAAATATAGAAATTTCACAAAAAAACCATCATCATGCTTCGTGAATAGTACTCGTGAATAGTAACCCGTGAATAGTAACTCATGAATAGTAACCCCGACATGAAAAAGTTCTAAATTTGATAAAAAGTTCCAACCAATATTTCGACATAATGATATTGAAGAAATTATATCATTTTAAAAAAAATAATATCCCTTACCTCCGAAAGAATAGTACTTCTGATTGGAATACTGGATATAGTGCTGAAAGAACTTGCACCGTATAGTAATACTCAAAGTACTAAAATACTCACAAAATACGCTCGATATTATAGAGAGAGAAAGAGAGAAGATTTCAGTTTCTGGTGTGATTTTCAATTCTAACCTAAGCACCCTATTTATAGGAAATTGCTTAGAACACAAAAGCAGAAAATTTAATATAATAATATTATATAAATAAAATTTTCTACGCCAACCTTAGACTTCTGAATTCAGCAACTTAGCATGTGATTAATGAGGCTCACAACATATAAAAAATATTTTTTTATTAAAAAAATATTTAAAACTTCAAAAATTAATTATTTCGGAGCTTCGGAACTTCAATAATTCATAATAAATAGCTCTTTTATCAAAAAATTCAAATCGCACGAATTTTATAAGAAATTCAATTCTCTACAACTTTACAGAAGAAAGTTTTTCCAAATTCCAAACAAAAATTGACCGAAATCCATATACGGACGATTTTACAGTCTATAATCAAATTTCAATCAAGAAATGGGGTCCACTGACACACAAAACTCGTGTTAATCATTTAATGCAATAAAAATACTCTTCCTCCTCATATACTCATATATCCCACATTCATTGTAAAAATATCATCATTATTATATTATAATAATATAATAAAATATTATTTTATCAGAAAAGATAACATATCAATTTTTAACAATTGTCACTTTAAAAAATTTCTCCATCTATATCCACATAAAATCAATATTTTTCTCATCATATAAATTAATAATTAATTATTCACAAATAATATTACAGAATCACAGTACTGGCAACCAGGCCGTTCCCAGGAAAGATGGGACTTTTCAATAAGAATTTCTCCTTACTGGCGCGCAATTAGTTGACCAAACCTCTCCTTAGACAGAACTTTCTAGACATTGACAATAATGTTTTCTAATAATATTATTCAGATAATATGAATTATTGCTTCGATAATGGAAAATACTGTGTAGTGACAATTATTGAAACAACAGTAATATAAAATATCAACGCAGCAATTATTGAATCAATAAAATAAAATACTGAACAGTAATTATTGTAACAATTATTAAGTAGTGCCTTCTTACGTAAGAATCAAAAATTGGTGCAATACCGTGTGCTACTGTGTAACAATGTGTATTACTGTGTTTTAACCATCGGGTATTCCAACAGTATTAACGGTAACAACTGCGCCGTTATTTATAAACAACTTATACTTATCATTTTCTTCATCCAATCGCTTTCCATTATGGGGCCCACACAAGGCTGCGCCGTCGTACGAATATTCCCCAACAGCAAGAATATTCCACGACCAAACAAATATTCTCCGACAACAATAAGTATTTTATAACCACTTGCTTAATTAAAAATATTTGCGCATTTTACCCATAACTAACCACATTAATCAATTCAACCCTTACTATTTCAAAATATTAAATAGAAGAAGTTAAATCTTCATTTATAAAAAGTTGGGGCCTTACATCTCTCACAAGATTTAAATTTTCGAATATTGCTGAGGAATTATATAGACTATTGTCTGTCATTTTCGCAAAGGTTTTATAAATATTCATCCGCAAACCGCATTTGTCTTGTGAACATAGTGGGTAATTAGCCTGTTCTGCCCTGTACTGGCCTAGTAATACTGGTTTGATATATTTCTCGTCTCTGCCGTATGCACACAAATTTTTTCTCAGTCTTATCGGATTCTGCACCAAAACAATTTGGTTCGGGAAAATTTTCAAAGAACGCTTATAGTTTTCATAAAAGTTGGTCTAGACAAATCAAATAGCTTAGACTCATATCAGTAATCAGTTTCAATCGAAGTACGAATGTGTATAACTAAAACCCCGTTGTCAAATTAAAAATTTGAAAATTGTTTGAAAATGACGTCATGATGTCGTACTGTATTAACAGCCCATTTGAGGATGCCGTCATTGAGTGACTTTGTCATAACACATCATACAATAGCGGAACAACAATTTTAGATCAAATTCAGCACTAAGTATTCCTGTATTTACAACTCCATCAAATTTTTATCATCTCTACACCAGGTTACATGGTACATAAGTGATAAATAAAAATATATTTTGATATTTCAAATCATTATCGTCTAGCCGAAACAAATAGCATAGACTATATTGTAAAACGTTCAAAAATCATTGTAAATTAATTTTCCGTGCTCGGTCAACGCCTTTTGACCGCTTATAACTTTCAATCTACACATGATATAGACTTTATTCAAGTGCCAGATCAATGCCCTTACAACATACTACAAGTACAAACTTTTAAAACACAAAAACAAATAATAGGTAAATGATCTATGAGCCATGACATTCGGCTGTCAGGCCATGTTTTAGGGTTCATAGATCTATTTCAAAAATTTGATTTTCATTCATAAGGATGATATGGATCTAAGTTATTACAACCCAGATCATTGAATGACACCCTAATACACAACTTTATCTAACAAATTACAACATATAATGTAATATCACATGATTTTGAAATTTTAGGGTTTATACCTTTCTAAGGCTTGATCTTGAATTTGATCCTTGTGATCTGATCTTGGTATTCTAACACATGATCTTAGCTTAACTTTTTACACACTCTCACTCTACATTTCCAAATTTTAGAGAGAGAAGGGTCTTGGAGAAAATGAGAAGTAAAGTGGGCCTTTTCTCTCTCTTTAATCTATATAAATATTGGATGTAATGTAATGGCTGGCATGAGGGGCTGATATTTGCTGATTTCAGTCATATGGGGTAGCTAGAGTTAGTCAACAACCCAATATCTTGGCAAGAATTGCAAGCTAACTAATAAAGAATGCTAAAATGGCAAAATGGTCATTTGATTTCCAATTTTAATGGCATACTTGGCAATTGTCCAAACCCTTAGGATTTAGGGTTTAACCCTTAGGGTTTAGGGTTTAACCCTTAGGGTTTAGGGTTCTCTTAGTTTTTTGCAATTTAATTTCTAAGATTTCCGAATTTGGGTTTTCAAAATAGAAAATTAGGGTTTCTAAATTATAATTAGAATTTCCTAATTAGATTAGGGTTTCCTAATTACTTAGACTTGAACATTAGGATTAATGTTTCCTAATTAACATAAAGCTTTTTTAACAAGAAATTAGGGTTCCTAATTTTGCAATTAGGGTTTCTAATTTTACAAATTAGGGTTTTCTAACTAATTTTGTGAGGTTTTACCCTAATTAAGTTTATAATCAATACACTTAAGCCATTAAGTTCCCAATTTAGGGTTTCCAACTTCCGAATTAGGGTTTCGGATTCCCAGAACTGAAATTAAGGTTTCCAGAACCGGTTTTTAGGGTTTCTTATCAGTCATTAGGGTTTTCTAACTGAACGTTGACGTCATTAATATAATATTAGGGTTGGCCACTGATATAGGTTATTTGGTCAACCCTTGACCTTTAACCACATACTGTACACATATACAACCATATACACAGAACATGTACATTTATAAACTTAATCCTGAATAATTTACCACAAAAATTTTAAATTCACAAAATTCCTTCTCGGAAATCTAAAATCCATTCACTTATTTTCTGTCTAGGTTTATTATTCAACCTTTAATCCATCATTTAAGATTTAAATAATTCTCTAAATTCTCGAGTTGTTATAGCTTTTATATATATGTAAATACTTATATATATACATATATTATTATTATTATTATTATTATTATTATTATTATTATTATTATTATTATTATTATTATTATTATTATTATTATCGAGTTATCTCGATTGAGCCTGAATATAATATTCGAAGTGTTTATTGCTTTATATATATATATATATATATATATATATATATATATATATACATTTCTGTCAGGCCTGGAGTTTATTTCGTGGCCTTTTACTGCTTTATTTACATTTCGTCCCGCCTGGGGTTTACTTCGAGGCGGTTGATCGTTCATATATATATATATATATATATATGGATCTCCATCCACAGCAACCGGTTGCTGGGGAGCAACCCCTTTTTGGCCAGCCGGTACAGCTTGTTACGGCTTATAAAAAAAAAAAATTCTAAGGCCGGTACAAGCTGTTACGGCTGGCCAAAAATGGGTTGCTCCCTACAACCGGTTGCTGTGGATGGAACCCCTATATATATATACAACTTTTATATATATAACTGTTTACAACTTTCATACAAATTTCTACATCATGTGAGCCTAGGAATCATGTGATCATAGATTCAGTCTACTGAATCTAGATTCGGTTCCCGTGATGGACATTTCCAGCTGTACATGGCTTGTAAATTATGCACGGTGTCTGAATGTCCTTAGATGGTTCTCATGCCCACAAGGAATTCCACACTGCTTTTTATCTTGTTTTCTCGAAGATGCTTCACATCTCGAAAATAAAAGCAACTAAGCCGAACACATAATAAAATAGAAGTATCAAAGGCCTCAATTACTATTGAGCACAAGGGTTTGAAAAACCTCTTTTACAAAACGTCATTGCTATATCTTGTTAAAATTGATCTTTTATACACAATTCAAACCCTTTGTATATAGGTGCAAACGAGACATATCACTACTTCTAGATAATTTTACATTGATCTACACACATACACGCATTCAGATAACAATTAAATTGAAAAGTGGCGGTCACCGTGACAACACGGATGTCGGGGGGAGCCTAACACATTCCCTCCACAAAATCAAGCCCCCGGACCCTATCAAATCTCGGTTTCACAAACAAGTTAAATAGTGTCACATCACTAGGTCAATGTGCAAACCTTTTCTCGATTGAGTTGGTGCAACCATTTAAAAATACCAACTGGCGACTCTTACAGTCCAACGTCGACATATACATGTCTAACCTTTTCACAACATGTTTTTTTAAATAAATCTCACCTAACATGAGAACACTAAAAGACAAGAACAAAAAAGGGACAAATAAAAATCCTGACATCGACAGGTGGCAACTTTGCTGGGGACATCCAGTAAGAGGGCTTAAGCCGCTACTATAAAATTTTCAAAACTGTTATCTGCTTGCGTGTGGATGTTGCATTTGCATTTGAATGAATGTGTACGAATGCATTTACTTATTTCACTTAGTGCTTCACACCATATCTGCTTGTGATATTAGTGCTTCGCATATGTCATCATTTCCATACGGTGAGACACGTTGTATGTGAATGTATGTTGTGTCGTTCCTCCACTAGGAGGCTATCTTGTCGGTGTTTGATTACTGGACTCATAGGAAGACTAATTCCAACGAGACATAGGAAAGGCACCACCCAAATTCGCTCCAGTTAAAAGACCGGATTAACTTTCCTTCGAGTAAATTGCGATGATTTGGGAACCTTCATGCCAAAAATTCGCGAGATAAGTCAGTCTCTGATAAACCAAACGCGGAGGAAAGTCTCTTCATGCTTTCACATTCTAATTACTTGTAAATTCAATTACATGTAATTTCATTTTCATGTCAATCTCAATGTAATGGAAAATATGAGGAAAAATATGTATATGCATTCCCTTTATATCAAAACCTGACATATTATCTTGTCAACTGACATCCGTTTTGCAGGACAATGCTCCTAAACAGACACAATACATAATATTTCTTCATTTACTAAGATTAAACTACATAAGTCTTTTTGTAGGAATATAATTGGGTCCAGTAACCTGTTCCAAATCTAAAAAGGCAAAGAGCTTACATCCAAGCATGGCTTCATCTGGCCAGTCTAGTCCTACTCTTGTTTCTAGTGAGGAGTTCGAAGGACTAAGCAACCAAATTACAGAGTTGGCTGTTCTGCTTAAAGAACTACACAAGTTTACTCAGGGTCCATGAATGCCCGTACATACAGAATCCTCTGCACAAGGAGGAACTCATGGAACATACAATCAAAACCCTATACCTGAATCTCAGTTGGATACAACCAACAAAATTCCTTAAAATACTCATCTCAAAGAAGATCCAGACATCGGTGATATCAGGAAAAAGGTCCTACAAATGGAAGAGACCATTCGGTCTATCAAAAGAATTAGAACACACGGGAGTGTTTCATATGTAGACCTTTGCATATTCCCTGGAGTGCATTATCCAGAGAAATTCAAAGCTCCTGACTTTGAAAAGTATGACGGGTTGGGAGATCCTTACACACATTTAAAAGTCTTCATTGGGGAACTCGGATCTTATACCGAGGATGAAAAGCTTAGAATGCAGCTTTTTAGAAGAGTTTAACTGGTGAAGCTAGATCATGGTATACCAGATTAGACAACTCAAAAATTCATAGATGGGAGGAGCTAGCTCATGCATTCCTCAGTCAGTACAGCTTCCAAACTCAGATGGCTCCTGACCGGTACCAAATTACCAAAGTCAAAAAGCAAGCTAGTGAGTCTTTCAGGGAGTATGCTCAAAGGTGGAGGCGCCTTGCTGCTCAAGTTATTCCCTCTATGATTGAGTCTGAGATGGTGATGACCTTCATAGACATTCAAGAGGCTCCCTTCTAAGAGAGAGTTTTAGCTGGCATTGGCAAACCATTCTCTTAAATGATCAAAAATGGAGAAATGACCGAGATGGGATTGAAGTCAGGAAAGATTCAAGACTTTGTCGCTCTCAAAGCTGTAGCTGAGCACGTCAAGTCTGGAAGTTATGGAAACAACCCTCGTAGGTCCATAAGAAGAAAGAGGAGGATGTTTTCTTGATACTACAAGGTCAGAAAGGCAGTCAAAACCTGTCTATTCAAAGGAGAAATGTGACGATTTGATTGTTTGAGTTGTGATTCTGGGGACAAAATTCTTGTAAAGAGGGAATAATGTAACAATCTGGAATTTCAAATTGTAATAATTAAATATTTATTGAATTATATAAATATTTATTTGATGTGTTTATTGTTGAAATTGAAGAAATAAATATTTTATTGATGTGGTAATTATTAGTAAATATTTATGAATTAAATTTATTAGATAATATTCTAAATTAAATTAATTTATAATTTAGAGAGTTGTAATATAATATGAGAGGTTATATTGTTGTTGAATTTAATAATTTAAATTAGTGTGTTAAGTTATTAAATAAAATTATAAAGAAATTATAATTTTGTGATAATTATTTAAGTGGAATATTTATTTAAAATATAGTATGGTTGATTAATTTATTGATTAATGTTGGATATGGAAATCCAAATAAATAATATGTGATTATAAATTATAAACTAAATTATTTATTAAAATAATTAAAGTAGTTTTAAATTGGTTTAACCCAAACAAGGCCTAAAGATATTAAATCTTTATTTTAAAGACTTTTTGCCAAACAAAGTCTTATGGTTTTGGATTTTCAAAATTTGAATTATAACAATATAAATAAAATAAATAAAAATAATATATCTATAATATATACATTAGTTTGTAACTGATATTTCAATTAGTAGTAGTATTAAGGTTATATCAGTGTTTGTATTACAACGCATATCAGTTGGGTTTTGGCCATTTGATAAGTCTGAGAGTTCAGAGAGAAACCTGAGATAAAGCTTGAGAGAATTGTGAAGAAGTTCTGAGTTTTCAAAGTAATTAGCAGTTGATTAGCAAGGATTTCTTAAGCAACAAAAGGTATTAGTACATAACCTTAGTGTGTGTGTGTGTGTGTATATATATATGTATGCATATATGAGTTACGACAAAATTTTGTTTATGTTCTGTGAATTCTAATTCTCTCAAAATTGTTGTTATGTAACTAAATTATGGTGGTTATATATGATATAATGCTAGAGTTTATGTCTAAACAAGGAAATTGCATGCTAATTTCAGATAACAGTAGAAAAATATTGACAGTGTATGTTTGTATGAATATTTTCTTATGCAGCTTATGTAAGTATCAATTTTGATGGTCAATTCGTATGCTAAACTGCAAATTGAAGCTTGTTTATGCTAGTTCATTAACAAACGAAGATAATGTAACTTGAACGATGTGATTTGGCGAGGAATTGAAATCAAAGTGTTCATTTTTGGGAAGAATGTCAAAAAAATTGAGTTTTATATGAAAATGAGAAATATGAGAAATTAAACTAGTATAGTTATTGTTAAATTGTTCTAATTGGTTGAATATGTTAGCAATCATGTTTGTGATGGTTCTGTACCAATTGTATATGTTAATTTCACTATTTTGTGGGTGAAATTCGAGTTTGTTGGGCTAAAGTCGGCTACTGTTCATAGCCGTCTCTGCCTCTGTCTGTGCACCAGCGCAGCTACGCTGGTGCCAAGGCTAAAAACTGCGCCATACACTGATCTGAGGCAGAGACTTCTGCTACTGCTGCAGTTCTTGGATAGCATCATACTTTCGTCTAAGGTTATGTTAATGTGTCAAACATGTATTAAGAAGTTTAAAACAAAATCGTGATATGTAATTGATAAATTCAAAGTTTCGAATGATTAGTAAGTGATGAACGTGGTATATTAGAACTTAGTGAGCATGATGAATAGTAAACAGGTGTTGTGAAGGTTAACACTTGAAATCTCTGATATTTGTATGGTAGTATAAGACTAGTGCTAAAATTATAAGTCTAACTAGAAATGCGTATTATGTTGGAATATGAATGTTAGTATATCTAATATATATTGTGGTTCTAATACTATGTGTAGGTGAACATGAGTTTTAATATTATAGCTTACGCTCGAAGTAAGTTCTTTAACTCTACTTTTATAATAATTGTGCAAGTTTATAAACTTATCTTTTACATTGAGCAAGCTCTCTAATTCTATTTTTACAATTGAGCAAATTTCTAACTTTACATTTTCGTTGAGCTAGTTCATTTATTACATTGTGCAAGTTTATTCTTACGATTGAGCAAGTTCTTGTATTGTCTATGATTTCTAAATCTTATTCTGATATTGAACAAGTTATTCTTGTCTTTAACTTGTTAATTAGCAAGCAAGTTTATATAATCTGATATACTGATGTTGAATAGTTTTATTGTTCAAATTGCTATTCGTTATGCATGCTTAATATTCAATTCTAAATAACCTTGGCTTAATATTATTCAAGCAAGGTATGTAATAGTTATTCAATATTTATTCTTTTAGATTATTCCTAAAGCATAACTTTAATATACAATGTTAATTCACTTATGATTTATTCCATAGCATAATGTGATTTCCGTTTATTCAACTAATCCTTAGTTGATGTTCGTTGAATTCTAAATTACCTTGAAATGTATCCAAACCAAACTTACTTTGGTGCGAACTTGAAATCTAAATACTGAGATGAACAACCCTATTATTAGGGGTTTATGCTTAGCGTTGAAATGTTTGTGCACAATACATTGTACGAAGGGCTGATCCCCCCAAGTACGTGGAGTCCTTATAGTCTCATGACTATTAAATTTTAAGTTGAAAGAGTACTTATAACTGTAGACATGGTTCGTGGTCATTAGACCCTCAATTGTATAATTCATAATGTTAATAGAACATATAATTCAGTTCTATTGAGCCTATTATTTGGCAGTTATGTAAAGTTTTATTCAATTTCATTTTCAAGTGAGCCTTGTTTGCTCACTCTTGCTTATATAAACATTACAGCTAAATTTGAGAAGGTCGACCTACCTAGCACCAGTAAGGGAAATGGAAAGATGGACAAGTATAGAAGACTTGTAACCATTTTGATATTTTATTATCATACTTTATTTGAAATATTGTAACGAACTTATTTAAATTCCGCATTTGAATGATTGTATTTAAATGTTAGATAAATTGGGAGATTTTATTAATGTAATCCCTTAAGGGAAGGTTTATTATTCAATTTTTATTATGATTGGGTAGTTATATATAAATGTTTTGATTAAGAGAACGCCAAATCTTGAGGTAATGAAGTACCGGGATTTGGGGGTGTCACAAGAAACTACCCCCCTTTTCCATCTCAGTCTTCAAACCCTCCATTGCCAAAAGGTGGAGAAGTTAGAAGAACTCGAGCGTTCACACCTTTAAGGGACTCGCTCGAGAACATTCTCAATCTTCTGACAACTCAGAAGAAAATTACCCATCTTATTCCACCGGTCAACCCGAGTGGGAAAGGCTTCAATGCTAGTCGGAAATGTGTATATCATGCGGGAGCTCCCGACCATGATACTCACGATTACTGGGCCTTGAAACACAAGATCTACGATTTGATTGATAATGGTGAGATTGTGGTGACTAAACCCGACCAACCCCATGTGCAATACAACCCTTTTCCTCAACACAAAGAAGAGAAGGTTAACATGATTAATTGGAGTAGTGGTCAGACTTCCCACTCAAGTGGTAGATCTTCCCAAACCAGCAAGAATGGTGCTGATAAGCGAAATTGTGCACAGTTCCATTTTATGATGGAACGGAAAATGAAGACTCTGTGTGAGCAAGTCAACCAATTAGCAGAACTGGTGGTCCAAAAGCACCAAGTCACATGTCAATTATTCATCCAGGAGCATGCTAGCCTTTTTCCTCTTGTTACAAACACTCTACCACATACTCTAAAAAGCTAGAGGATAACATTGTAAAAAGAGCAAATGCCAAAGCCCGTCGGGATTTCTCCAATAAAAGGGAATTTATGTACCTAGGCCAACCGATGGAAGAGATATTGTAGATGCTAATTAATGAAGGAAGAATCACAGCTCTGCTACCTGTAATTAGCCTGCGTTCAAGACGGTTTGATTTTAATGGAGTGTGCCAATATCACTTCCACTCTCGCGGTCACAACACTGAAGAATGCTGGGCACTCCACCACCTTATTCAGAATTTAATTGACAGCGGTGTCCTGGAAATGACAGGCGATAAGGCTGTAGTACTAGAGAGTGGGGACGCGTTTCCTATAAAGTGGAAGAAAGTCGTAGCAGTCATATCTTCTGAGACAGATTCAACTACCCCCTCACATACAATTCAACCTATTCATCTCTAGGGTATTGAAATTCCTTTGAAAATGGATGCGCCAGAGCCAATCATCTTACCATGCAGACCGCAATATCCTGTTGTCAGCCTACAAAAAGTTCCATGGAATTATGGAGAGGTTGAAGGATATACATCCCACACAACTGTTGCAGTGTCGAAAGAGAATCCACTGTATCTGTGACACCCCCAAATCCGGATACTTTATTCCCAAAAGTTTAGGTGTTCACTTCATAAAACATTCATATCTAAATACCCAATCATAATAATATTTAATAATAAACCTTCACATTAAAGGATTATATTAATAAAAATCTCTCAGGTTATCTAACCTTCAAATACAAACATCATATGCGGATAATTAAACAACTTCATTACAATAATTAAAATAAAGCCTGACAACAAAATGTCAGCATGTTTACAAGTCTTCAATACTTGTTCATCTTTCCTTTTCCTTTACTGGTGCTAGGTACATTGACCTTCTCAACTTTAGCTGTAATATTTATATAAGCAATAGTGAGCAAACAAGGCTCACTTGGAATGACAATGAATAAAACTTTACAACAATTTCCAAAAAATAGGCTCAATAGAACTAAAAAATATGCTCTATTATTGATAATCAAAATTCTGCAATATATATATATATATATATATATATATATATATATATATATATATATATATATATATATATATAGAGTCCGGATCCAGTCCGGACTCCCGGATTTTGTTAAAATCCGGACTTTTTTTTTTTTTTTTTTTTTTGCTTTTTTTTTTTGAAACAACTAAAAAAAAAAATTTATGGAATTGGAATTTTTACATTATACAGTGTTTTGGGCATGATTTGGATGCCTATAACGAAACATGTCTGTACAGTCTGGGCAGACTGTACATACATTGGTTGGTGTAGGTATTAAAAACACACCCAAAACACTGTATTATTGAAAAATTTCAGTTCCATAATTTTTTTTTTTTTAGTTGTTTCAAAAAAAAAAAAGCAAAAAAAAAAAAAAAAATTTGGACCGGATTTTGATCCAGTCCGGACTCCGGGACTGGATCAGTTTCGTATATATATATATATATATATATATATATATATATATATATATATATATATATATATATATCTGAGGGTCATAAGACCATGAACAATATTCATAGTTATAAGTAATCTTTCAACTTAAACTTTAACAGTCATAAGACTATAGGGACTCCTCGTACTTAGGGGGATCAACCCTTCGTACAATGTATTGTGCACAAACATTTCAACGCTATGCTTAAATTATCCCCTATATTAGGGTTGTTCATCTTAGCATTTAGAATACGAGTCCGCACCAAAGTAAGTTTGGTTTGGATAAGTGTCAAGGTAATTTAGGTTTAACGAACATCAACTAAGGATTAGTTGAATAAAAAGGTAATAACATTATGTTATAGAATAAACCATAAGTGAATTAACATTGTATACTAAGGTCATGCTTTAGGAATAATCTAAGATCATAAGCATTGAATAACATAACTTACCTTGCTTGAACAATATTAAGCTAATGTTATTTAGAATTGAGTACTGAGCATGCATAACAATAATAAATTGAACGATAAAAGGTGTTCAACATTAGTATATCAGAATGTAGAAACTTGCATGCTAAATAACAAGGTAAAGATTAGAGTAACTTGATCAATATCAAGAGATAAGGTTTAAGAGCTTGCACAATATAAATAGAGTTACGAAACTTGTACAAAGAAGTTTTAGAGTTAGAAAACTTGCATAATCGTATACAAGCTAGAGACAAGAAACTTGCTCAATATAAGAATAAGGTTTAGGAAACTTGCCTTGCGTGTAGGCTAACCCGTAATAGTTTGATTCACAATATCCTAATCACATATCATTAGGATACAATTAGTCTCTACAGATACTCTATATAAAAATAAGTACCTATTTCATGTATGGCTTGATTTTGAACCACATAAACAAGTTACATCAATAAAATAATTATAACACTCGTTAAGTATTAATAATATGCTCATTCTTAGCACTATAATACCACAATAACAAAATTATATTTTTAACAGTTATAGTATTGCATTATATCAACAATTACAGACTCTGTGTAAAAGAAAACTCATTTATGGCCATACTGCTAACCGGCGCTGCGACGCGAAGCACATGCCATGGGCCGGCGCTACGACGCGAAGGTCGGGGCTGCGGCTCTGACTTTGGCGCTGAGGCGCGAATTTTAGAACTGGGGCGCTGATTTTGGCGCTGAGGCTCTGAATTACAAAACCGAACACGAAGAGCAGAACAAAGCTAAGTTTCTGTCTGTATCTTAATTTCTAACACCAATTTATCATGTATAACTTATGTAAATTACACATAACCTTTACCCATCATACATATACTAATTTAAAACAACTAAACAACAATTTTAGAAATATTAAATCCTTGAATGCCATGTTTTAAACCAAAACTCCATTTTTTTAACATTGTTTGACAAAGTTAATATTGTAATCCCTATTATATACCAAATTGATTTTTTTGAACTACATTCTTTTTATTTCTTAACAAATTAACATATTCAAGGTTCAATTTCACAATTGGCTCACAATCAAATACTAATTTTGGTACTCCTACAAACCATGTTGATACATATATTCAATGTAAAACCATTTTCTTCCTTTTTAAACATAATTAGCATACAATTTCTTATCTAAACATAAACTCTAGCAGTACAATTACTTACAACTGTAATAATTCAGTTTATACAACATTTCAAGAGAATTTGGATTCATAGAGAATTTTATACTACGGTGAAACTCAAAAACATAGAGACTTAGGAGTTATGTCGTAAACATATATACATATATATATATATACATATATTATTAAGTATGTACCATACCATTTGTTGCTTTGACAATCCTTGCTAACCTCTGAGAATCGCAACTTCACAATACTTTTTCTCCTCTCAACTCACTCTAGTCTCTCTCAACTTTTCTCTCTGAAAACCTTCTTCTTAGGCTTAGCAATTAACTAAAATGCGTATACAAAACCTAACTAATAATCAAGTATGCGTAAAATAAAAGAAACTGATATGGCCATAATAAGCCTAATATATAATATCAGTTACAAAATATAACGTATATGTTATAAATATATTTTATTTATTATTTGATTTATTTTATTTATATTATTTAAAAATTCAAAATTCAAAAATCCAAAAGCCATAAGGCTCTGTTTGGCAAAACTCTTTAAAAATTAAAGACTTAATATCTTTAAGCCTTGTTTGGCAAAACTAAATTAAACTCCTTTAATTTATTTTAATACCCCATTTATAGCATAGTTATTTGTCACACTTTTATTACCAAATTAAATAAAAAATATTATAATAATCCATTTAATCCCTATCAACTCTCTAACTTAATTTATTAATTAAATTAGAATATTATCTCATAATAATTAATTTCCTTAACTCCTTAATTAATTATTTAACAAATAATTAACAAATCAAATCAAATCAAATTAAACAAATATTTATTCAATAATAAACACATCCATTAAATATTTATATAATTCAATAAATATTTAAAAATTCTGGATTGTTACAGTATCTTCCCCAACGGGTGATGAAGTCCACCATCAAATCAAAGGGGAAAGTTCCCATGGAGAAGATTGAACAATTCCTCCATACTATGGGACATAATGAAACTAAGGTGATTTTAAGTTTGAAAGAAGCTCCACAATAGGTTTTCATACTGGATTTGGTATTCTCCTTAGAGGATCACCTGAATGTATTACTGAGAGTTTTAGAAGAAGCTACCATCATCTGGTTGATCACATTTTTAACAACAATGTGATATCTTTCACTGATGACGACATACCTCCCGAAGGGACTAGTCATTGCAAGCCGTTGCACATAGCGATTATGTCCTCCAGATACGTGGTCGCATGAATATTGATAGATGGAGTTTCCTCCTTAAACATATGCCCTTATGACACCTTAGAGAAGATGAATATCAATCTCTACAGAATCTGAAGAAGCCATACAATCATTAAAGCTTTCGATGGATCCCGACAAAATGACGTCGGGGAGATTGAGTTACCTGTGGAGATTGGTCCAAAAACATTCTGCATATCCTTTCATGTGCTCACAATAGATATAAGATATAACCTGATCTTGGAAAGACCGTGGATTCATATGGTTGGAGCCGTCCTATCCACCCTGCATCAGCAGCTTAAATAAATCATTAATAACATCCTAGTCACTGTTAACGCTGAGCCAAAATGTCCTAAAGAAGGTGACATCTCGTTTATCAATTTTAATTCAGAAGTTGAGCCTGTCAGCTTCTATGCCCTAGAGGTGAGCAACACTCACTACCATCCCTTTGGGGCTCCACCTCTGATACCCAAAGTTTCCGCTGAAGTAATGTCGGCTAACCAAGAAATGTTATCTTTGAGTTATCAACATGGACAAGGGTTGGGCAAAGACCATCAGGGCATCAAGCGCCCAATTCAAGTTCCCAGTCAAACATGGACAGCTGGACTAGGCTATTCTGCTAGCTCCAGTCACATGAATCCTCACAAACACAAACACGTTCCTTCTTTTTTAGCCATGCGGCGATTGCCTGCACCTACAATAGCTGAATCTATACAAACTTCATTAAAGGTTCATGCACATGTGATGACTATGTTATTTCCTAAGCTGATACCGGTCAAGGGATAAGAAGTCTTGATACCAAATCCAGAGGTGGAGGAAAAGAATCGGAGGCGTAAGCAGGACATTGCAAGTCAATTATCAAAAATACGCATCATAGTCCACATGGACAGTACAAATAGAGTCACCCAAGACGATGATTGTCCAGATATCATGGTCATCATTCGGGAGAAGGAGGACGACAACAACCCCTTCATCATAGCCGTCTACCAGGACTTCACCCTTGGCAATTGGAGCATCACTCTTTGCATTTGCCGTCGAGGGTAAAAAGGGCAGAAACTCTTTCTGCTTGATAGATAACAATAACTGCTTAATTTCTGTACAGTATTAATAGTTATTTTGTTATTACATGCTAACACTTTGTATGATTAAATAGTTTCATATATATTAAGTAAAAACATTTTGTTTCAGGACTCTAAAGTTAGATGTGCCTGTACTTGCTGATGGGGTGCCTTTTCTCCACAAGGACTATAACTTTGACGTAAAGTTTTACTCAGACTTGATGGAAATACAAGAGGACATTGAGATACCTCGAGAGATCAAAGAATGGGTCAAAGATAAACCCAAGCCAAATCTTGATCAACCCACCTATTTTAACCTCGGAACCTTAGAAAACCCCAAACAAATCCAGATTGGTACGGACATCACTCCAAACCAAAGGAATGACATGGTTATTCGATTGACCTAATTCCAGGATGTGTTTGCATGGTCTCATGAAGATATGGTCAGTTTGTCTACTAACATTGTTATTCATCGCCTAACCATCAAAGAGGGATTCAAGCCAGTTAGGCAGAAGCTCAGGCGATTAAAACCTGAGTAGAGTTTAAAAGTTAAAGAAGAAATTGTGAAACAATTTCAAGCCGACATCATCATGGTGTGAACATACCCTGAATGGATATCCAACATAGTCCCCGTGCCCAAACCGGGGGGGGGGGGGGGAAGGTGCGAGTTTGCGTGGATTATCGGGATGTGAATAAAGCTTGCCTAAAAGATAGCTTTCTCCTGCCATTCATCCACATCCTCATTGACAATACTGCTAAATACAACATGTACTCCTTTGCTGATTGCTTTGCAGGGTACCATCAAATCAAGGTTGTTGAAGAGGATCATGAGAAAACTGCATTCATCACTCCTTGGGGAACCTTTTGCTATAGACGGTTGTCATTCGGGCTCATTAATGTCGGAGCTACCTACCAATGAGCCATAATGGCTCTTTTCCATGACCTAATACATAAGGAGATAAAGATCTATGTGGATGACATCATTATCAAGTCCCGGAGGGAGGAAGACCACTTAGACCATCTCAAAAAGCTCTTCAACAGGTTGCGTAAGTACATCTTGAAGTTGAATCCAGCCAAGTGCGCCTTTGGCGTTAAATCCGGCAAGTTGCTAGGTTTCTTAGTCAGCCACAAGGGGATTGACCTGGATCCCACCAAAATCCAGGCCATTACGGAAATGCCCATTCCTCAGACAAAGAAGGAAATACGGGGATTTTTGGGAATAATCAACTTCATTAGCAGATTCATCTCCCAACTCACAGTAACATGTGAGCCTATCTTCAAGTTGTTAAGGAAGAACTCCTCGATGAAATGGAATGATGAGTGCTAGAAGGTCTTCCTTACAATCAAAGAACAACTAGTCAAAGCTCCTATTTTGCTACCACCTAGGGATGATGTTCCCCTGTTCATGTACCTATCCATCAATGACAATTCCATGGGCTGCATGTAGGGACAGAAAGACGATAGAGGCCAAGAGTAAGCTATCTATTACCTCAGTAAAAGATTCAGCTGCAGTGGACACAAGTACACTCTGATTGAGAAAACTTGTTGTGCTTTAGCATGTGCTTCCATAAGGTTACAACATTACCTCCATGGTCACACAACCCATCTCATATCCCGCGTAGATCCTCTCAAGTACGTGTTCAGTAAACCCATGCTTAATTGCCGATTGTCCAGATAGCAGTCGATCCTACAATATATTGACATCGTCTACGTGACACAAAAGTCTGTCAAAGGTCAAGGAATTGCGGATCAACTTGCTATCGCACCTTCAGGGGATTTTAAACCCTTAGAAACATACTTCCCCAATGAAGGGGTAATGACAATTCAGCAACACCATCAGGACGATACACACCAATCATGAAAGATGTTTTTTGATGGAGCTATAAATATGGTAAGCTCCGGAGCAGGAGCAGTTCTAGTATCCGGTACTGGGGGGCATCATCCCGTCGTCGTCAAATTGTAGTTTGCCAACACCAACAACATAACTGAGTATGAAGGCTGTATAATGGGGCTAAAACTTGCCCAATCAATGGGCATCAGACAGTTAACTATCTTTGGGAATTCTAAATTGGTAATTCGATAAACCACATGAATCTGTCACACCAAAGAGCTATATTTGTTGCCTTACCATCGACAAGTTCTACAGATGGCTTCGGAGTTTGAAGAAATATCATTCCTCCATATTCCTCGGAATAGGAATGACTTTATGGATGCGTTAGCAACCTTGGCCTCCTTGATCAACATACTTAACAAGGAAAACATGCCAACCCTCATATTTGCCCAACAAAAGGCACCATCCTATAGGAATTACATTGGAGAAGTATCAGATGAGCTACCTCTCATCCAACACCCTTGGTATCAATATATCAAGGAATACTTACAAGATGGATCTACACCCGCTGAGGCGAGCCCGACTGAAAGAAGGCGGATCCATCAACTGGCTATGAAATTTTACCTGAGCGGAGAAAAACTCTATAAAAGAGATGCAGGACTAGGTCTCCTCAGATGTCTGGACAAGGACCAAGCTCAGAGGCTCATGGATGAAATCCATAGTGGAGTATGTGGCCCACATATGAGTGACCCCCTATTTGAAAAAGAAGATCCTCAGAACAGAGCATTACTGGCTCTATCTCAAAGCTGATTGTGATGATCATGTCAAGAGATGTTATCAATGCCAAATTTATAGGAATGCTATCCACACCCCTCCAAGGGAACTCCACAATATGAGTTCACCCTGGTCCTTCTTAATGTGGGGAATGGACGTAATCGAGCCCATCGAGTCCAAAGCCAATAATGGGCATCGGTTTATCTTCACCATGATCGACTACTTCACCAAATGGGTAGAAGCAGCCTCCTTCCCTAGGGTCACAAAAGAAGTCATCATTTCATTAATAAAAAACAATGTCATTTGTCGATATGGACAACCAGAGGTGATTGTGTCAAACAATGCTAAGAACTTCAATAACAAAATGATGGAGGAATTATGCAGTAAATTCCACATCAAACATATCAACTTCGTCATCTACCGTCCAAAGATGAATGGTGTTGTTGAAGCTGCTAACAAAAACATCAAGAAGATTATGTAAAAGATGTCCGCTAATCACAAAGGATGGTCTGACTTCTTGCCTCTGACTCTATTAGCCTACAAAACATCAATGCACACTTCCACTGGGGCAACCCTTTACTTATTAACCTATGGGATGGAAGCAGTGCTCCCCATAGAAGTGGAAATGGAAGCAGTACTCCCCATAGAGTGTTGATAGACACTCAGCTGGATGAAGACCAATGGTTATAAGATAGGTATCACCAATTATCTCTAATAGATGAAAATCAAACCGCTGCTATCTTCCACGGTCAATATGTTATGTTTTGAATTATTATTAGTATTTTAGTATTTTTTAATTAACATTTGATGTAAATATGTTATGTTTTGAATTTTAGTATTTTGATTAAATGATGTAAATATGTTATACAACTTATTTTATTTAATTAGTTATTTTGATTAGTTAACAAAATAATTTGAATTTTATTATTTTGATTAAATGATGTAAATATGTTAGGCTTTTATTATTTTGAATGTTAATATTTTTTGTTTTGATTAAATGATATATATTATTTTATTTAGAATATGTTTTATATTTAAGCCTGCCATGTCATCACATTTTAACCCCGTTTGTCTTCTGTTAACGGCAGGGGCACGGGTGACCTGCCTTTTGAAACGTTAAGGGTACTTTTGGAAAAAAAATTAGTTTAGGGTGGAAGTGGGACATCCGTGTAAACATTAGGGGCATTTTTGAACCTTTGCCCTATTAAAAAGTATTCAATATAGTAAATGTTAGTATTAAACCATGCTGAATATAATGATGTAAATTTTTTTTGACTTTTGAGACAGTCAAATTGACGCCTTTTTCTGCTATTTCTTATTATATTTGAGGACAAATGAGAAAAAGGTAAAAATGCAAAGCAATCTTGGTAATTAAACTACCTTTATGAATTGATGAATTTGACTTTTAATGCATATAGTATGTATATGACTGTGGACAGGTGTGCTATTGAATGGCCACCTAGTCATGCCTATGTGCACGTGGATAGTCCTATTTACAGAGGGGACTATGGCAATTTTTTTTGAAAATGTAGGAATTGAATAGTCATGAATTTTTTATTTTACTGTAGATGTATGTTAAAGTAATGCATGCATGCATGTAGTCATAAAATGCATTTTGAAAAGAAAGCTCCAGGTTAAAAATTGCCACATCCTTTCTGAGGTGATTTGGAGACTTCTATCCAGATATTATGGATTCGGATCAGCCTAGTAGTTCCTGTAGGACCACTTCTGGTGTACAGAGGAGGGCTTCTGAAGTTCCTCGACCCCGTTCTGTTAGACAGCCTTGTCAGTTGGTGGAGGCGGTGATACGTCCAGTCCAGGTTGATGTGCCGGACGTCGAGGACGAGTAGGAGGATGTTCCGGTTGTGGACCCTGCTCTTGTTGCACGTGTTCCCCGTAGGGACCTCCCGAGTATTCAGGTGGCAAATCCAGAGCTTCTGGGTGATTTGAGTAGACATCCCTCGATGTACTTGTACGCCAACGATGTATCAAGTTAGATCTTAATCTTCCTTCTTTCCTATTGATGAGGAGTAAAGGATTTTGATGTTGATATGCATTTTATATAGGTTCCTGACTTTACACAGGCTCGAGGGAACTGGTTCAACATTCACTCCATGTACCAGGCTCTACATCTTGACTATAGAGCGATTGTGCATGACTGGGGATTTGGGGCGTTCTTTTCCATCCTTTCCCGTCGCTGTCCCTGGGGTTACCTCAGGGCATTCTCTAAGCGCTGGTTTCACCAGACTCAGTCACTCCATTTGTTGGACTGTGAGGTGATGATGACACCAATGGATTAGCGGTTTATTATAGGTATGGAGTTTGGAGGGGCACCAGTGCCTTGCATGGCAGATATTACCAATACTACCTTCAGATCCTTGTTAGGAGTTCCGGCAGAGGCCCTCAAGGGAAAGACCTTTCGTACGGGTCCTTTGAGCGTAGATGCTATGAGTTGGCTATTGAGTGAGCCCATACTAGTTGATGTCAGAGTCAGGGATCACATTCTTCAGTGATTATTCTTGATGATCATTAGGGGTTGCTTCATAGCAGATAACTCTTCTACAATGTCGTTTGCTTTGATCAGCGCTGCGCGACATGTGGACCGTATTGGAGAGTATGACTGGGGTTTCTATACCTTCGCCTATTTCCTTAGGGGCATGGATATTTATTTTCAGGGCTTGACTGAGGCTTGGTTAGGATTCTACCCATGTCTGCTGGTGAGTATTTTTCTTATAATTTCCCATGTATAGGTTAAGAGTGTTTACTGATAACAAATGTTTGCCTTTATATTGGCAGTTTTGGGCCTATGAGAAGCTTCTATGTTTGCGTTATGTGAGTGTGTTAGGTTTAGATACCTATCCATGAGGATGACGATGACATCATTCCATACTTGTGGAGGTCCCTGTAGCTGAGGGTTTTACTCATTGCCGCCTACAGCTGGAGTTGTTGACAGCTGACGTCATCACATAGATTCCATATTCTAGGGAGCACTTGGCCATTAGATTTGAGGATGGGTACCCGACTGGAGTCGATCACGTGATATCCACCCATAGGCTTCCTCTCTTCACTGATGGAGGATAAGAGCTCTATTTAGGAGAGCGTGTTATCAAGAGCACCACATGAGAGATCCGTATGCTGATCTTGCCTCCTGCCAGGCATTATTGGCCTGTGTCACAGTCACGCATCATTGATATCCTATTGTTGGGTGTTGACAGTTTTGCACTGTCAGAGGGTCCCTGCACTTAGGAGATGTTCCAGCATTGGTGGTCCCCTTGTACTATTGGAGCCCAGACCTGCGCCACTCAGTTCATGGGAAATATGGTTCCAGGATCCGTGATGATGATAGATTAGCTAGCCTATGTCCGAGATCTGACTCATTTGACACAGATTGACAGTTTGACCCAGCGACTAGACAAGGCACATTTCTTTATCCGGTATTTGGTCAAAGATCTGGCAGAGGCAGATTCGTTTGATCCTTCCAGCTCAGGTGCTGGCCCCTCAGATGATCCATTTGGCTTTGCCAACTTAGATTCTCCTTTGTATAGGCCTGACATCCCTGTTGATAGAGATCTAGTGAGTCGGGAGGAGTTACATCAGGTGGACATGATTGATGATGTAGATTTTGACACCATTGTCTTCTTCTGATGTGTATTCTCGTTATCTCTTTTGATAGGCATCTGTTATATATTGGGTGGCCGTGCCTCATTCTCGCTATATCTTTTGATAGGACTCTGTTAGTAGTAGGGCGTCTATGCCCCATTTCCCTGTATTTTTAGCTGTACAGAGATGATGTATGTAGATGATGATATACTTAGGAATGTATGTACAGTTTTTCATTCCCTATATCATATTGCCATCTGTTATCTGTAATGCATGTATCATGTTATGTCTATGTATGTATGTCTAGAGATATTCAGCATTGATCCCTGGATAATCTTATTATACGGCATACACAGATGTCTTCTTCGACAGTCAGCCACATAGAGCATACCCCACCATTATTGGTGGCATCACGTCTTAGATTGTGGTATGATAGTATGTCACCATCAGACAGGGTGACTGTAGATCAGCTGTTGCAGCATACTATGACCCTCTTGATATTTTAGGTTCCTGGATGATTTGTGGAGGGCATGTGGGATCATTGGGTACCGGAGAGGCATGTTTTCCAGTTTGGGACCCAGGAGTTGACTTCGACTCTGGAGGAGTATACACGTTTGACGATGCTGCCACTTGACAGACCTTGCGTGCAGATGGCTATTCGGGATATGAGTCGATAGTTCACGACTCTCACCGGCCTGAGGTGTGGGGTTGTGCAGGATGAGATCACATTCGGCCATGTGATATCCCATCATTTTCTGATTACAAAATTTGGCTCTGAGAACAGCTATGCTCGGAATTCTGGGGATTTCACCATACCATAGGACCAGTGGCATTTGGCCAGAGTGGATGCATTCTTGATGTGCATATTGGTGTATGTGTACATGCCACGATATATGGATGAGATGTGTGACAACCCCAAAATAGGTCCATTCCATCCAACCTATTCTGAGTCTCCAAATACATGGTACAGAAGCAACTACAACTTTATTACAACAATTATCGTTCAAAATACAACAACACATATGTTGTGAGTTTTGATACAAATATATATACCAATTGTGACTATTGACACCAACTTGGGTAGTACGTCACAATGACACCTTACATAAAGGTACAGTTAAAAACTGTTTTAGAAATTAAAACTTTTGGAAAGTACTCAAGGAAACCTTCGTATATGGGAGGCCATGCGTCTAGGTTATTATAGATATCATATGGCCACAGAATTATCCTTGGTTAACCCAATAAACCCCAAAGAAAAATGAGAAGATTACTATCATATTCTTTCTAATGGTGAGTCTTCTCTTGACATATCATTATCTCCACTGTCTCTAATTGAGAGTCTTACTTCAACCAAACACCAAGATCATATAGGTAGTGCTCGTAGATATACTCAGCAAGTGGATGAGCACAAAGTTGTCTTATGATGACTCGAGGTTGTATGTCATGAGACATCTTGTATGATTGTGGCAAAACACCCTTCCAACGTTGGGTTCGCCTCACCCTATTTGATTCACCAAATATAACTACTAAATAATGACCACCGTTCTATTCCCCTGTTACCCCTACTTGACCCAGCTACACTCTTATTACCTGAAAGGAATTGTGAAGCAAAAAGGTGAGCACAACTAGCTCAGTAAAAATATCATGACTAAAGATAATTAAATTATCCATAGCCTTCATCAATAATAAATCAGAGATTTAGAACATATGGTAGATGATAAAAAAATTCAACCATAGTTGCAGCGAAACGAGTAATCTATTAGAAGAGTCAAATAGACCATAAAGTCTATTATCTTCTTCACATTAAAAGTCCACCAACAATGTTTTATCCCTGTAACATTAATCACCACTTCCTTTCCACAATTATATGAATAACTCATAATCATAATTGTAATTCTAAATTCCTCTTCGCATCCAGGACGAAGATAATTTTCATCACATGTCTATCTGAAACATCAAATATCATGGTTATACCAAATCACAGTTCCTGTTTATAATCATACTAACAATTTCATCTTTGCACTACGGGCCAAAGATATTCATCAACAGACCATCTTTGCACTACATGCCAAAGATATTCAACAACAGGTAATCTTTGCACTACGGGCCAAAGATATTCATCAACAATTCATCTTTACACTACAGGCCAAAGATATTCCTCAATAGTTCATATTTGCACTACATGCCAAATATATTCATCAACAGCTCATATTTGCACTACAGGCCAAATATATTAACATCTCAAAGAAATATATAATCATATCAGAATTTGTATAAACAATAATTATAACCATGTTGATCATTTAACCTTTGCACTTAAGCTAAAGATATTCAATTATAAATTCAATGGTCATGATCATACCAGTCAACAATTCAACTTTGCACTACTGGCCAAAGAGAACCCATAGTCATGATTATACCAATAATCTACCCATCTTTACACTCAAGTCAAAGAAAAATTAATATCATCATTAGGGTTATAGAAATGTTATATATGATAATAAAAATAATATAATCAACATACAGATTTAATTTCAAGATTAATATTCATAACTTAACTATAATTTGGTTAGAAAAAGAAACCAATTTTATCATGAATAGTAACTTTGTGAATAATAATTCATGAATAGTAACTCATGAATAGTAACTCATGAATAGTAAACCCGATACAAAAAGGTAGAAATTCCATAATAAAATCCATACCAATATTTCGGTATAATGATATTGAAATAACATTTCTTAAACTTATAAACAATTTATTTTAATTGTTTACACTTTACAAAAATAATGCATTTAATCATCCTAAAATTCCAAACTCATAAGATTTCATCACCAATAACCAAAACCCTCATCAAAAATCTGCATATACCTCATATAGGATTCTCAAGCCATAAAATCAAATTTAATGCAGTCTATAATCAAATTTCAGTCAAGAAATGGGGTCCACTGACACACAAAACTCGTGTTAATCATTTAATACAAGGCTGCGCCGTCGAACGAATATTCCCCAACAACAAGAATATTCCTCGACCAAACAAATATTCTCCGACAACAATGAGTATTTTATAACCACTTGCTTAATTAAAAATATTTGCGCATTTTACCCATAACTAACCACATTAATTAATTCAACCCTTACTATTTCAAAATATTAAATAGAAGAAATTAAATCTTCATTTATAAAAAGTTGGGGCCTTACATCTCTCACAAGATTTAAATTTTCGAATATTGCTGAGGAATTATATAGACTATTGTCTGTCATTTTCGCAAAGGTTTTATAAATATTCATCCGCAAACCGCATTGGTCTTATGAACATAGTGGGTAATTAGCATGTTCTGCCCTGTACTGGCCCAGTAATACTGGTTTGATATATTTCTCGTCTCTGCCGTAGGCACACAAATTTTTTCTCAGTCTTATCGGATTCTGCACCAAAACAATTTAGTTCGGGAAAATTTTCAAAGAACGCTTATAGTTTTCATAAAAGTTGGTCTAGACAAATCAAATAGCTTAGACTCATATCAGTAATCAGTTTCAATCGAAGTACGAATGTGTATAACTAAAACCCCGTTGTCAAATTAAAAATTTGAAAATTGTTTGAAAATGACGTCATGATGTCGTACTGTATTAACAGCCCATTTGAGGATGCCGTCATTGAGTGACTTTGTCATAACACATCATACAATAGCGGAACAACAATTTTAGATCAAATTCAGTACTAAGTATTCCTGTATTTACAACTCCATCAAATTTTTATCATCTCTGCACCAGGTTACATGGTACATAAGTGATAAATAAAAATATATTTTGATATTTCAAATCATTATCGTCTAGCCGAAACAAATAGCATAGACTATATTGTAAAACGTTCAAAAATCATTGTAAATTAATTTTATTATCTCAACAGGCAACGATGTGTCGGTGGCCCGAAGTCCACTCATACATAATGGTCACCAAGAGCTAAAAATTAAAATTCATTTTCAAAAGCACATAGTGCGTATTTAGCTTGATGTCAAAAATTTTGAAGTCTATCATTGCTAGAAAATTTGGAAAAAAAATCTATGTCTTCGCTAATGATCAGTTGCTTAATAATGCTATCTATTCATATTATCCTCGATACTCCTTTCACACATAACTATTCCTAGTTCGTCAAACCACACTCATGAGTTCATGAACTTTCCACAATAATATGAGTTTAAGAACTTGTCCTAGTCAGACCTTTAGCGTCCATTCGCTGAGGGGTTAATAAACATTTCATATAATCATGAGTCACGAATGTACCATAAGTATGAGTTTTAAGAACTCGTACTTAACCTTATATTATCTAACTATAGCCTATCTATCTTTTATACACATGAGAAAGGAATCACCTTCTCAACATGCATATAGAAAATAGTGCGACACAAATATTTCAATGATTATCAGTACCAGAAACTAAGTGGTTTTTACACCAAGTACAATTCCCCACCCATAACAAGGAATCATACAACTTAGCTGCTGACATGAGTCCTTAATTTAAATCCCCGCCTAATAACTCCATTCTCCATACGAATTTTGTTTAATCCGTATTCATAGTCCTTTCCTGAATCTTTACCAATTCATAGACACACAACAATCCTACTGTAAACTTTTTGATTATTCCCTTGATCCTTCTCCATACTATAACCTTAATAGATCACGGGGTGATCTCATCGTATATATTACGATTCATTTCTATACTATGATCGTTTTGTTTTATGATCTCATGTCCCTGTACTTTTAGTCTTTTAGACTTTATTTATTCGTCACTACTGTTCACTTTTATTATCATAGTTAGAGAACTCTGTATTGTATACCCCGCCGAGATTCATCTTTGAATCTTACCGACACACTAACTCTATTTGAGTTATTACTTAACCTAATCACTGCGGTTATTAATCTAAGGTATTCCTACCTAAGGTTCATAACTAACAACTTTGATACCAACTGTGAGAGCCCCAAATTCGGGTCACAAATCACCGCGGATCTGGTACAATCATTTCTATAACTATTGCGGAAGATATAAACATAAATTGTTTATACAATAAACTTTACACACTATTCCCCAAGGTCGAGTAACTTTAACTTATACACAATTTATAACATGTCTAACATATAACGTTATTATCATACTATACTATTACAATTTAGCTGCACATATAATCCCAAGCTGAACTTGGCTTTGACCCTTTCTTTATATCCGACGTATGCATCTTAATCTGCAATGTTTATCATGATATAGCAAGGGTGAGCACTAAGTTTACCCAACAAGTTTAAGTTTAATAAATTAAGAATATATTATGATTGAAAGAATTTTGAATAATAGCTGGCTAACATTCAAAAATATAATTGTGAATTAGCATGGACAAATTTCATAGCTGAACGAACATTGAACATGAACAAATATATCCGGACCGAATGTTAATGAAGGTGATCATCCTTTCATACCTCATAAATATATGCAAGGTGCACAAAGTGCGAATCAACAATTCATATATAGACATGGCAATCAGCAATGATTAACCACAAGTATATTTGAATAAACAACTCAAAGTTGAGTCAATGAAAAAAAAACTTGCCTGTTCCGTTGTTTACCGTTGCACATTTTATTTAGCTTTGTCTGAAAACCTAATATTAATAGTATAGATCTACAAATTAGAATAATAGCATCATAATATTTAAAATAACCTAAACACATTATCACATAATCCTATCAATCTATACAGCACATAAAACCTAACCTCAAGTCAAACTGTTATAGTCCGAGTCAAGTTTGGCACAATTCTGACATCCCGATTGCTTAATTGGACAAAAAATGAGTTTAAGTTCAATTAAACTCTACCTAAACACTTAAAAACTATCTTAGATAATTTTATTATCAGTCAAAATATTTTACATAAGCTCGTAATAATTTTCAGATAATTATTATCATTTATCACGAATTTTCAATCATTAATATCGTATTTATATGAATTAAATACCACATTATACCATTATCATTAATATTTATTTAATATTAAATATTAATAAAATATATGTCATAATATTATAACATATTTATAATATATCAAAGTATTTTTAATACCTTAAAATTATATTTATATGATTTTTAAACATTTAAATCCATTATTTGATAATTTTTATTAATATTAAATTATTAATATTTTCATGACAAAATATCAAAAGTTATATTTTATAACTTAAAATATTTTTATAACACTTAAATACTTTTTATATGATTTTTAAAACATTAATTCTATTTTTCTATAATTTATTTAATATATTTATTAAATAAATTAATTACCATTAATATTAATTAATTAATAAAATTCATCACATAATATTAAAAGTCATCAAAAATAACTTAAAATATTTTCTTATACCATAATATAATTTTTCATGATTTTTCAAGTATTAAAATCATTTTTAAGTAATTTATTTATTATTATAATTAAATAAATTAAATACCATTATTATTTCGAAAATATTAAATATTTATGAAATATATTCAGAATAATTAAAACTAATTTTAAGGCCTTACAATAATTTATTAGGAATTAAAAACCATTTTTTTCTATTTAATAAATAAAATAATTAATTTCCTAATTAAACTGTCGCTAAAGTGCCCTATAGCGACGAAACTGTCGCTATAGGTGTTCTTGAGTGTTCTTGGGCAAAAACCCAGTAACTCATGTCAGTGGACAAGGTGTCACGTTTGACCATCATTTGATCCATGATCATAATGTTTTCTGGCTAGACTAAAGTGTTTAGATTGTAGTGTAAATGTAATACTACCATCATCAATCAAGTTCATGACCAACACATATCGTATCTGAGAGATCTAAGCTCTCAAAATTGTTGTCAGACATGTTCTTCAATTTCTAGGTTTTCCAGAATTGAAGAACAGTCGAGGTACCTATTATCCAAATCTTGAATCATACGTTCTGGGCTTGCTATTTATGTTTTATTGGTTCAAACGTGTAATATCGATGTCAAGCAACAACAATACTTCAACAGACCAACATATCAACATCACAAGTAATAGATCTAGGCCGGTCAAAGTAGTGGTCAGGAACTGCCTTTGAAGTTTTATGGGTTACCCTGAATCATCGTCCGACAGTTTCGTTAACCCTACTTTGACCACCATTTAATCCGATTACGTGTATGATCTAGGAGTTCTAGAGGCAGGGATTGATAGTTCTAATGTCAGTCTACACAACCATAATAATAATATGGCCCAAACACTTAGTAGTCGTCAGATCGAGCATGCACCTGCAAAATCGCTATCAGAGATTTCTGGGTTTTTGGGTTACCAGAAACCATTTTCCGTGCTCGGTCAACGCCTTTTGACCGCTTATAACTTTCAATCTACACATGATATAGACTTTATTCAAGTGCTAGATCAATGCCCTTACAACATACTACAAGTACAAACTTTTAAAACACAAAAACAAATAATAGGTAAATGATCTATGAGCCATGACATTCGGCTGTCAGGCCATGTTTTAGGGTTCATAGATCTATTTCAAAAATTTGATTTTCATTCATAAAGATGATATGGATCTAAGTTATTACAACCCAGATCACTGAATGACACCCTAATACATAACTTTATCTAACAATTACAACATATAATGTAATATCACATGATTTTGAAATTTTAGGGTTTATACCTTTCTAAGGCTTGATCTTGAATTTGATCCTTGTGATCTGATCTTGGTATTCTAACACATGATCTTAGCTTAACTTTTTACACACTCTCACTCTACATTTCCAAATTTTAGAGAGAGAAGGGTCTTGGAGAAATGAGAAGTAAAGTGGGCCTTTTCTCTCTCTTTAATCTATATAAATGTTGGATGTAATGTAATGGCTGGCATGAGGGGCTGATATTTGCTGATTTCAGTCATATGGGGTAGCTAGAGTTAGTCATCAACCCAATATCTTGGCAAGAATTGCAAGCTAACTAATAAAGAATGCTAAAATGGCAAAATGGTCATTTGATTTCCAATTTTAATGGCATACTTGGCAATTGTCCAAACCCTTAGGATTTAGGGTTTAACCTTAGGGTTTGGGGTTTTACCCTTAGGGTTTAGGGTTCTCTTAGTTTTTTGCAATTTAATTTCTAAGATTTCCGAATTTGGGTTTTCAAAATAGAAAATTAGGGTTTCTAAATTATAATTAGAATTTCCTAATTAGATTAGGGTTTCCTAATTACTTAGACTTGAAATTAGGATTAATGTTTCCTAATTAACATAAAGCTTTTTTAACTAGAAATTAGGGTTCCTAATTTTGCAATTAGGGTTTCTAATTTTACAAATTAGGGTTTTCTAACTAATTTTGTGAGGTTTTACCCTAATTAAGTTTATAATCAATACACTTAAGCCATTAAGTTCCCAATATAGGGTTTCCAACTTCCGAATTAGGGTTTCGGATTCCAGAACTGAAATTAAGGTTTCCAGAACCGGTTTTTAGGGTTTCTTAGCAGTCATTAGGGTTTTCTAACTGAACGTTGACGTCCTTAATATAATATTAGGGTTGGCCACTGATATAGGTTATTTGGTCAACCCTTGACCTTTAACCACATACTGTACACATATACAACCATATACACAGAACATGTACATTTATAAACTTAATCCTGAATAATTTACCACAAAAATTTTAAATTCACAAAATTCCTTCTCGAAATCTAAATCCATTCACTTATTTTTCTGTCTAGGTTTATTATTCAACCTTTAATCCATCATTTAAGATTTAAATAATTCTCTAATTCTCGAGTTGTCACAGCTTTTATATATATGAAAATACTTATATATATAGATATATTATTATATATTATTATTATTATTATTATCGAGTTATCTCGATTGAGCCTGAATATAATATTCGAAGTGTTTATTGCTTTATATATATATATATATATATATATATATATATATATATATATACATTTCTGTCAGGCCTGGAGTTTATTTCGTGGCCTTTTACTGCTTTATTTATATTTCGTCCCGCCTGGGGTTTACTTCGAGGCGGTTGATCGTTCACATATATATATATATATATATATATATATATATATATATATATATATATATATATATATATATATATATATATGGATCTCCATCCACAGCAACCGGTTGTTGGGGAGCAACCCCTTTTTGGCCAGCCGGTACAGCTTGTTAGGGCTTATAAAAAAAAAAAAATTCTAGGCCGGTACAAGCTGTTACGGCTGGCCAAAAATGGGTTGCTCCCAACAACCGGTTGCTGTGGATGGAACCCCTATATATATATACAACTTTTATATATATAACTGTTTACAGCTTTCATACAAATTTCTACATCATGTGAGCCTAGGAATCATGTGATCATAGATTCAGTCTACTGAATCTAGATTCGGTTCCCGTGATGGACATTTCCAGCTGTACATAGCTTGTAAATTATGCACGGTGTCTATATGTCCTTAGATGGTTCTCATGCCACAAGGAATTCCACACTGCTTTTTATCTTGTTTTCTCGAAGATGCTTCACATCTCGAAAATAAAAGCAACTAAGCCGAACACATAATAAAATAGAAGTATCAAAGGCCTCAATTACTATTGAGCACAAGGGTTTGAAAAACCTCTTTTACAAAACGTCATTGCTATATCTTGTTAAAATTGATCTTTTATACACAATTCAAACCCTTTGTCTATAGGTGCAAACGAGACATATCACTACTTCTAGATAATGGTACATTGATCTACACACATACACACATTCAGATAACAATTAAATTGAAAAGTGGCGGTCACCGGGACAACACGGATGTCGGGGGGAGCCTAACACATTCCCTCCACAAAATCAAGCCCCCGGACCCTATCAAATCTCGGTTTCACAAACAAGTTAAATAGTGTCACATCACTAGGTCAATGTGCAACCTTTTCTCGATTGAGTTGGTGCAACCATTTAAAAATACCAACTGGCAACTCTTACAGTCCAACGTCGACATATACATGTCTAACCTTTTCACAACATGTTTTTTTAAATAAATCTCACCTAACATGAGAACACTAAAAGACAAGAACAAAAAAGGGACAAATAAAAATCCTGACATCGACAGGTGCGACTTTGCTGGGGACATCCAGTAAGAGGGCTTAAGCCGCTACTATAAAATTTTCAAAACTGTTATCTGCTTGCGTGTGGATGTTGCATTTACATTTGAATGAATGTGTACGAATGCATTTACTTATTTCACTTAGTGCTTCACACCATATCTGCTTGTGATATTAGTGCTTCGCATATGTCATCATCCATACGGTGAGACACGTTGTATGTGAATATATGTTGTGTCGTTCCTCCACTAGGAGGCTATCTTGTCGGTGTTTGATTGCTGGACTCATAGGAAGACTAATTCCAACGAGACATAGGAAAAGGCACCACCCAAATTCGCTCCAGTAAAAGACCGGATTAACTTTCCGTCGAGTAAATTGCGATGATTTGGGAACCTTCATGCCAAAAATCCGCGAGATACAGTCAGTCTCTGATAAACCAAACACGGAGGAAAGTCTCTTCATGCTTTCACATTCTAATTACTTGTAAATTCAATTACATGTAATTTCATTTTCATGTCAATCTCAATGTAATGGAAAATATGAGGAAAAATATGTATATGCATTCCCTTTATATCAAAACCTGACATATTATCTGTCAACTGACATCCGTTTTGCAGGAAAATACTCCTAAACAGACACAATACGTAAAATTTCTTCATTTACTAGATTAAACTACATAAGTCTTTTTTGTAGGAATATAATTGGGTCCAGTAACCTGTTCCAAATCTAAAAAGGCAAAGAGCTTACATCCAAGCATGGCTTCATCTGGCCAGTCTAGTCCTACTCTTGTTTCTCGTGAGGAGTTCGAAGGACTAAGCAACCAAATTACAGAGTGGCTGTTTCTGCTTAAAGAACTACACAAGTCTACTCAGGGTCCATGAATGCCCGTACATATAGAATCCTCTGCACAAGGAGGAACTCAGGGAACATACAATCAAAACCCTATACCTGAATCTCAGTTGGATACAACCAACAAAATTCCTTAAAATACTCATCTCAAAGAAGATCCAGACATCGGTGATATCAGGAAAAAGGTCCTACAAATGGAAGAGACCATTCGGTCTATCAAAAGAATTAGAACACACGGGAGTGTTTCATATGTAGACCTTTGCATATTCCCTGGAGTGCATTATCCAGAGAAATTCAAAGCTCCTGACTTTGAAAAGTATGACGGGTAAGGAGATCCTTACACACATTTAAAAGTCTTCATTGGGGAACTCGGATCTTATACCGAGGATGAAAAGCTTAGAATGCAGCTTTTTAGAAGAGTTTAACTGGTGAAGCTAGATCATGGTATACCAGATTAGACAACTCAAAAATTCATAGATGGGAGGAGCTAGCTCATGCATTCCTCAGTCAGTACAGCTTCTAAACTCAGATGGCTCCTGACCGGTACCAAATTACCAAAGTCAAAAAGCAAGCTAGTGAGTCTTTCAGGGAGTATGCTCAAAGGTGGAGGCGCCTTGCTGCTCAAGTTATTCCCTCTATGACTGAGTCTGAGATGGTGATTACCTTCATAGACATTCAAGAGGCTCCCTTCTAAGAGAGAGTTTTAGCTGACATTGGCAAACCATTCTCTTAAATGATCAAAAATGGAGAAAATGACCGAGATGGGATTGAAGTCAGGAAAGATTCAGACTTTGTCGCTCTCAAAGCTGTAGCTGAGCACGTCAAGTCTGGAAGTTATGGAAACAACCCTCGGAGGTCCATAAGAAGAAAGAGGAGGATGTTTTCTTGATACTACAAGGTCAGAAAGGCAGTCAAACCTGTCTATTCAAGGAGAAATGTGACGATTTGATTGTTTGAGTTGTGATTCTGGGGACAAAATTCTTGTAAAGAGGGAATAATGAACAATCTGGAATTTTCAAATTGTAATAATTAAATATTTATTGAATTATATAAATATTTATTTGATGTGTTTATTGTTGAAATTGATGAAATAAATATTTTATTGATGTGGTAATTATTAGTAAATATTTATGAATTAAATTATTAGATAATATTTCTAATTAAATTAATTTATAATTTAGAGAGTTGTAATATAATATGAGAGGTTAATTGTTGTTGAATTTAATAATTTAAATTAGTGTGTTAAGTTATTAAATAAAATTATAAAGAAATTATAATTTTGTGATAATTATTTAAGTGGAATATTTATTTAAAATATAGTATGGTTGATTAATTTATTGATTAATGTTGGATATGGAAATCCAAATAAATAATATGTGATTATAAATTATAAAACTAAATTGTTTATTAAAATAATTAAAGTAGTTTTAAATGGTTTAACCCAAACAAGGCCTAACGATATTAAATCTTTATTTTAAAGACTTTTTGCCAAACAAAGTCCTTATGGTTTTGGATTTTCAAAATTTGAATTATAACAATATAAATAAATAAATAAAAATAATATATCTATAATATATACATTAGTTTGTAACTGATATTACAATTAGTAGTAGTATTAAGGTTATATCAGTGTTTGTATTACAACGCATATCAGTTGGGTTTTGGCCATTTGATAAGTCTGAGAGTTCAGAGAGAAACCTGAGATAAAGCTTGAGAGAATTGTGAAGAAGTTCTGAGTTTTCAAAGTAATTAGCAGTGATTAGCAAGGATTTCTTAAGCAACAAAAGGTATTAGTACATAACCTTAGTGTGTGTGTTGTGTGTGTGTATATATATAGTATATGTATGCATATATGAGTTACGACAAAATTTTGTTTATGTTCTGTGAATTCTAATTCTCTCAAAATGTTGTTATGTACTAAATTATGGTGGTTATATATGATATAATGCTAGAGTTTATGTCTAAACAAGGAAATTGCATGCTAATTTCAGATAACAGTAGGAAAAATATTGACAGTGTATGTTTGTATGAATATTTTCTTATGCAGCTTATGTAAGTATCAATTTTGATGGTCAATTCGTATGCTAAACTGCAAATTGAAGCTTGTTTATGCTAGTTCATTAACAAACGAGGATATGTAACTGAACGATGTGATTTGGCGAGGAATTGAAACAAATCAGTGTCATTTTTGGGAAGAATGTCAAAAAAATTGAGTTTTATATGAAAATGAGAAATATGAGAAATTAACCTAGTATAGTTATTGTTAAATTGTTCTAATTGGTTGAATATGTTAGCAATCATGTTTGTGATGGTTCTGTACCAATTTGTATATGTTAATTTCACTATTTTGTGGGTGAAAATTCGAAGTTTGTTGGGCTAAAGTCGGTACTGTTCATAGCCGTCTCTGCCTCTGTCTGTGCACCAGCGCAGCTACGCTGGTGCCAAGGCTAAAAACTGCGCCATACACTGATCTGAGGCAGAGACTTCTGCTACTGCTGCAGTTCTTGGATAGCATCATACTTTCGTCTAAGGTTATGTTAATGTGTCAAACATGTATTAAGAAGTTTAAAACAAAATCGTGATATGTAATTGATAAATTCAAAGTTTCGAATGATTAGTAAGTGATGAACGTGGTATATTAGAACTTAGTGAGCATGATGAATAGTAAACAGGTGTTGTGAAGGTTAACACTTGAAATCTCTGATATTTGTATGGTAGTATAAGACTAGTGCTAAAATAATAAGTCTAACTAGAAATGCGTATTATGTTGGAATATGAATGTTAGTATATCTAATATATATTGTGGTTCTAATACTATGTGTAGGTGAACATGAGTTTTAATATTATAGCTTACGCTCGAAGTAAGTTCTTAACTCTACTTTTATAATAATTGTGCAAGTTTATAAACTTATCTTTTACATTGAGCAAGCTCTCTAATTCTATTTTTACCAATTGAGCAAATTTCTAACTTTACATTTTCGTTGAGCTAGTTCATTTATTACATTGTGCAAGTTTATTCTTACGATTGAGCAAGTTCTTGTATTGTCTATGATTTCTAAATCTTATTATGATATTGAACAAGTTATTCTTGTCTTTAACTTGTTAATTAGCATGCAAGTTTATATAATCTGATATACTGATGTTGAATAGTTTTATTGTTCAAATTGCTATTCGTTATGCATGCTTAATATTCAATTCTAAATAACCTTGGCTTAATATTATTCAAGCAAGGTATGTAATAGTTATTCAATATTTATTCTTTTAGATATTCCTAAAGCATAACTTTAATATACAATGTTAATTCACTTATGATTATTCCATAGCATAATGTGATTTCCGTTTATTCAACTAATCCTTAGTTGATGTTCGTTGAATTCTCTAAATACCTTGAAATGTATCCAAACCAAACTTACTTTGGTGCGAACTTGAAATCTAAATACTGAGATGAACAAACCCTATTATTAGGGGTTTATGCTTAGCGTTGAAATGTTTGTGCACAATACATTGTACGAAGGGCTGATCCCCCCAAGTACGTGGAGTCCTTATAGTCTCATGACTATTAAATTTTAAGTTGAAAGAGTACTTATAACTGTAGACATGGTTCGTGGTCATTAGACCCTCAGTTGTATAATTCATAATGTTAATAGAACCTATAATTCAGTTCTATTGAGCCTATTATTTGGCAGTTATGTAAAGTTTTATTCAATTTCATTTTCAAGTGAGCCTTGTTTGCTCACTCTTGCTTATATAAACATTACAGCTAAATTTGAGAAGGTCGACCTACCTAGCACCAGTAAGGGAAAGAGAAAGATGGACAAGTATAGAAGACTTGTAACATTTTGATATTTTATTATCAGACTTTATTTGAAATATTGTAACGAACATATTTAAATTCCGCATTTGAATGATGTATTTAAATGTTAGATAAATTGGGAGATTTTATTAATGTAATCCCTTAAGGGAAGGTTTATTATTCAATTTTATTATGATTGGGTAGTTATATATAAATGTTTTGATTAAGAGAACGCCAAATCTTGAGGTAATGAAGTACCGGGATTTTGGGGGTGTCACAAAGAAACTACCCCCCTTTTCCATCTCAGTCTTCAAACCCTCCATTGCCAAAAGGTGGAGAAGTTAGAAGAACTCGAGCGTTCACACCTTTAAGGGACTCGCTCGAGAACATTCTCAATCTTCTGACAACTCAGAAGAAAATTACCCATCTTATTCCACCGGTCAACCCGAGTGGGAAAGGCTTCAATGCTAGTCGGAAATGTGTATATCATGCGGGAGCTCCGACCATGATACTCACGATTACCGGGCCTTGAAACACACGATCTAAGATTTGATTGATAATGGTGAGATGTGGTGACTAAACCCGACCAACCCCAGTGCAATACAACCCTTTTCCCAACACACAAGAAGAGAAGGTTAACATGATTAATTGGAGTAGTGGTCAGACTTCCCACTCAAGTGGTAGATCTTCCCAAACCAGCAAGAATTGGTGCTGATAAGCGAAATTGTGCACAGTTCCATTTTATGATGGAACGGAAAATGAAGACTCTGTGTGAGCAAGTCAACCAATTTAGCAGAACTGGTGGTCCAAAAGCACCAAGTCACACGTCAATTATTCATCCAGGAAGCATGCTAAGCGTTTCCTCTTGTTACAAACAACTCTACCACATACTCTAAAAAGCTAGAGGATAACATTGTAAAAAGAGCAAATCCAAAGCCCGTCGGGATTTCTCCAAATAAAAGGGAATTTATGTACCTAGGCCAACCGTGGAAGAGATATTGAGATGCTAATTAATGAAGGAAGAATCACAGCTCTGCTACCCTAATTAGCCTGCGTTCAAGACGGTTTGATTTTTAATGGAGTGTGCCAATATCACTTCCACTCTCGCGGTCACAACACTGAAGAATGCTGGGCACTCCACCACCTTATTCAGAATTTAATTGACAGCGGTGTCCTGGAAATGACAGGCGATAAGGCTGTAGTACTAGAGAGTGGGGACGCGTTTCCTATAAGTGGAAGGAAAGTCGTAGCAGTCATATCTTCTGAGACAGATTCAACTACCCCCTCACATACAATTCAACCTATTCATCTCTAGGGTATTGAAATTCCTTTGAAAATGGATGCGCCAGAGCCAATCATCTTACCATGCAGACCGCAATATCCTGTTGTCAGCCTACAAAAAGTTCCATGGAATTATGGAGAGGTTGAAGGATATACATCCCACACAACTGTTGCAGTGTCGAAAGAGAATCCACTGTATCTGTGACACCCCCAAATCCGGATACTTTATTCCCAAAAGTTTTGGTGTTTCACGTCATAAAACATTCATATCTAAATACCCAATCATAATAATATTTAATAATAAACCTTCACATTAAAGGATTATATTAATAAAAATCTCTCAGGTTATCTAACCTTCAAATACAAACATCATATGTGGAAAATTAAACAACTTCATTACAATAATTAAAATAAAGCCTGACAACAAAATGTCAGCATGTTTACAAGTCTTCAATACTTGTTCATCTTTCCTTTTCCTTTACTGGTGCTAGGTACATCGACCTTCTCAACTTTAGCTGTAATATTTATATAAGCAAGAGTGAGCAAACAAGGCTCACTTGGAATGACAATGAATAACACTTTACAACAATTTCCAAAAAATAGGCTCAATATATCTGAGGGTCATATGACCATGAACTACATTTATAGTTATAAGTAATCTTTCAACTTAAACTTTAACAGTCATAAGACTATAGGGACTCCTCGTACTTAGGGGGATCAATCCTTCGTACAATGTATTGTGCACAAACATTTCAACGCTATGCTTAAATTATCCCCTATATTAGGGTTGTTCATCTTAGCATTTAGAATACGAGGTCCGCACCAAAGTAAGTTTGGTTTGGATAAGTTTCAAGGTAATTAGGTTTAACGAACATCAACTAAGGATTAGTTGAATAAAAAGGTAATAACATTATGTTATAGAATAAACCATAAGTGAATTAACATTGTATACTAAGGCCATGCTTTAGGAATAATCTAAGATCATAAGCATTGAATAACATAACTTACCTTGCCTTGCACAATATTAAGCTAATGTTATTTAGAATTGAGTACTGAGCATGCATAACAATAATAATTGAACGATAAAAGGTGTTCAACATTAGTATATCAGAATGTAGAAACTTGCATGCTAAATAACAAGGTAAAGATTAGAGTAACTTGCTCAATATCAAGAGATAAGGTTTAAGGAGCTTGCACAATATAAATAGAGTTACGAAACTTGTACAAAGGAAGTTTTAGAGTTAGAAAACTTGCATAATCGTATACAAGCTAGAGACAAGAAACTTGCTCAATATAAGAATAAGGTTTAGGAAACTTTCCTTGCGTGTAGGCTAACCCGTAATAGTTTGATTCACAATATCCTAATCACATATCATTAGGATACAATTAGTCTCTACAGATACTCTATATAAAAATAAGTACCTATTTCATGTATGGCTTGATTTTGAACCACATAAACATGTTACAATCAATAATAATAATAATAACACTCGTTTAAGTATTAATAATATGCTCATTCTTAGCACTATAATACCACATAACAAAATTATATTTTTAACAGTTATAGTATTGCATTATATCAACAATTACAGACTCTGTGTAAAAGAAAACTCATTTATGGCCATACTGCTAACCGGCGCTGCGACGCGAAGCACATGCCATGGGCCGGCGCTACGACGCGAAGGTCGGGGCTGCGGCTCTGACTTTGGCGCTGAGGCGCGAATTTTAGAACTGGGGCGCTGATTTTGGCGCTGAGGCTCTGAATTACAAAACCGAACACGAAGAGCAGAACAAGCTAAGTTTCTGTCTGTATCTTAATTTCTAACACCATTTATCATGTATAACTTATGTAAATTACACATAACCTTTACCCATCATACATATACTAATTTAAAACAACTAAACAACAATTTAGAAATATTAAATCCTTGAATGCCATGTTTTAAACCCAAAACTCCATTTTTTTAACATTGTTTGACAAAGTTAACATTGTAACTCCCTATTATATCCCAATTGATTTTTTTGAACTACATTCTTTTTATTTCTTAACAATTAACATATTCAGGTTCAATTTCACAATTGGCTCACAATCAATACTAATTTTGGTACTCCTACAAAACCATGTTGATACATATATTCAATGTAAAACCATTTTCTTCCTTTTTAAACATAATTAGCATACAATTTCTTATCTAACAATAAACTCTAGCAGTACAATTACTTACAACTGTAATAATTCAGTTTATACAACATTTCAAGAGAATTTGGATTCATAGAGAATTTTATACTACGATGAAACTCAAAAACATAGAGACTTAGGAGTTATGTCGTAAACATATATATATATATATATATATATATATATATAGTTATATATATATATATATATATATACATATATTATTAAGTATGTAACATACCATTTGTTGCTTTGACAATTCCTTGCTAACCTCTGAGAATTGCAACTTCACAATACTTTTTCTCCTCTCAACTCACTCTAGTCTCTCTCAACTTTTCTCTCTGAAAACCTTCTTCTTAGGCTTAGCAATTAACTAGAATGCGTATACAAAACCTAACTAATAATCAAGTATGCGTAAAATAAAAGAAACTGATATGGCCATAATAAGCCTAATATATAATATCAGTTACAAAATATAACGTATATGTTATAATATATTTTATTTATTATTTGATTTATTTATTTATATTATTTAAAAATTCAAAATTCAAAAATCCAAAAGCCATAAGGCTCTGTTTGGCAAAACTCTTTAAAAATTAAGACTAATATCTTTAAGCCTTGTTTGGCAAAACTAAATTAAACTCCTTTAATTTATTTAATACCCCATTTATAGCATAGTTATTTGTCACACTTTTATTACCAAATTAAATAAAAAATATTATAATAATCCATTTAATCCATATCAACTCTCTAACTTAATTTATTAATTAAATTAGAATATTATCTCATAATAATTAATTTCCTTAACTCCTTAATTAATTATTTAACATATAATTAACAAATCAAATCAAATCAAATTAAACAAATATTTATTCAATAATAAACACATCCATTAAATATTTATATAATTCAATAAATATTTAAAAATTCTGGATTGTTACAGTATCTTCCCAACGGGTGATGAAGTCCACCATCAAATCAAAGGGGAAAGTTCCCATGGAGAAGATTGAACAATTCCTCCATACTATGGGACATAATGAAGCTAAGGTGATTTTAAGTTTGAAAGAAGCTCCACAATAGGTTTTCATACTGGATTGGTATTCTCCTTAGAGGATCACCTGAATGTATTACTGAGAGTTTTAGAAGAAGCTACCATCATCTGGTTGATCACATTTTAACAACAATGTGATATCTTTCACTGATGACGACATACCTCCGAAGGGACTAGTCATTGCAAGCCGTTGCACATAGCGATTATGTCCTCCAGATACGTGGTCGCATGAATATTGATAGATGGAGTTTCCTCCTTAAACATATGCCCTTATGACACCTTAGAGAAGATGAATATCAATCTCTACAGAATCTGAAGAAGCCATACAATCATTAAGATTTCGATGGATCCCGACAAAATGACGTCGGGGAGATTGAGTTACCTGTGGAGATTGGTCCAAAAACATTCTGCATAATCCATCATGTGCTCACAATAGATATAAGATATAACCTGATCTTGGAAAGACCGTTGGATTTATGGTTGGAGCAGTCCTATCCACCCTGCATCAGCAGCTTAAATAATCATTAATAACATCCTAGTCACTGTTAACGCTTGAGCCAAAATGTCCTAAAGAAGTGACATCTCGTTTATCAATTTTAATTCAGAAGTTGAGCCTGTCAGCTTCTATGCCCTAGAGGCTTGAGCACACCTCACTACCATCCCTTTGGGCTCCACCTCTGATACCCAAAGTTTCCCGCTGAAGTAATGTGCGGCTAACTACCACGAAATGTATTCTTTGAGTTATCAACATGGACAAAGGAGTTGGGCCAAGCTCCATCAGGGCATCATAGCGGCCCAATTCAAGTTCCCAGTCAAACATGGACAGCTGGACTAGGTCTATTCTGCTAGCTTCCGTCCCATGAATCCTCACAAACACAAACACTGTCTTCTTTTTTAGCCATGCGGCGATTGCTCTGCACCTACAATAGCTGAATTATACAAACGTCATTAAAGGTTCATGCACATGTGATGACTATGTTTATTTCCTAAGCTGATACCGGTCAAGGGATAAGAAGTCTGATACCAAACTCCAGAGGTGGAGGAAAAAGAATCGGAGGCGTAAGCGGACATTTGCAGACGTACACTTATCAAAAATACGCATCATAGTCCCACATGGACAGTACAAATAGAGTCACCAAGACGATGATTGTCCGATTATCATGTCATCATTCGGGAGAGGAGGACGACCCAACCCCTTCATCATAGCCGTCTACCAGGACTTCACCCTTGGCAATTGGAGCATCACTCTTTGCATTTGCCGTCGAGGGTAAAAAGGGCAGAAACTCTTTCTGCTTGAGAGATAACAATAACTGCTTAATTTCTGTACAGTATTAATAGTTATTTTGTTATTACATGCTAACACTTTGTATGATTAAATAGTTTCATATATTAACGTAAAAACATTTGTTTCAGGACTCTAAAGTTAGATGTGCCTGTACTTGCTGATGGGTGTGCCTTTCTCCACAAGGACTATAACTTTGACGTAAAGTTTTACTCAGACTTGATGGAAATACAAGAGGACATTGAGATACTCGAGAGATCAAAGAATGGGTCAAAGATAAACCCAAGCCAAATCTTGATCAACCCACCTATTTTAACCTCGGAACCTTAGAAAACCCCAAACAAATCCAGATTGGTACGGACATCACTCCAAACAAAGGAATGACATGGTTATTCGATTGACCTAATTCCAGGATGTGTTTGCATGGTCTCATGAAGATATGGTCAGTTTGTCTACTAACATTGTTATCATCGCCTAACCATCAAAGAGGGATTCAAGCCAGTTAGGCAGAAGCTCAGGCGATTAAAACCTGAGTAGAGTTTAAAAGTTAAGAAGAAATTGTGAAACAATTTCAAGCCGACATCATCATGGTGTGAACATACCATGAATGGATATCCAACATAGTCCCCGTGCCCAAACCGGGGGGGGGGGGGGGGAAGGTGCGAGTTTGCGTGGATTATCGGGATGTGAATAAAGCTTGCCTAAAAGATAGCTTCTCCTGCCATTCATCCACATCCTCATTGACAATACTGCTAAATACAACATGTACTCCTTTGCTGATTGCTTTGCAGGGTACCATCAAATCAAGGTTGTTGAAGAGGATCATGAGAAAACTGCATTCATCACTCCTTGGGGAACCTTTTGCTATAGACGGTTGTCATTCGGGCTCATTAATGTCGGAGCTACCTACCAATGAGCCATAATGGCTCTTTTCCATGACCTAATACATAAGGAGATAAAGATCTATGTGGATGACATCATTATCAAGTCCCGGAGGGAGGAAGACCACTTAGACCATCTCAAAAAGCTCTTCAACAGGTTGCGTAAGTACATCTTGAAGTTGAATCCAGCCAAGTGCGCCTTTGGCGTTAAATCGGCAAGTTGCTAGGTTTCTTAGTCAGCCACAAGGGGATTGACCTGGATCCCACCAAAATCCAGGCCATTACGGAAATGCCCATTCCTCAGACAAAGAAGGAAATACGGGGATTTTTGGGAATAATCAACTTCATTAGCAGATTCATCTCCCAACTCACAGTAACATGTGAGCCTATCTTCAAGTTGTTAAGGAAGAACTCCTCGATGAAATGGAATGATGAGTGCTAGAAGGTCTTCCTTACAATCAAAGAACAACTAGTCAAAGCTCCTATTTTGCTACCACCTAGGGATGATGTTCCCCTGTTCATGTACCTATCCATCAATGACAATTCCATGGGCTGCATGTAGGGACAGAAAGACGATAGAGGCCAAGAGTAAGCTATCTATTACCTCAGTAAAAGATTCAGCTGCAGTGGACACAAGTACACTCTGATTGAGAAAACTTGTTGTGCTTTAGCATGTGCTTCCATAAGGTTACAACATTACCTCCATGGTCACACAACCCATCTCATATCCGCGTAGATCCTCTCAAGTACGTGTTCAGTAAACCCATGCTTAATTGCCGATTGTCCAGATAGCAGTCGATCCTACAATATATTGACATCGTCTACGTGACACAAAGTCTGTCAAAGGTCAAGGAATTGCGGATCAACTTGCTATCGCACCTTCAGGGGATTTTAAACCCTTAGAAACATACTTCCCCAATGAAGGGGTAATGACAATTCAGCAACACCATCAGGACGATACACACCAATCATGAAAGATGTTTTTTGATGGAGCTATAAATATGGTAAGCTCCGGAGCAGGAGCAGTTCTAGTATCCGGTACTGGGGGGCATCATCCCGTCGTCGTCAAATTGTAGTTTGCCAACACCAACAACATAACTGAGTATGAAGGCTGTATAATGGGGCTAAAACTTGCCCAATCAATGGGCATCAGACAGTTAACTATCTTTGGGAATTCTAAATGGTAATTCGATAAACCACATGAATCTGTCACACCAAAGAGCTATATTTGTTGCCTTACCATCGACAAGTTCTACAGATGGCTTCGGAGTTTGAAGAAATATCATTCCTCCATATTCCTCGGAATAGGAATGACTTTATGGATGCGTTAGCAACCTTGGCCTCCTTGATCAACATACTTAACAAGGAAAACATGCCAACCCTCATATTTGCCCAACAAAAGGCACCATCCTATAGGAATTACATTGGAGAAGTATCAGATGAGCTACCTCTCATCCAACACCCTTGGTATCAATATATCAAGGAATACTTACAAGATGGATCTACACCCGCTGAGGCGAGCCCGACTGAAAGAAGGCGGATCCATCAACTGGCTATGAAATTTTACCTGAGCGGAGAAAAACTCTATAAAAGAGATGCAGGACTAGGTCTCCTCAGATGTCTGGACAAGGACCAAGCTCAGAGGCTCATGGATGAAATCCATAGTGGAGTATGTGGCCCACATATGAGTGACCCCCTATTTGAAAAAGAAGATCCTCAGAACAGAGCATTACTGGCTCTATCTCAAAGCTGATTGTGATGATCATGTCAAGAGATGTTATCAATGCCAAATTTATAGGAATGCTATCCACACCCCTCCAAGGGAACTCCACAATATGAGTTCACCCTGGTCCTTCTTAATGTGGGGAATGGACGTAATCGAGCCCATCGAGTCCAAAGCCAATAATGGGCATCGGTTTATCTTCACCATGATCGACTACTTCACCAAATGGGTAGAAGCAGCCTCCTTCCCTAGGGTCACAAAAGAAGTCATCATTTCATTAATAAAAAACAATGTCATTTGTCGATATGGACAACCAGAGGTGATTGTGTCAAACAATGCTAAGAACTTCAATAACAAAATGATGGAGGAATTATGCAGTAAATTCCACATCAAACATATCAACTTCGTCATCTACCGTCCAAAGATGAATGGTGTTGTTGAAGCTGCTAACAAAAACATCAAGAAGATTATGTAAAAGATGTCCGCTAATCACAAAGGATGGTCTGACTTCTGCCTCTGACTCTATTAGCCTACAAAACATCAATGCACACTTCCACTGGGGCAACCCTTTACTTATTAACCTATGGGATGGAAGCAGTGCTCCCCATAGAAGTGGAAATGGAAGCAGTACTCCCCATAGAGTGTTGATAGACACTCAGCTGGATGAAGACCAATGGTTATAAGATAGGTATCACCAATTATCTCTAATAGATGAAAATCAAACCGCTGCTATCTTCCACGGTCAATATGTTATGTTTTGAATTATTATTAGTATTTTAGTATTTTTTAATTAACATTTGATGTAAATATGTTATGTTTTGAATTTTAGTATTTTGATTAAATGATGTAAATATGTTATACAACTTATTTTATTTAATTAGTTATTTTGATTAGTTAACAAAATAATTTGAATTTTATTATTTTGATTAAATGATGTAAATATGTTAGGCTTTTATTATTTTGAATGTTAATATTTTTTGTTTTGATTAAATGATATATATTATTTTATTTAGAATATGTTTTATATTTAAGCCTGCCATGTCATCACATTTTAACCCCGTTTGTCTTCTGTTAACGGCAGGGGCACGGGTGACCTGCCTTTTGAAACGTTAAGGGTACTTTTGGAAAAAAAATTAGTTTAGGGTGGAAGTGGGACATCCGTGTAAACATTAGGGGCATTTTTGAACCTTTGCCCTATTAAAAAGTATTCAATATAGTAAATGTTAGTATTAAACCATGCTGAATATAATGATGTAAATTTTTTTTGACTTTTGAGACAGTCAAATTGACGCCTTTTTCTGCTATTTCTTATTATATTTGAGGACAAATGAGAAAAGGTAAAAATGCAAAGCAATCTTGGTAATTAAACTACCTTTATGAATTGATGAATTTGACTTTTAATGCATATAGTATGTATATGACTGTGGACAGGTGTGCTATTGAATGGCCACCTAGTCATGCCTATGTGCACGTGGATAGTCCTATTTACAGAGGGGACTATGGCAATTTTTTTTGAAAATGTAGGAATTGAATAGTCATGAATTTTTTATTTTACTGTAGATGTATGTTAAAGTAATGCATGCATGCATGTAGTCATAAAATGCATTTTGAAAAGAAAGCTCCAGGTTAAAAATTGCCACATCCTTTCTGAGGTGATTTGGAGACTTCTATCCAGATATTATGGATTCGGATCAGCCTAGTAGTTCCTGTAGGACCACTTCTGGTGTACAGAGGAGGGCTTCTGAAGTTCCTCGACCCCGTTCTGTTAGACAGCCTTGTCAGTTGGTGGAGGCGGTGATACGTCCAGTCCAGGTTGATGTGCCGGACGTCGAGGACGAGTAGGAGGATGTTCCGGTTGTGGACCCTGCTCTTGTTGCACGTGTTCCCCGTAGGGACCTCCCGAGTATTCAGGTGGCAAATCCAGAGCTTCTGGGTGATTTGAGTAGACATCCCTCGATTGTACTTGTACGCCAACGATGTATCAAGTTAGATCTTAATCTTCCTTCTTTCCTATTGATGAGGAGTAAAGGATTTTGATGTTGATATGCATTTTATATAGGTTCCTGACTTTACACAGGCTCGAGGGAACTGGTTCAACATTCACTCCATGTACCAGGCTCTACATCTTGACTATAGAGCGATTGTGCATGACTGGGGATTTGGGGCGTTCTTTTCCATCCTTTCCCGTCGCTGTCCCTGGGGTTACCTCAGGGCATTCTCTAAGCGCTGGTTTCACCAGACTCAGTCACTCCATTTGTTGGACTGTGAGGTGATGATGACACCAATGGATTAGCGGTTTATTATAGGTATGGAGTTTGGAGGGGCACCAGTGCCTTGCATGGCAGATATTACCAATACTACCTTCAGATCCTTGTTAGGAGTTCCGGCAGAGGCCCTCAAGGGAAAGACCTTTCGTACGGGTCCTTTGAGCGTAGATGCTATGAGTTGGCTATTGAGTGAGCCCATACTAGTTGATGTCAGAGTCAGGGATCACATTCTTCAGTGATTATTCTTGATGATCATTAGGGGTTGCTTCATAGCAGATAACTCTTCTACAATGTCGTTTGCTTTGATCAGCGCTGCGCGACATGTGGACCGTATTGGAGAGTATGACTGGGGTTTCTATACCTTCGCCTATTTCCTTAGGGGCATGGATATTTATTTTCAGGGCTTGACTGAGGCTTGGTTAGGATTCTACCCATGTCTGCTGGTGAGTATTTTTCTTATAATTTCCCATGTATAGGTTAAGAGTGTTTACTGATAACAAATGTTTGCCTTTATATTGGCAGTTTTGGGCCTATGAGAAGCTTCTATGTTTGCGTTATGTGAGTGTGTTAGGTTTAGATACCTATCCATGAGGATGACGATGACATCATTCCATACTTGTGGAGGTCCCTGTAGCTGAGGGTTTTACTCATTGCCGCCTACAGCTGGAGTTGTTGACAGCTGACGTCATCACATAGATTCCATATTCTAGGGAGCACTTGGCCATTAGATTTGAGGATGGGTACCCGACTGGAGTCGATCACGTGATATCCACCCATAGGCTTCCTCTCTTCACTGATGGAGGATAAGAGCTCTATTTAGGAGAGCGTGTTATCAAGAGCACCACATGAGAGATCCGTATGCTGATCTTGCCTCCTGCCAGGCATTATTGGCCTGTGTCACAGTCACGCATCATTGATATCCTATTGTTGGGTGTTGACAGTTTTGCACTGTCAGAGGGTCCCTGCACTTAGGAGATGTTCCAGCATTGGTGGTCCCCTTGTACTATTGGAGCCCAGACCTGCGCCACTCAGTTCATGGGAAATATGGTTCCAGGATCCGTGATGATGATAGATTAGCTAGCCTATGTCCGAGATCTGACTCATTTGACACAGATTGACAGTTTGACCCAGCGACTAGACAAGGCACATTTCTTTATCCGGTATTTGGTCAAAGATCTGGCAGAGGCAGATTCGTTTGATCCTTCCAGCTCAGGTGCTGGCCCCTCAGATGATCCATTTGGCTTTGCCAACTTAGATTCTCCTTTGTATAGGCCTGACATCCCTGTTGATAGAGATCTAGTGAGTCGGGAGGAGTTACATCAGGTGGACATGATTGATGATGTAGATTTTGACACCATTGTCTTCTTCTGATGTGTATTCTCGTTATCTCTTTTGATAGGCATCTGTTATATATTGGGTGGCCGTGCCTCATTCTCGCTATATCTTTTGATAGGACTCTGTTAGTAGTAGGGCGTCTATGCCCCATTTCCCTGTATTTTTAGCTGTACAGAGATGATGTATGTAGATGATGATATACTTAGGAATGTATGTACAGTTTTTCATTCCCTATATCATATTGCCATCTGTTATCTGTAATGCATGTATCATGTTATGTCTATGTATGTATGTCTAGAGATATTCAGCATTGATCCCTGGATAATCTTATTATACGGCATACACAGATGTCTTCTTCGACAGTCAGCCACATAGAGCATACCCCACCATTATTGGTGGCATCACGTCTTAGATTGTGGTATGATAGTATGTCACCATCAGACAGGGTGACTGTAGATCAGCTGTTGCAGCATACTATGACCCTCTTGATATTTTAGGTTCCTGGATGATTTGTGGAGGGCATGTGGGATCATTGGGTACCGGAGAGGCATGTTTTCCAGTTTGGGACCCAGGAGTTGACTTCGACTCTGGAGGAGTATACACGTTTGACGATGCTGCCACTTGACAGACCTTGCGTGCAGATGGCTATTCGGGATATGAGTCGATAGTTCACGACTCTCACCGGCCTGAGGTGTGGGGTTGTGCAGGATGAGATCACATTCGGCCATGTGATATCCCATCATTTTCTGATTACAAAATTTGGCTCTGAGAACAGCTATGCTCGGAATTCTGGGGATTTCACCATACCATAGGACCAGTGGCATTTGGCCAGAGTGGATGCATTCTTGATGTGCATATTGGTGTATGTGTACATGCCACGATATATGGATGAGATGTGTGACAACCCCAAAATAGGTCCATTCCATCCAACCTATTCTGAGTCTCCAAATACATGGTACAGAAGCAACTACAACTTTATTACAACAATTATCGTTCAAAATACAACAACACATATGTTGTGAGTTTTGATACAAATATATATACCAATTGTGACTATTGACACCAACTTGGGTAGTACGTCACAATGACACCTTACATAAAGGTACAGTTAAAAACTGTTTTAGAAATTAAAACTTTTGGAAAGTACTCAAGGAAACCTTCGTATATGGGAGGCCATGCGTCTAGGTTATTATAGATATCATATGGCCACAGAATTATCCTTGGTTAACCCAATAAACCCCAAAGAAAAATGAGAAGATTACTATCATATTCTTTCTAATGGTGAGTCTTCTCTTGACATATCATTATCTCCACTGTCTCTAATTGAGAGTCTTACTTCAACCAAACACCAAGATCATATAGGTAGTGCTCGTAGATATACTCAGCAAGTGGATGAGCACAAAGTTGTCTTATGATGACTCGAGGTTGTATGTCATGAGACATCTTGTATGATTGTGGCAAAACACCCTTCCAACGTTGGGTTCGCCTCACCCTATTTGATTCACCAAATATAACTACTAAATAATGACCACCGTTCTATTCCCCTGTTACCCCTACTTGACCCAGCTACACTCTTATTACCTGAAAGGAATTGTGAAGCAAAAAGGTGAGCACAACTAGCTCAGTAAAAATATCATGACTAAAGATAATTAAATTATCCATAGCCTTCATCAATAATAAATCAGAGATTTAGAACATATGGTAGATGATAAAAAAATTCAACCATAGTTGCAGCGAAACGAGTAATCTATTAGAAGAGTCAAATAGACCATAAAGTCTATTATCTTCTTCACATTAAAAGTCCACCAACAATGTTTTATCCCTGTAACATTAATCACCACTTCCTTTCCACAATTATATGAATAACTCATAATCATAATTGTAATTCTAAATTCCTCTTCGCATCCAGGACGAAGATAATTTTCATCACATGTCTATCTGAAACATCAAATATCATGGTTATACCAAATCACAGTTCCTGTTTATAATCATACTAACAATTTCATCTTTGCACTACGGGCCAAAGATATTCATCAACAGACCATCTTTGCACTACATGCCAAAGATATTCAACAACAGGTAATCTTTGCACTACGGGCCAAAGATATTCATCAACAATTCATCTTTACACTACAGGCCAAAGATATTCCTCAATAGTTCATATTTGCACTACATGCCAAATATATTCATCAACAGCTCATATTTGCACTACAGGCCAAATATATTAACATCTCAAAGAAATATATAATCATATCAGAATTTGTATAAACAATAATTATAACCATGTTGATCATTTAACCTTTGCACTTAAGCTAAAGATATTCAATTATAAATTCAATGGTCATGATCATACCAGTCAACAATTCAACTTTGCACTACTGGCCAAAGAGAACCCATAGTCATGATTATACCAATAATCTACCCATCTTTACACTCAAGTCAAAGAAAAATTAATATCATCATTAGGGTTATAGAAATGTTATATATGATAATAAAAATAATATAATCAACATACAGATTTAATTTCAAGATTAATATTCATAACTTAACTATAATTTGGTTAGAAAAAGAAACCAATTTTATCATGAATAGTAACTTTGTGAATAATAATTCATGAATAGTAACTCATGAATAGTAACTCATGAATAGTAAACCCGATACAAAAGGTAGAAATTCCATAATAAAATCCATACCAATATTTCGGTATAATGATATTGAAATAACATTTCTTAAACTTATAAACAATTTATTTTAATTGTTTACACTTTACAAAAATAATGCATTTAATCATCCTAAAATTCCAAACTCATAAGATTTCATCACCAATAACCAAAACCCTCATCAAAAATCTGCATATACCTCATATAGGATTCTCAAGCCATAAAATCAAATTTAATGCAGTCTATAATCAAATTTCAGTCAAGAAATGGGGTCCACTGACACACAAAACTCGTGTTAATCATTTAATACAAGGCTGCGCCGTCGAACGAATATTCCCCAACAACAAGAATATTCCTCGACCAAACAAATATTCTCCGACAACAATGAGTATTTTATAACCACTTGCTTAATTAAAAATATTTGCGCATTTTACCCATAACTAACCACATTAATTAATTCAACCCTTACTATTTCAAAATATTAAATAGAAGAAATTAAATCTTCATTTATAAAAAGTTGGGGCCTTACATCTCTCACAAGATTTAAATTTTCGAATATTGCTGAGGAATTATATAGACTATTGTCTGTCATTTTCGCAAAGGTTTTATAAATATTCATCCGCAAACCGCATTGGTCTTATGAACATAGTGGGTAATTAGCATGTTCTGCCCTGTACTGGCCCAGTAATACTGGTTTGATATATTTCTCGTCTCTGCCGTAGGCACACAAATTTTTTCTCAGTCTTATCGGATTCTGCACCAAAACAATTTAGTTCGGGAAAATTTTCAAAGAACGCTTATAGTTTTCATAAAAGTTGGTCTAGACAAATCAAATAGCTTAGACTCATATCAGTAATCAGTTTCAATCGAAGTACGAATGTGTATAACTAAAACCCCGTTGTCAAATTAAAAATTTGAAAATTGTTTGAAAATGACGTCATGATGTCGTACTGTATTAACAGCCCATTTGAGGATGCCGTCATTGAGTGACTTTGTCATAACACATCATACAATAGCGGAACAACAATTTTAGATCAAATTCAGTACTAAGTATTCCTGTATTTACAACTCCATCAAATTTTTATCATCTCTGCACCAGGTTACATGGTACATAAGTGATAAATAAAAATATATTTTGATATTTCAAATCATTATCGTCTAGCCGAAACAAATAGCATAGACTATATTGTAAAACGTTCAAAAATCATTGTAAATTAATTTTATTATCTCAACAGGCAACGATGTGTCGGTGGCCCGAAGTCCACTCATACATAATGGTCACCAAGAGCTAAAAATTAAAATTCATTTTCAAAAGCACATAGTGCGTATTTAGCTTGATGTCAAAAATTTTGAAGTCTATCATTGCTAGAAAATTTGGAAAAAAAATCTATGTCTTCGCTAATGATCAGTTGCTTAATAATGCTATCTATTCATATTATCCTCGATACTCCTTTCACACATAACTATTCCTAGTTCGTCAAACCACACTCATGAGTTCATGAACTTTCCACAATAATATGAGTTTAAGAACTTGTCCTAGTCAGACCTTTAGCGTCCATTCGCTGAGGGGTTAATAAACATTTCATATAATCATGAGTCACGAATGTACCATAAGTATGAGTTTTAAGAACTCGTACTTAACCTTATATTATCTAACTATAGCCTATCTATCTTTTATACACATGAGAAAGGAATCACCTTCTCAACATGCATATAGAAAATAGTGCGACACAAATATTTCAATGATTATCAGTACCAGAAACTAAGTGGTTTTTACACCAAGTACAATTCCCCACCCATAACAAGGAATCATACAACTTAGCTGCTGACATGAGTCCTTAATTTAAATCCCCGCCTAATAACTCCATTCTCCATACGAATTTTGTTTAATCCGTATTCATAGTCCTTTCCTGAATCTTTACCAATTCATAGACACACAACAATCCTACTGTAAACTTTTTGATTATTCCCTTGATCCTTCTCCATACTATAACCTTAATAGATCACGGGGTGATCTCATCGTATATATTACGATTCATTTCTATACTATGATCGTTTTGTTTTATGATCTCATGTCCCTGTACTTTTAGTCTTTTAGACTTTATTTATTCGTCACTACTGTTCACTTTTATTATCATAGTTAGAGAACTCTGTATTGTATACCCCGCCGAGATTCATCTTTGAATCTTACCGACACACTAACTCTATTTGAGTTATTACTTAACCTAATCACTGCGGTTATTAATCTAAGGTATTCCTACCTAAGGTTCATAACTAACAACTTTGATACCAACTGTGAGAGCCCCAAATTCGGGTCACAAATCACCGCGGATCTGGTACAATCATTTCTATAACTATTGCGGAAGATATAAACATAAATTGTTTATACAATAAACTTTACACACTATTCCCCAAGGTCGAGTAACTTTAACTTATACACAATTTATAACATGTCTAACATATAACGTTATTATCATACTATACTATTACAATTTAGCTGCACATATAATCCCAAGCTGAACTTGGCTTTGACCCTTTCTTTATATCCGACGTATGCATCTTAATCTGCAATGTTTATCATGATATAGCAAGGGTGAGCACTAAGTTTACCCAACAAGTTTAAGTTTAATAAATTAAGAATATATTATGATTGAAAGAATTTTGAATAATAGCTGGCTAACATTCAAAAATATAATTGTGAATTAGCATGGACAAATTTCATAGCTGAACGAACATTGAACATGAACAAATATATCCGGACCGAATGTTAATGAAGGTGATCATCCTTTCATACCTCATAAATATATGCAAGGTGCACAAAGTGCGAATCAACAATTCATATATAGACATGGCAATCAGCAATGATTAACCACAAGTATATTTGAATAAACAACTCAAAGTTGAGTCAATGAAAAAAAAACTTGCCTGTTCCGTTGTTTACCGTTGCACATTTTATTTAGCTTTGTCTGAAAACCTAATATTAATAGTATAGATCTACAAATTAGAATAATAGCATCATAATATTTAAAATAACCTAAACACATTATCACATAATCCTATCAATCTATACAGCACATAAAACCTAACCTCAAGTCAAACTGTTATAGTCCGAGTCAAGTTTGGCACAATTCTGACATCCCGATTGCTTAATTGGACAAAAAATGAGTTTAAGTTCAATTAAACTCTACCTAAACACTTAAAAACTATCTTAGATAATTTTATTATCAGTCAAAATATTTTACATAAGCTCGTAATAATTTTCAGATAATTATTATCATTTATCACGAATTTTCAATCATTAATATCGTATTTATATGAATTAAATACCACATTATACCATTATCATTAATATTTATTTAATATTAAATATTAATAAAATATATGTCATAATATTATAACATATTTATAATATATCAAAGTATTTTTAATACCTTAAAATTATATTTATATGATTTTTAAACATTTAAATCCATTATTTGATAATTTTTATTAATATTAAATTATTAATATTTTCATGACAAAATATCAAAAGTTATATTTTATAACTTAAAATATTTTTATAACACTTAAATACTTTTTATATGATTTTTAAAACATTAATTCTATTTTTCTATAATTTATTTAATATATTTATTAAATAAATTAATTACCATTAATATTAATTAATTAATAAAATTCATCACATAATATTAAAAGTCATCAAAAATAACTTAAAATATTTTCTTATACCATAATATAATTTTTCATGATTTTTCAAGTATTAAAATCATTTTTAAGTAATTTATTTATTATTATAATTAAATAAATTAAATACCATTATTATTTCGAAAATATTAAATATTTATGAAATATATTCAGAATAATTAAAACTAATTTTAAGGCCTTACAATAATTTATTAGGAATTAAAAACCATTTTTTTCTATTTAATAAATAAAATAATTAATTTCCTAATTAAACTGTCGCTAAAGTGCCCTATAGCGACGAAACTGTCGCTATAGGTGTTCTTGAGTGTTCTTGGGCAAAAACCCAGTAACTCATGTCAGTGGACAAGGTGTCACGTTTGACCATCATTTGATCCATGATCATAATGTTTTCTGGCTAGACTAAAGTGTTTAGATTGTAGTGTAAATGTAATACTACCATCATCAATCAAGTTCATGACCAACACATATCGTATCTGAGAGATCTAAGCTCTCAAAATTGTTGTCAGACATGTTCTTCAATTTCTAGGTTTTCCAGAATTGAAGAACAGTCGAGGTACCTATTATCCAAATCTTGAATCATACGTTCTGGGCTTGCTATTTATGTTTTATTGGTTCAAACGTGTAATATCGATGTCAAGCAACAACAATACTTCAACAGACCAACATATCAACATCACAAGTAATAGATCTAGGCCGGTCAAAGTAGTGGTCAGGAACTGCCTTTGAAGTTTTATGGGTTACCCTGAATCATCGTCCGACAGTTTCGTTAACCCTACTTTGACCACCATTTAATCCGATTACGTGTATGATCTAGGAGTTCTAGAGGCAGGGATTGATAGTTCTAATGTCAGTCTACACAACCATAATAATAATATGGCCCAAACACTTAGTAGTCGTCAGATCGAGCATGCACCTGCAAAATCGCTATCAGAGATTTCTGGGTTTTTGGGTTACCCAGAAACCATTTTCCGTGCTCGGTCAACGCCTTTTGACCGCTTATAACTTTCAATCTACACATGATATAGACTTTATTCAAGTGCTAGATCAATGCCCTTACAACATACTACAAGTACAAACTTTTAAAACACAAAAACAAATAATAGGTAAATGATCTATGAGCCATGACATTCGGCTGTCAGGCCATGTTTTAGGGTTCATAGATCTATTTCAAAAATTTGATTTTCATTCATAAAGATGATATGGATCTAAGTTATTACAACCCAGATCACTGAATGACACCCTAATACATAACTTTATCTAACAAATTACAACATATAATGTAATATCACATGATTTTGAAATTTTAGGGTTTATACCTTTCTAAGGCTTGATCTTGAATTTGATCCTTGTGATCTGATCTTGGTATTCTAACACATGATCTTAGCTTAACTTTTTACACACTCTCACTCTACATTTCCAAATTTTAGAGAGAGAAGGGTCTTGGAGAAAATGAGAAGTAAAGTGGGCCTTTTCTCTCTCTTTAATCTATATAAATGTTGGATGTAATGTAATGGCTGGCATGAGGGGCTGATATTTGCTGATTTCAGTCATATGGGGTAGCTAGAGTTAGTCATCAACCCAATATCTTGGCAAGAATTGCAAGCTAACTAATAAAGAATGCTAAAATGGCAAAATGGTCATTTGATTTCCAATTTTAATGGCATACTTGGCAATTGTCCAAACCCTTAGGATTTAGGGTTTAACCTTAGGGTTTGGGGTTTTACCCTTAGGGTTTAGGGTTCTCTTAGTTTTTTGCAATTTAATTTCTAAGATTTCCGAATTTGGGTTTTCAAAATAGAAAATTAGGGTTTCTAAATTATAATTAGAATTTCCTAATTAGATTAGGGTTTCCTAATTACTTAGACTTGAAATTAGGATTAATGTTTCCTAATTAACATAAAGCTTTTTTAACTAGAAATTAGGGTTCCTAATTTTGCAATTAGGGTTTCTAATTTTACAAATTAGGGTTTTCTAACTAATTTTGTGAGGTTTTACCCTAATTAAGTTTATAATCAATACACTTAAGCCATTAAGTTCCCAATATAGGGTTTCCAACTTCCGAATTAGGGTTTCGGATTCCCAGAACTGAAATTAAGGTTTCCAGAACCGGTTTTTAGGGTTTCTTAGCAGTCATTAGGGTTTTCTAACTGAACGTTGACGTCCTTAATATAATATTAGGGTTGGCCACTGATATAGGTTATTTGGTCAACCCTTGACCTTTAACCACATACTGTACACATATACAACCATATACACAGAACATGTACATTTATAAACTTAATCCTGAATAATTTACCACAAAAATTTTAAATTCACAAAATTCCTTCTCGAAAATCTAAAATCCATTCACTTATTTTCTGTCTAGGTTTATTATTCAACCTTTAATCCATCATTTAAGATTTAAATAATTCTCTAAATTCTCGAGTTGTCACAGCTTTTATATATATGAAAATACTTATATATATAGATATATTATTATTATTATTATTATTATTATTATTATCGAGTTATCTCGATTGAGCCTGAATATAATATTCGAAGTGTTTATTGCTTTATATATATATATATATATATATATATATATATATATATATACATTTCTGTCAGGCCTGGAGTTTATTTCGTGGCCTTTTACTGCTTTATTTATATTTCGTCCCGCCTGGGGTTTACTTCGAGGCGGTTGATCGTTCACATATATATATATATATATATATATATATATATATATATATATATATATATATATATATATATATATATATATGGATCTCCATCCACAGCAACCGGTTGTTGGGGAGCAACCCCTTTTTGGCCAGCCGGTACAGCTTGTTAGGGCTTATAAAAAAAAAAAAATTCTAAGGCCGGTACAAGCTGTTACGGCTGGCCAAAAATGGGTTGCTCCCAACAACCGGTTGCTGTGGATGGAACCCCTATATATATATACAACTTTTATATATATAACTGTTTACAGCTTTCATACAAATTTCTACATCATGTGAGCCTAGGAATCATGTGATCATAGATTCAGTCTACTGAATCTAGATTCGGTTCCCGTGATGGACATTTCCAGCTGTACATAGCTTGTAAATTATGCACGGTGTCTATATGTCCTTAGATGGTTCTCATGCCCACAAGGAATTCCACACTGCTTTTTATCTTGTTTTCTCGAAGATGCTTCACATCTCGAAAATAAAAGCAACTAAGCCGAACACATAATAAAATAGAAGTATCAAAGGCCTCAATTACTATTGAGCACAAGGGTTTGAAAAACCTCTTTTACAAAACGTCATTGCTATATCTTGTTAAAATTGATCTTTTATACACAATTCAAACCCTTTGTCTATAGGTGCAAACGAGACATATCACTACTTCTAGATAATGGTACATTGATCTACACACATACACACATTCAGATAACAATTAAATTGAAAAGTGGCGGTCACCGGGACAACACGGATGTCGGGGGGAGCCTAACACATTCCCTCCACAAAATCAAGCCCCCGGACCCTATCAAATCTCGGTTTCACAAACAAGTTAAATAGTGTCACATCACTAGGTCAATGTGCAAACCTTTTCTCGATTGAGTTGGTGCAACCATTTAAAAATACCAACTGGCAACTCTTACAGTCCAACGTCGACATATACATGTCTAACCTTTTCACAACATGTTTTTTTAAATAAATCTCACCTAACATGAGAACACTAAAAGACAAGAACAAAAAAGGGACAAATAAAAATCCTGACATCGACAGGTGGCGACTTTGCTGGGGACATCCAGTAAGAGGGCTTAAGCCGCTACTATAAAATTTTCAAAACTGTTATCTGCTTGCGTGTGGATGTTGCATTTACATTTGAATGAATGTGTACGAATGCATTTACTTATTTCACTTAGTGCTTCACACCATATCTGCTTGTGATATTAGTGCTTCGCATATGTCATCATCCATACGGTGAGACACGTTGTATGTGAATATATGTTGTGTCGTTCCTCCACTAGGAGGCTATCTTGTCGGTGTTTGATTGCTGGACTCATAGGAAGACTAATTCCAACGAGACATAGGAAAGGCACCACCCAAATTCGCTCCAGTTAAAAGACCGGATTAACTTTCCGTCGAGTAAATTGCGATGATTTGGGAACCTTCATGCCAAAAATCCGCGAGATAAGTCAGTCTCTGATAAACCAAACACGGAGGAAAGTCTCTTCATGCTTTCACATTCTAATTACTTGTAAATTCAATTACATGTAATTTCATTTTCATGTCAATCTCAATGTAATGGAAAATATGAGGAAAAATATGTATATGCATTCCCTTTATATCAAAACCTGACATATTATCTTGTCAACTGACATCCGTTTTGCAGGAAAATACTCCTAAACAGACACAATACGTAAAATTTCTTCATTTACTAAGATTAAACTACATAAGTCTTTTTGTAGGAATATAATTGGGTCCAGTAACCTGTTCCAAATCTAAAAAGGCAAAGAGCTTACATCCAAGCATGGCTTCATCTGGCCAGTCTAGTCCTACTCTTGTTTCTCGTGAGGAGTTCGAAGGACTAAGCAACCAAATTACAGAGTTGGCTGTTCTGCTTAAAGAACTACACAAGTCTACTCAGGGTCCATGAATGCCCGTACATATAGAATCCTCTGCACAAGGAGGAACTCAGGGAACATACAATCAAAACCCTATACCTGAATCTCAGTTGGATACAACCAACAAAATTCCTTAAAATACTCATCTCAAAGAAGATCCAGACATCGGTGATATCAGGAAAAAGGTCCTACAAATGGAAGAGACCATTCGGTCTATCAAAAGAATTAGAACACACGGGAGTGTTTCATATGTAGACCTTTGCATATTCCCTGGAGTGCATTATCCAGAGAAATTCAAAGCTCCTGACTTTGAAAAGTATGACGGGTAAGGAGATCCTTACACACATTTAAAAGTCTTCATTGGGGAACTCGGATCTTATACCGAGGATGAAAAGCTTAGAATGCAGCTTTTTAGAAGAGTTTAACTGGTGAAGCTAGATCATGGTATACCAGATTAGACAACTCAAAAATTCATAGATGGGAGGAGCTAGCTCATGCATTCCTCAGTCAGTACAGCTTCTAAACTCAGATGGCTCCTGACCGGTACCAAATTACCAAAGTCAAAAAGCAAGCTAGTGAGTCTTTCAGGGAGTATGCTCAAAGGTGGAGGCGCCTTGCTGCTCAAGTTATTCCCTCTATGACTGAGTCTGAGATGGTGATTACCTTCATAGACATTCAAGAGGCTCCCTTCTAAGAGAGAGTTTTAGCTGACATTGGCAAACCATTCTCTTAAATGATCAAAAATGGAGAAATGACCGAGATGGGATTGAAGTCAGGAAAGATTCAAGACTTTGTCGCTCTCAAAGCTGTAGCTGAGCACGTCAAGTCTGGAAGTTATGGAAACAACCCTCGGAGGTCCATAAGAAGAAAGAGGAGGATGTTTTCTTGATACTACAAGGTCAGAAAGGCAGTCAAAACCTGTCTATTCAAAGGAGAAATGTGACGATTTGATTGTTTGAGTTGTGATTCTGGGGACAAAATTCTTGTAAAGAGGGAATAATGTAACAATCTGGAATTTCAAATTGTAATAATTAAATATTTATTGAATTATATAAATATTTATTTGATGTGTTTATTGTTGAAATTGATGAAATAAATATTTTATTGATGTGGTAATTATTAGTAAATATTTATGAATTAAATTTATTAGATAATATTCTAAATTAAATTAATTTATAATTTAGAGAGTTGTAATATAATATGAGAGGTTATATTGTTGTTGAATTTAATAATTTAAATTAGTGTGTTAAGTTATTAAATAAAATTATAAAGAAATTATAATTTTGTGATAATTATTTAAGTGGAATATTTATTTAAAATATAGTATGGTTGATTAATTTATTGATTAATGTTGGATATGGAAATCCAAATAAATAATATGTGATTATAAATTATAAACTAAATTGTTTATTAAAATAATTAAAGTAGTTTTAAATTGGTTTAACCCAAACAAGGCCTAAAGATATTAAATCTTTATTTTAAAGACTTTTTGCCAAACAAAGTCTTATGGTTTTGGATTTTCAAAATTTGAATTATAACAATATAAATAAAATAAATAAAAATAATATATCTATAATATATACATTAGTTTGTAACTGATATTACAATTAGTAGTAGTATTAAGGTTATATCAGTGTTTGTATTACAACGCATATCAGTTGGGTTTTGGCCATTTGATAAGTCTGAGAGTTCAGAGAGAAACCTGAGATAAAGCTTGAGAGAATTGTGAAGAAGTTCTGAGTTTTCAAAGTAATTAGCAGTTGATTAGCAAGGATTTCTTAAGCAACAAAAGGTATTAGTACATAACCTTAGTGTGTGTGTGTGTGTGTGTATATATATATATATATGTATGCATATATGAGTTACGACAAAATTTTGTTTATGTTCTGTGAATTCTAATTCTCTCAAAATTGTTGTTATGTAACTAAATTATGGTGGTTATATATGATATAATGCTAGAGTTTATGTCTAAACAAGGAAATTGCATGCTAATTTCAGATAACAGTAGAAAAATATTGACAGTGTATGTTTGTATGAATATTTTCTTATGCAGCTTATGTAAGTATCAATTTTGATGGTCAATTCGTATGCTAAACTGCAAATTGAAGCTTGTTTATGCTAGTTCATTAACAAACGAGGATAATGTAACTTGAACGATGTGATTTGGCGAGGAATTGAAATCAAAGTGTTCATTTTTGGGAAGAATGTCAAAAAAATTGAGTTTTATATGAAAATGAGAAATATGAGAAATTAAACTAGTATAGTTATTGTTAAATTGTTCTAATTGGTTGAATATGTTAGCAATCATGTTTGTGATGGTTCTGTACCAATTGTATATGTTAATTTCACTATTTTGTGGGTGAAATTCGAGTTTGTTGGGCTAAAGTCGGCTACTGTTCATAGCCGTCTCTGCCTCTGTCTGTGCACCAGCGCAGCTACGCTGGTGCCAAGGCTAAAAACTGCGCCATACACTGATCTGAGGCAGAGACTTCTGCTACTGCTGCAGTTCTTGGATAGCATCATACTTTCGTCTAAGGTTATGTTAATGTGTCAAACATGTATTAAGAAGTTTAAAACAAAATCGTGATATGTAATTGATAAATTCAAAGTTTCGAATGATTAGTAAGTGATGAACGTGGTATATTAGAACTTAGTGAGCATGATGAATAGTAAACAGGTGTTGTGAAGGTTAACACTTGAAATCTCTGATATTTGTATGGTAGTATAAGACTAGTGCTAAAATAATAAGTCTAACTAGAAATGCGTATTATGTTGGAATATGAATGTTAGTATATCTAATATATATTGTGGTTCTAATACTATGTGTAGGTGAACATGAGTTTTAATATTATAGCTTACGCTCGAAGTAAGTTCTTTAACTCTACTTTTATAATAATTGTGCAAGTTTATAAACTTATCTTTTACATTGAGCAAGCTCTCTAATTCTATTTTTACAATTGAGCAAATTTCTAACTTTACATTTTCGTTGAGCTAGTTCATTTATTACATTGTGCAAGTTTATTCTTACGATTGAGCAAGTTCTTGTATTGTCTATGATTTCTAAATCTTATTATGATATTGAACAAGTTATTCTTGTCTTTAACTTGTTAATTAGCATGCAAGTTTATATAATCTGATATACTGATGTTGAATAGTTTTATTGTTCAAATTGCTATTCGTTATGCATGCTTAATATTCAATTCTAAATAACCTTGGCTTAATATTATTCAAGCAAGGTATGTAATAGTTATTCAATATTTATTCTTTTAGATTATTCCTAAAGCATAACTTTAATATACAATGTTAATTCACTTATGATTTATTCCATAGCATAATGTGATTTCCGTTTATTCAACTAATCCTTAGTTGATGTTCGTTGAATTCTAAATTACCTTGAAATGTATCCAAACCAAACTTACTTTGGTGCGAACTTGAAATCTAAATACTGAGATGAACAACCCTATTATTAGGGGTTTATGCTTAGCGTTGAAATGTTTGTGCACAATACATTGTACGAAGGGCTGATCCCCCCAAGTACGTGGAGTCCTTATAGTCTCATGACTATTAAATTTTAAGTTGAAAGAGTACTTATAACTGTAGACATGGTTCGTGGTCATTAGACCCTCAGTTGTATAATTCATAATGTTAATAGAACATATAATTCAGTTCTATTGAGCCTATTATTTGGCAGTTATGTAAAGTTTTATTCAATTTCATTTTCAAGTGAGCCTTGTTTGCTCACTCTTGCTTATATAAACATTACAGCTAAATTTGAGAAGGTCGACCTACCTAGCACCAGTAAGGGAAAGAGAAAGATGGACAAGTATAGAAGACTTGTAACCATTTTGATATTTTATTATCAGACTTTATTTGAAATATTGTAACGAACATATTTAAATTCCGCATTTGAATGATTGTATTTAAATGTTAGATAAATTGGGAGATTTTATTAATGTAATCCCTTAAGGGAAGGTTTATTATTCAATTTTTATTATGATTGGGTAGTTATATATAAATGTTTTGATTAAGAGAACGCCAAATCTTGAGGTAATGAAGTACCGGGATTTGGGGGTGTCACAAGAAACTACCCCCCTTTTCCATCTCAGTCTTCAAACCCTCCATTGCCAAAAGGTGGAGAAGTTAGAAGAACTCGAGCGTTCACACCTTTAAGGGACTCGCTCGAGAACATTCTCAATCTTCTGACAACTCAGAAGAAAATTACCCATCTTATTCCACCGGTCAACCCGAGTGGGAAAGGCTTCAATGCTAGTCGGAAATGTGTATATCATGCGGGAGCTCCCGACCATGATACTCACGATTACCGGGCCTTGAAACACAAGATCTAAGATTTGATTGATAATGGTGAGATTGTGGTGACTAAACCCGACCAACCCCATGTGCAATACAACCCTTTTCCTCAACACAAAGAAGAGAAGGTTAACATGATTAATTGGAGTAGTGGTCAGACTTCCCACTCAAGTGGTAGATCTTCCCAAACCAGCAAGAATGGTGCTGATAAGCGAAATTGTGCACAGTTCCATTTTATGATGGAACGGAAAATGAAGACTCTGTGTGAGCAAGTCAACCAATTAGCAGAACTGGTGGTCCAAAAGCACCAAGTCACACGTCAATTATTCATCCAGGAGCATGCTAGCCGTTTTCCTCTTGTTACAAACACTCTACCACATACTCTAAAAAGCTAGAGGATAACATTGTAAAAAGAGCAAATGCCAAAGCCCGTCGGGATTTCTCCAATAAAAGGGAATTTATGTACCTAGGCCAACCGATGGAAGAGATATTGTAGATGCTAATTAATGAAGGAAGAATCACAGCTCTGCTACCTCTAATTAGCCTGCGTTCAAGACGGTTTGATTTTAATGGAGTGTGCCAATATCACTTCCACTCTCGCGGTCACAACACTGAAGAATGCTGGGCACTCCACCACCTTATTCAGAATTTAATTGACAGCGGTGTCCTGGAAATGACAGGCGATAAGGCTGTAGTACTAGAGAGTGGGGACGCGTTTCCTATAAAGTGGAAGAAAGTCGTAGCAGTCATATCTTCTGAGACAGATTCAACTACCCCCTCACATACAATTCAACCTATTCATCTCTAGGGTATTGAAATTCCTTTGAAAATGGATGCGCCAGAGCCAATCATCTTACCATGCAGACCGCAATATCCTGTTGTCAGCCTACAAAAAGTTCCATGGAATTATGGAGAGGTTGAAGGATATACATCCCACACAACTGTTGCAGTGTCGAAAGAGAATCCACTGTATCTGTGACACCCCCAAATCCGGATACTTTATTCCCAAAAGTTTTGGTGTTCACTTCATAAAACATTCATATCTAAATACCCAATCATAATAATATTTAATAATAAACCTTCACATTAAAGGATTATATTAATAAAAATCTCTCAGGTTATCTAACCTTCAAATACAAACATCATATGTGGAAAATTAAACAACTTCATTACAATAATTAAAATAAAGCCTGACAACAAAATGTCAGCATGTTTACAAGTCTTCAATACTTGTTCATCTTTCCTTTTCCTTTACTGGTGCTAGGTACATCGACCTTCTCAACTTTAGCTGTAATATTTATATAAGCAAGAGTGAGCAAACAAGGCTCACTTGGAATGACAATGAATAAAACTTTACAACAATTTCCAAAAAATAGGCTCAATATATCTGAGGGTCATATGACCATGAACTACATTTATAGTTATAAGTAATCTTTCAACTTAAACTTTAACAGTCATAAGACTATAGGGACTCCTCGTACTTAGGGGGATCAATCCTTCGTACAATGTATTGTGCACAAACATTTCAACGCTATGCTTAAATTATCCCCTATATTAGGGTTGTTCATCTTAGCATTTAGAATACGAGTCCGCACCAAAGTAAGTTTGGTTTGGATAAGTTTCAAGGTAATTTAGGTTTAACGAACATCAACTAAGGATTAGTTGAATAAAAAGGTAATAACATTATGTTATAGAATAAACCATAAGTGAATTAACATTGTATACTAAGGCCATGCTTTAGGAATAATCTAAGATCATAAGCATTGAATAACATAACTTACCTTGCTTGAACAATATTAAGCTAATGTTATTTAGAATTGAGTACTGAGCATGCATAACAATAATAAATTGAACGATAAAAGGTGTTCAACATTAGTATATCAGAATGTAGAAACTTGCATGCTAAATAACAAGGTAAAGATTAGAGTAACTTGCTCAATATCAAGAGATAAGGTTTAAGAGCTTGCACAATATAAATAGAGTTACGAAACTTGTACAAAGAAGTTTTAGAGTTAGAAAACTTGCATAATCGTATACAAGCTAGAGACAAGAAACTTGCTCAATATAAGAATAAGGTTTAGGAAACTTTCCTTGCGTGTAGGCTAACCCGTAATAGTTTGATTCACAATATCCTAATCACATATCATTAGGATACAATTAGTCTCTACAGATACTCTATATAAAAATAAGTACCTATTTCATGTATGGCTTGATTTTGAACCACATAAACATGTTACATCAATAAAATAATAATAACACTCGTTAAGTATTAATAATATGCTCATTCTTAGCACTATAATACCACAATAACAAAATTATATTTTTAACAGTTATAGTATTGCATTATATCAACAATTACAGACTCTGTGTAAAAGAAAACTCATTTATGGCCATACTGCTAACCGGCGCTGCGACGCGAAGCACATGCCATGGGCCGGCGCTACGACGCGAAGGTCGGGGCTGCGGCTCTGACTTTGGCGCTGAGGCGCGAATTTTAGAACTGGGGCGCTGATTTTGGCGCTGAGGCTCTGAATTACAAAACCGAACACGAAGAGCAGAACAAAGCTAAGTTTCTGTCTGTATCTTAATTTCTAACACCAATTTATCATGTATAACTTATGTAAATTACACATAACCTTTACCCATCATACATATACTAATTTAAAACAACTAAACAACAATTTTAGAAATATTAAATCCTTGAATGCCATGTTTTAAACCAAAACTCCATTTTTTTAACATTGTTTGACAAAGTTAACATTGTAATCCCTATTATATACCAAATTGATTTTTTTGAACTACATTCTTTTTATTTCTTAACAAATTAACATATTCAAGGTTCAATTTCACAATTGGCTCACAATCAAATACTAATTTTGGTACTCCTACAAACCATGTTGATACATATATTCAATGTAAAACCATTTTCTTCCTTTTTAAACATAATTAGCATACAATTTCTTATCTAAACATAAACTCTAGCAGTACAATTACTTACAACTGTAATAATTCAGTTTATACAACATTTCAAGAGAATTTGGATTCATAGAGAATTTTATACTACGATGAAACTCAAAAACATAGAGACTTAGGAGTTATGTCGTAAACATATATATATATATATATATATATATATATATATATATATATATATATATATATATACATATATTATTAAGTATGTAACATACCATTTGTTGCTTTGACAATCCTTGCTAACCTCTGAGAATTGCAACTTCACAATACTTTTTCTCCTCTCAACTCACTCTAGTCTCTCTCAACTTTTCTCTCTGAAAACCTTCTTCTTAGGCTTAGCAATTAACTAGAATGCGTATACAAAACCTAACTAATAATCAAGTATGCGTAAAATAAAAGAAACTGATATGGCCATAATAAGCCTAATATATAATATCAGTTACAAAATATAACGTATATGTTATAAATATATTTTATTTATTATTTGATTTATTTTATTTATATTATTTAAAAATTCAAAATTCAAAAATCCAAAAGCCATAAGGCTCTGTTTGGCAAAACTCTTTAAAAATTAAAGACTTAATATCTTTAAGCCTTGTTTGGCAAAACTAAATTAAACTCCTTTAATTTATTTTAATACCCCATTTATAGCATAGTTATTTGTCACACTTTTATTACCAAATTAAATAAAAAATATTATAATAATCCATTTAATCCATATCAACTCTCTAACTTAATTTATTAATTAAATTAGAATATTATCTCATAATAATTAATTTCCTTAACTCCTTAATTAATTATTTAACATATAATTAACAAATCAAATCAAATCAAATTAAACAAATATTTATTCAATAATAAACACATCCATTAAATATTTATATAATTCAATAAATATTTAAAAATTCTGGATTGTTACAGTATCTTCCCCAACGGGTGATGAAGTCCACCATCAAATCAAAGGGGAAAGTTCCCATGGAGAAGATTGAACAATTCCTCCATACTATGGGACATAATGAAGCTAAGGTGATTTTAAGTTTGAAAGAAGCTCCACAATAGGTTTTCATACTGGATTTGGTATTCTCCTTAGAGGATCACCTGAATGTATTACTGAGAGTTTTAGAAGAAGCTACCATCATCTGGTTGATCACATTTTTAACAACAATGTGATATCTTTCACTGATGACGACATACCTCCCGAAGGGACTAGTCATTGCAAGCCGTTGCACATAGCGATTATGTCCTCCAGATACGTGGTCGCATGAATATTGATAGATGGAGTTTCCTCCTTAAACATATGCCCTTATGACACCTTAGAGAAGATGAATATCAATCTCTACAGAATCTGAAGAAGCCATACAATCATTAAAGATTTCGATGGATCCCGACAAAATGACGTCGGGGAGATTGAGTTACCTGTGGAGATTGGTCCAAAAACATTCTGCATATCCATTCATGTGCTCACAATAGATATAAGATATAACCTGATCTTGGAAAGACCGTTGATTTATATGGTTGGAGCCGTCCTATCCACCCTGCATCAGCAGCTTAAATAAATCATTAATAACATCCTAGTCACTGTTAACGCTGAGCCAAAATGTCCTAAAGAAGGTGACATCTCGTTTATCAATTTTAATTCAGAAGTTGAGCCTGTCAGCTTCTATGCCCTAGAGGTGAGCAACACTCACTACCATCCCTTTGGGGCTCCACCTCTGATACCCAAAGTTTCCGCTGAAGTAATGTCGGCTAACCAAGAAATGTTATCTTTGAGTTATCAACATGGACAAGGGTTGGGCAAAGACCATCAGGGCATCAAGCGCCCAATTCAAGTTCCCAGTCAAACATGGACAGCTGGACTAGGCTATTCTGCTAGCTCCAGTCACATGAATCCTCACAAACACAAACAAGTTCCTTCTTTTTTAGCCATGCGGCGATTGCCTGCACCTACAATAGCTGAATCTATACAAACATCATTAAAGGTTCATGCACATGTGATGACTATGTTATTTCATAAGCTGATACCGGTCAAGGAAGAAGAAGTCTTGATACCAAATCCAGAGGCGGAGGAAAAGAATCGGAGGCGTAAGCAGGACATTGCAAGTCAATTATCAAACATACGCATCATAGTCCACATGGACAGTACAAATAAAGTCACCCAAGACGATGATTGTCCAGATATCATGGTCATCATTCGGGAGAAGGAGGACGACAACAACCCCTTCATCATAGCCGTCTACCAGGACTTCACCCTTGGCAATTGGAGCATCACTCCTTGCATTTGTCGTCGAGGGTAAAAAGGGCAGAAACTCTTTCTGCTTGATAGATAACAATAACTGCTTAATTTCTGTACAGTATTAATAGTTATTTTGTTATTACATGCTAACACTTTGTACGATTAAATAGTTTCATATATATTAAGTAAAAACATTTTGTTTCAGGACTCTAAAGTTAGATGTGCCTGTACTTGCTGATGGGGTGCCTTTTCTCCACAAGGACTGTAACTTTGACGTAAAGTTTTACTCAGACTTGATGGAATACAAGAGGACATTGAGATACCTCGAGAGATCAAAGAATGGGTCAAAGATAAACCCAAGCCAAATCTTGATCAAACCACCTCTTTTAACCTCGGAACCTTAGAAAACCCCAAACAAATCCAGATTGGTACGGACATCACTCCAAACCAAAGGAATGACATGGTTATTCGATTGACCTAATTCCAGGATGTGTTTGCATGGTCTCATGAAGATATGGTCAGTTTGTCTACTAACATTGTTATTCATCCCCTCCCCATCAAAGAGGGATTCAAGCCAGTTAGGCAGAAGCTCAGGCGATTAAAACCTGGGTAGAGTTTAAAAGTTAAAGAAGAAATTGTGAAACAATTTCAAGCCGGCATCATCATGGTGTGAACATACCCTGAATGGATATCCAACATAGTCCCCGTGCCCAAACCGGGAGGGAAGGTGCGAGTTTGCGTGGATTATCGGGATGTGAATAAAGCTTGCCTAAAAGATAGCTTTCTCCTGCCATTCATCCACATCCTCATTGACAATACTGCTAAATACGACATGTACTCGTTTGTTGATTACTTTGCAGAGTACCATCAAATCAAGGTTGTTGAAGAGGATCATGAGAAAACTGCATTCATCACTCCTTGGGGAACCTTTTGCTATAGACGGTTGTCATTCGGGCTCATTAATGTTGGAGCTACCTACCAATGAGCCATAATGGCTCTTTTCCATGACCTAATACATAAGGAGATAAAGATCTATGTGGATGACATCATTATCAAGTCCTGGAGGGAGGAAGACCACTTAGACCATCTCAAAAAGCTCTTCAACAGGTTGCGTAAGTACATCTTGAAGTTGAATCCAGCCAAGTGCGCCTTTGGCGTTAAATCTGGCAAGTTACTAGGTTTCTTAGTCAGCCACAAGGGGATTGACCTGGATCCCACCAAAATCCAGTCCATTACGGAAATGCCCATTGCTCAGACAAAGAAGGAAATACGGGGATTTTTGGGAATAATCAACTTCATTAGCAGATTCATCTCCCAACTCACAGTAACATGTGAGCCTATCTTCAAGTTGTTAAGGAAGAACTCCTCCATGAAATGGAATGATGAGTGCTAGAAGGCCTTCCTTACAATCAAAGAACAACTAGTCAAAGCTCCTATTTTGCTACCACCTAGGGATGATGTTCCCCTGTTCATGTACCTATCCATCAATGACAATTCCATGGGTTGCATGTAGGGACAGAAAGACGATAGAGGCCAAGAGCAAGCTATCTATTACCTCAGCAAAAGATTCAGCTGCAGTGGACACAAGTACACTCTGATTGAGAAAACTTGTTGTGCTTTAGCATGTGCTTCCATAAGGTTACAACATTACCTCCATGGTCACACAACCCATCTCATATCCTGCGTAGATCCTCTCAAGTACGTGTTCAGTAAACCCATGTTTAATTGCCGATTGTCCAGATTACAGTCGATCCTACAATAATTTGACATCGTCTATGTGACACAAAAGTCCGTCAAAGGTCAAGGAATTGCGGATCAACTTTCTATCGCACCTTCAGGGGATTTTAAACCCTTAGAAACATACTTCCCCAATGAAGGGGTAATGACAATTCAGCAACACCATCAGGACGATACACACCAATCATGAAAGATGTTTTTTGATGGAGCTATAAACATGGTAAGCTCTGGAGCAGGAGCAGTTCTAGTATCCGGTACTGGGGGGCATCATCCCGTCGCCGTCAAATTGTAGTTTTCCAACACCAACAACATAACTGAGTATGAAGGCTGTATAATGGGGCTAAAACTTGCCCAATCAATGGGCATCAGACAGTTAACTATCTTTGGGAATTCCAAATTGGTAATTCGATAAACCACATGAATCTATCACACCAAAGAGCTATATTTGTTGCCTTACCATCGACAAGTTCTACAGATGGCTTCGGAGTTTGAAGAAATATCATTCCTCCATATTCCTCGGAATAGGAATGACTTTGCGGATGCGTTAGCAACCTTGGCCTCCTTGATCAACATACTTAACAAGGAAAACATGCCAACCCTCACATTTGCCCAACAAAAGGCACCATCCTATAGGAATTACATTGGAGAAGTATCAGATGAGCTACCTCTCATCCAACACCCTTGGTATCAATATATCAAGGAGTACTTACAAGATGGATCTACACCCGCTGAGGCGAGCCCGACTGAAAGAAGGTGGATCCATCAACTGGCTATGAAATTTTACCTGAGCGAAGAAAAACTCTATAAAAGAGATGCAGGACTAGATTTCCTCAGATGTCTGGACAAGGACCAAGCTCAGAGGCTCATGGATGAAATCCATAGTGGAGTATGTGGCCCACATATGAGCGACCCCCTATTTGAAAAGAAGATCCTCAGAACAGAGCATTACTGGCTCTATCTCAAAGCTGATTGTGATGATCATGTCAAGAGATGTTATCAATGCCAAATTTATAGGAATGCTATCCACACCCCTCCAAGGGAACTCCACAATATGAGTTCACCCTGGTCCTTCTTAATATGGGGAATGGACGTAATCGGGCCCATCGAGTCCAAAGCCAGTAATGGGCATCGGTTTATCTTCACCATGATCGACTACTTCACCAAATGGGTAGAAGCAGCCTCCTTCCCTAGGGTCACAAAAGAAGTCATCATTTCTTTCATAAAAAATAATGTCATTTGTCGATATGGACAACCAGAGGTGATTGTGTCCAACAGTGCTAAGAACTTCAATAACAAAATGATGGAGGAATTATGCAGTAAATTCCACATCAAACATCTCAACTCTGTCATCTACCGTCCAAAGATGAATGGTGTTGTTGAAGCTGCTAACAAAAACATCAAGAAGATCATGCAAAAGATGTCCGCTAATCACAAAGGATGGTCTGACTTCTTGCCTCTGACTCTATTAGCCTACAAAACATCAATGCACACTTCCACTGGGGCAACCCTTTACTTATTAACCTATGGGATGGAAACAGTGCTCCCCATAGAAGTGGAAATGGAAACAGTACTCCCCATAGAGTGTTGATAGACACTCAGCTGGATGAAGACCAATGGTTATAAGATAGGTATCACCAATTGTCTCTAATAGATGAAAATCAAACCGCTGCTATCTTCCACGGTCAATATGTTATGTTTTGAATTATTATTAGTATTTTAGTATTTTTTAATTAACATTTGATGTAAATATGTTATGTTTTGAATTTTAGTATTTTAATTAAATGATGTAAATATGTTATACAACTTATTTTATTTAATTAGTTATTTTGATTAGTTAACAAAATAATTTGAATTTTATTATTTTGATTAAATGATGTAAATATGTTAGGCTTTTATTATTTTGAATGTTAGTATTTTTTGTTTTGATTAAATGATATATATTGTTTTATTTTGAATATGTTTTATATTTAAGCCTGCCATGTCATCACATTTTAACCCCGTTTGTCTTCTGTTAACGGCAGGGGCACGGGTGACCTGCCTTTTGAAACGTTAAGGGTACTTTTGGGAAAAAAATTAGTTTAGGGTGGAAGTGGGACATCCTTGTAAACATTAGGGGCATTTTTGAACCTTTGCCCTATTAAAAATTATTCAATATAGTAAATGTTAGTATTAAACCATGCTGAACATAATGATGTAAATTTTTTTTGACTTTTGAGACAGTCAAATTGACACCTTTTTCTGCTATTTCTTATTATATTTGAGGACAAATGAGAAAAAGGTAAAAATGCAAAGTAATCCTGGTAATTAAACTACCTTTATGAATTGATGAATTTGACTTTTAATGCATATAGTATGTATATGACTGTGGGCAGGTGTGCTATTGAATGGCCACCTAGTCATGCCTATGTGCACGTGGATAGTCCTATTTACAGAGGGGACTATGGCAAATTTTTTTCAAAATATAGGAATTGAATAGTCATGAATTTTTTATTTTACTGTAGATGTGTGTTAAAGTAATGCATGCATGCATGTAGTCATAAAATGCATTTTGAAAAGAAAGCTCCAGGTTAAAAATTACCACACCCTTTCTGAGGTGATTTGGAGACTTCTATCCAGATATTATGGATTCGAATCAGCCTTGTAGTTCCTGTAAAACCACTTCTGGTGTACGGAGGAGGGCTTCTGAAGTGCCTCAACCCCGTTCTGTTAGACAGCCTTGTCAGTTGGTGGAGGCGGTGATACGTCCAGTCCAGGTTGATGTGCCGGACGTCGAGGACGAGTAGGAGGATGTTCCGGTTGTGGACCCTGCTCTTGTTGCACGTGTTCCCCGTAGGGACCTCCCGAGTATTCAGGTGGCAAATCCAGAGCTTCTGGGTGATTTGAGTAGACATCCCTCGATGTACTTGTACGCCAACGAGGTATCAAGTTAGATCTTAATCTTCCTTCTTTCCTATTGATGAGGAGTAAAGGATTTTGATGTTGATATGCATTTTATATAGGTTCCTGACTTTACACAGCCTCGAGGGAACTGGTTTAACATTCACTCCATGTACCAGGCTCTACATCTTGACTATAGAGCGATTGTGCATGACTGGGGATTTGGGGCGTTCTTTTCCATCCTTTCCCGTCGCTGTCCCTGGGGTTACCTCAGGGCATTCTCTAAGCGCTGGTTTCACCAGACTCAGTCACTCCATTTGTTGGACTGTGAGGTGATGATGACACCAATGGATTAGTGGTTTATTATAGGTATGGAGTTTGGAGGGGCACCAGTGCCTTGTATGGCAGATATTACCCATACTACCTTCAGATCCTTGTTAGGAGTTCCGGCAGAGGCCCTCAAGGGAAAGACCGTTCGTACGGGTCCTTTGAGCGTAGATGATATGAGTTGGCTATTGAGTGAGCCCATACTAGTTGATGTCAGAGTCAGGGATCACATTCTTCAGTGATTGTTCTTGATGATCATTAGGGGTTGCTTCATAGCAGATAACTCTTCTACAATGTCGTTTGCTTTGATCAGCGCTGCGCGATATGTGGACGGTATTGGAGAGTATGATTGGGGTTTCTATACCTTTGCCTATTTCCTTAGGGGCATGGATATTTATTTTCAGGGCTTGACTGAGGCTTGGTTAGGATTCTACCCATGTCTGCTGGTGAGTATTTCTCTTATAATTTCCCATGTATAGGTTAAGAGTGTTTACTGATAACAAATGTTTGCCTTTATATTGGCAGTTTTGGGCCTATGAGAATCTTCCATGTTTGCGTTATGTGAGTGTGTTAGGTTTAGATACATATCCATGAGGATGACGATGACATCATTCCATACTTGTGGAGGTCCCTGTAGCTGAGGGTTTTACTCATTGCCGCCTACAGCTGGAGTTGTTGACAGCTGACATCATCACATAGATTCCATATTCTGGGGAGCACTTGGCCATTAGATTTGAGGATGGGTACCCGAATGGCGTCGATCACGTGATATCCAACCATAGGCTTCCTCTCTTCACTGATGGAGGATAAGAGCTCTATTTAGGAGAGCGTGTTATCAGGAGCACCACATGAGAGATCCGTATGCTGATCTTGCCTCCTGCCAGGCATTATTGGCCTGTGTCACAGTCACCCGTCATTGATATCCTATTGTTGGGTGTTGACAGTTTTGCACTGTCAGAGGGTCCCTGCACTTAGGAGATGTTCCAGCATTGGTGGTCCCCTTGTACTATTGGAGCCCAGACCTGCGCCACTCAGTTCATGGGAAATATGGTTCCAGGATCCGTGATGATGATAGATTAGCTAGCCTATGTCCGAGATCCGACTCATTTGACACAGATTGACAGTTTGACCCAGCGACTAGACAAGGCACATTTCTTTATCCGGTATTTGGTCAAAGATCTGGCAGAGGTAGATTCGTTTGATCCTTCCAACTCAGGTGCTGGCCCCTCAGATGATCCATTTGGCTTTGCCAACTTAGATCCTCCTTTGTATAGGCCTGACATCCCTGTTGATAGAGATCTAGTGAGTCGGGAGGAGTTACATCAGGTGGACATGATTGATGATGTAGATTTTGACACCATTGTCTTCTTCTGATGTGTATTCTCGTTATCTCTTTTGATAGGCCTCTGTTATATATTGGGTGGTCGTGCCTCATTCTTGCTATATCTTTTGATAGGACTCTGTTAGTAGTAGGGCATCTATGCCCCATTTCCCTGTATTTTTAGCTGTACAGAGATGATGTATGTAGATGATGATATACTTAGGAATGTATGTACAGTTTTTCATTCCCTATATCATATTGCCATCTGTTATCTGTAATGCATGTATCATGTTATGTCTATGTATGTATGTCTAGAGATATTCAGCATTGATCCCTGGATAATCTTATTATACGGCATACACAGATGTCTTCTTCGACAGTCAGCCACATAGAGCATACCCCACCATTATTGGTGGCATCACGTCTTAGATTGTGGTATGATAGTATGTCACCATCAGACAGGGTGACTGTAGATCAGCTGTTACAGCATACTATGACCCTCTTGATATTTTAGGTTCCTGGATGATTTGTGGAGGGCATGTGGGATCATTGGGTACCGGAGAGGCATGTTTTCCAGTTTGGGACCCAGGAGTTGACTTCGACTCTGGAGGGGTATACATGTTTGACGATGCTGCCACTTGACAGACCTTGCGTGCAGATGGCTATTCGGGATATGAGTCGATAGTTCACGACTCTCACCGGCCTGAGGTGTAGGGTTGTGCAGGATGAGATCACATTCGGCCATGTGATATCCCATCATTTTCTGATTACAAAATTTGGCTCTGAGAACAGCTATGCTCGGAATTCTGGGGATTTCACCATACCATAGGACCAGTGGCATTTGGCCAGAGTGGATGCATTCTTGATGTGCATATTGGCGTATGTGTACATGCCACGATATATGGATGAGATGTGTGACAACCCCAAAATAGGTCCATTCCATCCAACCTATTCTGAGTCGCCAAATACATGGTACAGAAGCAACTACAACTTTATTACAACAATTATCGTTCAAAATACAACAACACATATGTTGTGAGTTTTGATACAAATATATATACCAACTGTGACTCTTGACACCAACTTGGGTAGTACGTCACAATGACACCTTACATAAAGGTACAGTTAAAAACTGTTTTAGAAATTAAAACTTTTGGAAAGTACTCAAGGAAACCTTCGTATATGGGAGGCCATGCGTCTAGGTTATTATAGATATCATATGGCCACAGAATTATCCTTGGTTAACCCAATAAACCCCAAAGAAAAATGAGAAGATTACTATCATATTCTTTCTAATGGTGAGTCTTCTCTTGACATATCATTATCTCCACTATCTCTAATTGAGAGTCTTACTTCAACCAAACACCAAGATCATATAGGTAGTGCTCGTAGATATACTCAGCAAGTGGATGAGCACAAAGTTGTCTTATGATGACTCGAGGTTGTATGTCATGAGACATCTTGTATGATTATGGCAAAACACCCTTCCAACGTTGGGTTCGCCTCACCCTATTTGATTCACCAAATATAACTACTAAATAATGACCACCGTTCTATTCCCCTGTTACCCCTACTTGACCCAGCTACACTCTTATTACCTGAAAGGAATTGTGAAGCAAAAAGGTGAGCACAACTAGCTCAGTAAAGAATATCATGACTAAAGATAATTAAATTATCCATAGCCTTCATCAATAATAAATCAGAGATTTAGAACATATGGTAGATGATAAAAAAATTCAACCATAGTTGCAGCGGAACGAGTAATCTATTAGAAGAGTCAAATAGACCATAAAGTCTATTATCTTCTTCACATTAAAAGTCCACCAACAATGTTTTATCCCTGTAACATTAATCAACACTTCCTTTCCACATATATGAATAACTCATAATCATAATTGTAATTCTAAATTCCTCTTCGCATCCAGGACGAAGATAATTTTCATCACATGTCTATCTGAAACATCAAATATCATGGTTATACCAAATCACAGTTCCTGTTTATAATCATACTAACAATTTCATCTTTGCACTACGGGCCAAAGATATTCATCAACAGACCATCTTTGCACTACAGGTCAAAGATATTCAAAAACAGGTAATCTTTGCACTACGGGCCAAAGATATTCATCAACAATTCATCTTTACACTACAGGCCAAAGATATTCCTCAATAGTTCATATTTGCACTACATGCCAAATATATTCATCAACAACTCATATTTGCACTACATGCCAAATATATTAATATCTCAAAGAAATATATAATCATATCAGAATTTATATAAACAATAATTATAACCATGTTGATCATTTAACCTTTGCACTTAAGCTAAATATATTCAATTATAAATTCAATGGTCATGATCATACCAGTCAACAATTCAACTTTGCACTACTGGCCAAAGAGAACCCATAGTCATGATTATACCAATAATCTACCCATCTTTATACTCAAGTCAAAGAAAAATTAATATCATCATTAGGGTTATAGAAATGTTATATATGATAATAAAAATAATATAATCAACATATAGATTTAATTTCAAGAGTAATATTCATAACTTAACTATAATTTGGTTAGAAAAAGAAACCAATTTTGTCATGAATAGTAACTCATGAATAGTAACTTTGTGAATAATAATCCATGAATAGTAACTCGTGAATAGTAACTCATGAATAGTAAACCCGATACAAAAAGGTAGAAATTCCATAATAAAATCCATACCAATATTTCGGTATAATGATATTGAAATAACATTTCTTAAACTTATAAACAATTTATTTTAATTGTTTACACTTTACAAAAATAATGCATTTAATCATCCTAAAATTCCAAACTCATAAGATTTCATCACCAATAACCAAAACCCTCAACAAAAATCTGCATATACCTCATATAGGATTCTCAAGCCATAAAATCAAATTTAATGCAGTCTATAATCAAATTTCAGTCAAGAAATGGGGTCCACTGACACACAAAACTCGTGTTAATCATTTAATGGAACAAAAATACTCTTCCTCCTCATATACTCATATATCCCACATTCATTGTAAAAATATCATCATTATTATATTATAATAATATAATAAAATATTATTTTATCAGAAAAGATAACATATCAATTTTTAACAATTGTCACTTTAAAAAATTTCTCCATCTATATCCACATAAAATCAATATTTTTCTCATCATATAAATTAATAATTAATTATTCACAAATAATATTACAGAATCACAGTACTGGCAACCAGGCCGTTCCCAGGAAAGAAGGGGCTTTCCAATAAAAATTTCTCCTTACTGGCGCGCAATTAGGTGACCAAACCTCTCCTTAAACAGAACTTTCTAGACATTGACAATAATGTTTTCTAATAATATTATTCAGATAATATGAATTATTGCTTCGATAATGGAAAATACTGTGTAGTGACAATTATTGAAACAACAGTAATATAAAATATCAACGCAGCAATTATTGAATTAATAAAATAAAATACTGAACAGTAATTATTGTAACAATTATTAAGTAGTGCCTTCTTACGTAAGAATCAAAATTTGGTGCAATACCGTGTGCTATTGTGTAACAATGCGTATTACTGTGTTTTAACCATCGGGTATTCCAACAGTATTAACGGTAACAACTGCGCTGTTATTTATAAACAACTTATACTTGTCATTTTCTTCATCCAATCGTTTTCCATTATGGGGCCCACACAAGGCTGCGCCGTCGTACGAATATTCCCCAACAGCAAGAATATTCCACGACCAAACAAATATTCTCCGACAACAATGAGTATTTTATAACCACTTGCTTAATTAAAAATATTTGCGCATTTTACCCATAACTAACCACATTAATCAATTCAACCCTTACTATTTCAAAATATTAAATAGAAGAAATTAAATCTTCATTTATAAAAAGTTGGGGCCTTACATCTCTCACAAGATTTAAATTTTCGAATATTGCTGAGGAATTATATAGACTATTGTCTGTCATTTTCGCAAAGGTTTTATAAATATTCATCCGCAAACCGCATTGGTCTTATGAACATAGTGGGTAATTAGTCTGTTCTGCCCTGTACTGGCCCAGTAATACTGGTTTGATATATTTCTCGTCTCTGCCGTAGGCACACAAATTTTTTCTCAGTCTTATCAGATTCTGCACCAAAACAATTTGGTTCGGGAAAATTTTCAAAGAACTCTTATAGTTTTCATAAAAGTTGGTCTAGACAAATCAAATAGCTTAGACTCATATCAGTAATCAGTTTCAATCGAAGTACAAATGTGTATAACTAAAACCCCGTTGTCAAATTAAAATTTTGAAAATTGTTTGAAAATGACGTCATGATGTCGTACTGTATTAACAGCCCATTTGAGGATGCCGTCATTGAGTGACTTTGTCATAACACATCATACAATAGCGGAACAACAATTTTAGATCAAATTCAGCACTAAGTATTCCTGTATTTACAACTCCATCAAATTTTTATCATCTCTGCACCAGGTTACATGGTACATAAGTGATAAATAAAAATATATTTTGATATTTCAAATCATTATCGTCTAGCCAAAACAAATAGCATAGACTATATTGTAAAACGTTCAAAAATCATTGTAAATTAATTTTATTATCTCAACAGGCAACGATGTGTCGGTGGCCCGAAGTCCACTCATACATAATGGTCACCAAGAGCTAAAAATTAAAATTCATTTTCAAAAGCACATAGTGCGTATTTAGCTTGATGTCAAAATTTTTGAAGTCTATCATTGCTAGAAAATTTGGAAAAAAAATCTATGTCTTCACTAATGATCAGTTGCTTAATAATGCTATCTATTCATATTATCCTCGATACTCCTTTCACACATAACTATTCCTAGTTCGTCAAACCACACTCATGAGTTCATGAACTTTCCACAATAATATGAGTTTAAGAACTTGTCCTAGTCAGACCTTTAGCGTCCATTCGCTGAGGGGTTAATAAACATTTCATATAATCATGAGTCACGAATGTACCATAAGTATGAGTTTTAAGAACTCGTACTTAACCTTATATTATCTAACTATAGCCTATCTATCTTTTATACACATGAGAAAGGAATCACCTTCTCAACATGCATATAGAAAATAGTGCGACACAAATATTTCAATGATTATCAGTACCAGAAACTAAGTGGTTTTTACACCAAGTACAATTCCCCACCCATAACAAGGAATCATACAACTTAGCTGCTGACATGAGTCCTTAATTTAAATCCCCGCCTAATAACTCCATTCTCCATACGAATTTTGTTTAATCTGTATTCATAGTCCTTTCCTGAATCTTTACCAATTCATAGACACACAACAATCCTACTGTAAACTTTTTGATTATTCCCTTGATCCTTCTCCATACTATAACCTTAATAGATCACGGGGTGATCTCATCGTATATATTACGATTCATTTCTATACTATGATCGTTTTGTTTTATGATCTCATGTCCCTGTACTTTTAGTCTTTTAGACTTTATTTATTCGTCACTACTGTTCACTTTTATTATCAGAGTTAGGGAACTCTGTATTGTATACCCTGTCGAGATTCATCTTTGAATCTTACCGACACACTAACTCTATTTGAGTTATTACTTAACCTAATCACTGCGGTTATTAGTCTAAGGTATTCCTACCTAAGGTTCATAACTAACAACTTTGGTACCAACTGTGAGAGCCCCAAATTCGGGTCACAAATCACCGCGGATCTGGTACAATCATTTCTATAACTATTACGGAAGATATAAACATAAATTGTTTATACAATAAACTTTACACACTATTCCCCAAGGTCGAGTAACCTTAACTTATACACAATTTATAACATGTCTAACATATAACGTTATTATCATACTATACTATTACAATTTAGCTGCACATATAATCCCAAGCTGAACTTGGCTTTGACCCTTTCTTTATATCCGACATATGCATCTTAATCTGCAATGTTTATCATGATATAGCAAGGGTGAGCACTAAGTTTACCCAACAAGTTTAAGTTTAATAAATTAAGAATATATTATGATTGAAAGAATTTTGAATAATAGCTGGCTAACATTCAAAAATATAATTGTGAATTAGCATGGACAAATTTCATAGCTGAACGAACATTGAACATGAACAAATATATCCGGACCGAATGTTAATGAAGGTGATCATCCTTTCATACCTCATAAATATATGCAAGGTGCACAAAGTGCGAATCAACAATTCATATATAGACATGGCAATCAGCAATGATTAACCACAAGTATATTTGAATAAACAACTCAAAGTTGAGTCAATGAAAAAAAAACTTGCCTGTTCCGTTGTTTACCGTTACACATTTTATTTAGCTTTGTCTGAAAACCTAATATTAATAGTATAGATCTACAAATTAGAATAATAGCATCATAATATTTAAAATAACCTAAACACATTATCACATAATCCTATCAATCTATACAACACATAAAACCTAACCTCAAGTCAAACTGTTATAGTCCGAGTTGAGTTCGGCACAATTCTGACATCCCGATTGCTTAATTGGACAAAAAATGAGTTTAAGTTCAATTAAACTCTACCTAAACACTTAAAAACTATCTTAGATAATTTTATTATCAGTCAAAATATTTTACATAAGCTCGTAATAATTTTTAGATAATTATTATCATTTATCACGAATTTTCAATCATTAATATCGTATTTATATGAATTAAATACCACATTATACCATTATCATTAATATTTATTTAATATTAAATATTAATAAAATATATGTCATAATATTATAACATATTTATAATATATCAAAATATTTTTAATACCTTAAAATTATATTTATATGATTTTTAAACATTTAAATCCATTATTTGATAATTTTTATTAATATTAAAATATTAATATTTTCATGACAAAATATCAAAAGTTATATTTTATAACTTAAAATATTTTTATAACACTTAAAAATACTTTTTATATGATTTTTAAAACATTAATTCTATTTTTCTATAATTTATTTAATATATTTATTAAATTAATTAATTACCATTAATATTAATTTATTAATTAATTAATAAAATTCACCACATAATATTAAAAGTCATCAAAAATAACTTAAAATATTTTCTTATACCATAATATAATTTTTCATGATTTTTCAAGTATTAAAATCATTTTTAAGTAATTTATTTATTATTATAATTAAATAAATTAAATACCATTATTATTCCGAAAATATTAAATATTTATGAAATATATTCAGAATAATTAAAACTAATTTTAAGGCCTTAAAATAATTTATTAGGAATTAAAAACCATTTTTTTCTATTTAATAAATAAAATAATTAATTTCCTAATTAAACTGTCACTAAAGTGCCCTATAGCGACGAAACTGTCGCTATAGGTGTTCTTGAGTGTTCTTGGGCAAAAACCCAGTAACTCATGTCAGTGGACAAGGTGCCACGTTTGACCATCATTTGATCCATGATCATAAGGTTTTCTGGCCAGACTAAAGTGTTTAGATTGTAGTGTAAATGTAATACTACCATCATCAATCAAGTTCATGACCAACACATATCGTATCTGAGAGATCTAAGCTCTCAAAATTGTTGTCAGACATGTTCTTCAATTTCTAGGTTTTCTAGAATTGAAGAACAGTCGAGGTGCCTATTATCTAAATCTTGAATCATACGTTCTGGGCTTGCTATTTATGTTTTATTGGTTCAAACGTGTAGTATCGATGTCAAGCAACAACAATACTTCAACATACCAACATATCAACATCACGAGTAATAGATCTAGGCCGGTCAAAGTAGTGGTCAGGAACTGCCTTTGAAGTTTTATGGGTTACCCTGAATCATCGTCCGACAGTTTCGTCAACCCTACTTTGGCCACCATTTAATCTGAATCCGTGTATGATCTAGGAGTTCTAGAGGCAGGGATTGATAGTTCTAATGTCAGTCTACACAACCATAATAATAACATGGCCCAAACACTTAGTAGTCATCAGATCGAGCATGCACCTGCAAAATCGCTATCAGAGATTTCTGGGTTTTTGGGTTACCCAGAAACCATTTTCCGTGCTCAGTCAACGCCTTTTGACCGCTTATAACTTTCAATCTACACATGATATAGACTTTATTCAAGTGCCAGATCAATGCCCTTACAACATACTACAAGTACAAACTTTTAAAACACAAAAACAAATAATAGGTAAATGATCTATGAGCCATGACATTCGGCTGTCAGGCCATGTTTTAGGGTTCATAGATCTATTTCAAAAATTTGATTTTCATTCATAAAGATGATATGGATCTAAGTTATTACAACCCAGATCACTGAATGACACCCTAATACACAACTTTATCTAACAAATTACAACATATAATGTAATATCACATGATTTTGAAATTTTAGGGTTTATACCTTTCTAAGGCTTGATCTTGAATTTGATCCTTGTGATCTGATCTTGGTATTCTAACACATGATCTTAGCTTAACTTTTTACACACTCTCACTCTACATTTCCAAATTTTAGAGAGAGAAGGGTCTTGGAGAAAATGAGAAGTAAAGTGGGCCTTTTCTCTCTCTTTAATCTATATAAATGTTGGATGTAATGTAATGGCTGACATGAGGGGCTGATATTTGCTGATTTCAGTCATATGGGGTAGCTAGAGTTAGTCAACAACCCAATATCTTGGCAAGAATTGCAAGCTAACTAATAAAGAATGCTAAAATGGCAAAATGGTCATTTGATTTCCAATTTTAATGGCATACTTGGCAATTGTCCAAACCCTTAGGGTTTGGGGTTTAACCCTTAGGGTTTAGGGTTCTCTTAGTTTTTTGCAATTTAATTTCTAAGATTTCTGAATTTGGGTTTTCAAAATAGAAAATTAGGGTTTCTAAATTATAATTAGAATTTCCTAATTAGATTAGGGTTTCCTAATTACTTAGACTTGAACATTAGGATTAATGTTTCCTAATTAACATAAAGATTTTTTAACTATAAATTAGGGTTCCTAATTTTGTAATTAGGGTTTCTAATTTTACAAATTAGGGTTTTCTAACTAATTTTGTGAGGTTTTACCCTAATTAAGTTTATAATCAATACACTTAAGCCATTAAGTTCCCAATTTAGGGTTTCCAACTTCCGAATTAGGGTTTCGGATTCCCAGAACTGAAATTAAGGTTTCTAGAACCGGTTTTTAGGGTTTCTTATCAGTCATTAGGGTTTTCTAACTGAACGTTGACGTCCTTAATATAATATTAGGGTTGGCCACTGATATAGGTTATTTGGTCAACCCTTGACCTTTAACCACATACTGTACACATATACAACCATATACACAGAACATGTACATTTATAAACTTAATCCTGAATAATTTACCACAAAAATTTTAAATTCACAAAATTCCTTCTCGGAAATCTAAAATCCATTCACTTATTTTCTGTCTAGGTTTATTATTCAACCTTTAATCCATCATTTAAGATTTAAATAATTCTTTAAATTCTCGAGTTGTCACAGCTTTTATATATATGTAAATACTTATATATATACATATATTATTATTATTATTATTATTATTATCGAGTTATCTCGATTGAGCCTGAATATAATATTCGAAGTGTTTATTGCTTTATATATATATATATATATATATATATATATATATATATATACATTTCTGTCAGGCCTGGAGTTTATTTCGTGGCCTTTTACTGCTTTATTTACATTTCGTCCCGCCTGGGGTTTACTTCGAGGCGGTTGATCGTTCATATATATATATATATATATATATATGGATCTCCATCCACAGCAACCGGTTGTTGGGGAGCAACCCCTTTTTGGCCAGCCGGTACAGCTTGTTACGACTTATAAAAAAAAAAAAAAATTCTAAGGCCGGTACAAGCTGTTACGGCTGGCCAAAAATGGGTTGCTCCCAACAACCGGTTGCTGTGGATGGAACCCCTATATATATATATATACAACTTTTATATATATAACTGTTTACAGCTTTCATACAAATTTCTACATCATGTGAGCCTAGGAATCATGTGATCATAGATTCAGTCTACTGAATCTAGATTCGGTTCCCGTGATGGACATTTCCAGCTGTACATGGCTTGTAAATTATGCACGGTGTCTGAATGTCCTTAGATGGTTCTCATGCCCACAAGGAATTCCACACTGCTTTTTATCTTGTTTTCTCGAAGATGCTTCACATCTCGAAAATAAAAGCAACTAAGCCGAACACATAATAAAATAGAAGTATCAAAGGCCTCAATTACTATTGAGCACAAGGGTTTGAAAAACCTCTTTTACAAAACGTCATTGCTATATCTTGTTAAAATTGATCTTTTATACACAATTCAAACCCTTTGTCTATAGGTGCAAACGAGACATATCACTACTTCTAGATAATTGTACATTGATCTACACACATACACGCATTCAGATAACAATTAAATTGAAAAGTGGCGGTCACCGGGACAACACGGATGTCGGGGGGAGCCTAACACATTCCCTCCACAAAATCAAGCCCCCGGACCCTATCAAATCTAGGTTTCACAAACAAGTTAAATAGTGTCACATCACTAGGTCAATATGCAAACCTTTTCTCGATTGAGTTGGTGCAACCATTTAAAAATACCAACTGGCGACTCTTACAGTCCAACGTTGACATATACATGTCTAACCTTTTCACAACTTGTTTTTTTAAATAAATCTCACCTAACACGAGAACACTAAAAGACAAGAACAAAAAAGGGACAAATAAAAATCCTGACATCGACAGGTGGCGACTTTGCTGGGGACATCCAGTAAGAGGGCTTAAGCCGCTACTATAAAATTTTCAAAACTGTTATCTGCTTGCGTGTGGATGTTGCATTTACATTTGAATGAATGTGTACGAATGCATTTACTTATTTCACTTAGTGCTTCACACCATATCTGCTTGTGATATTAGTGCTTCGCATATGTCATCATTTCCATACGGTGAGACACGTTGTATGTGAATGTATGTTGTGTCGTTCCTCCACTAGGAGGCTATCTTGTCGGTGTTTGATTGCTGGACTCATAGGAAGACTAATTCCAACGAGACATTTGAAAGGCACCACCCAAATTCGCTCCAGTTAAAAGACCGGATTAACTTTTCGTCGAGTAAATTGCGATGATTTGGGAACCTTCATGCCAAAAATCCGTGAGATAAGTCAGTCTCTGATAAACCAAACGCGGAGGAAAGTCTCTTCATGCTTTCACATTCTAATTACTTGTAAATTCAATTACATGTAATTTCATTTTCATGTCAATCTCAATGTAATGGAAAATATGAGGAAAAATATGTATATGCATTCCCTTTATATCAAAACCTGACATATTATCTTGTCAACTGACATCCGTTTTGCAGGACAATACTCCTAAACAGACACAATACGCAATATTTCTTCATTTACTAAGATTAAACTACATAAGTCTTTTTGTAGGAATATAATTGGGTCCAGTAACCTGTTCCAAATCTAAAAAGGCAAAGAGCTTACATCCAAGCATGGCTTCATCTGGCCAGTCTAGTCCTACTCTTGTTTCTCGTGAGGAGTTCGAAGGACTAAGCAACCAAATTACAGAGTTGGCTGTTCTGCTTAAAGAACTACACAAGTCTACTCAGGGTCCATGAATGCCCGTACATACAGAATCCTCTGCACAAGGAGGAACTCAGGGAACATACAATCAAAACCCTATACCTGAATCTCAGTTGGATACAACCAACAAAATTCCTTAAAATACTCATCTCAAAGAAGATCCAGACATCGGTGATATCAGGAAAAAGGTCCTACAAATGGAAGAGACCATTCGGTCTATCTAAAGAATTAGAACACACGGGAGTGTTTCATATGTAGACCTTTGCATATTCCCTGGAGTGCATTATCCAGAGAAATTCAAAGCTCCTGACTTTGAAAAGTATGACGGGTTGGGAGATCCTTACACACATTTAAAAGTCTTCATTGGGGAACTCGGATCTTATACCGAAGATGAAAAGCTTAGAATGCAGCTTTTTAGAAGAGTTTAACTGGTGAAGCTAGATCATGGTATACCAGATTAGACAACTCAAAAACTCATAGATGGGAGGAGCTAGCTCATGTATTCCTCAGTCAGTACAGCTTCCAAACTCAGATGGCTCCTGACCGGTACCAAATTACCAAAGTCAAAAAGCAAGCTAGTGAGTCTTTCAGGGAGTATGCTCAAAGGTGGAGGCGCCTTGCTGCTCAAGTTATTCCCTCTATGACTGAGTCTGAGATGGTGATTACCTTCATAGACATTCAAGAGGCTCCCTTCTAAGAGAGAGTTTTAGCTGGCATTGGTAAACCATTCTCTTAAATGATCAAAAATGGAGAAATGACCGAGATGGGATTGAAGTCAGGAAAGATTCAAGACTTTGTCGCTCTCAAAGCTGTATCTGAGCACGTCAAGTCTGGAAGTTATGGAAACAACCCTCGGAGGTCCATAAGAAGAAAGAGGAGGATGTTTTCTTGATACTACAAGGTCAGAAAGGCAGTCAAAACATGTCTATTCAAAGGAGAAATGTGACGATTTGATTGTTTGAGTTGTGATTCTGGGGACAAAATTCTTGTAAAGAGGGAATAATGTAACAATCTGGAATTTCAAATTGTAATAATTAAATATTTATTGAATTATATAAATATTTATTTGATGTGTTTATTGTTGAAATTGATGAAATAAATATTTTATTGATGTGGTAATTATTAGTAAATATTTATGAATTAAATTTATTAGATAATATTCTAAATTCAATTAATTTATAATTTAGAGAGTTGTGATATAATATGAGAGGTTATATTGTTGTTGAATTTAATAATTTAAATTAGTGTGTTAAGTTATTAAATAAAATTATAAAGAAATTATAATTTTGTGATAATTATTTAAGTGGAATATTTATTTAAAATATAGTATGGTTGATTAATTTATTGATTAATGTTGGATATGGAAATCCAAATAAATAATATGTGATTATAAATTATAAACTAAATTGTTTATTAAAATAATTAAAGTAGTTTTAAATTGGTTTAACCCAAACAAGTCCTAAAGATATTAAATCTTTATTTTAAAGACTTTTTGCCAAACAAAGTCTTATGGTTTTGGATTTTCAAAATTTGAATTATAACAATATAAATAAAATAAATAAAAATAATATATCTATAATATATACATTAGTTTGTAACTGATATTACAATTAGTAGTAGTATTAAGGTTATATCAGTGTTTGTATTACAACGCATATCAGTTGGGTTTTGGCCATTTGATAAGTCTGAGAGTTCAGAGAGAAACCTGAGATAAAGCTTGAGAGAATTGTGAAGAAGTTCTGAGTTTTCAAAGTAATTAGCAGTTGATTAGCAAGGATTTCTTAAGCAACAAAAGGTATTAGTACATAACCTTAGTGTGTGTGTGTGTGTGTGTGTGTATATATATATATATATGTATGCATATATGAGTTACGACAAAATTTTGTTTATGTTCTGTGAATTCTAATTCTCTCAAAATTGTTGTTATGTAACTAAATTATGGTGGTTATATATGATATAATGCTAGAGTTTATGTCTAAACAAGGAAATTGCATGCTAATTTCAGATAACAGTAGAAAAATATTGACAGTGTATATTTGTATGAATATTTTCTTATGCAGCTTATGTAAGTATCAATTTTGATGGTTAATTCGTATGCTAAACTGCAAATTGAAGCTTGTTTATGCTAGTTCATTAACAAACGAAGATAATGTAACTTGAACGATGTGATTTGGCGAGGAATTGAAATCAAAGTGTTCATTTTTGGGAAGAATGTCAAAAAAATTGAGTTTTATATGAAAATGAGAAATATGAGAAATTAAACTAGTATAGTTATTGTTAAATTATTCTAATTGGTTGAATATGTTAGCAATCATGTTTGTGATGGTTCTGTACCAATTGTATATGTTAATTTCACTATTTTGTGGGTGAAATTTGAGTTTGTTGGGCTAAAGTCGGCTACTGTTCATAGCCGTCTCTGCCTCTGTCTGTGCACCAGCGCAGCTACGCTGGTGCTAAGGCTAAAAACTGCGCCATACACTGATCTGAGGCAGAGACTTCTGCTACTGCTGCAGTTCTTGGATAGCATCATACTTTCGTCTAAGGTTATGTTAATGTGTCAAACATGTATTAAGAAGTTTAAAACAAAATCGTGATATGTAATTGATAAATTCAAAGTTTCGAATGATTAGTAAGTGATGAACGTGGTATATTAGAACTTAGTGAGCATGATGAATAGTAACAGGTGTTGTGAAGGTTAACACTTGAAATCTCTGATATTTGTATGGTAGTATAAGACTTGTGCTAAAATAATAAGTCTAACTAGAAATGCGTATTATGTTGGAATATGAATGTTAGTATATCTAATAGATATTGTGGTTCTAATACTATGTGTAGGTGAACATGAGTTTTAATATTATAGCTTACGCTCGAAGCAAGTTCTTTAACTCTACTTTTATAATAATTGTGCAAGTTTATAAACTTATCTTTTACATTGAGCAAGCTCTCTAATTCTATTTTTACAATTGAGCAAATTTCTAACTTTACATTTTCGTTGAGCTAGTTCATTTATTACATTGTGCAAGTTTATTCTTACGATTGAGCAAGTTCTTGTATTGTCTATGATTTCTAAATCTTATTCTGATATTGACCAAGTTATTCTTATCTTTAACTTGTTAATTAGCATGCAAGTTTATATAATCTGATATACTGATGTTGAATAGTTTTATTGTTCAAATTGCTATTCGTTATGCATGCTTAATATTCAATTCTAAATAACCTTGGCTTAATATTGTTCAAGCAAGGTATGTAATAGTTATTCAATATTTATTCTTTTAGATTATTCCTAAAGCATAACTTTAATATTCAATGTTAATTCACTTATGATTTATTCCATAGCATAATGTGATTTCCGTTTATTCAACTAATCCTTAGTTGATGTTCGTTGAATTCTAAATTACCTTGAAATGTATCCAAACCAAACTTACTTTGGTGCGGACTTGAAATCTAAATACTGAGATGAACAACCCTATTATTAGGGGTTTATGCTTAGCGTTGAAATGTTTGTGCACAATACATTGTACGAAGGGCTGATCCCCCCAAGTACGTGGAGTCCTTATAGTCTCATGACTATTAAATTTTAAGTTGAAAGAGTACTTATAACTGTAGACATGGTTCGTGGTCATTAGACCCTCAATTGTATAATTCATAATGTTAATAGAACATATAATTCAGTTCTATTGAGCCTATTATTTGGCAGTTATGTAAAGTTTTATTCAATTTCATTTTCAAGTGAGCCTTGTTTGCTCACTCTTGCTTATATATACATTACAGCTAAATTTGAGAAGGTCGACCTACCTAGCACCAGTAAGGGAAAGGGAAAGATGGACAAGTATAGAAGACTTGTAACCATTTTGATATTTTATTATCAGACTTTATTTGAAATATTGTAACGAACTTATTTAAATTCTGCATTTGAATGATTGTATTTAAATGTTAGATAAATTGGGAGATTTTATTAATGTAATCCCTTAAGGGAAGGTTTATTATTCAATTTTTATTATGATTGAGTAGTTATATATAAATGTTTTGATTAAGAGAACGCCAAATCTTGAGGTAATGAAGTACCGGGATTTGGGGGTGTCACAAGAAACTACCCCCCTTTTCCATCTCAGTCTTCAAACCCTCCATTGCCAAAAGGTGGAGAAGTTAGACGAACTCGAGCGTTCACACCTTTAAGGGACTCGCTCGAGAACATTCTCAATCTTCTGACAACTCAGAAGAAAATTACCCATCTTATTCCACCGGCCAACCCGAGTGGGAAAGGCTTCAATGTTAGTCGAAAATGTGTATATCATGCGGGAGCTCCCGACCATGATACTCAGGATTGCTGGGTCTTGAAACACAAGATCTAAGATTTGATTGATAATGGTGAGATTGTGGTGACTAAACCCGACCAACCCCATGTGCAAGACAACCCTTTTCCTCAACACAAAGAAGAGAAGGTTAACATGATTAATTGGAGTAGTGGTCAGACTTCCCACTCAAGTGGTAGATCTTCCCAAACCAGCAAGAATGGTGCTGATAAGTGAAATTGTGCACAGTTCCATTTTATGATGGAACGGAAAATGAAGGCTCTGTGTGAGCAAGTCAACCAATTAGCAGAACTGGTGGTCCAAAAGCACCAAGTCACACGTCAATTAGTCATCCAGGAGCATGCTAGCCTCCTTCCTCTTGTTACAAACACTCTACCACATACTCTAAAAAGCTAGAGGATAACATTGTAAAAAGAGCAAATGCCAAAGCCCGTCGGGATTTCTCCAATAAAAGGGAATTTATGTACCTAGGCCAACCGATGGAAGAGATATTGTAGATGCTAATTAATGAAGGAAGAATCACAACTCTGCTACCTCTAATTAGCCTGCGTTCAAGACGGTTTGATTTCAATGGAGTGTGCCAATATCACTTCCACTCTCGCGGTCACAACACTGAAGAATGCTGGGCACTCCACCACCTTATTCAGAATTTAATTGACAGCGGTGTCCTGGAAATGACAGGCGATAAGGCTGTAGTACTAGAGAGTGGGGACGCGTTTCCTATAAAGTGGAAGAAAGTCGTAGCAGTCATATCTTCTGAGACAGATTCAACTACCCCCGCACATACAATTCAACCTATTCATCTCTAGGGTATTGAAATTCCTTTGAAAATGGATGCGCCAGAGCCAATCATCTTACCATGCAGACCGCAATATCCTGTTGTCAGCCTACAAAAAGTTCCATGGAATTATGGAGAGGTTGAAGGATATACATCCCACACAACTGTTGCAGTTTCGAAAGAGAATCCACTGTATCTGTGACACCCCCAAATCCGGATACTTTATTCCCAAAAGTTTTGGTGTTCACTTCATAAAACATTCATATCTAAATACCCAATCATAATAATATTTAATAATAAACCTTCACATTAAAGGATTATATTAATAAAAATCTCTCAGGTTATCTAACCTTCAAATACAAACATCATATGTGGAAAATTAAACAACTTCATTACAATAATTAAAATAAAGCCTGACAACAAAATGTCAGCATGTTTACAAGTCTTCAATACTTGTTCATCTTTCCTTTTCCTTTACTGGTGCTAGGTACATCGACCTTCTCAACTTTAGCTTTAATATTTATATAAGAAAGAGTGAGCAAACAAGGCTCACTTAGAATGACAATGAATAAAACTTTACAACAATTTCCAAAAAATAGGCTCAATAGAACTAAAAAATATGCTCTATTATTGATAATCAAAATTCTGCAATATATATATATATATATATATATATATATATATATATATATATATATATATATATATATATATATATATATATATATATATATATATCTGAGGGTCATAAGACCATGAACTATATTCATAGTTATAAGTAATCTTTCAACTTAAAAATTTAACAGTCATAAGACTATAGGGACTCCTCGTACTTAGGGGGATCAGCCCTTCGTACAATGTATTGTGCACAAACATTTCAACGCTATGCTTAAATTATCCCCTATATTAGGGTTGTTCATCTTAGCATTTAGAATACGAGTCCGCACCAAAGTAAGTTTGGTTTGGATAAGTTTCAAGGTAATTTAGGTTTAACGAACATCAACTAAGGATTAATTGAATAAAAAGGTAATAACATTATGTTATAGAATAAACCATAAGTGAATTAACATTGTATACTAAGGCCATGCTTTAGGAATAATCTAAGATCATAAGCATTGAATAACATAACTTACCTTGCTTGAACAATATTAAGCTAATGTTATTTAGAATTGAGTACTGAGCATGCATAACAATAATAAATTGAACGATAAAAGGTGTTCAACATTAGTATATCAGAATGTAGAAACTTGCATGCTAAATAACAAGGTAAAGATTAGAGTAACTTGCTCAATATCAAGAGATAAGGTTTAAGAGCTTGCACAATATAAATAAAGTTACGAAACTTGTACAAAGAAGTTTTAGAGTTAGAAAACTTGCATAATCGTATACAAGCTAGAGACAAGAAACTTGCTCAATATAAGAATAAGGTTTAGGAAACTTGCCTTGCGTGTAGGCTAACCCGTAATAGTTTGATTCACAATATCCTAATCACATATCATTAGGATACAATTAGTCTCTACAGATACTCTATATAAAAATAAGTACCTATTTCATGTATGGCTTGATTTTGAACCACATAAACAAGTTACATCAATAAAATAATAATAACACTCGTTAAGTATTAATAATATGCTCATTCTTAGCACTATAATACCACAATAACAAAATTATATTTTTAACAGTTATAGTATTGCATTATATCAACAATTACAGACTCTGTGTAAAAGAAAACTCATTTATGGCCATACTGCTAACCGGCGCTGCGACGCGAAGCACATGCCATGGGTCGGCGCTACGACGCGAAGGTCGGGGCTGCGGCTCTGACTTTGGCGCTGAGGCGCGAATTTTAGAACTGGGGCGCTGATTTTGGCGCTGAGGCTCTGAATTACAAAACCGAACACGAAGAGTAGAACAAAGCTAAGTTTCTGTCTGTATCTTAATTTCTAACACCAATTTATCATGTATAACTTATGTAAATTACACATAACCTTTACCCATCATACATATACTAATTTAAAATAACTAAACAACAATTTTAGAAATATTAAATCCTTGAATGCCATGTTTTAAACCAAAACTCCATTTTTTTAACATTGTTTGACAAAGTTAACATTGTAATCCCTATTATATACCAAATTGATTTTTTTGAACTACATTCTTTTTATTTCTTAACAAATTAACATATTCAAGGTTCAATTTCACAATTGGCTCACAATCAAATACTAATTTTGGTACTCCTACAAACCATGTTGATACATATATTCAATGTAAAACCATTTTCTTCCTTTTTAAACATAATTAGCATACAATTTCTTATCTAAACATAAACTCTAGCAGTACAATTACTTACAACTGTAATAATTCAGTTTATACAACATTTCAAGAGAATTTGGATTCATAGAGAATTTTATACTACGGTGAAACTCAAAAACATAGAGACTTAGGAGTTATGTCGTAAACATATATATATATATATATATACATATATTATTAAGTATGTAACATACCATTTGTTGCTTTGACAATCCTTGCTAACCTCTGAGAATCGCAACTTCACAATACTTTTTCTCCTCTCAACTCACTCTAGTCTCTCTCAACTTTTCTCTCTGAAAACCTTCTTCTTAGGCTTAGCAATTAACTAGAATGCGTATACAAAACCTAACTAATAATCAAGTATGCGTAAAATAAAAGAAACTGATATGGCCATAATAAGCCTAATATATAATATCAGTTACAAAATATAATGTATATGTTATAAATATATTTTATTTATTATTTGATTTATATTATTTAAAAATTCAAAATTCAAAAATCCAAAAGCCATAAGGCTCTGTTTGGCAAAACTCTTTAAAAATTAAAGACTTAATATCTTTAAGCCTTGTTTGGCAAAACTAAATTAAACTCCTTTAATTTATTTTAATACCCCATTTATAACATAGTTATTTGTCACACTTTTATTACCAAATTAAATAAAAAATATTATAATAATCCATTTAATCCCTATCAACTCTCTAACTTAATTTATTAATTAAATTAGAATATTATCTCATAATAATTAATTTCCTTAACTCCTTAATTAATTATTTAACAAATAATTAACAAATCAAATCAAATCAAATTAAACAAATATTTATTCAATAATAAACACATCCATTAAATATTTATATAATTCAATAAATATTTAAAAATTCTGGATTGTTACAGTATCTTCCCCAACGGGTGATGAAGTCCACCATCAAATCAAAGGGGAAAGTTCCCATGGAGAAGATTGAACAATTCCTCCATACTATGGGACATAATGAAGCTAAGGTGATTTTAAGTTTGAAAGAAGCTCCACAATAGGTTTTCATACTGGATTTGGTATTCTCCTTAGAGGATCACCTGAATGTATTACTGAGAGTTTTAGAAGAAGCTACCATCATCTGGTTGATCACATTTTTAACAATAATGTGATATCTTTCACTGATGACGACATACCTCCCGAAGGGACTAGTCATTGCAAGCCGTTGCACATAGCGATTATGTCCTCCAGATACGTGGTCGCATGAATATTGATAGATGGAGTTTCCTCCTTAAACATATGCCCTTATGACACCTTAGAGAAGATGAATATCAATCTCTATAGAATCTGAAGAAGCCATACAATCATTAAAGCTTTCGATGGATCCCGACAAAATGACGTCGGGGAGATTGAGTTACCTGTGGAGATTGGTCCAAAAACATTCTGCATATCCTTTCATGTGCTCACAATAGATATAAGATATAACCTGATCTTGGAAAGACCGTGGATTCATATGGTTGGAGCCGTCCTATCCACCCTGCATCAGCAGCTTAAATAAATCATTAATAACATCCTAGTCACTATAAACGCTGAGCCAAAATGTCCTAAAGAAGGTGACATCTCGTTTATCAATTTTAATTCAGAAGTTGAGCCTGTCAGCTTCTATGCCCTAGAGGTGAGCAACACTCACTACCATCCCTTTGGGGCTCCACCTCTGATACCCAAAGTTTCCGCTGAAGTAATGTCGGCTAACCAAGAAATGTTATCTTTGAGTTATCAACATGGACAAGGGTTGGGCAAAGACCATCAGGGCATCAAGCGCCCAATTCAAGTTCCCAGTCAAACATGGACAACTGGACTAGGCTATTCTGCTAGCTCCAGTCACATGAATCCTCACAAACACAAACAAGTTCCTTCTTTTTTAGCCATGCGGCGATTGCCTGCACCTACAATAGTTGAATCTATACAAACTTCATTAAAGGTTCATGGACATGTGATGACTATGTTATTTCCTAAGCTGATACCGGTCAAGGGAAAAGAAGTCTTGATACCAAATCCAGAGGCGGAGGAAAAGAATCGGAGGCGTAAGCAAGACATTGCAAGTCAATTATCAAACATACGCATCATAGTCCACATGGACAGTACAAATAAAGTCACCCAAGACGATGATTGTCCAGATATCATGGTCATCATTCGGGAGAAGGAGGACGACAACAACCCCTTCATCATAGCCGTCTACCAGGACTTCACCCTTGGCAATTGGAGCATCACTCCTTGCATTTGCCGTCGAGGGTAAAAAGGGCAGAAACTCTTTCTGCTTGATAGATAACAATAACTGCTTAATTTCTGTACAGTATTAATAGTTATTTTGTTATTACATGCTAACACTTTGTATGATTAAATAGTTTCATATATATTAAGTAAAAACATTTTGTTTCAGGACTCTAAAGTTAGATGTGCCTGTACTTGCTGATGGGGTGTCTTTTCTCCACAAGGACTGTAACTTTGACGTAAAGTTTTACTCAGACTTGATGGAAATACAAGAGGACATTGAGATACCTCGAGAGATCAAAGAATGGGTCAAAGATAAACCCAAGCCAAATCTTGATCAAACCACCTCTTTTAACCTCGGAACCTTAGAAAACTCCAAATAAATCCAGATTGGTACGGACATCACTCCAAACCAAAGGAATGACATGGTTATTCGATTGACCTAATTCCAGGATGTGTTTGCATGGTCTCATGAAGATATGGTCAGTTTGTCTACTAACATTGTTATTCATCGCCTCCCCATCAAAGAGGGATTCAAGCCAGTTAGGCAGAAGCTCAGGCGATTAAAACCTGAGTAGAGTTTAAAAGTTAAAGAAGAAATTGTGAAACAATTTCAAGCCGGCATCATCATGGTGTGAACATACCCTGAATGGATATCCAACATAGTCCCCGTGTCCAAACCGGGAGGGAAGGTGCGAGTTTGCGTGGATTATCGGGATGTGAATAAAGCTTGCCTAAAAGATAGCTTTCTCCTGCCATTCATCCACATCCTCATTGACAATACTGCTAAATACGACATGTACTCCTTTGCTGATTGCTTTGCAGGGTACCATCAAATCAAGGTTGTTGAAGAGGATCATGAGAAAACTGCATTCATCACTCCTTGGGGAACCTTTTGCTATAGACGGTTGTCATTCGGGCTCATTAATGTCGGAGCTACCTACCAATGAGCCATAATGGCTCTTTTCCATGACCTAATACATAAGGAGATAAAGATCTATGTGGATGACATCATTATCAAGTCCCGGAGGGAGGAAGACCACTTAGACCATCTCAAAAAGCTCTTCAACAGGTTGCGTAAGTACATCTTGAAGTTGAATCCAGCCAAGTGCGCCTTTGGCGTTAAATCCGTCAAGTTGCTAGGTTTCTTAGTCAGCCACAAGGGGATTGACCTGGATCCCACCAAAATCCAGGTCATTACGGAAATGCCCATTCCTCAGACAAAGAAGGAAATACGGGGATTTTTGGGAATAATCAACTTCATTAGCAGATTCATCTCCCAACTCATAGTAACATGTGAGCCTATCTTCAAGTTGTTAAGGAAGAACTCCTCCATGAAATGGAATGATGAGTGCTAGAAGGCCTTATTTACAATCAAAGAACAACTAGTCAAAGCTCTTATTTTGCTACCACCTAGGGATGATGTTCCCCTGTTCATGTACCTATCCATCAATGACAATTCCATGGGCTGCATGTAGGGACAGAAAGACGATAGAGGCCAAGAGCAAGCTATCTATGTAAAGTCCCCGAACCCAGATACTTGAAACCAGAATTCGGTACTTCACGATATTATTTCTATGAGCGGAATTCTACTAATAATAATAATAATAATACGTAAACAAACATCTTGCAATACTTAATTATCAGAGTTCACCTCCCAGGTACGTAACCTTTAAACATACAATAACAGTCATAATAATAATAACATATATCATAGTCTTCATAGTCTTAACTATTACATTTAATAACCACTTCAGTCAACCAGCTATCTTCCCTTTCCCTTTGTTTTTGAAAGAACCTTCAGGTTGTTCACTCTTAACTGAAAATATTTAAATTAGCAAGGATGAGCATTTGAGTGCCCAGCAAGTATATAAATATATGAACTGAAAGCATTTAAATGTTTTCTATATACTATTCTTCTACAACAGGGAAACAGTTGTGAAGTAATCTATATCAACAATAACTACATAACTATTTCAAATTTTTGAAACTACGTACAGACTATATAAAGGTTTTATATGACATAGTATGAACATTATTTTCATTTTTGAAAAGGTTAAACAGAGTATTCATCTGTGAACCGTCATAACTTACGAACACGGGGGTGATCAGCCCGTTGTGTCCTGCATTGATCAATACTACATTACAAAAATGGTGTTACCATTTACATGATCCGCCTTAGGCGCATAAAAGTTTTCCCTGGTAAGGGATGTTCATATTTGTCAGGGTTCCAAACCAAAGGTTTCATCTTATTCAAGAATAATCTATAATTTAACATACATGTATATCAAAGGAATATCAACATGCGATTTAATACTATGATTATCCAAGTGGGGACACTTGTATAATCATTTAAAGAAATTAACGAACAGAATATATATATGAATTATCATATACTAACATGTTGATAATCAATAGGCTTATATAATATAGACTTTAAAAAATCTATACAATAATAATATAAGTTTGAAACATTCTTACATATATCCAATGCATAAAGAAAATGCAAAGGTAGGGTACTTGCCTGATGCGCTGCTACAATTTCTTAACTTAATTCTACTCTTTTTGTCACAACCTATCATTAAGCAAATCAATTATTCGATTAGAACAATATATCATAACACATATTACTGCCTATAGCAGTCAGCACATTCCTAATCACGTTATAACTTAACGACCATTACATCACAATTAAACAATTTATAAGTCAATCCTATCTAAGTTCCGATCAATTTCTGAAACATGTCGACGTATCGACAACCTTATAATATAATAATCGAGTCTAAGACTCTATTCTGTATCGAAATATCAAAATAACAGTCACACTATTTTTCATGACCTCATAATAATTTTAAAACAATTATTATCCTTTATTATAATTTTTGAAATATCAGAATCATTATCAAATGATTTAAATATTAAACAACTATATTAAAATATTAATTTATCATTATCCAAATATTAAAAGTTATGAGTTACAACTTAAAATATTTTTAATTCACTTATATCCTTTTTAAATGATTTTTAAATAAATAAAACCATTTTTAAACTATTTATTTAATATAATTATTAAATAAATTTAATATCATTATTATATCATTAATATGAAATTACCTTTTTAAATATTAAAAGTTATAGTTTATAACTTAAAATATCTTTAAACACTTTATTTTCATTTAAAATGATTATTATAATATAAAAATCATTTTTAAACCAAATTATTTAATATAATTATTAAATAACTTTAATATCATTATAAATCATTAATTAATGAAATTAACCATTAAATATTAAAAGTTATATTTTATAACTTAAAATATTCATAAATATCTAATTATTATTTAAAATGATTTTTAAAATAATAAAATCATTTTTATTTTATTTATTTACTTTATTTTAGTAAATAACTTAATTATCATTAATATTAATTTATTAATGAAAATTATCAAATAATATTAAAAGTTATCAAAAATAACTTAATTTATTTTCTCATACCATAATATAATTTAAAATGATTTTTCAAATATTAAAATCATTTTTAAATAATTTATTTAATATTCTAATTAAATAAATTAATTACTTTTTAATATTCCAAAAATATTAAATATTTATGAAATATATTCAAAATAATTAAAAACTAATTTTTAGAATTTAAAATAATTTTTAATAATTTATTTTGTATTTTTAATAATTAAAAACTATTTTTTTCTATTTTTTTATTAATTTTCAGAAAAATAACTGATTTCCGTCGCTAAAGACCACCTATAGCGACGGAACCGTCGCTATAGGTGTTCTTCATGTTCTTCATTCAAACCCAGAAATCCATACACAGACCCGAGTGCCTCTGTTTGACCGTGCATAACTTTGTGTGTGTTGTGATTCTGGACTTGATTTCGGTCAGATTGTGTAGTACAATTACACGAATATAAGATACACCAATAATCATGGATAAAACACATAACACCAGTCAGATCTAGCCTTCTAAACTTGTTGTCAGAGGCTGTTCTTCATTTCTGGGTTTCCCAGAATTGAAGAACAGTCCGAGTGACCACTTTTGATCGCTAGTAACTTGCTACAAGTTAACTGTTTGCGAGATCTAAAAGCTTTAATATGTAAACCACATGTAGGACTAATTATTCATTACATAAAATACACCAAACATCAACACATCAAACAATTACAAGCCGGTCAAACTCTGACAGAATCAATGTTCATACGTTTTCTGGGTTTTCCAGAAAACCGAAAATATTAATTTCACTACTACTTTGACCAACCACAAATTTTAATATAAGTAATATTCTAACAATATAAAGGCATAAATCTATAGTCAATATACTATACTACAACCCAGATTCAACAAATCAAACAAAACAACAACTATCAGCAAGATCAGAAGCCCCAAACATGCTGTCAGACACTGAAGACCGTTTCTGGGTTACCCAGAACTCATACGGTCAAACTCGGTCAACGTACTTTGACCTCAAATAACTTTTGATCTATAATAGATATGACCTTTCTTCTTTTTACAGATTAAAGACAACATGCAGGACTACTATTAACAACTTAAAACAACACAAAACATTATCGAGCAAGGATCTGTGGCCACTGACATTCATTGTCAGACCACAGAATCCTGATAATTCCGGACATTGTAGATCTTTGATTCTGAGCGTCTAGATGTTATGGATCTAACATCTAGCAACCCAGATCATCACTAGATTCTAAAACTAACATAATACAACACTTAAACACAGAATCTAAACACAAAATATGGACAGATTTTCTAGCTTAAGTTTATACCTTTCTTGGGTTTGATCTTGATCTAAAGCTACTGATTTGATATGGTTTTTCGTGGGGCTTGATTTATGGGACTATATTAGCTCTGAAACTCGTTGGTTTTAGAGAGAGAAATGCTAAGAGAAGTGTTGGTGAATAAAATGGCCAAATGAGCAATTCTTTCTTTCTTTAATCTTATATACTAGCTCTAGCTTATGATTTGCTGAGTTTAATTGCTGCCAAGTGTTGCTAGAATCTGAAAATATCAATAGTTGGTGACCAACTCAAGCTTTAGCAAGATTTACACTCCACCATTTGGCACATGCACAAAAGGGCATAAAAGTCATTTCATAATTAATTTTTTTTATGGAATAAAATGGTTTGGACAATTTATTAGGGTTTAATAACACTAGTATATTTAATCTAGCTAATCTTAGCAAATTAGGGTTTATCAATTCCATAAACTAGAATTTCTAAAAACTAAAATAAGATTTCTAATAATTAGAAATTATAATTATAATTAAAGTCTTCTAATTTAATACATTTTAAATACCACATAAATTTATATCATATGACACAGTTATATACCGTATTAAATCTTATACAGTGAAACTAAGGTTTTCGAATACTATAACACAATTGATCAATTATTATCAGCTCTCGTACATGCAGTTAATATTATAACACTTAAAATATTTAATATTATAGTATAATTATTATTCGTTATCCAAGACCAAGATTAGAGTCGGTAAAAATATTATTAGAGTTTGGTCGTACAATAAAATCGTTCCACACATTAACATTTCTCACATAATCATACACATCTATAATACTACTAAATAATAATATAATATTATTAATCTCATTTCCTGATAAAAATCCGAAATTAGGGTTTAATAACATAATTTACTTAATCATCTAAACAAACTTCATTTAATAATAAAATAATTTCATAGATTATTTAAATAATAGACAATTTTATTTTCATAGAAAATAATTGATAAAAACCTTTCCAATATGTAATTAATCAGTATAAAATTATATTTGAGAATAAACCATGATTCTAAATAAAATCATTTACAATTTTTCATGTAATAAATATATTTTATATTTACCACATAAATACATATACACAATATCTTGTACAAATCCTCATCCTTAATATATATATAAAAAAATTTATACACAAAATTTATTATTTATTAATATATAAAATATCGGGTTGTCACAATCTATTACCTCAGCAAAAGATTCAGCTGCAGTGGACACAAGTACACTCTGATTGAGAAAACTTGTTGTGCTTTAGCATGTGCTTCCATAAGGTTACAACATTACCTCCATGGTCACACAACCCATCTCATATCCCGCGTAGATCCTCTCAAGTACGTGTTCAGTAAACCCATGCTTAATTGCCGATTGTCCAGATAGCAGTCGATCCTACAATAATTTGACATCGTCTACGTGACACAAAAGTCTGTCAAAGGTCAAGGAATTGCGGATCAACTTTCTATCGCACCTTCAGGGGATTTTAAACCCTTAGAAACATACTTCCCCAATGAAGGGGTAATGACAATTCAACAACACCATCAGGACGATACACACCAATCATGAAAGATGTTTTTTGATGGAGCTATAAACATGGTAAGCTCCGGAGCAGGAGCAGTTCTAGTATCCGGTACTGGGGGGCATCATCCCGTCGCCGTCAAATTGTAGTTTGCCAACACCAAAAACATAACTGAGTATGAAGGCTGTATAATGGGGCTAAAACTTGCCCAGTCAATGGGCATCAGACAGTTAACTATCTTTGGGAATTCCAAATTGGTAATTCGATAAACCACATGAATCTATCACACCAAAGAGCTATATTTGTTTCCTTACCATCGACAAGTTCTACAGATGGCTTCGGAGTTTGAAGAAATATCATTCCTCCATATTCCTCGGAATAGGAATGACTTTGCGGATGCGTTAGCAACCTTGGCCTCCTTGATCAACATACTTAACAAGGAAAACATGCCAACCCTCACATTTGCCCAACAAAAGGCACCATCCTATAGGAATTACATTGGAGAAGTATCAGATGAGCTACCTCTCATCCAACACCCTTGGTATCAATATATCAAGGAGTACTTACAAGATGGATCTACACCCGCTGAGGCGAGCCCGACTGAAAGAAGGCGGATCCATCAAATGGCTATGAAATTTTACCTGAGCGGAGAAAAACTCTATAAAAGAGATGCAGGACTAGGTCTCCTCAGATGTCTGGACAAGGACCAAGCTCAGAGGCTCATGGATGAAATCCATAGTGGAGTATGTGGCCCACATATGAGCGACCCCCTATTTGAAAAGAAGATCCTCAGAACAGAGCATTATTGGCTCTATCTCAAAGCTGATTGTGATGATCATGTCAAGAGATGTTATCAATGCCAAATTTATAGGAATGCTATCCACACCCCTCCAAGGGAACTCCACAATATGAGTTCACCCTGGTCCTTCTTAATGTGGGGAATGGACGTAATCGGGCCCATCGAGTCCAAAGCCAGTAATGGGCATCGGTTTATCTTAACCATGATCGACTACTTCACCAAATGGGTAGAAGCAGCCTCCTTCCCTAGGGTCACAAAAGAAGTCATCATTTCTTTCATAAAAAACAATGTCATTTATCGATATGGACAACCAGAGGTGATTGTGTCAAACAATGCTAAGAACTTCAATAACAAAATGATGGAGGAATTATGCAGTAAATTCCACATCAAACATCTCAACTATGTCATCTACCGTCCAAAGATGAATGGTGTTGTTGAAGCTGCTAACAAAAACATCAAGAAGATCATGCAAAAGATGTCCGCTAATCACAAAGGATGGTCTGACTTTTTGCCTCTGACTCTATTAGCCTACAAAACATCAATGCACACTTCCACTGGGGCAACCCTTTACTTATTAACCTATGGGATGGAAGCAGTGCTCCCCATAGAAGTGGAAATGGAAGCAGTACTCCCCATAGAGTGTTGATAGACACTCAGCTGGATGAAGACCAATGGTTATAAGATAGGTATCACCAATTGTCTCTAATAGATGAAAATCAAACCGCTGCTATCTTCCACGGTCAATATGTTATGTTTTGAATTATTATTAGTATTTTAGTATTTTTTAATTAACATTTGATGTAAATATGTTATGTTTTGAATTTTAGTATTTTGATTAAATGATGTAAATATGTTATACAACTTATTTTATTTAATTAGTTATTTTGATTAGTTAACAAAATAATTTGAATTTTATTATTTTGATTAAATGATGTAAATATGTTAGGCTTTTATTATTTTGAATGTTAGTATTTTTTGTTTTGATTAAATGATATATATTGTTTTATTTAGAATATGTTTTATATTTAAGCCTGCCATGTCATCACATTTTAACCCCGTTTGTCTTCTGTTAACGGCAGGGGCACGGGTGACCTGCCTTTTGAAACGTTAAGGGTACTTTTGGAAAAAAATTTAGTTTAGGGTGGAAGTGGGACATCCGTGTAAACATTAGGGGAATTTTTGAACCTTTGCCCTATTAAAAAGTATTCAATATAGTAAATGTTAGTATTAAACCATGCTGAACATAATGATGTAAATTTTTTTTGACTTTTGAGACAGTCAAATTGACACCTTTTTCTGCTATTTCTTATTATATTTGAGGACAAATGAGAAAAAGGTAAAAATGCAAAGCAATCCTGGTAATTAAACTACCTTTATGAATTGATGAATTTGACTTTTAATGCATATAGTATGTATATGACTGTGGGCAGGTGTGCTATTGAATGGCCACCTAGTCATGCCTATGTACACGTGGATAGTCCTATTTACAGAGGGGACTATGGCAAATTTTTTTCAAAATGTAGGAATTGAATAGTCATGAATTTTTTATTTTACTGTAGATGTATGTTAAAGTAATGCATGCATGCATGTAGTCATAAAATGCATTTTGAAAAGAAATCTCCAGGTTAAAAATTACCACACCCTTTCTAAGGTGATTTGGAGACTTCTATCCAGATATTATGGATTCGGATCAGCCTAGTAGTTCCTGTAGGACCACTTCTGGTGTACGGAGGAGGGCTTCTGAAGTGCCTCGACCCCGTTCTGTTAGACAACCTTGTCAGTTGGTGGAGGCGGTGATACGTCCAGTCCAGGTTGATGTGCCGGACGTCGAGGACGAGTAGGAGGATGTTCCGGTTGTGGACCCTGCTCTTGTTGCACGTGTTCCCCGTAGGGACCTCCCGAGTATTCAGGTGGCAAATCCAGAGCTTCTGGGTGATTTGAGTAGACATCCCTCGATGTACTTGTACGCCAACGAGGTATCAAGTTAGATCTTAATCTTCCTTCTTTCCTATTGTTGAGGAGTAAAGTATTTTGATGTTGATATGCATTTTATATAGGTTCCTGACTTTACACAGCCTCGAGGGAACTGGTTCAACATTTACTCCATGTACCAGGCTCTGCATCTTGACTATAGAGCGATTGTGCATGACTGGGGATTTGGGGCGTTCTTTTCCATCCTTTCCCGTCGCTGTCCCTGGGGTTACCTCAGGGCATTCTCTAAGCGCTGGTTTCACCAGACTAAGTCACTCCATTTGTTGGACTGTGAGGTGATGATGACACCAATGGATTAGCGGTTTATTATAGGTATGGAGTTTGGAGGGGCACCAGTGCCTTGCATGGCAGATATTACCCATACTACCTTCAGATCCTTGTTAGGAGTTCCGGCAGAGGCCCTCAAGGGAAAGACCGTTCGTACGGGTCCTTTGAGCGTAGATGCTATGAGTTGGCTATTGAGTGAGCCCATACTAGTTGATGTCAGAGTCAGGGATCATATTCTTCAGTGATTGTTCTTGATGATCATTAGGGGTTGCTTCATAGCAGATAACTCTTCTACAATGTCGTTTGCTTTGATCAGCGCTGCACGACATGTGGACCGTATTGGAGAGTATGACTGGGGTTTCTATACCTTCGCCTATTTCCTTAGGGGCATGGATATTTATTTTCAGGGCTTGACTGAGGCTTGGTTAGGATTCTACCCATGTCTGCTGGTGAGTATTTCTCTTATAATTTCCCATGTATAGGTTAAGAGTGTTTACTGATAGCAAATGTTTGCCTTTATATTGGCAGTTTTGGGCCTATGAGAAGCTTCCATGTTTGCGTTATGTGAGTGTGTTAGGTTTAGATACCTATCCATGAGGATGACGATGACGTCATTCCATACTTGTGGAGGTCCCTGTAGCTGAGGGTTTTACTCATTGCCGCCTACAGCTGGAGTCGTTGACAGCTGACATCATCACATAGATTCCATATTCTGGGGAGCACTTGGCCATTAGATTTGAGGATGGGTACCCGACTGGCGTCGATCACGTGATATCCACCCATAGGCTTCCTCTCTTCACTGATAGAGGACAAGAGCTCTATTTAGGAGATCGTGTTATCAGGAGCACCACATGAGAGATCCGTATGCTGATCTTGCCTCCTGCCAGGCATTATTGGCCTGTGTCACAGTCACCCGTCATTGATATCCTATTGTTGGGTGTTGACAGTTTTGCACTGTCAGAGGGTCCCTGCACTTAGGAGATGTTCAAGCATTGGTGGTCCCCTTGTACTATTGGAGCCCAAACCTGCGCCACTCAGTTCATGGGAAATATGGTTCCAGGATCCGTGATGATGATAGATTAGCTAGCCTATGTCCGAGATCCGACTCATTTGACACATATTGACAGTTTAACCCAGCGACTAGACAAGGCACATTTCTTTATCCGGTATTTGGTCAAAGATCTGGCAGAGGCAGATTCGTTTGATCCTTCCAGCTCAGGTGCTGGCCCCTCAGATGATCCATTTGGCTTTGCCAACTTAGATCCTCCTTTGTATAGGCCTGACATCCATGTTGATAGAGATCTAGTGAGTCGAGAGGAGTTACATCAGGTGGACATAATTGATGATGTAGATTTTGACACCATTGTCTTCTTCTGATGTGTATTCTCGTTATCTCTTTTGATAGGCCTCTGTTATATATTGGGTGGCCGTGCCTCATTCTCGCTATATCTTTTGATAGGACTCTGTTAGTAGTAGGGCGTCTATGCCCCATTTCCCTATATTTTTAGCTGTACAGAGATGATGTATGTAGATGATGATATACTTAGGAATGTATGTACAGTTTTTCATTCCCTATATCATATTGCCATATGTTATCTGTAATGCATGTATCATGTTATGACTATGTATGTATGTCTAGAGATATTTAGCATTGATCCCTGGATAGTCTTATTATACGGCATACACAGATGTCTTCTTCGACAGTCAGCCACATAGAGCATACCCCACCATTATTGGTTTCATCACATCTTAGATTGTGGTATGATAGTATGTCACCATCAGACAGGGTGACTGTAGATCAGTTGTTGCAGCATACTATGACCCTCTTGATATTTTAGGTTCTTGGATGATTTGTGGAGGGCATGTGGGATCATTGGGTACCGGAGAGGCATGTTTTCCAATTTGGGACCCAGGAGTTGACTTCGACTCTGGAGGAGTATACACGTTTGACGATGCTGCCACTTGACAGACCTTGCGTGCAGATGGCTATTCGGGATATGAGTCGATAGTTCATGACTCTCACCGGCCTGAGGTGTAGGGTTGTGCAGGATGAGATCACATTCGGCCATGTGATATCCCATCATTTTCTGATTACAAAATTTGGCTCTGAGAACAGCTATGCTCAGAATTATGGGGATTTCACCATACCATAGGACCAGTGGCATTTGGCCAGAGTGGATGCATTCTTGATGTGCATATTGGCGTATGTGTACATGCCACGATATATGGATGAGATGTGTGACAACCCCAAAATAGGTCCATTCCATCCAACCTATTCTGAGTCGCCAAATACATGGTACAAAAGCAACTACAACTTTATTACAACAATTATCCTTCAAAATACAACAACACATATGTTGTGAGTTTTGATACAAATATATATACCAACTGTGACTCTTGACACCAACTTGGGTAGTACGTCACAATGACACCTTACATAAAGGTACAGTTAAAAACTGTTTTAGAAATTAAAACTTTTGGAAAGTACTCAAGGAAACCTTCGTATATGGGAGGCCATGCGTCTAGGTTATTATAGATATCATATGGCCACAGAATTATCCTTGGTTAACCCAATAAACCCCAAAGAAAAATGAGAAGATTACTATCATATTCTTTCTAATGGTGAGTCTTCTCTTGACATATCATTATCTCCACTATCTCTAATTGAGAGTCTTACTTCAACCAAACACCAAGATCATATAGGTAGTGCTCGTAGATATACTCAGCAAGTGGATGAGCACAAAGTTGTCTTATGATGACTCGAGGTTGTATGTCATGAGACATCTTGTATGATTGTGGCAAAACACCCTTCCAACGTTGGGTTCGCCTCACCCTATTTGATTCACCAAATATAACTACTAAATAATGACCACCGTTCTATTCCCCTGTTACCCCTACTTGACCCAGCTACACTCTTATTACCTGAAAGGAATTGTGAAGCAAAAAGGTGAGCACAACTAGCTCAGTAAAGAATATCATGACTAAAGATAATTAAATTATCCATAGCCTTCATCAATAATAAATCAGAGATTTAGAACATATGGTAGATGATAAAAAAATTCAACTATAGTTGCAGCGGAACGAGTAATCTATTAGAAGATTCAAATAGACCATAAAGTCTATTATCTTCTTCACATTAAAAGTCCACCAACAATGTTTTATCCCTGTAACATTAATCAACACTTCCTTTCCACAATTATATGAATAACACATAATCATAATTGTAATTCTAAATTCCTCTTCGCATCCAGGACGAAGATAATTTTCATCACATGTCTATCTGAAACATCAAATATCATGGTTATACCAAATCACAGTTCCTGTTTATAATCATACTAACAATTTCATCTTTGCACTACGGGCCAAAAATATTCATCAACAGACCATCTTTGCACTACAGGTCAAAGATATGCAACAACAGGTAATCTTTGCACTACGGGCCAAAGATATTCATCAACAATTCATCTTTACACTACAGGCCAAAGATATTCCTCAATAGTTCATATTTGCACTACATGCCAAATATATTCATCAACAGCTCATATTTGCACTACATGCCAAATATATTAATATCTCAAAGAAATATATAATCATATCAGAATTTATATAAACAATAATTATAACCATGTTGATCATTTAACATTTGCACTTAAGCTAAAGATATTCAATTATAAATTCAATGGTCATGATCATACCAGTCAACAATTCAACTTTGCACTACTGGCCAAAGAGAACCCATAGTCATGATTATACCAATAATCTACCCATCTTTACACTCAAGTCAAAGAAAAATTAATATCATCATTAGGGTTATAGAAATGTTATATATGATAATAAAAATAATATAATCAACATATAGATTTAATTTCAAGAGTAATATTCATAACTTAACTATAATTTGGTTAGAAAAAGAAACCAATTTTGGCATGAATAGTAACTTTGTGAATAATAATTCATGAATAGTAACTCGTGAATAGTAACTCATGAATAGTAAACCCGATACAAAAAGGTAGAAATTCCATAATAAAATCCATACCAATATTTCGGTATAATGATATTGAAATAACATTTCTTAAACTTATAAACAATTTATTTTAATTGTTTACACTTTACAAAAATAATGCATTTAATCATCCTAAAATTCCAAACTCATAAGATTTCATCACCAATAACCAAAACCCTCATCAAAAATCTGCATATACCTCATATAGGATTCTCAAGCCATAAAATCCTATTTTTTCAATTTTCTTAATTCACATAACATATTTAATTCATTTACTCATAACTAGTCCATTTTCATGACAAATACCAAATCAGTACAAACAAATTTTCTTTTCTGAGATTTAGTAGAATATAGTCCTATATTGAACATTTATTTTTCTCAGAATTTTTAAAATTCATTTACTATTTTTCATGTGGCCAAAATAGCTGAATATTTAGATATTTATCAAAAAATGTACTTTTATCCAAAAATTCTAAAATTTACAGAGTATACTTCTATCATATGCATGTACTCCCAATAAAAATTTCACCAATTTTGGAGTTAACCACAATGAGTTATAATCGGTTACTTTTAAAATAGTCTTTTCCCGTAAAATTCATAACTCTTAATCTATACATCCAAAAATCACCATTTTTGGACACAATCAATAAAACTCATCAAAATATCATTTCAAATTTTTCCAGAATTTTTGAAGGTCAAAAAAATTACGAAACTGAAAAACATAACAACCCTTAAAATCCCTTACTATCCCTTACTCAGAAGAGCAGCACTTTTGACTGGATATCAGATATGACACTGAAGGAAACTTGCACTGATAAATAGTAACTCACCAAGTATCTAAATACTCACAAAATATACTCGATAATCTAGAGAGAAAAAGAGAGAAAACTTATGAATTCTGGTGTGATTTTCAATTCTAACTTAGTCCTCTATTTATAGGAAAATGTTAGCACGCCGAAGCATACTTGACCTGCTACCTGATGGCTTTACCTGCTACTATTCCACCCACCAAAAATCAGCCATCTTCCTCCAAAATTATTTATAAACCTAATTTCTGAATCAGTCAGCTCTTAAAATTCATAACAAATCATTCGTTGATTTTTAACGGTTCAAAATTTGTGAACATATACTCAACTTATATATGTATAACATATCCAAAAATCACAACGATCCAACGGTCAGATTAAAAATTATAACTCACACAATAAAGCTGTAAGAACACTGATTTGATCTTTTAATACCTCCCATCCGACAAAATACTGATAAAATACCTCAACATTAATTCCTTCATTTATAACCACATAAATAAATCCATCATTTATATCCACATCAAATAAATATTTCATTATCATATAAATCAATAATTAATTATTCACAAATAAAATTACAGAATCACAATAATGACAACCAGGCAGTTCCCAGGAAAGAGGGGGCTTTCCGATAAGGATTTCTCCTTACTGGCGCACAATTAGGTGACCAAACCTCTCATTGACAGAACTTTCTAGACATTGCCAATAATGCTATCTAATAATATTATTCAAATAATATGAATTATTGATCTGATAATGGAGATACTGTGCAGTGACAATTATTGAAACAACAATAATATAAAATATCAACGCAACAATTATTGATTCAATAAAATAAAATATTAAACAGTAATTACTGTAACAATTATTGAGTAGTGCCTTCTCACGTAAGAATCAATAATTGAAAAATATATTGTGCAATACCGTGTGCTACTGTGCAACTACGTGTATTACTATATTTTAACCACCAGGTATTCCAACAGTGTTAACGGTAACAACTACGCCGTTATTTATAAAAACTTAAATTTGTCGTTTTCTTCATCCGACAGTTATTCTGTTATGGGGCCCATAAATGGTTGCGCCGTCGTACGAATATTCCCTGACAAAAAGAATATTCCACGACTAAACGAATATTCCCTGACAACAATGAATATTTTATAACCACTTGCGTATTTTGAAAAAAAAATCATATATCACCCTTAACTTTAACTTTTATCAATTTAACAATTTACTGAATATTAATTATAAGAAAAATTGAATACTTTTACTTCATAAAAATCGGGGTCTTACAAGCCAGATATCGGTGTTATCATGGCAGTGAGAGCTCTCAGGGAGGGTCGTACCATCATTCTGATGATTGTTGCGGATACGCTGTGGTCGACCACGTTTTGCAGCACTTGCCCTGTAGGGGTATTCACAGGTAGTTCAGTCATGTTGTACGTGTGGTTTATGTCACACTTGACATTGATTGGAACCTTCCGCTGACACGAGTATAGCTTTACCCATGATATAGCCATGTCCTACTCCTTTCAGCCATCGGAGTATATAGACGCTATATCTTGGTCGGTATTTTATACGGAGATCAGTGATCCATTTGACATTCTGTCGTGCACAGGGCTTAGCTAACCCTACAGCTTTATTACTCATGCTCTGGGCATGTATTATCTCCCTCTGGCTGGTTTGAGGGGCATGACTACCTACCACCCACTGGTCGTGATGTCGCAGTTTGACCAGTTCCAGGATTTCCATCTTTTTGAGGGGGCTCTAAGTCAGCGTTTAGCTTCTCTCCATATATCAGCAGAGAACCGATCCCAGGTGTATGCATGTTGGGATCAGCATGAGATATATACTTTTTTTTATCCATCCAGACTGTTCGCCAGAGTATTCCGCGTGGATAGAGATAGAGACTTCATCTGCCGCGGCAGTATCCACCGTGTCGAGTAGTGATTTAGACGATGGGGAGCCATGGAGGATATTGATTCCCATATCGAGGAGGAGCCATTTACTGGGTTGCCAGCATCTCCTTTAGATTCTCCTAGTACTAGCACTGTTGTGATCCATCATTCAGCACAGTACTTCGAGCAGAGTCTTCATTTAATGACCTTCGAGAGAGATCAAGCTAGAGCCTTGATGTTGACAGCTCTTGACAGGAGAGACACCGTTCTGTCAAAGAGAGACAAGGCATTAACATGTAGAGATGCCACTGTTGTTGAGCGGGATGAGGCCAGATCAGCCGGAGATGTCGTGACAGTTGAGAGGGATAGCGTCATATCTTCCCGCGATGTAGCTGTCATAGATAGTACTATAGTGAGATCCCTTACCACTGGCATGATCGCAGAGATGAACACGTACATTAATGAGCATAGAGTCACCATGCAGATGGCTGTAGATCTGTTAACTCGCGTGGATACCCTTGTACATGAGACCACAACTTTACCTCCTTCTTCTGAGAGATATGCCATGTTGGGCTTGATAGCTCGCATATACACTAATTTGTAGATGGGCTTGTATTCTCCTGCACAGACTAGCTTAGCCATTTTATCATGTACAGTTTATATTGTGTATATCAAACACCATTATATATATAGCAGAGAAATATATTTTTGATCACTTCCCTTTTAGATATGTCTGGATATTTACTTGATATTTTGACTGCTTCTTCAGGGCTTGTGATCTTGATGTATTCTAAATTCCTCTTTGCTGGATTGACATTAAGTTGTCTCTGGAAAGTTCAGAATGGATCATTGATCTGTGTGTATCCCTACCATCCTTGGTGTCTTGGAACTGGTTTCTGTATAGAAATATGGAGAGGAGTGTGGCTTTCCTCTCTGAGATTGACCGCACCACAGATGGTCACCAATACTCCTATTTAGGATGAGTCTAGTTAATTCCATCTCTTATGGATTGGTATTTCTCTTTGAGGCACAAACACAGCTTAGATGGTCTCCAAATCTCCTATTTAGAAGGAGTTCAGGTAATTCCGTCCCTTTGGTTTGAAGCCAATGAAATGTGATGGATTGAAGTTTGATCCCAGTACCAGGTGATAAGTGTTTATGTTTTGGTTGGGGGTGAGACCGAACCATAAATGGCTTCCTACGTACTCCTATTGAAGATGAGATCAGGTCTGCGTAGTTCGAACCTGGTGTAAGAGGTTCAACGCTGTATGTGGCAAAAAGGGTGTAGAAAATTTTTTGTTGTTTTTTATTTTTATAAGGAGAAAGGTGTAAGAAATGTTTTTGTTATTCCATATAAAATGGTTGCCTATGTACTCCCGTGTATAAAGGAGATCAGGTCGACATAGTTCACCCCTTAAGACGATTTGTAGCCGAAAAACTTGATCCCATGTGCAGGTCAAACTGCGGGGAAAAAGAAAGTTTGATCCTAAGTTCAGGACAAACTGCAGGTGTGAAAAAGTTTGATCCCATGTTTGGGGACAAACTGCAAGTGTGAAAGGTTCAATCCCTAGTGGGATAACTGAAGTTGTATGAATGTAATTAAGCTAGGCTGCTGGCTTGAAGAATATGTTTCTCTGAGGGGCAAAGTGTGGAAAAGAGCCGTATGTAGTGAAGGGTTAAAGAACCAGAATGACGGGTAATCTGATAATTCAACACCAAGATGTTTGTTTGATGGTAACTTCAGACATAATACCGTTTCACTGCGTCTGAGTTGATGAGTTGTGAAAATTCATCGCCATCCATTTCCTGCAATCTGAGAGCGCCTCCTGTAAATACCTCTTTGACAATAAATGGGCCTTCCTAGTTAAGAGAGAATTTTCCCTTAGACTTATCTTGGTTGTCAAGGATCTTCTTTAAAACCAAGTTATGTTACATAAACTTCCATAGCCAGACTTTTCTGTTGTAGGATCTGGCGATCCTTTGTTGACATAGATGACCATGGAAGATAGCCGCGGTTCGCCTTTTGTCTATTAGAGACAATTGGTGACACCTGTCTTGTACCCATTGGTCTTCATCCAGCTGAGCGTTTATCAACACTCTGAGGGATTCCATTTCAACTTCTATGGGGAGCACTGCTTCCATCCGACAGGTTAATGCTAGGGGGTTGCCCTAGTGGAAGTGCACATTGATGTTCTGTAGGCTAACAGAGCAAGATGCAATAAGTCAGGCCATTCTGTGTGGTTGGAGGACATCTTTTTCATGATCTTCTTGATGTTTTTGTTAGCCGCTTCAACAACACCATTCATCTTTGGACGGTAGATGACGGAGTTAAGGTGTTTGATATGGAATTTACTGCATTAATCCTCCATCATTTGTTGTAGAGGTTCTTAGCATTGTCTGACACAATTACCTCAAGTTGTCCATATCGACAAATGACATTATTTCTGATGAAAGCAATAATGACATCTTTGGTAAACCTGGGGAAGAAGGCTGCCTCTACCCATTTGGTGAAGTAGTTGATTATGGTGAAGATAAAGTGATGCCTATTACTGACTTTGGGATCAATGGGCCTGATCATATCCATTCCCCACATTGAGAAGGGCCAAGGTTAACTTATATTGTGGAGGAGCTCCCTCAGAGGGGTGTGGATGACATTTCTATGAATTTGGCATTGATAGCACCTCTTGACGTGATCATCACAGTCATCTTTGAGGGTAAGCCAATAATTTCATGTCCTAAGGATCTTCTTAACAAGTGGGGGGCCGCTTATGTGTGGGCCACATACTCCACCATGGATCTCATCCATGAGTCTCTGAGCTTGGTCCTGGTCCAGACATCTGAGGAGACCTAGTCCTGCATCTCTTTTGTAGAGTGCATCTCCGCTCAGGTAAAATTTCATAGCAAGTCGATGGATCCGCCTTTTCTCAGCCGGGCTCGCCTCAGCGGGTGTAGATCCATCTCGTAGGTACTCCTTGATATGCTGATACTAATGATGCTGGATGGGAGGTAGTTCATCCTATGTTTCTCCAACATATTTCCCATAAGCTGATGCCTTGTGCAGGGAAAATGTGACGCTTGCCATGTGTTCCTTGTCAGGCATGTGAATTAAGGAGGACAAAGTTGCTAACACGTCTGCAAAGTCATTCCTATTATGAGGAATGTGTAGAAAGGAAATCTCTTCGAACACCGAAGCCATCTGTAAAACTTTCCGATGGTAAGGCAGCAAATGTAGCTCTTTGCTTTGATAGATTCCCATGGATTGTTTGATTACCAACTCTGAATCCCCAAAGACATTTAACCGCCTGATGCCTATTGAACAAGCAAGTTTTAGCCCCATGAGATAACCTTCATACTCAGCTATGTTGTTGGTTCTGACAAACTACAATTTGACAGCGATTGGATACTGCTCCCACGTACAGGATACTAGAACTGCTCCAGCTCCAGAACCTTCCATATTAATAGGTCCATCGAAATATATTTTCCATGTATGACATGTATCGTACTGATGGTGTTGCTGAACTGTCATTATCCCTTCATCTGGGAAGTAGGTTTCCAAGGGTTTGAAGTCCCCTGAAGGTTCGGTGGCCAGTTGATCCGCGATTCCTTGACCTTTGATAGAATTTTGCATCACGTAGACGATGTCAAATTGTTGTAGAATCAACTGCCATCTGGACAGCCGACAATTTATCATGGGTTTATAAAACACGTACTTGAGAGGATCCACACGGGATATGAGATGGGTTATATGACAATGGAGGTAATGTTGTAACCTAATGGAAGTCCGTGCTAAAGCACAACAAGTCTTCTCAATCAGAGTGTATTTGTGTTCACTGCTGCTGAATCTTTTTCTGAGGTAATAGATAGCTCATTCTTGGCGTCTATTATCTTTTTGTCCCAGCATGCAGCCCATGGCATTGTCACTTATGGTCAGGTACATGAATAGGGGAACATCATCCCTGGGGGGGGGGGGTACCAAAACAGGAGCTTTGACTAGTTGCTCTTTTATTGTAAGGAAGGCCTTCCGGCACTCGTCATTCCACTTCATGGAGGATTTCTTCCTTAATATCTTGAAGATGGGCTCACAGGTTGCTGTGAGTTGAGAAATGAATCTGCTAATGAAGTTGATTATTCCCAAAAATCCTCGTATTTCCTTCTCCTTTTGAGGAATGGGCATTTCCGTGATGACCTGGATTTTGGTAAGATCTAACTCAATCCCTTTGTGGCTGACTTGGAATCATAGCAACTTGCCTGAGTTAATGCCAAAGGCCCACTTGACTGGATTTAACTTCAAGTTGTACTTACGCAACCTGTTGAAGAGCTTTCTGAGATGGTCTAAGTGGTCTTCTTCCCTTCGGGACTTGACAATGATGTTATCCACGTAGATCTCTATCTCTTTGTGCATTAAGTCATGGAAAAGAGCCATTATAGCTCATAGATAGGTGGCTCCGGCATTGATGAGGCTGAATGACGGTTCCCCAAGGCGTGATGAAAACAATTTTCTCATGATCTTCCTCATCAACCATGATTTGATGATACCCCGCGAAGCAATCTACAAAGGAGTACATGCCGTATTGAGCAGTATTGTCAATTAGAATGTGGGTAAATGGCACGGAAAAGCTATATTTAAGGCAAGCTTTGTTCATATCCCGATAATCCATGCAAACTCGCACCTTTCCTCCAGGTTTAGGCACAGGAACTATGTTGGATATCCATTCAGGATTTGTGGACACCATGATAATACCAGCTTAAAATTGTTTCACAATTTCTTCTTTCACCTTTAAACTCAACTCAGGTTTCAATCACCTAAGCTTTTGCTTGACTGGCTTGAATCCCTCTTTAATGGGAAGGCAATAAAGAACATTGTCAGTGGAAAAACCCACCATGTCTTCGTGAGACTATGTAAACACATCCTGGAATTGGGTTAGTAGTGTAAACATATCATTCCTCTAGTTTAGGATAAGGTCTGAACCAATTTAGATTAACTTAGGGCTTTCTAAGGTTCTGAGATTGAAGGAAGTGGTTTGATCAAGGTTGGGTTTAGGTTTATCTTTGACCCATTCTTTGATCTCCTGAGGCACCTCAATGTCCTCGTGTATTTCAATAAAGGCTGAATCCAACTTTACATCAAAGATACAATCCTTGTGGAGAAGAAGCATCTTATCAGCAAGTACATGCACATCTAAATTTAGAGTCCTAAAATAAAATATGCTTTCGCTTAGTATATATAAAATGGTTTAATCATACAAAGTGTTAGCATGTACTGACAAAACAACTACTAATACTGTACAAAAACGTAAGCAGTTATGATATCTACAGGGCGGAAAGAGTTCCTACCCATTTTACCCTCGTAGACCAATGCAAGGAGTGTTGCTCTAATTGTCGAGGGCAAAATCCCGGTGGACTGCAGTGACGGAGGGGCTGTCATCATCCTCCTTCTCCCGAATGATGACCATTACATCTGGGCAATCATCATTTGGGGTGTATCTGTTTGTATATTCATCATAGAAAATGATATGTATTCCTGACATCATTATGACGATGTCTTGCTTAATTCTTCGTTCCTCTTCTTCCACTTTGGGATCTGGAACAAAGACTTCTTTCTCCTTTACCGATATCGGCTTAGGAAATAAAATAGCCATTACGTTTGCTGACACCTTTACCGGAGGTTGTGCAAACTCATGGTTTTCAGGTGGAGACAGTCATCATGTAATTGAAGCTGGAGGAATTTGATGATGCTTATGTGGATTCCTGTGACTGGAACTGCTAGAATAGCCCAGTCCAACTGTCCAAATATAACTGATCACTTGAATCGGGTGCTTAATACCCTGAAGACTTTTACCCAGCCCTTGTCCCGGCTGATGACCCAAAGATATCATTTCTTGAGTAGCCGACATTACTTCGGCAGAAATCATGGGTGTGAGAGGTGGCACCCCAATAGGGTGGTAGTGAGTGTTGCTCACCTCCAGGGCATGAAAACTGACCGGATATTTCTTTTCAACATTAACTGTGACTAGGATGTCATTAATGATGTTCTTCAATTGGTGATGAAGAATGGAGGGGACGGCCCCAGCCATATGAATCCACGGTCTTCCCAATAGCAGGTTGTATCCTGAATCTATTTTGAGCACGTGAAAAGATACACAGAATGTATGGGGACCAATCTCAATTCGCAGTTCAATCTCTTCGGCTAAATTCTGGTGGGCTCCGTTAAAAGCTTTAATAACCGTATGGCTGCTTCGGATCCGTTTGAGATTGACATTCATATTTACAATGTAGCGTAAGGACAGATATTCAGGGATGTACCTCCATCTATCAAGACTCTAGCTAGCATGTATCTAGAGGACAAGACCGTAATGTGCAACGTCTTGCAATAAACGGTCCCTTTGGGCGGTATGTCATCATCAGTGAAAGATAACACATTGTTGTTAAAAACGTGATTAACCAAATGTTGAAAATTTTCCACATCCACTGATTTAGGCAAGTAGGCTTCTTCCAAAACCTTTAGTAAGATCTTCCTGTGATCCTCGAAAGATAAAACCAAGTCCAGTATTGAAATTTGACGTGGAGCTTCTCTTAAGCTTAAAACCACCTTGGCTTCATTATGACCCATAGTGCGGAGGAATTTTTCAATCTTCTCCATAGGTATTTTCCCATTTGATTTGATGGTGCTGTGACCACGAGAATGGGAGTGATATTGACATACTCCATCAGAAATTAACCATCCTGAATGGGGAATAATCGGAGGTAGACGGGATGTGATCCTTCCTTCATTGATCAACATTTGAAGTATCTCCTTCATAGGTTAGCCCGTGTATGTAAATTCCCTTATATTGGCAAAATCCCGACGGGCTTTGGCACTTGCTTTCTTCGTCACTTTGTCTTCCAGTGTTTCATTCTCTACAGATGACGAGGGAGTATTCATAACAAAAGGGAGGAGACTTGCATGCTCCTGGCTGACTAATTGGCATGTGACTTGATGCTGATAAGTTACCAGTTCTGCCAATTGCTCAATCTGCTTACACAAAGCTTGTATCTTTCATTCCATTATGAACTGGAACTTTGTATAATCCTATTTGTCAACACCGTCTTTGATGGTCTGGGATGATTCACCATTAAAATTGGAACTCTATCCATTTCTCCAATTAATCATGTTGACCTCTTCCTCTTTGTGTTTGGGAAAAGGGATGTCTTGTACGTGAGGTTGATCTGGTTTGGTGACCACGATCTCACCGTTTTCTATTAAATCTTGGATCTTGTGTTTCAAGGCTCAACAATCTTGAGTATTATGTCCAGGTTCCCCGGCATGATAAGCACATTTCCGAGAAGCATTGAAACCCCTCCTATTAGGGTTGGCTGGTGGAAGAAGATGCGTGATTTTCTTTTGAGTCGTCAGAAGAATGAGAATGTTCTCGAGTGAGTCCCCTAAGGTTGTGAACACTCGAGGGAATTTGACTTCTCCACCTTTTGGTAATGGAGGGTTTGAAAATTGTGCTTGAAAGGGAATATAATTTCTCCTCTAGATAGGCATATTCTGATTGCTTTTTTGACCTTGTAGAATCAAGGAAGCATCCCCCTCTTTCTTTTTATGGACCCTCTGGGGGTTGTTTCCATAAGTTCCGGACTGGATGTGCTCATTAACAGCTTTAATGGCAGCTAGGTCTTGAATCTTTCCTGACTTCAATCCCATCTCAGCCATCTCCCCATGTTTAATAATTTCAGAAAATGGTTTACCAATGCCAGCTAAGACTCTTTCATAGAAAGGAGCTTCTTGTATGTCTATGAAGGTCATGACCATTTCTGACTCCGTCATGGAAGGAATAACTTAAGCGGCAAGGCGCCTCCACCTTTGAGCATACTCTTTGAAAGACTCATTGGATTGTTTTTTAACCTTGGTAATTTGGTACCGGTTAAGAGCCATCTGAGACTGGAAGCTATATTGAGTGAGGAAGGTATGAGCTAGCTCCTCCCAACTATAGATGTTTGAGTTGTCTAATCTGGTATACCAAGAACGGGCTTCTCCTGTCAGACTCTTCTGGAACAGCTGCATCCTGAGCTTCTCGTCCTCTGTATAAGATCCAAGTTCTCTAATGAACACCTTCAAATGTGTGTAAGGATCTCCTAACCCATCATAGTTTTCGAAGTCAAGAGTTTTGAACTTTTCTGGATAATGAACACCAGGGAATATACAAAGGTCAGCATATGAGACACTTCCGTGTGCTCCAATTCCTTTGATCGCACGAAGGGTTTCTTCCATTTGAAGGACTTTCTTCCTGATGTCACCGGTGTCTGGATCTCCTCTGAGATGGGTGGTATTATGAATTTTGTTGGTCGTATCTAACTGAAGTTCAGTTACTATAATGGTTTTATCAGGACCTTGGGTTCCTCCTTGTGTTGAGGATTCAGCATGTACGGGCATCCTTGTACCCTGAGTAGACTGGTGTAGTTCTTTAAGAAGAACAACCAAATCTGTGATTTGTTTACTTCATCCGTCAAATTCTTTGCGAGAAACTGGATTAAGGCTAGTCTGGTCTGATGATGACATAATTGACTGTAGGCTTGTGGCCTTTTTGGATTTTGATCGGGTAATAGGTCTGATTGTTTCCCTGCAAAAGACTTGCGTAGTTTAGTCTTTAGGGAATGTGTAAATGTTTACATGCTATGTGATGTATCTGTTCTAGGAATATTATCATGCAAGGTGGATGTTAGCTGTTTGTAATATATGATAGCATGTTAATTTATGTATGTACACATATTTCTTCATATTTCTCATTACATGGAGATGAATATGGAATGAAATTACAAGTACTTGACTTTACGAGTAATTTGAAATGAGAAAACATGAAGAGACTTTCCTCCGCGTTTGGTTTATCAGAGGCTGACCTATCTTAGGTTACTCTTGCGGATTTTTCGCTTGAAGGTTCCCAAATCATCATAATTTACTCAATGGGAAGTTAATCCGGTCTTTCAATTGGACCGAATTTGGGTGGTGCCTTTCCTGAGCCTCATTGGAATTAGTCTTCCTACGAGTCCAGTAATCAAACACCGACAGGATAGCCTCTTGGTGGAGGAACCACACAACATACATTCACATACAACGTGTCTCACCGTTTATGAAAATGATGACATGTGCGAAGCACTAATATCACAGATAGATATAGTGTAAAGCATTAAGCGTAGTAAAATATATGCATTCGTACACATTCATCATAAATGTAAATGCAACATTCACACACAAGCATATAACATTTTTGAAAAGTTTGTAATAGCAGCTTAAGTCCTCTTACAGGTGTCCCCAGCAGAGTCGCCACCTGTCGACGTCGGGATTTTTATTTGTCCCTTTTCATTACTTGTTCTTTGGTGTTCTCATGTTAGGTGAGATTTGTTTGAAAAAATAAGTGAAAAAGATCCAACATGTATCAAATTCACACTAAGTATTCCTGTATTTACAACTCCATCAAATTTTTATCATCTCTGCACCAGGTTACATGGTACACATGAGTGATAAATAAAATATATTTTAATATTTCAAATTGTTTGCGTCTAGCTAAAATAAGTAGCATAGACTATACTTTATAACGTTTCAAAAATGATTACGAGTCTACATATTTTATTTTATTTTTTAAAAGCACATAGTGCGTATTTAGCTTGATGTCAAAATTTCGACGTGTAGCATAGCTAGGAGTTTTGAAAAACTTATGTCTCCACTAATAATCATTTGCTTAACAATCTATCTGTTCATATAGTCTTTAATACTCCATTTACACATAACTATACCCAGTTCGTTAAACCACACTTATGAGTCCATAAATTGCCACAATCATATGAGTTTAAGAACTTATCTTAGTCTGACCTTTGGCATCCGTTCGCTGAGGGGTTCATAAACATTTATGAGTCAAGAATGTCACATAAGTATGAGTTTTAAGAATTCGTACTTAACCTTATATCCTCTACTTATGACCTATCTATCTGTTATACACATGAGAAAGGAATCACCCTCTTAACATGCATATAGCAAATAGCGCGACAAAAACATTTCATAATCCCCACTTAATCCTAATCCCCTTCACAATACGAATTTCATTCAACTCGTATTCATAATCCCTTCCTGAATCTGTACTAATTTACACAAAAATCTTGCTGTAAACTTTTCAATCATCAGATTGATTCTTATTCCATACTATAACCTTATCCGATCACGGGGTGATCTCATCGTATATATTACGATTCATTTCTATGTCTTGATCGTTTTGTTTTACGATCTCCTATCACTGTTCTTTTTGTCTTTTAAACTCGATCTATTCATCACTACTGTTCAACTTTATTATCAGAGTTAGGGAACTCTATATCTTATAACTCGCCGAGATTCATCTTTGAATCTTACCGACCAATTAACTCCACGTGAGTTAGATCTTATCCTAATCACTGTGGTTATTAGTATAAGGTATCATTACCCTAGGTTCATAACCAACAGCTCTGATACCAACTTTGACGGCCCCAAATCCGAGGTCCCGAATCACCGCGGATCCGGTTCGATCATTCTATACAACTATTACTATTTGCGGAAGATATAAACATAAATTGTTTATACATTACATTACACATTATTCCCCAAGGTCGAGTAACCTTAACATATACACAATTCATAACTATCTAACACATAACATCATTATCAAACTATACTATTACAAAACTAATCGCGCACATTAACTTTAAGCTGGAACTGTCTTTAACCTTTTCTTGTATCCGACGCATTCGTCTTAATCTGCAATGTTTTATCACGATATAGCAAGGGTGAGCATGGAAGTTACCCAACAAACTCTTAATATTAGTAAAAACAACTCTTAATAGAGTTAAGTAAAAACAAACTTGCCTGAACCGTTGATTACCGCTACGCAATTTATATCGCGTTATTCAAAGACCTAATATTAGTAATATAGATCTCAAATATTAGAATAATATCATCACAATATAATACTATTATATATATACATAGAATAACCTAAACACATAGCACATAACCCTATCAGTCTATTCAGCCCATAAAACTTAGCATCAAGTCAGATTATTTAAGTCCGAGTTGAAACCGACACAATTCTAACATCCCGACGGTCTAGTCGGACTTTTATCGAGTCTAAGTTCAATTAAACTCCGACTTAATAGTTAACAATTATCTCTGATAATTTTATTATCAGTCAAATTATTTTTCGTAAGTTCGTAATAATTTTCACATAATTATTACTATTTATCTTGATTTTTTGAATCATTAAAATTGTATTTAAATGAATTAAATACCACAATATTCTATTATCATTAATATCTATTTATTATCAAATATTAATGAAATACATGTTATAATATTATAATATATTTATAATATCATAAAGTATTTTTAATACTTTAAAATCATATTTATATGATTTTTAAACACTTAAATTCATTATCTGATAATTACTATAAATATTAAAATATTAATATTTTCATGACAAAATATCAAAAGTTATATTTTATAACTTAAAATATTTTTATAACACTTAAATCATTTTTATATAATTTTTAAATCATTTATTCTGTTTTTCATAATTTATTTAATATACTTATTAAATAAACTAATTATCATTAATATTGATTAATTAATGAAATTCATCACAAAATATAAAAAGTCACTAAAAATAACTTAAAATATTTTCTTTTACCATAATATTATTTTTCATGATTTTTCATGTATTAAAATCATTTTTAAATAATTTATTTAATATTATACTTAAATAAATTAAATACCATTTATATTCCAAAAATATTAAATATTTATGAAATATACTCTAAATAATTAAAAACTATTTTCAGACTTTAAAATAATTTTTCAGAATTTATTCAGTATTTTTAATAATTAAAAACCATTTAATTTGATTTATTTGTTAAAATAAATCAATTTCAGAAATTAATAATTAATTTCTTAATTAAACTGTTGCTAAAGGGGTTATAGGCGACATATTCGTCGCTAATAGTGTTCTTGAGGCTGTTCTTGAGCTTCATGTCAGTGGACAAGGTGATAGGTTTGACCAACTGTAATTCATGGGTCCGGAGTTATCTGGGTTTGATTAAGTGCTCAGATTATAATATTGATGTAATACTACAATCCTAAACAAACAACATAGCCATATTATATCTAATCAGAGAGATCTGGGCTCTCAAACATCTTGTCAGATCATGCCTGGGTTTTTTGGGTAACCCAGAAACCCAAGGCAGTTCGAGTGTCTCCTTTTGAGCTCAATTATCTAAGGGTTCTGGTAATTAGTTTAGTGGTTTTATGGTTTCGGTCTATAGTCCTTATGTCCGTGTACCACTATATCACATAATATAAACTTAAAAACATCACACATGAAACATATGAGCCGGTCAAAGTAGTAGTCCCGACTGTTCTTAATTGAACATTTTTGCGTTTTCCAGAAATGTTCTTGAGCAGTTTGGTCAACGATAGTTTGACCATTAATTTCTACGATTAGGCTACGGATCTGAGTGATCTAAAGGCATATATGTATAGCCTGCATGTCAGTCTACAAGATACAACCAACAACATCACATAACAACTTAAACATAGTAAGATCTAGCGACTGCAAAACCTTGTCAGGCGTTCTGGAAATTCTGGGTTTACCCAGTAACTAAGTTTTGTGGCCGGTCAACTCAGTTTGACTGATTATAAATTGAAATCTAAACATGCTATAATCTTAATTCAAGTTCCAGATGAAAGCCTACATGGCAGAGAACAAGTCCAAAACAAAAACCACACTAAACATCTAATACACACAGAATTATGAGGTCTGACATATGGATGTCAGACGACTTTTTCCAGTTTTTCCAGATTTTTCAAAACTTTAAATTCGAGCATCTAGATGTTATGGATCCATGATCCAACAACCCAGATCTCTAATTGACACCTTATAACATATATCTTTAACCAATAACTAACATCAGATTACAGATATTAGGAAAATTAGGGTTCATACCTTCTTAACTTTGATTTTTTAATTCTGATTTTTGTTCCTGTTCTTGGCTTGCTATTAACTGATCATGGCTCAACTTTTAACTCTCTATCACTCTAGATTTTGAAAAGTTATAGAGAGAAGGGACTTGGACAAAATGAGAAATAAAGTAAGATTTCTTACTTTTAAATCTTTGATTTTTTACATATAATGTATCTAATATTGCAAGGTGGCAATTAAGATATGATCTTTGGTGATTTTAAGGTACATGGTCAATACCTAACAAGATGAGTCATGCAATTTCTAGAAAAACTTTAAGCTTACAAGTAATGGCATTTTAGTCTTTTTGCATAACATTTTAATGGCAATTTGGACATTGGCCAAACCCTTAGGATTAAGGGTTTGGATTAGGGTTTAGGGTTTAGAACATTTAGGGTTTGCAATTGAATTTTCTAAAATTTCCAATTAAGGTTTTCAAAATAGAAAATTAATATTTGTAAATTATAATTAGGATTTACTAATTATATTAAAATTTATTAACCATAATTTAAATATTGCTAATCAGGATTAATAATTCCTAATTAAAATTGCTAATTAAGCAATTAGGGTCAAAATTTGTCATTAGGGTTTTCAACCCAAAAATTGGGGTTTCTAATAGAAAATATTTTTCTAATTTAGAAGTTAGATTTCATAATTAGATTAGGGTTTTCTAATTACTCATAACTTGAAAATTAGGATTAATATTTTCTAATTAATATTAAAATTATTTAATTAACACTTAGGTTTTCCCTAATTATGAAATAAGGTTTCAAATCCATAAATTAGGGTTTTCTAAATTTGAAATTAGGGTTGCTAATTAATTAAGCTTTACCCTAATTAATATTATAATAATAACACTTGAGCAATATTATTATCTATTAAGTTCCCAGATTAGGATTTTAAATTTCTGAATTAGGGTTTTGGATTCCCGGAACTGAAATTACGGTTTCCAGAATTGGTTTCTAGTGTTTCTTATAAATCGCTAGGGTTTTCTAACCGAACATTGACATTATTAATATATACCAGGGTTTATACAGATATCGTTTATCTGGTCAACCCTTGACCTTCAACCACATTTTGAATACATAAACACGGAACATATTCACGTATTTCTTTAATCCTGAATAATTCACCTAAATCCTTGACATAATTTTGAAATCCTCAAAATTCCATCTTAAAAATATCAAACGAATACACTAATTTTTTATCTAGGTTCTAATTTTGAACCTTAAATTAATAAATAAAAATTTTAAAAATATTCTAAATTCTCGGGTTGTCACATTCACCCCTTCTTCTAAAAATTTTGTCCCCAAAATTTACCTTAAACTTTACTGCTTACACCATTCACATACATTATCACATGTTACCCAATACACCACTCACAGGAGTAAAAGTTTTCAAATTGTGCTGAGGGGTCATATAGACCATGAACACATAGTTTTAACGGTATTGATCATACCGCAAAATAATACATTACTTGGTATGTTTACAATCACAAAGAAGGTAAACTACCGTTGTTAGTACTTTAGGTGATCAGCCTATCGTACTCTTACGTCATGCATAACGTATTAATCATGTCTAGCGAATATTTACGCTACTTGATTGGATTATTTATCCAAACAACATTGTTCACCTTAGTCTTATCATAGGATTCCGCACCAAAACAATTTGGTTCGAGAAATTTCTTTCAATGCACACTTAGAGTTTTCATAAACGTTAGTCTAGCTGAATCGAATAACATAGACTCATATCAATAATTCAATTCAATCGAATTATTTAGGTGTAGCCAAACCCCGTTGGAAAATTACAATTTTTGAAAATATTTTCGAGAACGACGTCATCATGCCATACTGTATTAACAGTCCGTTTGAGGATGCCGTCATTGCATGACTTTGTCGTAACACATCATAAAATAGTGGAATAACGATTTTAGATCAAATTCACACTAAGTATTCCTGTATTTACAACTCCATCAAATTTTTATCATCTATGGACCAGGTTACATGGTACACATGCGTGATAAATAAAATATATTTTGATATTTCAAATCGTTTGCGTCTAGTTGAAATAAGTTGCATAGACTATACTTTAAATCGTTTCAAAAATTATTACGAGTCCACACATTTTATTTTATTTTTTAAAAGCACATAGTGCGTATTTAGCTTGATGTCAAAATTTCGAGGTGTAGCATAGCTAGGAGTTTTGGAAAACTTATGTCTCCAGTAATAATTATTTGCTTAACAATCTATCTGTTCATATAGTCTTTAATACTCCATTTACACATAACTATACCCAGTTCGTTAAACCACACTTATGAGTCCATAAATTGCCACAATCATATGAGTTTAAGAACTTATCTTAGTCTGACCTTTGGCATCCGTTCGCTGAGGGGTTCATAAACATTTATGAGTCAAGAATGTCCCATAAGTATGAGTTTTAAGAACTCGTACTTAACCTTATATCCTCTACTTATGACCTATCTATCTGTTATACACATGAGAAAGGAATCACCCTCTTAACATGCATATAGCAAATAGCGCGACAAAAACATTTCATAATCCCCACTTAATCCTAATCCCCTTCACAATACGAATTTCATTCAACTCGTATTCATAATCCCTTCCTGAATCTGTACTAATTTACGCAGAAATCTTGCTGTAAACTTTTCAATCATCAGATTGATTCTTATTCCATACTATAACCTTATCCGATCACGGGGTGATCTCATCGTATATATTACGATTCTTTTCTATGTCTTGATCGTTTTGTTTTATGATCTCCTATAACTGTTCTTTTAGTCTTTTAAACTCGATCTATTCATCACTACTGTTCAACTTTATTATCAAAGTTAGGGAACTCTGTATCTTATAACTCGCCAAGATTCGTCTTTGAATCTTACCGACCAACTAACTCTACGTGAGTTAGATCTTATCCTAATCACTGTGGTTATTAGTCTAAGGTATCATTACCCTAGGTTCATAACCTACAGCTCTGATACCAACTTTGATGGCCCCGAATCTGAGGTCCCGAATCACCGGGGATCCGGTTCGATCATTCTATACAACTATTACTATTTGCGGAAGATATAAACATAAATTTTTTATACATTACATTACACACTATTCCCCAAGGTCGAGTAACCTTAACATATACACAATTCATAACTATCTAACACATAACAACATTATCAAACTATACTATTACAAAACTAATCACGCACATTAACTTTAAGTTGAAACTGTCTTTAACTTTTCCTTGTATCCAACACATTCGTTTTAATCTGCAATGTTTTATCACGATATAGCAAGGGTGAGTATGAAAGTTGCCCAACAAGTTTAAATTCAATAATATAACGATATATCATGATTGAAAGAGTCTGAATAATAAGCTGGCTATAATTCAATAATATAATTGTGAACTAGCAGGAACAAATTTATGACTGAACAAGTATTACACATGAACAAATATATCTGAACCAACTGGTAATGAAGGTGATTAACCTTACATACCTGACTTATACATGTAATATGTACATAGTACAATTCATGGCAACCAGCAATGGTTAACCATAAGCTTATCCGAATGAAACCACTCTTAGTAGAGTTAAGTAAAAACAAACTTACTTGAACCGTTGATTACCGCTACGCAATTTATATCGCCTTATTCGAAGATCTAATATTAGTAATATAGATCTAAAATATTAGAATAATATCATCACAATATAATACTATTATATATATACATTGAATAACCTAAACACATAGCACATAACCCTATCAGTCTATTCAGCCCATAAAACTTAGCATCAAGTCAGACTATTTCAGTCTGAGTTGAAACCGACATAATTCTATCATCCCGACGGTCTAGTCGGACTTTTAACGAGTCTAAGTTCAATTAAACTATGACTTAATAGTTAACAATTATCTCAGATAATTTTATTATCAGTCAAATTATTTTTCGTAAGTTCGGAATAATTTTCACATAATTATTACTATTTATCTGCCTGTAGTGCAAAGATGAACTATTGATGAATATCTTTGGCCCGTAGTGCAAATATGAATTTATTAGTATGATTATGAATAGGAACTGTGATTTGGTATAACCATGATCGTTGATGTTTAGGGTAAAGACATGTGATGAAAATTATCTTCGTCCTGAATGCGAAAAGGAATTTAGAACTACAATTATGATTATGAGTTATTCACATGATTGTGGACAGGAACTGTTGATTGATGTTACAAGGTTAAAACTTTGTTGGTGAACTTTTAACATGGAGAAGATAATATACTTTATGGTCTATTTGACTCTTCTAATGGATTTCTCGTTCCGCTGCAACTATGGTTGAAAAGTTTTATAATCTACCATATGTTCTAAATCTATGATTTATTATTGATGAAGGCTATTGAGAATTTAATTATCTTTAGTCATAACATTCTTTACTGAGCTAGTTGTGCTCACCCTTTTGCTTCACAATTCCTTCCAGGTACAGCTGGGTCGAGCGGGGGTAACAGGGGAATAAAACGTTGGTCTCTAGCTGCGGAGGTTCTCCCTAAACAGTATAGAAAAGTGGGTTATATTTTATACATCATTTAGTAGTTATATTTGGTAAACCAAATACGGTAAGGCGAACCCAGCGTTTGGAAGGGTGTTTTGCCACTATCATACAAGATGTCTAATGACATGCGACTTCGTGTTATCATAAGACAAGGTTGTACACATCCACTTGCTGAGTATATCTACAAGCACTACCTATAAGATCTTGGAGTTTGGTTGAAGTATAACTCTCAATTAGAGACAGTGGAGATAATGATATGTCAAGAAAAGACTCACCATTGGAAAGAATATGATAGTAAACTTTTCGTTTTTCTTTGGGGTTTATTGGGTCAACCAAGGATAATTCTGTGGGCATATGATATCTATCATAACCTAAACCCATGGCCTCCCAGGTACGAAGGTTTCCTTAAGCACTTCCCAAAGATTTTAATTTCTAAAACAGTTATTGACTGTACCTTTATTTAAGGTGTCATTGTGACGTACTATCCAAGGTTGGGACATGAGTCACATTTGGTATATATTTGTATCAAAACTCACAACATATGTGTTGTTATATTTTGCACGATAATTATAGTAATAAAGTTGTACTTGTTTTGTGTACCATGTTTTTGGTAACTCAAAATAGGTTGGTTGGATTGGATCAATTTTGGGGGCGTTACATAAATCCTTCACAGAATTTTGAAATCCTCAAAATTCCATCTTAAAAATATCAAACGCATACACTAATTTTCTATCTAGGTTCTAATTTTGAACCTTAAATCAATAAATAAAAATTTTAAAAATATTCTAAATTCTCAGGTTGTCACAATAAAATAGAAGTATAAAAGGCCTCAATTACTATTGAGCACAAGGGTTTGAAAAACCTCTTTTACAAAGCGTCATTGCTATATCTTATTAAAATTGAACTTTTATACAAAGTTCAAACCCTTTGTATATAGGTGTAAACGAGGCATAGCACTACTTCCAGATAATTGCACATTGATGTACACACACACGCATTCAGATAACAGTTAAATTGAAAAGTGGCGGTCACCGTGGCAACACGGATGTCGGGGGGTGCCTAACACCTTCCCTCCGCGTAATTAAGCCCCCGAACCATAACGAATCTCGGTTTCACAGACCATTCAAATAGTTTCACATCACTAGGTCAATATGCAAACTTTTTCTTAGTTGAGTTGGTGCAACCATTTAAAAATACCAACTGATGACTCTTACAATCCAGTCGTCGACATATACATGTCGGACCTTTTCACAACTTATTTTTCAAACAAATCTCACCTAACATGAGAACACCAAAAGACAAGAATAGAAAAGGGACAAATAAAAATCCCGACGTCGACATCTGGTTTAATGATTTTTCGGGGTTGTCTCTAGAAGATAAAAGACGATTTTACCCTCACATATGGTTAGTAACAACAAGAATGCAAAATTTTGAGTGTTTACATGCCCTCTTTATCATGTTTATGCATTGCAATGGAATGAACAGGATAAAGATTGCTAGACACTGGAAATATGATGAATGCAAATGTAATGTAATGCTTGATATGATATGCTATGCATGTTATATGCCTCTGTGGGGTTAGTTGCCATATATTATATCAATGAGAATTCCCTTTTTTCTGTTGGGGATGACTTCTATGGCTGATACCATCAGATTTTCTTGAAATTCACATTGGATTTGTTACCAACAGTCTCTTTCCCAGATACACATTCTTGTTGTTCCTATTCTGGGGATGTTCTTCTTTTTACGAGTGAACTCATTGGGGATTCCCAATACTTATCCTGATGATAGTTTGCACCGATTTGCATTATCGGATCCTTCCAGATGCTACGCTGGGATTATCACCAACGATTTATAATACCAGATTCTTCGATATCTTCACTGAAATAGTTTTCAACAATTTGCATCATCGGATCATATCCGATGCTACGCTAGGACTGTCACCAACTGTTTGGATTTCTATCCATTTGATGTCAATATTCTTGTTGGGGGTAGAGCTTTTCATAATCAATTATCACAGAATCCTTCTGATGCCTACTCGAACAGTAGTTTCCAAAGGTTGATCATCACCGAACTTTCTCGATGCCTACTCGAACGGTAGTTTATAAAAGTTAACCATCACCGAACCTTCTTGGTGCCTACTCGAATGGTAGTTTACAAAAGTTAACCATCATCGAACCTTCTCGGTGCCTACTTAAACAGTAGTTTACAACGGTTGACCATCACTAAACCTTCTCGATGCCTACTCGAATGGTAGTTTACAAAAGTTGACCACCACCGAACCTTCTTGGTGCCTACTCGAACGGTAGTTTACAACGGTTGACCATCACCGAACCTTCTCGATGCCTACTTGAATGGTAGTTTACAAAAGTTGACCATTAGTGAACCTTCTTGGTGCCTAATTGAATGGTAGTTTACAATGGTTGACCATCACCTAACCTTCTCGATGCTTACTCGAATGGTAGTTTACAATGGTCTCAACATCACAAAACCTTCTCGGTGCCTCAGCTGGAGGTTTCTTTTATAATAGATTCCATCATCGGTCCTTCCTGATGACGATAGTTTTCCATAGTTGTCTTCACCAGGTTTTCCCGATGCTACGTTGGAGTTGTCGCCAATTGTTTGGAATATTAAATTCTCTGACCTTCGTTGAAGCATTTCTCAACGGCTTACACCAACAAACTTTTCCCGATGTTACGCTAGAGTTGTTGCCAATAGTTTGTATCACCAGATCCTTCTTTGATGCTATGTTGGAGCTGTCGCCAATGGTTTACAAAATATTTTCAAACTTCCGAAGTTTGGTTATCTTTTTCAGGATTTTAGGCCCTTTTTGCTCAATCGCGTAGAATATTTTTTCATGATTTGACTTTTTAGCATCAGGGCCCTCCTCTGTAACTCAAATTTGATCGAGCCAGAGGGGTTGGGACCCACCCTGGTTTGCCACAGGTAGACTCGCAGCAGACCACGAGTGGATTTAAGCCTCCCCTGGCCCTTCAAAAGTCATTTTCAACTTGAACATATAGAAAAATCCAAAAATTCTCTCTCAGATCTACTCAGTTCGGGCTTCTTTTCGCAAAATCCATCATCGTACACTCGTTCTGTACAACGCTGGTAACATTTAAATCCTTTCTTTTCAAGTTTTGACCGTTAGAATGCTATATTTCATGCTTATTAAGTTTAAACACAATATAGCAAATATGTATACATATATGACTTGATAAAAATGATTGGGCCTAATAAATGTTTGCATTTTACCATGTTGAAAATTCTGATGTGAAAAAAATTGATTTCTAGGATAGTCATTTTGCGCTCATTTTTGCAAGTTTAGTTATCCTATTTGAGGACAAATGAGCATGGATTTTCATAAAAATTACATATGGTAATTTGACTTTCATTTTGTCTTACTTTTAATTTTAAACATTTATCTTTTGATGTTGGGTTGGCGTGCTACTGAATGGCCACCTAGGCATGCCTATGTGCATGCGGATAGTTCATTTTATAAATGAGACTTTGGCGAAATTTTTTCATAAGTTTGGGCATCTTATGTGCATACAAATTTAACTCTACTCAGAATGTATGTTAAACTAATGCATGATTTATCACATAGGCTATACATGATGCAATAATTTGAATATAATAGCTTTAAATTTGAAACGTACCTCACCTTTTTTGAGGTAATTTGGAGCTTTTGTTCAGGTCATGGATTCAGATAGACCCAACAACTCTAGTTCTCGCAACTTTTCATTTGGTGTGAGGAGGATGGATTCTAGTGTTCCTTTGCCTCGTCCAGCCCGGTAGCCTCGCCGGTTGACTGAGTCAATGATTCATCATATTCGGGTTGATAGGACGGATGCTATAGACGAGGAGGAGAACGTTCATGTTGTAAGACCCCGCTCCTTCTTCTTCTACCCCTCATCGGGATCTTCCTACTTTTAGTGTGATGATTTCCGATCTTCTGGAATATTTGAAACGTCACCCATCGATCTATCTTCACACGAACGAGGTAATGGTAGTTTTCATTATTTCCTTTCTTCTTTCTCCACTTTTGGGACAATGATTAAATCTTGATTTGAAATTGATGCAGGTTCCTGGTTTCACTCAACCCAGGGGAACTGGTTCAACATTCATTCTTTATATCGGACCCTTCATCCAGAGTATCAAGAGATCTTCCACTCCAGGGGCTTTCAGGCTTCCTTTTCTATTCTTCCCCGTCATTGGCCCTAGGGTTATTAGAGGGCTTTATCTGAGTGCTGGTTTCACCAGACTCAGTCTCTCCATTTACTAGACTGCAAGCTGATGATGACACTGATGGATTAGCGGTTCATCACTGGATTGGAGCTTACATGGGAGTTAGTGCCTTTAGTGGCTAACATTTCACAGGCTGTAGTCTGATCCCTATTAGGAGTTCCTCCTTCGGCCCTCAAGGGTAGGGCTACCTGTTCTAGCTCTTTGAGCATTGATGCTTCGAATGGAGCTTTGTCCGAGCCTCTGCCTGCTGATCAGAGGGATAAAGATCGTATTCTTGGGAACTATTTTTGATCATCATTAAGGGTTGTTTCTTGTAGACAACTCCTCGATAATCTTTTTTGCTCTTGTTAGTGCTACTCGTGATGTGGATCGCATCAGAGACTTTGACAGAGGCTTGGCTAGGCATTTACCCATTTTTGTTGGTGAGTATTTTCCTCTTATCTTTCAATTCCCCCAACCCCCCCCCCCCCCCCGCTTGGGTTATCAGTTTTCATAACTGATGACATTTAATCTTTGCATTTTCAGTTTTTGGCATATGAGAGGCTCCCTTGCCTACACCTAGTTACTACTTTAGGTTTGAATACCTTTCCGCGGGGACATTGTTAGGTTTGTAATATTCATGAACGCAATCAAATTGCAAAAAATAAGCGGAAACGTGGAAAATCAAAGTTTTAAAATTTTACAAACCATATACCCGAATCATGCTTTATGCACAATTATTAATTAAAGGAAAAGATATGAAGAACAAGAATCATACCCTTGAACATTCGAGCTTCCTCAGGTACAAGTTCACCTCCAATCCTTTTCGCGTTCAACTTGAATCCACCGGGTTTGGTTCCTTCCTTTGATCAACATTAGCCAGCCAAGTGTTTGGCCTCTAGAGGTGATCCACCAAGGAATAAGAAAGATCCAAGAAGATGGGTGTTTGGCTAAACCCTAGTTTTTCTATCTCTAACAGAAAAAGAGCGTACGCTCCCAACTATTGTAATTGCGTTTGATTTGAAAAAATCAACAACCCACAACACCCATAATAAGACTACTCTTATTTATAGATGTGGCAATCCTCCTTAACAATTAAGGAATTATATTTTATTTTAATTAATTAAATTCCTTTAATTAAGTAGGCTCCCAATCTTGTTAGGAATAATTAATTAAACTCTTTTAATTAATTAGCCTCCTAATCTTATTAGGATATATGAGAGTAATTTTATTAATTAAATCCCAAACTCCTTTAAGAATTAAATAATAATAATAGTAATAATAATAATAAGACTCCTCTTATTAATTTATATTTAATATTTCTAAAATATTAAATAATAAATATTAAGCTATTTAATTTATTCTATCACCATTTATTAAATTAAATATACATAACTTATTATTACGATTATGTCATTAACTTCTTAAATAATTATTCTTCCTTTTATGGTGTGACCCTTTAGGTTCTCCATATTAAACCGGTTGTGAATAAATCAATTAGAACAATTCTAATCTTATTTAAATAAATAAATTAAATTATTAATTTATTTAAATAAATAATATTTATTCTACAATAGGGATAAGCCTCCCTAGCGATCAATGACTTTCAAGATAATATAGATTTCAACATTAATCATAAAAGAACCATTGAGTAAATAGTTTCCGTACAATTCAATCCTTCCACCATACAATGTCCCAATTAAATATAAGACATGGAATTACTGCCAAGTCTTATTTTATTTAATTATATGTATTTCGACTCTTAAATGCACAACTCAAAATAATGCAAATTAGAAACTCCTTTCTAATTTCATTCTATCTTGGCCAAGGACTACCGGGTTGTCATTTATCGAATCACATAGGACATTTCTCTTCTTTTACTAGAAGTGGTAGATTCTTTATTGATCATATATTATCTCCTTGTATAACTTATTATACCCCAAGCATACCCTTTGATATAACCTAAGGGTTTTACGGAATAAGTCAAAGTATAACTCATCATACACAAGATACTGTGATGATCTCAAGTCCAATGATCACTTGTACTACTATCACTACAGGAATTCCTATTGACAGCAAGTAAAACTCCATTATGTATTCCTAAGTGAACCACATTCAGTGAACTTATTCTCTAATAAGCACCTACATACTTTCTTTAGTGTCTCCACACAAATGATCATGAGATTAATCATCCTCATCCAATGAGCAAACAACGTATGTACCAATCTATCCGGTTTCACTAATTCCCAATTTAGTATTCCAACGATTGGGAACTATTTTAGTTTTAAGCTTTCTAAGAATTTAGATCTCATTAGAATGATCATCATCATTATTCTAAAACATTGCTTAAAACTATGAGTTTATCACATGTTATAAAATAACATCATGTAGATAATTAAAAGCCTTTAATAAATTAATACTTTTTATTAATAAATGAATAAGATTATTACAAAGTATATGCTTTATCATCAAACGTGATTGGCTTGTTTGCATACTACTTTCAATCTCCCACTTTCACTAAAGCCTATCACCATGGTATCTCATACCCTTCTTCTCTAAGTGACGATTATCCTGCTGTTGGATAAGCTTTAGTTAATGGATATGTAATGTTGTTCTTGAGAGACCACTATCTCTATAGTGATTTACCATCTTTCAATGATTCCTTTAATCAAATGAAAGTGCCACAACACATGTTTAGATACAAGATGAGACTTAGGAACTATTCCTAGTTCTGTAATGAACTTTTCATCTAAACAATCAACTTGAAGCTTCATTTATAGCTATATACTCTATCTTTATCACTAAACTAGCAACTCTTTTCTGTTTGGAACCTTTCCAATTCACTTCACCACCGTTTAAGGTAACACTTTACCTTAAAGTGGATTTTTTGTCGTCTTGGTCTGTCTGAAAAACTTGAGTTTGTTAAGCCCTCTAGTTTTAATTTAGACCCACCATGAATATGATCACATCCTTAGTGTCGGTTAAGTACTTTAAGATATTTTTCACTGACTCACAGTGAACTTCTCCAGAATATGATTGATCATCATCAGGTCCCGTATATTTCATTGCATACATGATTGTCATTCATGCGATCTCTCTTTTATGAGTCTATGGGGACTATTAAAAGAGATACACTCCATGGTTCATCGACATGAGACATCTCTTGGAGTTTACATGCTAAACGACTTTAGCATCAAATGAATATACGTTCTTTGGGTTAAGTCGAGCATCCTATTGAATCTATCTATATAGATTTGTATCCCTAATTATGATACTCTTCCCAAATCATTCATGGATGAATGTTTAGACAACTTTATCTTTACTGATTGTAGCATTGGTATGTCATTCCTTATCCGTATTATATCAAAATATAATACCAAAAAATGTCATGGCACTCCCACTGACCTTTTTGTACACACTAGGCTCATTTTTGTTTTTAATAAAATCAAACTCTTTTGATTGTCTCATCAAAACTAATGTTCCATATTTTAGAAACTTGTTTCAATCCATTTCTCTGAGTGTCTACAACTCTTCCTTCATCATATGTAACTGGATCATCATCTTCTATGATGTGTACCTCATAATCATCATCCATGACGAATCCATACCTCCCAGGTATCTTCAGTACTATTCCATATTTACGATTCGGTTGTGGTACAATAGGTCTATCTACAAGTTCCTCTTATTTGACTTATAGTGTTTTGTGGTTCTTAAACTCTTTAAGATTCTATTATTCTCCCACTAGCCCCTTCAATGATAACCACCTTTATCTTAGAAGGTAGCGTGTTTCGCAACAAACACCTTTTGCTAAGTAGGATTATAGAACATATACCCTAAACTTACTTTAGGATGTCCCACAAATCTGTACTTATCAAATTTTGTCCTAAACTTATCCTTTGAAACCTTTTTACATAAGTTGGACGACCCTTTATCTTAACATACTTAAGATTAGGAATCCTCCTATCCATAACTTTTATGGAGTCTTGGTGCTGGATTTTGAGGTTACCTTTTCGCAGATATGCAGCCATTTCTAAGGCATTATCCCAGAAGGATACTGGAATGTCGGTAAAATCATTATGGACCGTACCATATTCAATAAGGTACAATTTTTCCTTTCAGATACATCAATCAATTATTGTGTATCAGGAAGCGTCCATTATGAGAAAACCATTTGAGATGATCTAGAAACTTATTGCACAAGTATTTATTCCTTGATCTAATCAAAGAATCTTAATACTTTGCCAATATGTTTCACTTCTGAATTCTTTGAACCTTCCAAATAATTCACACTTGTATTTCAGCAAATATAGACATTCAACTCTTTGAATGATCATCTCCTTTTATTATACTAGTTTGATCAATTTGCAAAATTATTTTCACATAAGTCAAGTATATAAAATCCATTAAGTAATATTCCAGTTCTATATAAAACATTATTATTATAAATAGAACAACAATTGTTCTTAAATATAATACCAAAGATTTCATTGTCCAACAACAAAATGGAAATAATGTTTCTAACAAGAACTGAAATACAATAACAACTTATTGACTTAATAGACTTGCCCGTAGGCAATGCTAAACTATAAGTTTCAATGGCTAATGCAGCAACCTTTGCTTCATTTCCAACACATAGGATTACTTATCTTTATTTAGCTTTCTACTTCTGCTTGGTCCCTTCATAAATCTATATTTATGATAACCAAAGTCGGTATCCAATACCCAAGTAGAACCTTGACTTAAAAAATTTTTATTTTAAATCATGAATAAATTTTTATTTGTAACCGAAACTTCACTAAGCTTCTTTGGTTAGCCTCTGCAAGATTTTTCTCGCAATTTCTTCCAATGTCCAGGCTTATTGCAGTGGAAGCAAACTCCTTTGCTATCTGTATCAGTTTTGTTCTTATTATCCTTTGTTTTTGCCTTTCTATTTACCTTCTTTGAATCGTTCTTCTTTTCAGAAGATCATTTGGCCCCTACCAGTAAGCCATGGTCTTTCTTAGTTGGAAAGTGACTCTCAACATTTTTCAACATGTTAAGAAAATCAGCGAGGCTGATATTTAGCTTGTTCATATGAAAATTTCACAACAATTGTGAAAGGAGTCCGAGAGTGAGTACAAGATCAAATCTTGGCTCAACTCTCTATCCATGACAAAACCTGTTGTCCTAATTGACCAATCAAATTGATTATGTTAAGGACTTTTATCTGTACTTTAGTGTCATCGGTCATTCTAGATCAGAAGAGCTCCTTAGATATCTGATATCTATCAGTCCTACTTTCCTCACCATCAACTACTTAATGTGTAGGAATATAATAGGAGCATCCATAGTTTCGTGCTGACGCTGAAGCTCGTCACTCATAGATGCGAGCATGATGAATTTAGCCAACTGTGCATCATCTTGCCACTTTCTAAAAGTAGCAATCTCTTCCTCAGAGGCATTGTCTGCAACCATTGCAGGGATAGGCGTATTAAGGACATAAGATAGCTTTTCAGCTGTGAGAACTATTCTAAAATTTCTTAACCAATCCGTTTAATTTGGTCCGATTAATTTAACATCTAATAAGCTACGCAATGATAGTAATTTAGACATTGTAAAATTCTGTAAATGAATTTGTAATTAACAATATTTTAGCATACATTCTTTTATTAATTACCAAAATAAATTAGGTCTTGTTTTAAATTAGTATCTCCCACTATTTTCTTCAAACTATATTACTCTCACTTATATAGTTCGGCAAAATCTAATTAAAGATTTCCTAGTGAGAATAAGGATCTCATTTCAAATGTATATAGCGTTGTGGTGAAACAACAAACTATATATAAATAAATAGGTAGACAACTCTTGTCAATTACAACAACTATGCAACTCCTTGTATTTTGCCTCTTAGATTATTTTGATCGATTGGTGGCACATTCGAATCAAAATTATCCAAGTTAAGTCCAACCTAGCACTCCATATATTCAAAAAAGAAAAACATTATCCTTGTGGTGACACAACAAACTTATAATAATTAATTGATACTCTATTATTTTTTATCATGCTAGAAGGCGACGTTCAATATTCCAAATATCTTTGAACGCTTAGGACAATATAAAATATTTGAGGGGTTTGTTATTAATTTGTCTCATCTTGTTTAGCGCGCATTCACACACACACACACACACATATATATATATATATATATATATATATATATATATGTATATATATATATATATATATATGTATATATATATATATATATATATATAAAATACGCGTCATATTAATTAACATGCGAAGCATGTTTGCATAATATATAATATATATAGTATAAGCATGCATATATAGAATACTATATTCTACCTGAATTGATTATGGACTTTATTCTAGTTTGGTTCACTAGAGCCAACAAGTGAACCAAAAGGTCAAACCTAGGGGTGCAAGAATTAATATTTAAATATAATTATTACATTCATGCATCCAACTAAAATAACATCTAATCATATCAGTCAATAGTTCATAATCAATCCCATTTATTATCATACACATCACCATATCTATCAATAAATAATATTCATCTCATGAACAATAATCATTCAATAGATATATTGATATCATTTAATGAGCAAATTTAGTTAGTATAAAATCTAATTTTGAATCAAAATAAACTCCTTTATTTTAATCCAAATTTAAATCAAAATAAACTTCTTTTATTTTAATTTATCCAATTTTGAATAAAATAAACTATTTTATTTTAATCAAAATCTTTAATCAAAATAAACTCCTTTATTTTAATTAATTATGGAATCCAATTCCAAGTAAAAAAAAACTCCTTTATTAAATGAAACACGGATTCTCTTTCCTATTCACAAATAAACTCTTTTATTTTGAATAATATGAAATCTTATTCCATATCTAAATAAACTTCTTTATTTAAGGAAATACGGATTCTCTTTCCTATTCACAAATAAACTCTTTTATTTTGAATAATATGAAATTTTATGGAAATACGGATTCTCTTTCCTATTCACAAATAAACTCTTTTATTTTGAATAATATGAAATTTTATTCCATATCTAAATAAACTCCTTTATTTAAGGAAATATGGATTCTCTTTCCTATTCACAAATAAACTCTTTTATTTTGAATAATATAAAATCTTATTTCATATCTAAATAAACTCCTTTATTTAAGGAAACATGGAATCCAATTTCAACTCCAATTAATTATCATGAAATTCAATTCCAACTCTAATTAGTTAGCATAAAATCTAATTTTAAAATTAAAATAAATCTTTTATTTTAAGATTAAAATAAACCTTTTATTTTAAGATTAAGATAAAAATTTTATTATAAGATTAAAATAAATATTTTTTATTTTAATTATAAAATACTTAAGAATAATATATATATATATATATATATATATATATATATATATATATATATATATATAAATAATAGTTAATATAGGAAATCATCATCGTGTATAATCAAAGTGGATATCTTTAAGAATGATTCACGTGAATCCTGCCATCCTTGTAAGTAACATTACATATATATAGGGATAAATCAACTTTTGGTATCTGTACTGGGACACGACTTATAATTTGGTACCCGAAGTGAAAAAAGTTACAAATTGGTGATTGTACTCGAAAAATGTTACATTTCGTTAAACATTAGGGATACGACTTACAATTTGGTATCCGACGTAAAAAAAGTTACAAACTAATGATTGTACAAAAAAAATTTGTAATCTGGTGCTTGTACTTTCTAATTTTTAAATAATCGTTAAAATTGATCCAACGGGAGAGACAAACATACAGAGAGAGAAGAAAAGTCGACACGAAGAAGGTCCTCGATGTTTTGTTCCATCTTTTCTTGCCTCCCACATTCGCACCATTACTCCACAATGACACCGACTTGAGAACTTTGGTGTAATCCATTCATTTTTATTGAATGAACTACAATCTTCTTCCCCGATTTTATTTACGATTCCACTTCAAGACGAGCCCATCCTTTTAATTAAACACTGAAACCCCTTTAATAAATATTTAGAAACCAGTAATCAATGGAGAATCGAGGCAAGAAGAATGAGAGAAGAAGAAGGACAGAAGAAAAGAACCCTAATTTTTAAACAGAATAAAGATAAAACTATACTATTTAACAGAGTGTAACAATTTTTGAGTACAATCACCAGTTTGTAACTTTTTTCAATTTGGGTACCAAATTGTAAGTCGTATCCCTAATATTTAAAGGAGTATAACATTTTTCGAGTACAATCACCAATTTGTAACTTTTTTCACTTCGGGTACTAAATTGTAAGTCGTGTCCCAGTATAGGTACCAAAAGTTGATTTATCCCCATATATATATAATTGGAATCCCAATTGGAATCCCCTGATTATTAATGTTAATAACTTAACAAGGTTATAATATATATAATATCAACACGTGCAGAAGCACCAAGGCAATTCTCGAAGAATCCATGAAAATCGCCGCGGAACCAATATTATATATATTAACCGAAGGAATAATATGGTGGTTCCCTTTATAAATAACGAAATCAATGTTCAGTAAATACACGGACATAGCGAAATACTGATTTTCAAAAAATAAACTGATTACGTTTTTTTTATTTTATACAACAAAATTATGCCCAATTAAATTGTTCTAAACACATATTAATATACATATAAAATTAAAATAATTAATAATTCGCATAAAAGTTTGGCTCTGATACCACTGTTAGGTTTGTAATATTCATGAGCACAATCAAATTGCATAAAATAAGCGGAAACGTGGAAAATTAAAGTTTTAAAATTTTACAAATCATATACCCGGATCATCCTTTATGCACAATTATTAATTAAACGAAAAGATATGAAGAACAAGAATAATACCCTTGAAGATTCGAGCATCCTCAGGTACAAGTTCACCTCCAATCCTTTTTGCGTTCAACTTGAATCCACCGGGTTTGGTACCTTCCTTTGATCAACGTTAGCCACCCAAGTGTTTGGCCTCTAGAGGTGATCCACCAAGGAAGAAAAAAGATCCAAGAAGATTGGTGTTTGGCTAAACCCTAGTTTTTCTATCTCTCATAGAAAAAGAGCGTACTCTCCCAACTATTGGAATTGCGTATGTTGTGAAAAAATCAACAACCCCCAACACCCATAATAAGACTCCTCTTATTTATAGATGTGGGCAACCCTCCTTAACAATTAAGGAATTATATTTTATTTTAATTAATTAAATTCCTTTAATTAATTAGGCTCCCAATCTTATTAAGAATAATTAATTAAACTCTTTTAATTAATTAGCCTCCTAATCTTATTAGGATATATGAGAGTACTTTTATTAATTAAATCCCAAACTCCTTTAGGAATTAAATAATAATAATAGTAATAATAATAATAAGACTTCTCTTATTAATTTATATTTAATATTTCTAAAATATTAAATAATAAATATTAAGCTATTTAATTTATTATATCACCACATATTAAATTAAATATACTTAACTTATTATTACGATTATTCCATTAACTTCTTAAATAATTATTATTCCTTTTATGGTGTGACCCTTTAGGTTCTCCATATTAAACCAGTTGTGAATAAATCAATTAGAACAATTCTAATCTTATTTAAATAAATAAACTAAACTATTAATTTATTTAAATAAATAATATTTATTCTACAATACGGATAAGCCTCCCTAGCGATCAACGACTTTCAAGATAATATAGATTTACATTAATCATAAAAGAACCTTTGAGTAAATAGTTACCGTACAATTCAATTGTTCCAGCATACAATGTCCCAATTAAATATAAGACATGGAATTATTGTCAAGTATTATTTTATTTAATTATATGTATTTCGACTCTTAAATGCACAACTCCAAATAATGCAAATTAGAAACTCCTTTCTAATTTCATTCTGCCTTGGCCAAGGACTACTGGGTTGTCATTTATCGAATCATATGAGACATTTCTCTTCTTTTACTAGAAGTGGTAGATTCTTTATTGATCGTATATTATCTCCATGTACAACTTATTATACCAAAGCATACCCTTTGATATACCCTAAGAGTCTTAAGGAATAAGCCAAAGTATAACTCATCATACAAAAGATACTATGATAATCTCAAGTCCAAGGATCACTTGTACTACTATCACTACAGGAATTCCTATTGACAGGAAAGTAAAACTCCATTAGGTATTCCTTAGCGAGCCACATTCAGTGAACTTATTCTCTAATAAGCACCTACATACTTGTTTTAGTGTCTCCACACAAATGATCATGATATCAATCATCCTCATCCAATGAGCAAGCAACGTATGTACCAATCTATCTGGATTCACTAATCCCCAATTTAGTAATTCAACGATTGGGAACTATTTTTGTTTTATGCTTTCTAAGAATTTAGATCTCATTAAAATTATCATCATCATTATTATAAAAGCATTGCTTAAAACTATGAGTTTATCAAATATTATAAAACAATATCATGTAGATAATTAAAAGCCTTTAATAGATTAATACTTTTTATTAATAAATGAATAAGATTGTTACAAATTATATGCTTTATATATCATCAAATATGATTGGCTTGTGTGCATACTACTTTCAGACATCACTGACATTATTCCACCTTGGCAGAGGTGCATGTGGTGGAGGGATTTACTCATTCTCGTTTACAGTTAGAGAAGTTGATTGCCGACATCATCACATGGGTTCCTTACACCCCAGATCATCTGACAGTTGGTTTCGAGGATGATTTTTCGACCAGGGAAGAGTATGGAATATCCACTCGTCGGATCCCCTTCTTGACCGAGGGAGGTTGGGAGCTCTACTTGGGATAACGTGCTATTAGGAGCACTACATGAGAGATTCGTATTCCATATCTTCCTCCTACTAGACGCCATTTGGTCTTTATCTCAGCCAGTCACAGAGATTCCCCTGATGGGATTAGATGGCTTTATTTTATCAGAGGGTCCTTTCACTCAGGATACTTTCTATCACTGGTGGACTCCTCGCACCATTGGGGCTCAGACTCGCGCTACTAAGTTCCTGGAGGATATGGTTCCCGGGTCCGTGATAATGACAAACTGGATTGCCTGCATTAGACTATCTACTCATTTGGAGCAGATTGCTAGCTTAACCCAAAGGTTGGATCAGGCACATTTTTTCATCAGGCATCTGGACCGAGATCCATTAGAGGAAATTATTCTTGATCCATCCAGCAGGTGGCCCATATTCTGATAGTTTCCCTGGAATAGACCCCCTCTATATCGACCTAATATTCCCTCTGGTAGAGATACGGTGACTCAAGAGGAGTTACAGTAGGTTGATCGACTGGATGATGTAAACATCATAGATTTCTTTGGATAGACTCATGTTATCTCTTTTGATAGGTATCTATTAGTTATTGGAAGGATGTGCCCCATTTCCCTGTACTTTTTTATTTTTAGTTGTAGACAAAGATGGTGTATTTAATCTTTATTAGATGATATATTTAGAAATGTATGTATAATGCTTTCTGTTTATTTCATTATATTGTCATTTATAATTATCATTTATCATGATGCATGCACTATATGTCATGGATATGCATTTTTATTGACGAGTTTAGCATTAACCCCTGAATGGTCTCATGATCCGGTTATACAAATATCTTCATCCATTGTTACCCGTATTGAGCATAGCCCACCCACCTTGATAGCCTCATCTTTGAGGTCTTGGTATGATGGTTTTCCTTATTGGGATCAGATGACCATTGATCATATGCTGAGACACCTTATAGCCTTCTTGACCGTCCAAGTTCTGATGGGTTTTGTAGAGGGGATGCTATCTTGTTGAATTCTCGAGAGGCAGGTCTTCAAATTTGGGACCTATGAGTTAACTCCTACATTGGAGGAGTATGAGCGCATTATGGAGGAGTATAATCGTCTTAGACGAAATCACCTCAGGACATGTTGTGTCCCTGGATTTCTTGATTGATCATTTCGAGTCTACATATAGCTATTTAGTATACTCAGGAAATTTCACCATTTCTGAGGATGAGTGGCGGGTTGCCGGAGTAGATATTTTCTTGATGTGCGTTGTAGCTTATTTATACATGTCGCTATATTTGGATCACTTGGACATTTGCTTGATCAATATGGTGAGTGCTCGGAGGGAGGGTCGTACCATCCTTCCTATGATCTTAGTAGAGACTTTGATGTTGGCCACATTCTGTCATACCCATCCTACTAGGTTTTTCTGATGTAGTGTCGTATTTTTATATGTCTGGTTCATGATGCATCTGAGATCGATTTGCACTTTCAGGCACCACGGGTACTGCTTTCCACACGAGATAACCATGTCTTACTCCTTCCAATCGGCTGATTATATAGATGCACATCTTGGTTTGTTTTCATGACTGTGATTGAGGATCCTTTTTCCATCTTGCCTTGTTCAGGATTCAGCTCCCTTTATAGTTATATTACTTATGCTATGGGTATGGACTTCTTGCTTTTGGTTGGTCTGAGAGGAGTGACTACGTATCATCCATTGGTTGTCAAAGGATAGTTTGATTAGTTCCAGGATGTTCATCCTTTTGATAGAGCTTTAGATCAGTGCTCATCAGCCTTGTCTTTGTCAGAGGATGATCTTGACAGAGTTTATGATTACTGGACCCATCGATAGATAGAGCTGACTTTTTAGAAAATTATCCGTGATGCTCCTCCGAGTGTTCTGCATGGCTGGAGGCTGACATTGCATTGGCTATGGTTGGTTATTCAGAGCCTAGGATTGATTCATATGATGAGGAGCCTATGGAGGATTTTGTTTCTCCCACAGATGATGAGTTATTTGTTGGTTTGACAACATCTTTGGTCAGTGACATTCCTAGCTCTTTAGTTGTCGTTGCCCCACCTTCTGTAGAGTCTTTAGAGCAGATGATACAGCTTCTGACCTTTGAGAGGGATCATGCTAGGATATTTATGTTGATGACCCTATCTGGCCGGGACGCTGCTTTTACTGAGAGAGATGAAGCTCGAGCTACCAGAGATGCTTATGTTGCTGATAGTAATGCTCTCAGATCTTATACGGAGGGCATTATCATAGATATGAATGCATTTATGGATGATCATGGCAGTTGTGACAACTCGAGAATTTGATTATTTATAAAATATTAAAATATTAAATTAAGGTTAAATAATAAACCTAGACAGAAAATAAGTGAATGGATTTGAGATTTTCGAGAAGGAATTTTGTGAATTTAAAATTTTTCTGAAGAATTATACAGGATTAATTATATACGTGAATATGTTCTGTGTATATGGTATTATATGGGTACAATATGTGGTTAAGGGTCAAGGGTTGACCAGATAAACGATATTTGTGACAAACCCTAAGTATATATTAAGAACGTCAACGTTCAGTTAGAAAACCCTAGCGGTTGTTAAGAAACCCTGACAATAGGATCAAAAACCCTAATTTCAGTTACGGGAATTCGAAACCCTAATTCGAAATATTAAAAGTCCTAATTTGGGAATTTTAATAAAATGTATAATGATTTTGTGTACTAATTACTACCTAATTAGGGATAACCCTAATGATTAATTAGAAATTCTAATAATTAAAAACCTTAATTATTAGAAACCTAAATTTATAAATTAGAAACCCTAATTTATATATTTGAAACCCTAATTGGTAATTAGGTATTTTTAATTTTAATTAGAATATATTAATCCTAATTAGAAGGATTGGATTATGATTAGTAAATTTTAATATAATTAAAAACACTAGTTATAATTTAGAAATATTAATTTTATTCTGAAAACCAAAATTTGGAAATTTTAGAAATTAAATTATAGGATTTAGGGTTAAATGCTAAACCCTAATGGTTAAACCCTAAACCCTAAGGGTTAGGGCCAAAGACATGAATGCCATTAAATGTATAAATCAAATTATAATTTTGCTCTTTTTGTAATTCTTTAATTAGGAAGTGTGTAGATTTTGCTATATTTGGGTTGGTGAACCACCCTAGCCCTAGCATGTGATTTATAGCTCAATTATCAGCCATCTTTGTCAGCCATTACATTGCATACAACATTTATATAGATTAAAGAGAGAGAAAATGCTACTTTACTTTTCATTTGAGCCAAAGCTTTCTCTCTCTAAGATTTCGAAAATGGAAAGAGAAAAGGAGAGATAAGTTAAGATAACATCACTACTTAGCTTTCCAATAACAGATCATGAAGTCAGAAATCAAAGATCAAAGCAAGAAAGGTATAAACCCTAAAAATTTTGAAATCAATGATCTTATGTTATATGTTGAAATTGGTTGGTTAGAGTTGTGTATTAGGGTGTCTTTGAGTGATCTGGGTTGGTAGATCATGGATCTATAACATCTAGATGCACAAAAATCAAAATTTTGAAACTGATCTATGAACCCTAAAACATGGCCTGACAGCCGAATGTCAGGGCTCATAGATCATTGCTTGTTAATTGTTTTTATGTTTTAAGAGTTTGTACGTATATTATGTTGTAAGGACTTTGATGTTGAACTTGAATCAAGTCCAGATCAAGTGTAGAATAAAAGTTACAAGCGGTCAAAAGGCATTGACCGTGTAAGACCCCAAATTATTAATAAATGAAATTTAATTTCCTCTATTTATTATTTTGAAATAGTAAGGGTTGATTTGATTAATGTGGTTAGTTATGGGTAAAATGCGCAAATATTTTAAATAAGCAAGTGGTTATAAAATATTCATTTTTATCGAAGAATATTCTTTTGGTCGTGGAATATTCTTATTGTCGTGGAATATTCGTACGACGGCGCAGCCTTGTGTGGGCCCCATAACGAAAAGCGATTGGATAAAAAAAAACGACAAGTATAAGTTGTTTATAAATAACGACGTAGTTGTTACTGTTAATACTGTTGGAATACCCGGTGCTTAAAACACAGTAATACGCGTTGTTGTACAGTAGCACACGGTATTGCACCAATTATTGATTCTTACGTAAGAAGGAACTACTCAATAATTGTTACAGTAATTACTGTTCAGTATTTTATTTTATTAATCAATAATTAGTGCGTTGATATTTTATATTACTGTTGTTTCAATAATTGTCACTACACAGCAATAATTCATATTATTTAAATAATATTATTAGATAACATTATTGGCAATGTCTAGAAAGTTCTGTCTAAGGAGAGGTTTGGTCACCTAATTGCGCGCCAGTAAGGAGAAATTCTTATTGGAAAGCCCCCTCTTTCCTGGGAACTACCTGGTTGTCAGTTTTGTGATTCGGTAATATTATTTGTGAATAATTAAATATTGATTTATATGATAAGGAAAATATTCATTTTATGTGGATATAGATGGAGAAAATTTTTAAAGTGACAATTGTTTAAAATTGATATTTTATCTTTTTTGATAAAATAATATTCTATTATATTATTATAATATAATAATGATGATATTTTTTTATAATGAATGTGGGATATATGAGTATATGAGTAGGAAGAGTATTTTTGTTGTAAAAGTTATTTAAAACATGTTAAACACGTCTGTGGGCCTATTTCTTGACTGAAATTTGATTATAGCGTGTAAAATTGCTCGTTTGTGGATTTCGATCAATTTCTGTTTGGAATTTAGAAAAACATTCTTCTGAAAAATTGTAGATAATGAAATTTCATGTGGAAAGGACACAAGGTTTGAATTTTTTTTTGATAAAAGGGCTATTTATTATGAATTATTGTATTTCCGAAGTTCTGAAATAATTGATTTTTGAAGTTTTAATTATTTTTTAAAAGAAAAACGTTTTTTTTTGTCATTTGGTGGGTTCCAATGGTGTTGCAAACATACTGAATTCAGTTGTCAAAGAGGTGGGCGTGAATAATTTTTATAAATATATTATTTTATTAAATTTTATGCTTTGGTGTTTTAAGCATTTTCTTATAAATAAGGTGCTTAGGTTAGAATTGAAAATCACACCAGAAACTAAAGTTTTCTCTCTCTTTCTCTCTCTATATTATCGAGCGTATTCTTGTGAGTATTTTGATACCTTGAGTGTTGCTATACGGTGCGAGTTCCCTTCAACACTGTATTCAGTATTCCAGTCAGAAGTACTGTCTTTTCGAGTTAATGGATATTATTTTTTTAAATGATATTATTTCTTCCAATATCATTATGCTGGAGTATTGGTAAGATTTTTCTTGTGAAATTCTTGTCTTTTAGTGTCGGGGTTACTATTCACGTATACGACACTATTCACGTATACAACACTATTCATGAATACGACACTATTCACAGAAAAATTAAATTTTCATTTTTCGTCCAAAATATCTATTATAGATACTAGTTTTGATTGTATCCATGTTTTGATCATTCTTGAATTTTACTCCACTATGATTATTTATGAGGTATTTTTGGACATGAATAAACCGAAATACGAATCTTTAATATTTGTTATTTTGTTTCACTGGATTCATTTTCTTTAAAATATTTTTCATCATCCTCAGTCCTAAATGATGATATTACTGAATATCTTTGGCCTGTAGTGCAAAGATGAATGATTTCTGATGAATATCTTTGGCCCGTAGTGCAAAGATGAATAGGTGTTTAGATGAACATGACCAACTGATGAATATCTTTGGCCTGGAGTGCAAAGATGAATATTTGATTCCAGATATGTGTTGATTGATGTTACGGGGATAAAATATTGACGATGGGCTTTTAAATTCATATATAGAAGATAGTAGATTTTCTTCTCTATATAACTCTTCTAATGAATTATTATTTCTACTGCGAATATTGATTTAAAACTTATTGTCTATTGTATTATATTAGATTTTTTCTTGTTGAAGACTTCCGATAAGTTGTTCTATATTATCTTGGTCATAATATTCTTTACTGGGCTAGTTGAGCTCACCCTTTTCCTTTTTGTTCCATTTTTCTTCTCAGGAGGTGAGAATGTAGTGAGTACTAGTCGGGGTATGGAATGAAGGTTCTAGAAACTCGTTTTAGTAGTCCTCACCATTTTTGTAAAATAATGTGTCAATAATTGTAATGAGGACTTATTTGAGTGTAGATATTTTCTAGATGAAAATATTTGTATTTAAACTCACAGTTTTTATGTTGTATTAATAAAGTTGTAGTTGTTTTTGTACCATATATTTTGACGACTCAGAATGGGTGGTGTATACCTATTTCGGGGGCATCAAAGTTGGTATCAGAGCTTAGGGATATGATCTCTGGCGGAGATCGGGGAATAGAACTAGGAGGGGAGAGATGAGTAAACCCTTCGCTAGTGTGTCCTACCTAAGCTTATTTGTTGGTCGGTCATAATATAGGGATATTATGTGATATGTTAATTTGTTAAATTAACCCTTATTTTATGGCAGTATTTGAGAATGTCGACTGAGAATGTTAACAGTGGACTAAATGAGACCGTGGAGACACCTTTGTTCACCAATGAGGAGAACGTGCAACAGGCTGGCAATGTTCCTCATGTAAACAACACCACTAAGCATACGATGAACGATGAGATGTTTAGAAGCTTTTTGCGATTCATGTAAAACAAGACGAAGGAGATTCCTGTTCAAAATATAGGAAGAAATAATGGCAACGCACAGCTGGTCACAACCAAGCAGTTCAAAGAGTTGGGACCACCAGAATTCTGGGGAAAGCCGGATCCGATTAAGGCGGAGACGTGGGTCAAACAAATTACCAAGATATTCGATATCTTGGGATGCACGGAGGAACAGACAGTTCCATTCGCCACCTTTATGTTCCGTAATGAGGTAGATTACTGGTGGGAATCTGTGAAGCGTACCCATCCAGCCGCACTTAGCATGTCTTGGGAAACATTTCAGAAAATGTTCAATGACAAGTACTTTCCTGAAAGTGTTCGTCATATGAAGGAGGTAGAGTTTATTAGATTGGAACAAAACAATATGACGGTGTCCTAGTACGAGGAAAAGTAAGCGGAGTTTTCCAGGTTTGCACCTCATTTGGTGGAGAATGAGGAACGTCAGACGCGGATGTTTCTGAGAGGTTTGAAACCCGGCATACGTCAATATCTCATTTCTCATAAATTTTCTCTCTATTCAGATGTTGTCAATAAGGCTCAATTATTAGAGCGAGATAATGAGTACGGTCAACCGAGGGACCATAACTAGGATCATACCAGTGATAACAATCATCAGAACAACGATAACCAGCGGAGAAAGAAAAACACGGACAAGAGCGGCAACCACTCTGGTGGTAATCGTGGCCATGAGAATAGAAGAAGCGAGTTGAGAGGAGATTTTAAAAAGAGGAGATTCAACAATGACAATACAAAGACGTCAGCAACAGCAGCAACTGGTTCCAAGGGAGGAGAACGACCACCAGTCATATGCCATAAGTGCGGAAAAGAAGGACATATCAGCCCAAACTGCCCACAACATTTTAAGGTATGTTATAATTGTGTAAAGGAACGACATATCTCTCGAGATTGCACTGTAGCGAAACCAAGTCCAACGGGGATGGTGACTCAAAAGACTGTCCCAGAAAAGTCAAAGTCAACGGTTCCTGGAAGAACGTTTTTCGTGACTGGTCAACATGCGAGGAACCTAAACGAGGTGATCACGGGTAAGCTAATCATAAATTCATGCGAAGTTTATACCTTACTAGATACCGGTGCTACCCATTCATTTATTTCTCCTGCTTGTGCTCAACGTTTAAACTTGACTCCAGAGAAATTAAACTTTGATTTATCTGTGGAGATTCCGTTAGGAGAAACTTTCATCAAATCCACTGTTTATAAATCTTGTTTGATCCAAGTTGGCACCATCACGTTACCTATTGACCTTATCTCTTTAAAGATACTTGCATTTGACGTGATTTTAGGGATTGATTGGTTAACTACTCATCATGCCAAAATTGATTGTTTTCGTAAGGTTGTTAGTTTTCATATTCCTAATCAATCTGTTGTTCGAATTCAAGCAACTAAACCATTAAAATCAATCACTGTCATATCAAGTCATAAAGCTATTCGTTTATTAAAAAACGGATGTCAAGCTTTCTTAGCCCATGTTATGGATTTGAATAAAGACACGTCATATTTGAATAATATTCATGTTGTTATTGACTTTCCTGACGCATTTCCTGAAGAACTTCCCGGTCTACCCCCAGAACGTGAAGTTGAATTCTTTATTGATCTTGAACCTGGTACAAAGCTCATTTCTAAAACCTCATATTGAATGGCTCCTATTGAAATTCAGGAGTTAAAGGTCCAACTATAGGAGTTGTTGGACATTGGTTTCATTCGTCCTAGTACATCTCCTTGAGGTGCTCCTGTTTTATTTGTAAAGAAGAATGACGGGAGTATGCAACTTTATATTAATTACCAGGAATTAAACCATGTCACTATCAAGAATATGTATCCGCTACCTCGTATTGATGACCTGTTTGACCAGTTACAAGGAGCAAAATTATTTTCAAAAATCGATCTTCGTTCTGGATATCATTAGCTGAAGATTAAAACCGAGGATATTCCAAAGACTGCTTTTAGAACTCGGTATGGGCATTATGAATTCTTAGTCATGTCTTTTGGATTGACTAATGCTCATGCGGCTTTCATGGATGTGATGAACCGAGTATTCAAGTAATATTTGGATTAGTTCGTTGTTGTCTTTATTGATGACATCCTCATAAAGTCGTGAAGATCATGAGCACCACTTGAAGCTGGTACTCCAAAGGCTTCGTGAAAACAAGTTATATGCCAAGTTGAAGAAATGCGAGTTTTGGCTTGAGGAAGTAACATTCCTTGGGCACGTGGTGTCAAAATATAGAGTATCTGTTGACTTGGTGAAGATTGAATGCAATACAAAGTTGGGAACAATCGAAGTCGGTGACCAAAGTATGTAGCTTTCTGGGCTTAGCTAGTTATTATCAGAGATTCATGGAAGGATTTTCTCGAATCGCTACTCCATTAACTCAGTTAACTCGGAAAGATATCAAATTCGTATGGAGCGAGGAATGCGAGAAGAGTTTCTAAGATCTTAAGAGGAGACTCATTTCGACACCTGTTTTGACCATAACATCTGGTTTGGATAGATTTGTTATCTACAGCAATGCTTCAAGCAAAGGCCTAGGATGTGTTCTCATGCAACGTGGGAAAGTTATAGCCTATGCCTCACGACAACTTAAAGAATATGAGAGGAATTATCCTACTCATGATCTAGAGTTGGCAGCAGTCATTTTCGTGCTAAAGATCTGGAGGCACTATCTATATGGGGAGAAAGTGGAGATATATCCCGACCACAAAAGCCTCAAATATTTCTTCACCTAAAAGGAACTCAACATGCAGAAACGATGTTGGCTCGAGTTGTTGAAAGATTACGACCATACCATTCAATACCATCCTGGAAAAGCGAACGTGATAGCTGACGCGTTGAGTAGAAGATCATATGCGGGAACGAGTGCGATGTTGTTAACACAAAGGCCTATTTTGTGTGATTTATAAAAGATGAAGATAGAATTCAAGACTCTGGGGACCCATGCAATGATGTCAAGTATACGTACAGAACCAACTTTAATCGATAAAGTTAAAGTTTCTCAAGCCACAGACCCAGAGCTGATGCGTATGAAGAAGAAAGTGCAAGAAGGTGTTATTCCAGAAGCAAGAATCGATGAAGAAGGAATACTTTGAGTTCACTCCAGACTTTGTGTTCCTAACGATTCTGATTTGAAGTACAAGATCATGATGGAGGCACACAATACACCATTTGCAATCTATCCTTGAAGTACCAAAATGTATCGTGATCTTCGACATACATTTTGGTAGAACAATATGAAGAGAGAGATTGCAAAGTTTATCTCGAGGAGTTTAACTTGTCAACGTGTAAAGGCGGAGCATCAAGTGCCAAAGGGTCCATTGCAACCTCTTGAGATTCCGAAATGGAAGTGGGAACACATTACCATGGATTTCGTTATGTGTCTTCCCACAGTTTCTCAAGGCATAAATGCCATTTGGGTTATTGTTGATAGATTAACCAAGTCTGCTCAGTTCTTGCCAATATGGGAGACTTATTCCCTTGAATGTCTTGCTAGTATGTACGTGAATGAGATTGTGAGGTTGCATGGCATGCTAGTATCCATAGTTTCAGATCGTGACCCAAGATTCACTTCAAGATTTTGGGTTATCTTGCAAAAAGCTAAGGGCACGGATTTACGATTCAGTTCGGCATACCATGCTCAAACGGATGGGCAATCAGAGAGGACTATTCAAACTCTTGAAGATCTATTAAGACTCAGTGTCCTAGACTTCAAAGGCAGTTGTGATAAGTATTTACCATTGGTGGAATTCTCCTACAACAACAATTATCAGGCAAGTATAGGTGTGGCTCCATTCGAAGCATTGTATGGACGAAAGTGTCGCTCTCCAATATGTTGGGATTAGGTGGGTGAAGCAACATTGTTGGGACCAGAGTTGGTACGTATGACTACAAAAAAGATCCAAATAATTCAACAACGTATACAAATGGCACAGGATCGACAAAAAAGTTATGCAGATCTTCATCGAAAGGACGTAGAATTTAGTATTGGGGATCATGTATTATTGCGTGTTGCTCCATGGAAAGGAGTTACAAGATTTGGGAAGAGAGGAAAGCTCAATCCACGATTTATTGGTCCATTTCAGATTCTTGACCGAGTAGGAAATGTGGCCTATAGACTTGCGTTACCTCCAAGTATGCCTCGTGTTCATAATTTTTTCATATATTTGTGCTACATAAATATGTGAAAGACCCAAACCACGTTATTGAGTTAGAACCAGACGAGATAGCCGAAGACTTAACGTACAAAGAGGTACCTATCAAGATCTTGGATAGGAAAGAGCATGTCCTACGCACAAAGGTCATACCACAAGTTAAAGTTTTGTGGAGGAACCATGCTATTGAGGAAATGACCTGGGAGTTGGAAACAGAAATGAAAGCGAGGTATCCTCATCTTTTCGAAACACCAGGTACGTACGTCAATTTTGAGGACAAAATTGCATAAGGAGATGAGGTTGTAAGACCCAAAATTATTATTAAATGAAATTTAATTTCCTCTATTTATTATTTTGAAATAGTAAGGGTTGATTTGATTAATGTGGTTAGTTATGGGTAAAATGCGCAAATATTTTAAATAAGCAAGTGGTTATGAAATATTCATTTTTATCGGAGAATATTCGTTTGGTCATGGAATATTTTTACTGTCGGGGAATATTCGTACGACGGCGCAACCTTGTGTAGGCCTCATAACGGAAAACGATTGGATGAAGAAAATGACAAGTATAAGTTGTTTATAAATAACGGCGTAGTTGTTACCGTTAATACTGTTGGAATATCCGGTGGTTAAAACACAGTAATACACGTTGTTGAAGAGTGGAATACGGTATTGCACCAATTATTGATTCGTACGTAAGAAGGCACTACTAAATAATTTTTATGGTAATTACTGTTCAGTATTTTATTTTATTGATTCAATAATTGTTGCGTTGATATTTTATATTACTGTTGTTTCAATAATTGTCACTACATAACAATAATTCATATTATCTGAATAATATTATTAGATAACATTATTGGCAATGTCTAGAAAGTTCTGTCTAATGAGAGGTTTGGTCACCTAATTGCGCGCCAGTAAAGAGAAATCCTTATTGGAAAGCCCCCTCTTTCCTGGGAACTGCTTGGTTGTCAGTATTGTTATTCGGTAATATTATTTGTGAATAATTAATTATTGATTTATATGATGAGGAAAATATTCATTTTATGTGGATATAGATGGAGAAAATTTTTAAAATGACAATTGTTGAAAATCGATATTTTATCTTTTTTGATAAAATAATATTTTATTATATTATTATAATATAATAATAATGATTTTTTTTATAATGAATGTGGAATATATGAGTATATGAGGAGGATGAGTATTTTTATTGAAAAAGTTGTTTAAAACATGTTAAACATCTTTGTGGGCCCATTTCTTGACTGAAATTTGATTATAGCTTGTAAAATCGTCAGTTTGTGAATTTCGGTCAATTTCTGTTTGGAATTTAAAAAAACTTTCTTCTGCAAAGTTGTAGAGAATGAAATTTCCTATGTTAAGGACATAAAGTTTGATTTTTTCTGATAAAAGTGCTTTTTATTATGAATTATTGTAGTTTTGAAGTTCCGAAATAATTGATTTTTGAAGTTTTAATTAATTTTTAAAAGAAAAATGTTTTTTTGTCATTTGGTGGGCTCCAATGGTGTTGCAAACATGCTGAATTCAGTTGTCAAAGAGGTGGGCGTGAATAATTTTTATAAATATATTATTTTATTAAATTTTCTGCTTTGGTGTTCTAAGCATTTTCCTATAAATAGGGTGCTTAGATTAGAATTGAAAATCACACCAGAAACTAAAGTTTTCTCTCTTTTTCTCTCTATATTATCAAGTGTATTCTTGTGAGTATTTTGATACCTTGAGAGTTGCTATACGGTGCGAGTTCCCTTCAGCACTATATTCAGTATTCCAGTCAAAAGTACTGTCTTTTCGAGGTAAGAGATATTATTCTTTTTAAATGATATTATTTCTTCCAATATCATTATGCCAGAGTATTGGTAAGATTTTTCTTGTGAAATTCTTGTCTTTTAGTGTCGGGGTTACTATTCACGTATACGACACTATTCACATATACGATACTATTCACGAATACGACACTATTCACAGAAAAATTAAATTTTCGTTTTTCGTCCAAAATATCTATTATGGATGCTAGCTTTGATTGTATCCATGTTTTGATCATTCTTGAATTTTACTCTATTATGATTATTTATGAGGTATTTTTGGACATGGATAAACCGAAATACGAATCTTTAATATTTGTTATTTTGTTTCACTTGATTCGTTTTCTTTAAAATATTTTTCATCATCCTCAGTCCTAAATGATGATATTACTGAATATCTTTGGCCTGTAGTGCAAAGATGAATATTTGATTCCTGATATGTGTTGATTGATGTTATAGGGATAAAATATTGACGATGTACTTTTAAATTCATATATAGAAGATAATAGATTTTATTCTCTATATAACTCTTCTAATGAATTATTCTTTTCACTGCGAATATTGATTTAAAACTTGTTGTCTATTGTATTCTATTAGATTTGTCCCTTTTGAAGACTAATGATAATTTGTTCTATATTATCTTGGTCATAATATTCTTTACTGGGCTAGTTGAGCTCACCATTTTCCTTTTTGTTCTATTTTTCTTCTCAAGAGGCTAGAATGTAGTGAGTACTAGTCGGGGTATGGAATGAAGGTTCTAGAAAGTCGTTTTAGTAGTCCTCAACATTTTTGTAAAATAATGTATCAATAATTGTAATGAAGACTTATTTTGTTGTGGATATTGTCTAGATGACAATATTTGTATTTAAACTCAAAGTTTTTATGTTGTATTAATAAAGTTGTAGTTGTTTCTGTACCATGTATTTTGATGACTCAGAATGGGTGTTGTATACCTATTTTGGGGACGTCACAGACCGAGCACGGAGTTTGGTTTCTGGGTAACCCAGAAATCACAGACAACGCTTTTTGCAGGGTCTTTATTTTCCTACTGTTTGTGTTTTAGTCCGTGTTAGTGATTTGATATTGTAGTCTGATATGAGAACTACATGATCATTCCTTTAGATCACTTAGATGCATATCAGGATCAAAGATATTATGGGTTAAACAGGCGTTGACCATCACGCCGGATGAAGATTCTGGTTAACCCAGATCTTCATCAGTATATTTTTGCGACAAGGTTTGACCAGCTTTCATAGTTCATTTGTATTGTTGTTAGATATATTTAATGATATGATATTGTACTCTGACATCATTACTATAAGTGTGGATTCGTAAATCACAAATAACAGCCTTAGAGCTCAAGATCTAAGGATCTAAATATAGCACCTTGTGTTGTTCTTCATTTTCTGGAAAACCCAGAAATGAAGAACAGCCTTGGCAGACTTTTTGATTTCTCATATATCTCTGTTATGATGCATGTTGGCCATGAAATTGGTTTAGAGTTGTAATACTACATCAGTACTATAACTTTAACACATATACTAGCCCAGGAACTTAAGGATAAAAAATGTAAAACCGGTCAAAGTAGGTACCCTGTATTCTGCTATGAGTTTCTGGGTTCTTACTCAAGAACACCAATAACGACGGTTCTGTCGCTATAGGGCCATTTTATTAATTACTAATTTCTGAAAATTAATTATTTTAATTAATAAATAGATTAAAATGGTTTTTCTGAAAATTAGTTTTTAATTATTTTGAGTATATTTCATAAATATTTAATATTTTTAGAATATAAATAGTATTTAATTTATTTAATTATAATATTAAATAAATTATTTAAAAATCATTTTAATACATAAAAAATCATGAAAAAATATATTATGGTATAATAAAATATTTTAAGTTATGTTTAATGACTTTTAATATTTTGTGATGAATTTCATTAATTAATTTATTTAATAACTATATTAAATAAATTGTGAAAAAAATAGAATTAGTGATTTAAAAAGCATATAAAAATTATTTAAGTGTTACAAAAATTTAAGTTATAAAATATAACTTTTGATATTTTGTTATGAAAATATTAATATTTTAATATTAAACACAATTATTGGATAATGGATTTAATATTAAGGTATTAAAAATACTTTGATATATTATAAATATATTATAATATTATGACATGTATTTCATTAATATTTGATAATAAATAGATATTAATGATAATAGAATAGTGTGGTATTTATATTATATAAATACTATTTTAATGATTGAAAAATTATGATAAATGATAATAATTATCTGAAAATTATTACGAGGTTATAAAAAATGTTTTGAATGATAACAAAATTATCTAAGGTAGTTGTTAAGTGATTAGACAAATTTTAATTGAACCTAAACTCGAAGATTGTTCGACTAAACCGTCAGGATGTTAGAATTTTGCCGAACTCGACTCAAATTGTAAAAGTTTGACTTTAAGTTAGGTTTTATGTGTTGTATAGACTGATAGGATTATGTGATAATGTGTTTAAGTTATTTTATATATTGTGATGATATTATTCTAACTTAGAAATCGATATTATTAATATTAAGTCTTCAGACAAAGCTTATTAAATTGCATAACGGTAATCAACGGTTCAGACAAGTTCAGACAAGTTTATACTTGTGGTTAATCAATTCTGATTGTTATGTCTAAGAATTATTAAATTGCACTTTGTGCATATTGCATGTGTTCATTAGGTATGAAAGGCTGATCACCTTCATTACCATTCGGTCTAGATATATTTGTTCATGTTAAATGCTTGTTCAGTTAGAAAATTTGTTAATGCTAATTCACAACTATATTGTTGAATTATAGCCAGCTTATTATTGAAATTCTTTTAATCATGATATATCCTTAAATAAACTTATATTTGCTGGGAAAACTTATGCTCACCCTTGCTATATCATGATAAACATTGTAGATTATGACGAATACGTCGGATACAAGAAAAGGTCAAAGACAGTTCCAGCTTTAGTGTGACGCCCCCCAAAATAGGTCCATTCCACCCAACCTATTCTGAGTCACTAAATACATGGTACAAAAAATAATTACAACTTTATTACAAAAATTATCGCACAAAATACAACAACACATATGCTGTGAGTTTTGATACAAATATATACCAACTGTGACTCTCATCCCAACCTTGGATAACACATCACAATCGCACCTTACATAAAGGTATAGTCAAAAACTGTTTTAGAAATTAAAATTTTTGGGAAGTGTTCAAGGAAACCTTCGTACATGGGGGCCCATGCATCTAGGTTATGATAGATATCATATGTCTACATAATTATCCTTGGTTGACCCAATAGACCCCAAAGAAAAACGAGAAGATTACTATCATATTCTTTCCAATTGTGAGTCTTCTCTTAACATATCATTATCTCCACTGTCTCTAAATGAGAGTTTTACTTCAACCAAACACCAAGATTATATAGGTAGTGTTCGTAGATATACTCAGTAAGTGGATGAGCACAACCTTGTCTTATGATGACTCGAGGTTGTATGTCATGAGACATCTTGTATGATAGTGGCAAAATACCCTTCCAACGTTGGGTTCGCCTCACCTTATTTGATTCACCAAATATAACTACTAAATGATGTATAAAATATAACACATTTTTCTATACTATTTTGGGAGAACTCCACTGCTAGAGACCATTGTTCTATTCCCTTGTTACCCCCGCTCAACCCAGCTACACTCTTATTACCTGAAAGGACTTATGAAGCAAAAGGGTGAGCTCAACTAGCCTAGTAAAGAATATCATAACTAAAGATAAATAAATTATCAATAGCATTCAATATTAATAAATCATAGATTTCGAACATATGATAGATGATAAAAATTTTCAACCATAGTTGCAGCGGAACGAGCAATCAATTAGAAGAGTCAAATTGACCATAAACTCTATTATCTTCTCCATGTTAAAAATCCACCAATAATGTTTTATCCATGTAACATCGATCAGCAGTTCTGGTCCACAATCATATGAATAACTCATAATCATAATTGTGATTCTAAATTCCTCTTCGCATTCAGGACGAAGATAATTTTCATCACATGTTTTTACCTGAAACATCAAAGATTATGGTTATACCAAATCAAAGTTCATGTTCATAATCATAATAATAAATTCATATTTATACTACGGCCAAAGATATTCATCAACAGTTCATCTTTGCACTACAGGCCAAAGATATTCAACAACAGATCCTTTTTGCACTACTGGCCAAAGATATTAATATCTCAAAGAAATATATAATCATTTCAGAATTTATATAAACAATAATTATAACCATGTTGATCAATTCACCTTTGCACTTAAGCTAAAAATATTCAATTGTAAATTCAATGGTCATGATCATATTAGTCAACAATTCAACTTTGCACTATTGGCCCAATAGAACCCATAGTCATGATCATACCAATAATCTACCCATCTTTACACTCAAGTCAAAGAGAAATTTCTTCACCAAAATTATAAAAATATTATATATTTTAATAAAAACAATATGATCAAAATATGGATTTAATTTCAAGAGTAAGATTCATAAATCAACGATAATTTGGTCAAAAAAAGAAACCAATTTTGTCATGAATAGTACCAGTGAATAGTAACTCGTGAATAGTAATTCATGAATAGTAACTCATGAATAATATCCCCGATATGAAAAAGGTAGAAATTTCACAGTAAAATCCATACCAATATTTCGGTATAATGATATTGAAAGAATAACATTTCTTAAACTTATAAACAATTTATTTTAATTGTTTACACTTTACTAAATAATGCATTTAATCATTCTAAAATGCCAAACTCATAAGATTTTATCACCAATAACCAAAACCCTCATACAAAATCTGCATATACCTCATATAGGATTCTCAAGCCATAAAATCCTATTTTTTAATTTTCTTACCTCACATAACATATTTAATTCATTTACTCATAACTAGTCCATTTTAATGAAAAATACCAAATCAGTCCCAAAAATATTTCTTTTCTAGGATTTAGCAGAATATAGTCCTATATTGAACATATATTTTTCCCAGAATTTTTAAAATTCATTTACTATTTTTCATATAGCTAAAACTGTCGAATATTTATACATTTATCATAAATTGTACTTTTGTGCAAACATTTCGAAATTTACAGAGTATACTTCTGTTATATACATGTACTCCCAATAAAATGTTTACCAATTTTAGAGTTAACCACAAGGAGTTATAAAGGTTTACTTTTAAAACAGTTTTTTCTCATAAAATTTATAACTCCTAATCTTTATATCCAAAAATCGTTATTTTTGGACACAATCTAGAAAACTCATCAAATTATCATTTCAAATTTTTCCAGAATTTTTGAGGGTCGGAAAAATTACCAAAACTGAAAAACATATTAACCTTTAAAATCCCTTACCTCAAAACAGCAGTACCTTTGACTGGAATATCGGATGTAAAGTCGAAGGAACCTTGCAGTGGATAGCAACTCTCAAAGTATATAAATACTCATAAAATTATGCTCGACAATATAGAGAGAAAGAATACTTGTTTTTGGTGTGATTTTCAATTCTAACTTAAACGCCTATTTATAGGAAAATGCTAGAATGCCAAAGGAGACTAAAATAATAAAATTTTATTATTAATATTATTATTATTATTATTATTTTCTCATTTCCTACGCCACCAGCCATCAAAGACTAGCCACCACATTTGACAAAAAAATTCTAGCACATGTTTTCAAAAAAAAAAAAAAATGGGTCCCACCCATAATTTTAATAAAAATTATTTTATTTTCCAAAACTTCAATAAATCATAGAAAATAGTCCGTTTATCAAAAAAATACAAATTTTATGTCCATTCCACACGAAATCGAATTCTCTACAACTTTGTAGCTTTGAGTTTTTCTAAATTTCAGACAGAAAATATCCGAAACCCACAAACAGATGATTTTTAACACACCTTAAAATTCATAACAAATCATGCGTTAATTTTTAACTGTTCAAAATTTGTGAACATATAATCAACTTATATATGTATAATATATCCAAAAATTACAACGATCCAACGGTCGGATTAAAATTATAACTCACACAATAGAGCTTTAAGAACACCGATTTGATATTTTAATACCTCCAATCCGACAAAATACTGATAAAACACCTCAACATTAATTCCTTCATTTATAACCACATAAATAAATCCGTCATTTATGTCCACATCAAATAAATATTTCCTTATCATATAAATCAATAATTAATTATTCACAAATAATATATGTTACATAATCACAATAATGACAACCAGACAGTTCTCAGGAGAGAGGGGGCTTTCCAATAAGGATTTCTCCTTATTGGCGCGCAATTAGGTGACCAAACCTCTCATTGACAGAACTTCTAGACATTGCCAATAATGCTATCTAATAATATTATTCAAATAATATGAATTATTAATCTGATAATGGAAAATACTGTGCAATGACAATTATTGAACAACAATAATATAAAATATCAACGTAGCAATTATTGAATTAATAAAATAAAATATTGAATAGTAATTACTGTAACAATTATTGAGTAGTGTCTTCTTACGTAAGAATCAATAATTCAAAAATACTGTGCAATACCGTGTGCTACTGTGCAACAACGCGTATTACTTTACTTTACCCACCGGGTATTCCAACAATGTTAACGATAATAATTACGTCGCTATTTATAAAAATTTAAATTTGTCATTTTCTTTATCCGACATTTATTCTATTATGGGCTCACAAATGGCTACTGTAAGACCCCAACTTTTATAAATAAAGATGAATTTTCTATAAATATTATTTTTGAATATTATGGAGTAAAATTGATATAATAGGTGTGAGTAATATTGATAAATTTTGCAAAGTAAGCAAGTTGTTATAAAATATTCGTTTTGTCGGGGAATATTCTTTTTGTCAGGGAATATTCGTACGACGACTCAATCATTGGTGGACCCCACAATACAAGTATTGTCGTAGTTAGAAAATGACAAAATTATCTTTCTATAAAAATAACGGCGGAGGAGTTACCGTTAAAACTGTTGAACTATCCGGTAGTAAAAGTACAGTAATACGCGTGGTTGCATAGTAGCACACAGTATTGATTATTGATGCTTACATGAGAAGTCACTCGGATATACTCAATTATTGCTACAGTAATTACTGCATCATATCTCTTATATTATTGATTCAATTATTGTCACAGTATCATCTGTATAATATGTTATATTATTAAATCAATAATTAAGACGACAAGTTATAAATGATTAATAATTGTTGAAAGATTAAATATGTGTTGATTAAAAATAAAATGATTTGTGGTAATATTTATTCAATCCTTGATGTATATAAAGAGTCTGTTATGAGACGTTTGTGGTAAGTTTGGTTATTTTATGGGGGGCCATATGTCATCATCTAAGAGTCTTTTCGTCAATAGTAATTACCTTCGTCAATAGTAATTACCTTCGTCAATAGTAATTATCATCGTCAATAGTAATTATCTTCGCCAATAGTAATTACCTTCGTCAATAGTAATTACCTTCGTCAATAGTAATTACCTTCGTCAATAGTAATTACCTTCGTCAATAGTAATTACCTTTACCAGACGTCAAACCACTTGCCGTTTCATATTACAAGCGTCGAACCATTTGTCGTTTCACATTACAGGCGTCAAACCACGTTTCTTTTCACATCACCAGTCGTCAAGCCACTTGCCTTTTCACATGGCAAGTGCTAAGCTAGAAATCTTCTTTAAATAGAGGCCTAGTGCTTCATTATTTTTCACGAATTCATTCAAGCTATAGAGAGAGAAAGTATAGAGAGAATAAGAGAGAAAGAATAAGAGTATTCTGTTACTACACTACTGCAGTATTCAATCTCCTACTAAAGTAAGGGGTGTTATTCTTTCTTATTCATGAAGAGAACTGTTGTTATTCCATTGCTTATTATTCTGTTGGAATAACCTGTATACGCGGTTTACCCTATACTTGGTGACATTATTTTATTATTCTATTGAAACATCATGTCTGTGTGTTTTACACCGGACTTGGTTCCGTCTTTATTATTATTCTGTTGGAATATCCTGTCTATGTGTTTTACGCCGGACCTGGTTCAATTCTTTATTATTCTGTTGGAATATCCTATCTGTATGTTTTACGCCGGACCTGGTTCCATTATTTATTATTCTGTTAGAATATCCTGTCTGTGCGTTTTATGCCGGACCTGGTTCCGTTATTTATTATTCTGTTGTAATAACCTGCTTGTACGGTCTATCGCATGCATGGTGATTTCTTTTGTTATTCCATTCTTTATTATACCCAGTTGGTTAAAACTTTGACTTCTATACTCCATGAAATTAGTGAAATATCATAGATATTTGCGCTTCATCCAGTATCCTTTCATGGAAATATTCTTCTAAGTATTCTTGAATTTTACTCTACAAAGCAGTATCATGTTGACAGTTTGGATGTTATTGGTTCCTGGATAAATTAATTCTTGAACTTGTTTTATTGAATTCTTATATCATTGTCATCATCCTCATATTTATATTTTTTGAAAGTCATCTGTGGCCTGTAGTGCATAGATGGACTTGGTATGATTATGACCAGGGAGTATTCGGTGTAATCATGACCGTAATGTTACAAATGATGTGGTAAAAGTCCTAATTGGCTCGTTGTGCATTGATGGACAATTGTTGGCATGATCATGACCATTAATGAATACACAAATATTCTTGGCCCGTAGTGCATGGATAATTGTGGTCGTGATACTAAAGAATATCCTTGGCCGTAGTGCAGGGGGGATTCGATGATGTGGAATATTTATTAAGCTGAGTCACAACTATAACAGTGATGAAAAACCTTTTAAATCATAAAAAATAGTAGATTTTATTTTCTACTTGACTCTTTTAATGGATTGCTGGTTCCGCTGCAGTTAAACTTGATGTTATTTTATTTTATCAGTTTAACACTGTTGAAAGCTAATGATAATTTATTCTGCATTATCTTAGTCATAATATTTATTACTGGGCTAGTTGAGCTCACCCTTTTTTTCACCGTTCTCTTCAGGAAATGAGAATATAGCTGGGACGAGTCGGGGAACGGAGTAATGGTCCAGAGGATAGCATTAGTAGTCCTCATTATTCTATGAAATAGTGTGATAATAATTGTAATGAGGACTCCTTTTGAGTTTGTATAATCTCTATTAGACAATATTTGTATTCAAACTCACAGTTTATATTTTGTCGTATTGTACACGACAGTTGTATTAGTAAGTTGTATTTGAATTTTGTACCATGTATCTGGTGACCTAAGATGGGTGATGTATACCTAATTTTGGGGGCGTCATAGTTTGTATCAAAGCTTATGGATATGATCCCTGGCTAAGATGTGAGAATAGTACTAGGAGGGGAGAGACGGGAAATTCCTTCGCTAGTATGACCTACTTAAGTTTATGTGCTATTTTATTGGTCGGTCAGAATATAGGGATAATATGTTACATGTCAATTAACCTTTTGTTTTGTGGCTGTATCTGAAAATGACATCTGAGAATGTTGAGAATAGCAATGGAGCATAGGCGACCATTGATTCACCACATATCAATAATCAGGATAATGTGCATCAAGAAGGCGACAATCCTCATGCAAATAACAACACTGACCAAATGATGAATGATCAAATGTTCAGAGGTTTTATGCAATTCATGCAACAGCAGGCGAGAGCGGCTCCTCTCCAAAACGTAGGTGGAAACACGGGAAACTCTCGGGCGGTCACTGCTAAATAGTTCAAGGAGTTGGGACCAACAGAGTTTAAGGGAGAGCCAAAACCACTTATGACGGAAGCATGGATAAAGCAGATCACCAAGATATTTGATTTCTTGGGATGCTCCGAGGAGCAAAAAGTTCCCTTTGCCGCCTTTATGTTTTGCGGAGAGGCAGATTACTGGTGGGAATCGGTAAAACGTACTCAACCTCCTGTACTGAAGATATCTTGGGAGAAGTTCCAGGAGCTGTTTAATGATAAATAATTTCTTGAAAGTATTCGCCGCATGAAAGAGGTGGAGTTTATCAATTTGGAACAAAACAATATGACTATGTCGCAATACGAGTCAAAATTTGCGGAGTTATCATGGTTTGCGTCCCACTTGGAGGATAATGAAGAGAGAATGGCGGGAATGTTTTTAAGAGGTTTGGAGCCGAAGATACGTCAACATCTTATTTCTCATAAACTGTGTCTGTATTTAGATGTTGTAAATAGGGCTCAATTAGTGGAGCGCGATAACCAGTCAACGCAACTAAAAGAGAGCAGCCGGCAAAATTATAATACCAGCAAGAGTAGTCATCGAAGCGGTGACAACAAGCATGGAGGGAATCAACATGCCAAAATGGTAACCACTTCGGTGGTAATCAAGGCCAAAACAATAAGAATGGACATTTCAAGAAGAGGAGATTCAACAATGATGGAAAGACGTCAGCACCAGCACCCGTTGTTAAGGAAGGAGAAAGACCACCTATCATATGCTTCAAATGCGGAAGGGAGGGACACATCAGTCCAAATTGCGGGATGCCGTCTAAAGAATGTTATAATTATGGAAGAGAAGGTCACTTAGCCCGATTGTCGTTCACCGAAGACAAATTCAGCTAGGATGGAAGCACCAAAGGTCGTCCCAGAAAGGTCAAAGCCGGTAGTGCAAGGGAGAGCGTTTGTTGTGACCTCCCAGAAAGCAAGGAACCCGAATGAGGTCATCACGGGTAAGCTTATCATAAACTCTAACGAAGTCTATACTTTATTTGATACCGGTTCTACCCATTCTTTTATTTCTCCTACTTGTGCTCATCGATTAAATTTGACTCCGGAGAAATTAGACTTTGACTTATTTGTGGAAACTCCGTTGGGAGAAACCTTCATTACATCCACTGTTTATAAGTTTTGTTTGGTTCAAATCGGTTCCCTCACATTACCTGTCGATCTTATTTCATTAAGAATACTTGTATTTGACGTGATTCTAGGGATTGATTGGTTAACTACTCATCATGCAAAAATTGATTATTTTCATAAGGTTGTTAGCTTTCATATTCCTAATCAACCTATTATGCGAATTCAAGCGACCAAACCATTAAAATCAATCACGGTCATCTCAAGCCATAAAGCTATTCATTTATTGAAAAACGAATGTCAAGCTTTCTTAGCTCATGTCACAGATTTAAACAAAAATACGTCAATTTTGAACGATATTTCTATTGTTAATAAATTTCCTGATGTATTCCCCGAAGAACTTTCTGGCCTACCCCCAGAGCGTGAAATTGAATTTTGTATCGACCTTGAACCCAGTACAAAACCCATTTCCAAAGCCCCATATCGAATGGCTCATATTGAACTTCAGGAGTTAAAGACCCAACTGCAGGAATTATTAGACATTTGCTTTATTCGTCGTAGTACTTCTCCTTGGAGTGCTCCTGTTCTATTCATGAAGAAGAAAGATGGGAGTATGCGACTTTGTATTTATTATCGGGAGTTGAATCATGTCACCATCAAAAATAGGTATCCATTGCCACGTATTGATGACCTGTTTGACCAATTGAAAGGAGCCAAATTCTTTTCAAAGATTGATCTTCGTTCCGGATATCACTAATTGAAGATTAGAACCGATGACATTCCAAATACGGCTTTTAGAACTCCGTACGGGCATTATGAATTCCTAGTCATGTCCTTTGGATTGACTAATGCTCCTGCTGCCTTCATGGATATGATGAACCGAGTATTCAAGGAATATTTGGATCACTTTGTAGTCGTCTTTATTGATGCCATCCTTATTTATTCCAAAAGCCGTGAAGATCATGAGCAACACTTGAGACTAACACTCCAAAAGCTTCTGAATATAAACTTTATGCTAAGTTGAAGAAATGCGAGTTCTGGCTTGAGGAAGTAGCATTCCTTGGGCACGTGGTATCAAGTCATGGACTATCTGTTGACCCAGTTAAGATTGAAGTAATTCAAAGCTGGGAGCAACCTAAATCAGTGACCGAAGTACGTAGCTTTCTTGGTTTAGCTGGTTATTATCGGAGATTCGTGGAAGAATTTTTTCGAATCGCTACTCCATTGACTCAACTGACTCGGAAAGATACAAAGTTCGGTTAGAGCGAAGAATGTGAGAAGAGTTTTCAAGAACTCAAGAGGAGACTCATTTTAGCACCTGTTCTGACAATACCATCTGGCTCGGAGGGATTTGTCATCTACAGTGATGCTTCGAGCAAAGGGTTGAGATGTGTTCTCATGCAACATGGAAAAGTCATAGCCTATGCCTCGCGAAAACTCAAAGAATATGAGAGGAATTATCCTACTCATGATCTAGAGTTGGCAGCTGTTGTCTTTGCACTTAAAATTTGGAGGCATTACCTGTATGGGGAGAAAGTGGAGATCTTTACGGATCATAAAAGCCTCAAATATTTCTTCACTCAAAAGGAACTCAACATGCGACAACGACGTTGGCTTGAACTATTGAAAGATTATGATCATACCATCCAATACCATCCTGGAAAAGCGAATGTGGTAGCTGACGCATTGAGTAGAAGTTCATATGGAAGTACGAGTGCGATATTGTCAACGCAAAGGCCCATTTTGTGTGACTTGCAAAGGATGGAGATAGAGTTAAAGACTCTAGGGACACATGTGATGATAGCGAATATACGAGTAGAACCAACTTTATTCGATAAAGTTAAAGCTGCTCAAGCTACAGACCTGGAACTGATACGTATGAGGAAGAAAGTGCAAGAAGGTGTTATGCCGGAAGTAAGAATCGATGAAGAAGGAATACTTCGAGTCAACTCCAGACTTTGTGTTCCTAACGACCCTAATTTAAAGTATAAAATCATGATGGAGGTGCACAACACACCGTTTTCAATCCATCCTGGGAGTACCAAAATGTATCATGATATTCGTCATACATTTTGGTGGAGCAATATGAAGAGAGAGATAGCGCTGTTTATCTCAAGGTGTCTAACTTGTCAACGAGTTAAAGCGGAGCATCAAGTACCAAAAGGTCCATTGCAACCACTTGAAATTCCAGAATGGAAGTGGGAGCACATTACCATGAATTTCGTTACCGGTCTTCCTAAGGTTTCTCAAGGCATAGATGCATTTGGGTCATTGTTGATAGATTGACCAAGTCTGCTCATTTCTTACCGATACGAGAAACTTATACACTTGAACGTCTTGCTCGTATGTACATAAACGAGATTGTAAGACTGCATGGTATGCCGGTATCCATAGTTTCTGATCAAGACCCAAGATTCACCTCACGATTTTGGGTTAGTTTGCAAAAAGCTATGGGCATAGACTTACGATTTAGCTCGGCATATCATCCTCAGACGGACGGACAGTCGGAGAGGACTATCCAAACTCTTAAAGATCTATTAAGATTCTGTGTCCTTGATTTCAAGGGAAGTTGGGACAAGTTCTTACCATTGGTGGAGTTTTCCTACAACAACAGTTATCAAGCAAGTATTGGCATGGCTCCATTCGAAGCGTTGTATGGAAGAAAGTGTCGTTCTCTAGTATGATGGGATGAGGTGGGTGAAGCAACGTTGTTGGGACCGAAGTTGGTACGTATGACTACGGAAAAGATTCAAACGGTCCGATAACGTATAAAACCCTCACAAAATCGACAAAAGAGTTATACTGATCTTCATCGAAAGGACGTGGAATTCTATATAGGAGATTATGTGTTGTTACGTTTACAATATTTTGAAAGAGAGAAAAACTCAATCCTCGATTCATTGGTCCATTTTTAATCCTCGATTGAGTAGGAACTGTGGCCTATAGACTCGCTTTACCGCCAAGTATGTATCGTGTTCATAACGTTTTTCACATATCCATGTTACGTAAATATGTGAAAGACCCGAACCACATTATTGAGTTAGAACCAGACGAAATAACGGAAGATTTGACGTATGAAGAGGTTCCTATTCAAATCTTGGATAAGAAGGAACATATTCTACGCTCCAAGGTTATACCTCAAGTCAAAGTTTTGTGGAGAAACCATGATGTTGAGGAAATGACTTGGGAGTTATAATCTGAAATGAAATCAAGGTATCCTTACCTCTTTGACATACCAGGTACGTACCCTAATTTCGAGGGCGAAATTTCATAAGAAGGGGAAGTTGTAAGACCCCAACTTTTATAAATAAAGATGAATTTTCTATAAATATTATTTTTTAATATTATGGAGTAAAATTGATATAATAGTTGTGGGTAATATTTATAAATTTTGCAAAGTAAGCAAGTTGTTATAAAATATTCGTTTGGTCGGGGAATATTCTTTTTATCGGGAAATATTCGTACGACGACTCAATCATTGGTGGACCCCACAACGGAAGTATTGTCGTAGTTAGAAAACGACAAAATTATCTTTTTATAAAAATAACGACGGAGGTGTTACCGTTAAAACTGTTGAACTACCCGGAAGTAAAAGTACAGTAATACGCGTGGTTGCATAGTAGCACACGGTATTGATTATTTATGCTTACGTGAGAAGTCACTCAACTATACTCAATTATTGCTACAGTAATTGCTGCGTCATATCTCTTATATTATTGATTCAATTATTATCATAGTATCATCTGTATAATATGTTATATTATTAAATCAATAATTGAGACAACAAGTTATAAATGATTAATAATTGTTGAAAGATTAAATATGTGTTGATTAAAAATAAAATGATTTGTGGTAATATTTATCCAATCCTTGATGTATATAAAGAGTCTGTTATGAGACGTTTGTGGTAAGTTTGGTTATTTTATGGGGTCCCATATGTCATCATCTAAGAGTCTCTTCGTCAATAATAATTACCTTCGTCAATAATAATTACCTTCGTCAATAGTAATTATCTTCGTCAATAGTAATTATCTTCGTTAATAGTAATTACCTTCGTCAATAGTAATTATCTTCGTGAATAGTAATTACCTTCGTCAATAATAATTACCTTTACCAGACATCAAACCACTTGCCGTTTCATATTACAGGCGTCGAACCACTTGTCGTTTCACATTACAGGCGTCGAACTAATTGTCGTTTCACATTACCGGCGTCAAACCATTTTTCTTTTCACATGGCAAGTGCTAAGCTAGAAATCTTCTATAAATAGAGGCCTAGTGCTTCATTATTTTTCACGAATTAATTCAAGCTCTAGAGAGAGAAAGTATAGAGAGAATAAGAGAGAAAGTAGAAGAGTATTCTGTTACTACACTACTGCAGTATTCAATCTCAAGGGGTGTTATTATTTCTTATTCATGAAGAGAACTATTGTTATTCCATTGTTTATTATTTTGTTGGAATAACCTGTATACGCGGTTTACCCTATACTTGGTGACATTCTTCTATTATTTTGTTGGAACATCCTGTCTGTGTGTTTTACACCGGACCTGGTTCCATCTTTATTATTATTCTGTTGGAACATCCTTTCTGTGTGTTTTACATCGGACCTGGTTCCATTCTTTATTATTATGTTGGAATATCCTATCTATGTTTTACGTCGAACCTGGTTCCATTCTTTATTAATCTGTTGGAATATCCTGTCTGTGCGTTTTACGCCAGACCTGGTTCCGTTATTTATTATTCTGTTGGAATAACCTGCCTGTGCGGTCTATCGCATACATGGTGATTTCTTTTGTTATTCCATTCTTTATTATACTCAGTTGGTTAAAACTTTAACTTCTATACTCCATGAAATTAGTGGAATATCCTTGATATTTGCGCTTCATCCAGTATCCTTTCATGGAAATATTCTTCTAAGTATTCTTGAATTTTACTCTACAAAGCAGTATCATGTTGACAGTTTGGATGTTATTGGTTCCTGGATAAATTAATTCTTGAACTTTTTTTATTGAATTCTTATATCATTGTCATCATCCTCATATTTATATTTTTTGAAAGTCATCTGTGGCCTGTAGTACATAGATGGACTTGGTATGATTATGACCAGGAATTATTCGGTGTAATCATGACTGTAATGTTACAAATGATGTGGTAAAAGTCCTCATTGGTTCATAGTGCATTGACGGACAGTTGTTGGCATGATCATGACCATTAATGAATACACAAATATTCTTGGCCCGTAGTGTATGAATAATTATGGTCGTGATACTAAAGAATATCCTTGGCCGTAATGCAGGGGTGATTCGATGATGTGGAATATTTATTAAGCTGAGTCTCAGCTATAACAGTGATGAAAAACCTTTTAAATCATAAAAGATAGTAGATTTTATTTTATACTTGACTCTTTTAATGGATTGCTGGTTCCAATGCAGTTAAACTTGATGTTTATTATATTTTATCAGTTTAACACTGTTGAAGGCTAATGATAATTTATTCTACATTATCTTAGTCATAATATTTCTTACTGGGCTATTTGAGCTCACCCTTTCTTTCACCGTTCTCTTCAGGAAATGAGAATATAGCTGGGACGAGTCGGGGAACGGAGTAATGGTCCAGAGGATATCATTAGTAGTCCTCACTATTCTGAGAAATAGTGTGATAATAATTGTAATGAGGACTCCTTTTGAGTTTGTATAATCTCTAGTAGACAATATTTGTATTCAAACTCACAGTTTATATTTTGTCGTATTGTACACGACAGTTGTATTAGTAAGTTGTATTTGAATTTTGTACCATGTATCTGGAGACCTAAGATGGGTGATGTATACCTAATTTTGGGGGCGTCATAGCTGCGCCGTCGTACGAATATTCCTCGACAGAAAGAATATTCCACGACCAAACAAATATTCCCCGATAACAATGAATATTTTATAACCACTTACTTATTTTTAAAATTTTGCACATTTCACCCATAATCAAAGTATTATATCAAATTAACACCTTTTTATTCACAATAATAAATAGAGGAAATTCGATTTTATTCATTAAAAAGTTGGGGTCTTACAACCTCCTCTCCTTATGAAATTTCGTCCCCGAAATTTACGTACCTGGTATTTCGAAGAGTTGAGAATACCTTGCTATCATTTCAGATTCTATCTCCCCGATCATCATGATTTCTCCATTGCTTATCTCCCGTGATAACTTCATTTGGGTTCCTCACTTGTTGGGAAGTTATGACAACCGCTCTCCCTTGAACTACACGACTTTGACTTGTCTGGGGCAGCATTTGGTGTCGTTACTACCGTTGGAATATACTTTTCTATAGGGTATATTCCACCCTCAACTGCTTCGTCGCACTCCTAATTCATGATCTGAATCATCAATCTTCGATCCATATCAAATTAAGGTTGACCGCTCTGTACAGGGTAATTAAAACTCGATATTGGGTTCTCCCAATTGCTGTCCAAAAAGAGAAATACATATCATCTATTTTAGCCTTCTTAGATCGAACATCTCTTTCAACAATATCAATGCGTCGTGCGGCTTTTACCCACACATCACTCACTCTCACTCGTTCAGTTGCTTCTTCTTTCAGCTCAGATTCCAGCTTTATCATCTTATACTCTGCCAAAAAATGCTTCTGTTCAAGCATCATATATCGGGTAACACAAGCTTGAATTGTTGCATCCTTTTGCTCCATGACCGCCTGTCGTTCTTCAACCTGCTCTTCTAACTCATGAATACAATTTTGCAATTCTACATTTCAATCATAAAATTCTTCTAATAAATTCTCCTCTGGTTCTTCTTCTTCCTCACTCTCAGCTTCTACCTCTGCGACTAGCTCGGGTGCAACTATTAATTCTTCCCTCACCACAAGAATATCTCTAATTCCTTCTTCGCCTGACATCACATTATCATGGTTGGTGATTATAGGTATCCCCACGGTCTCATTCACTCCATTGTTAACATTCTCAGCTGTCATTCTCAAATAATGCCATAAAACAAGGGTTAATTAAACAAATTAATGTATCACATAATATCCATATATTATGACCGACCAACAAATAAGCTTAGGTAGGACACACTAGCGAAGGATTTACTCATCTCTCCCCTCCTAGTTCTATTCCCCGATCTCCGCCAGAGACCATATCCCTAAGCTCTGATACCAACTGTGATGCCCCCAAAATAGGTCCATTCCATCTAACCTATTCTGAGTCGCCAAATACATGGTACAGAAAATAACTAAAACTTTATTACAACAATTTTCATACAAAATACAACAACACATATTCTGTGAGTTTTGATACAAATATATACCAACTGTGACTCTCATCCCAACCTTGGATAACACGTCACAATGCCTCCTTACATAAAGGTATAGTCAAAAACTGTTTTAGAAATTAGAATCTTTGGGAAGTGTTCAAGGAAACCTTCGTACATGGGAGCCCATGCATCTAAGTTATGATAGATATCATATGTCCACAGTATTATCCTTTGTTGACCCAATAGACCCCAAAGAAAAATGAGAAGATTACTATCATATTCTTTCCGATGGTGAGTCTTCTCTTGACATATCATTATGTCCACTATCTCTAATTGAGAGTTATACTTCAACTAAACACCAAGATTATATAGGTAGTGCTCGTAGACATACTCAGCAAGTGGATGAGCACAACCTTGTCTTATGATGACTCGAGATTGTATGTCATGAGACATCTTGTATGATAGTGCCAAAACACCCTTCCAACGTTGGGTTAGCCTCACACTATTTGATTCACAAAATATAACTACTAAATGATGCATAAAATACAACACACTTTTCTATACTATTTTTGGAGAACTCCACAGCTAGAGACCACCGTTCTATTCCCTTGTTACCCCCGCTCGACCCAGCTACACTCTTATTACTTGAAAAGAATTGTGAAGCAAAAGGGTGAGCTCAACTAGTCCCGTAAAGAATATCATGACTAAAGATAAATAAATTATCAATAGCTTTCAACAGTAATATATCAGAGATTTAGAACATATGGTAGATGATAAAAAATTTCAACCATAGTTTCAGCGGAACGAGCAATCCATTAGAAGAGTCAAATTGACCATAAACTCTATTATCTTCTCCATGTTAAAAATCCACCAATAATGTTTTATCCATGTAACATCAATCAGCAGTTCTGGTCCACAATCATATGAATAACTCATAATCATAATTGTGATTCTAAATTCCTCTTCGCATTCAGGACGAAGATAATTTTCATCACATGTTTTTACCTGAAACATCAAAGATTATGGTTATACCAAATCACAGTTCATGTTCATAATCATACTAATAAATTCATATTTGTACTACGACCAAAGATATTCATCAACAGTTCATGAAGTCAGAAATCAAAGATCAAAGAAAGAAAGATATAACCTAAATTTTTTGAAATAAATGATCTTACGTTATATGTTGAAATTGGTTGGTTAGAGTTGTGTATTAGGGTGTCTTTGAGTGATCTGGGTTGGTAGATCATGGATTTATAACATTTAGATGCACAAAAATCAAAATTTTGAAACTGATCTATGAACCCTAAAACATGGCCTGACAGCCGAATGTCAGGGCTCAGAGATCATTGCTTGTTAATTATTTTTGTGTTTTAAGAGTTTTTATTTATAGTATGTTGTAAGGACTTTGATCTCGAACTTGAATCAAGTCCAGATCAAGTGTAGATTAAAAGTTACAAGCGGTCAAAAGGCGTTGACCGAGCACGGAATTTGGTTTCTGGGTAACCCAGGAACCCAGAAATCGCTGACAACATTTTTGCAGGGCCTTGATTTTGCTAATGTTTGTGTTTTAGTCCGTGTTAGTTATTTGATCTTTTAGTCTGATATGAGAACTACATGATCATGCCTTGCCGGATGAAGATTCTGTGTAACCCAGATCTTCATCAGCCGATTTTTGGGGCAAGGTTTGACCAACTTTCATAGTTCATTTGTGTTGTTGTTAGACAGATTTAATGATATGATATTGTACTCTGACATCATTACTACAAGTTTGGACTCGTAAATCACACATAGCAGCCTTAGAGCTCAAGATCTAAGGATCTAAATATAGTACCTTGTGTTGTTCTTCATTTTCTGGAAATACCAGAAATGAAGGAGAGCCTTGTCAGACTTTTTGATTGCTCATATATCTCTGTTATGATGCATGTTGGCCATGAAATTGGTTTATAGTTGTAATACTACATCAGTACTACAACTTTAACACATATATTAGCCCAGGAACATGAGGATCAAAAATGTATAACCGGTCAAAGTAGGTACGCTGTATTCTGCTATAAGTTTCTGGGTACTTGCTCAAGAACACCTATAGCAACGGTTCTGTCGCTATAGGGCCATTTTATTAATTACTAATTTCTGATAATTAATTATTTTATTTAATAAATAGATTAAAATAGTTTTTAATTACTGAAAATACAAAATAAATTCCTAAAAATTATTTTAAAGTCTGAAAATTAGTTTTTAATTATTTTGATTATATTTCATAAATATTTAATATTTTTGGAATATAAATTGTATTTAATTTATTTAATTATAATATTAAATAAATTATTTAAAAATAATTTTAATACATGAAAAATTATATTATGGTATAAGAAAATATTTTAAGTTATGTTTAATGACTTTTAATATTTTGTGATAAATTTCATTAATTAATTAATTAATATTAATGATAATTAATTTATTTAATAACTATATTAAATAAATTGTGGAAAAATAGAATTATTGATTTAAAAATCATATAAAAATTAATTAAGTGTTACAAAAATATTTTAAATTATAAAATATAACTTTTGATATTTTGTCATGAAAATATTAATATTTTAATATTAAACGCAATTATTGGATAATGGATTTAAGTGTTTAAAAATTATATAAATATGATTTTAAGGTATTAAAAATGCTTTGATATATTATAAATATATTATAATGTTATGACATATATTTCATTAATATTTGATAATAAATAGATATTAATGATAATAGAATATTATGGTATTTATATTATATAAATACTATTTTAATGATAGAAAATTTATGATAAATGATAATATATATCTGAAAATTATTACGAGGTTATGAAAAATGTTTTGACTGATAACAAAATTGTCTAATGTAGTTGTTAAGTGATTAGACAGAGTTTAATTGAACTTAAACTTGACGATTGTTCGACTAGACCGTCGGGATGTTATAATTTTGCCGAACTCGACTCAGACTGTAAAAGTTTGACTTGAGGTTAGGTTTTATGTGCTGTATAGACTGATATGATTATGTGATAATGTGTTTAGGTTATTTTATATATTGTGATGATATTATTCTAACTTAGCAATCGATATTATTAATATTAGGTCTTCAGAAAAAGCTTATTAAATTGTGTAACAGTAATCAACAGTTCAGGCAAGTTTTTCTTAACTCAACCTCGAGTTGTATTATTCAATTATACTTGTGGTTAATCAATTCTGATTGCCATGTCTAAGAATTATTAAATTGCACTCTGTGCGTATTGCATATGTTCATTAGGTATGAAAGGCTGATCATCGTCATTACCATTCGATCCAGATATATTTGTTCATGTTAAATACTTGTTCAGTTAGAAAATTTGTTCATGCTAATTTATAACTATATTGTTGAATTATAGCTAACTTATTATTCAAATTCTTTCAATCATGATATATCCTTAAATAAACTTATACTTGCTGGGCAAACTTATGCTCACCCTTGCTATACCATGATAAACATTGTAGATTAAGATGAATACGTCGGATACAAAGAAAGGTCAAAGACAGTTCTAGCTTTAGTATACGTGTGCAGTTAGATTTGTAACGGTATTATATATTAATGTTATTGTAAGTTAAATAAGTTATGAATTGTGTATTAAGTGAAGGTTACTCGACCTTAGGGAAAAGTGTGTAAAGTTTATTGTATAAACAATCAATGTTTATATCTTTTACAATAGTTATGGTATGATTGTACCAGATCTGTGGTGATTTGGAACCCGGATTTGGGGTTGTCACAGTAGTACTCTGCAGACTGTCGTAGATCTTTTAGTTCATATTGAGACTGTAGGCCAGGAGCTCAGAGATGCACCTCCATCTTCAAAGAGAGATGTGATGTGACAACCCCAAAATAGGTCCATTCCATCCAACCCATTCTGAGTTGTCAATACATGGTACAGAAACAACTACAACTTTATTATTACAACATGTAAACTATGAGTTTAAATACAGATATTGTCATCTAGACAATATCCACATACAAATAAATCCCCATCATAATTATTGTTACATTATTTTACAAAAATGGTGAGGACTACTAAATAACTCTCCCTAGAACCTTCATTCCATACCCCGACTCGTACTCGCTATATTCTCGCCTCCTGAGAAGAAAAATGGAACAAAAAGGAAAAAGGGTGAGCTCAACTAGCCCAGTAAAGAATATTATGACTAAGATAATATACAACAAATTATCGTTAGTCTTCAACAGGGAAAAATCTGATAGAATACAATAGACAACAAATGTTAAATCAATATTTGCAGCGGAAAATATTAATTCATAGAAGAGTTACGTAGAGAATGAAATCTACAAATATCTATGAATTTAACAGTCCATCATCAATATTTTTATCCCTGTAACACCAATCAATATATATCTGGAATCATATATTCATCCTTGCACTACAGGCCAAGGACATTCATCAGTTGGTCATGTTCATCTAAACACCTGTTCATCTTTGCACTACGGCCAAAGATATTCATCAGAAATCATTCATCTTTGCACTACAGGCCAAAGATATTCAATAATATCATCATTTAAGACTGAGGATAATAAAAAATATTTTTAAAGAAACGAATCCAGTGAAACAAAATGACAAGGATTAAGGATTAAGGACTCGTACTTTGTTTTATCCACGACCAAAAATACCTCAAAAATAATCATAGTGGTGTAAAATTCAAGAATGATCAAAACATGGATACAATCAAAACTAGTATCCGGAATAGATATTTTAGACAAAAAGAAGAAATTTCATTTTTCGGTGAATAGTGCCGTATTCGTGAGTAGTATCGTATACGTGAATTGTGTCGTATACGTGAATAATAACTCCGACACCAAAAGATAGCAATTTCACAAAAAAAACATCTTCACGCTTCGTGAATAGTACTCGTGAATAGTAACTCGTGAATAGTAACTCATGAATAGTAACTCGCGAATAGTAACTCATGAATAGTAACCCCGACATGAAAAAGTTCTAAATTTGATAAAAAGTTCAGATCAATACTTCGGCATAATGATATTAGAAGAAATAATATCATTTTAAAAAAATAATATCCCTTACCTCAAAAGATCAGTACTTCTAGTTGAAACACCGGATATAGGCTATGACTTGAACTTTCACCGTATAGCAATACTCAAAGTATACTCAAAATACTCACAAGAATACGCTCGATAATATAGAGAGAGAAAACTTCAGTTTCTGGTGTGATTTTCAATTCTAACCTAAGCACCTATTTATAGGAAATTGCTTAGAACACCAAAACAGAAAATTTATTATAATAATAATATATATAAAAATTTTCTACGCCCATTTAGAATCTGCAAATTTGAATACAAACCACATGCTCCCATCTAGAAGAAGTACAAAAAATGTTTTTTATAAAATAAATAATTAAAACTTCCAAAAATCAATTATTTCGGAGCTTCAGAACTTCAATAATTCATAATAAATAGCCCTTTTGTCAGAAAATTCGAATCTCGCGAGATTTTATAGGAAATTCAATTCTGCACAACTTTGCAGAAGGAAGTTTTTCCAAATTCCAAACAGAAATTGACCAAAATTCACAAACGGGCGATTTTACAGGCTATAATCAAATTTCAGTCAATAAATGGGGTCCACCGACATGTTTAACATGTTTTAAATATTTTTGGTAACAAAAATACTCCTCCTCCACATATACTCATATATCCCACATTCATCGTAAAAATATCATCATTATTATATTATTAAAATATAATAATATATTTAAATAAATTATTTTATCATAAAAAGATAAAATATTAATTTTCAACAATTGTCACATTAAAATTTTCTCCATCTATATCCACATAAAATCAATATTTTCCTCATCATATAAATAAATAATTTAATTATTCACAAATAATATTACAGAATCACAATACTGACAACCAGGCCGTTCCCAGGAAAGAGGGGGCTTTCCAATAAGAATTTCTTCTTACTGGCGCGCAATTAGGTGACCAAACCTCTCCTTAGACAGAACTATCTAGACATTGCCAATAATGTTATCTAATAATATTATTAAGATAATATGAATTATTGCTTCGATAATGAAAAATACTGTGTAATGACAATTATTGAAACAACAGCAATATAAAAATATCAACGCCACAGTTATTGAACCAATATAATAAAATACTGAACAATAATTACTGTAACCATTATTGAGTAGTGCCTTCTTACGTAAGAGTCAATAATTGGTGCAATACCGTGTGTTACTGTGCAACAACACGTATTACCGTGTTTTAACCACCGGGTATTCCAACAGTGTAAACGGTAACAACTACGCCGTTATTTTTAACAACTTATATTTGTCGTTTTCTTCCTCCAATCGCTTTCCGTTATGGGGCCCACACATGGCTGCGCCGTCGTACGAATATTCCCCGACAGTATGAATATTCCACGACCAAACGAATATTCCCCGACAACAATGAATATTTTATATTATTTTGAAATATTTGCGTATTTTACCAACAACTATCCACATTAATCACATCAACCCTTACTATTTCAAAATAATAATTAGAGGAAATTAAATTTCATTTATTAATTATTTGGGGTCTTACAACCTCCCCTCCTTATGAAATTTCGTCCCCGAAATTGACGTACGTACCTGATGTTTTGAAAAGGTGAGGATACCTCGCTTTCATTTCCGTTTCCAACTCCCAGGTCATTTCTTCTATAGCATGATTTCTCCACAAAACTTTAACTTGTGGTATTACCTTCGTGCGTAGGACATGCTCCTTCCTATCCAAGATCTTGACAGGTACCTCCTCATACGTTAAGTCTTCGGCTATCTCGTCCGGTTCTAACTCAATGACATGGTTCGGGTCTTTCACATATTTACGAAGCACAGATATATAAAAAACATTATGAACACGAGACATACTTGGAGGTAACGCGAGTCTATAGGCTACATTTCCTACTCGGTCAAGAATTTGAAATGGACCAATAAATCGTGGATTGAGCTTTCGTCTTTTCCCGAATCATGTAACTCCCTTCCATGGGGCAACACGCAACAATACATGATCCCCAACACTAAATTCCACGTCCTTTCGATGAAGGTCTGCATAACTCTTTTGTCGATCCTGTGCCGTTTGTATACGTTGTCGAATCGTTTGGATCTTTTCGGTAGTTATACGTACCAACTCGGGTCCCAATAATGTTGCTTCACCCACCTCATCCCAACATATTGGAGAGCGACACTTTCGTCCATATAATGCTTCAAATGGGGCCACACCTATACTTGCCTGATAACTGTTGTTGTAGGAGAATTCCACCAATGGTAAATACTTATCCCAACTACCCTTGAAGTCTAGGACACAGAGTCTTAATAGATCTTCAAGAGTTTGAATAGTCCTCTCTGATTGTCCGTCCGTTTGAGGATGGTATGCCGAACTGAATCATAAATCTGTACCCATAGCTTTTTGCAAGCTAACCCAAAATCTTGAAGTGAATCTTGGGTCACGATCCGAAACTATGGATACTGGCATGCCATGCAATCTCACAATCTCATTTACATATATTTGAGCAAGACGTTCAAGGGAATAAGTCTCCCGTATCGTCAAGAAATGAGCAGACTTGGTTAATCTATCAACAATAACCCATATAGCATTGATGCCTTGAGAAACCGTAGGAAGACCCGTAACGAAATCCATAGTGATGTGTTCCCACTTCCATTTCGGAATCTCAAGTGGTTGCAATGGACCCTTTGGCACTTGATGCTCTGCCTTTACACGTTGACAAGTTAAACACGTTGAGATAAACTTTGCAATCTCTCTCTTCATATTGTTCCACCAAAATGTATGTCGAAGATCACGATACATTTTGGTGCTTCCAGGATGGATTGCAAATGGTGTATTGTGTGCCTCCATCATGATCTTGTACTTCAAATCAGAGTTATTAGGAACACAAAGTCTAGAGTGGACTCGAAGTATTCCTTCTTCATCGATTCTCGCTTCTGGAATAACACCTTCTTGTACTTTCTTCTTCATATGCATCAACTCCGGATCGGTGGCTTGAGCAACCTTAACTTTTTCTATTAAAGTTGGCTCTATGCGTATACTTGACATCATCGCACTCATTCCTGCATATGATCTTCTACTCAATGCGTCAGCTACCACGTTTGCTTTTCCAGGATGGTATTGAATAGTGTGGTCGTAATCTTTTAATAGCTCGAGCCAACGTCGCTGCCGCATGTTGAGTTCTTTTTGAGTGAAGAAATATTTAAGGCTTTTATGGTCTGAATATATCTCCACTTTCTCCCCATATAGATAGTGCCTCCATATCTTTAGCGCGAAAACGACTGCTGCCAACTCTAGATCATGAGTAGGATAATTCCTCTCATACTCTTTAAGTTATCGCGAGGCATAGGCTATGACTTTCCCATGTTGCATGAGAACACATCCTAACCCTTTGCCCGAAGCATCGCTGTAGATAACAAATCCATCCGAACCAGATGGTATTGTTAGAACAGGTGCCGAAATAAGTCTCCTTTTAAGCTCTTGGAAACTCTTCTCGCATTCCTCGCTCCAAATGAATTTTGTATCCTTCCGAGTTAGATGAGTTAACGGAGTAGCGATTCGAGAAAACCCTTCCACGAATCTCCGATAATAACCAGCTAAGCCCAAAAAACTACGTACTTCAGTCACCGTCTTCGGTTGCTCCCAACTTTGTATTGCTTCAATCTTCGCCGGGTCCACAGATACTCCATGTTTTGACACCATGTGCCCAAGGAATGCTACTTCCTCAAGCCAGAACTCGCATTTCTTTAACTTGGCATAAAGCTTATTTTCACGAAGCCTTTGGAGTACCAGCTTCAAATGGTGCTCATGATCTTCACGGCTTTTGGAATATATGAGGATGTCATCAATAAAGACAACAACGAATTGATCCAAATAATCCTTGAATACTCGGTTCATCATATCCATGAAAGCCGCAGGAGCATTAGTCAATCCGAAAGACATGACTAAAAATTCATAATGCCCATACCGAGTTCTGAAGGCAGTCTTTGGAATATCCCCAGTTCTAATTTTCAGCTGATGATATCCAGAACGAAGATCAATTTTTAAAAAGAATTGTGCTCTTTGTAACTGGTCAAACAAGTCATCAATACGAGGTAGAGGATACCTATTCTTGATAGTGACATGGTTCAATTCCCGATAGTCAATACAAAGTCGCATACTCCCGTCTTTCTTCTTTACGAATAAAACAGGAGCACCCCAAGGAGATGTACTAGGACGAATGAAACCGATGTCCAACAATTCCTGTAGTTGGACCTTTAACTCCTGAAGTTCAATAGGAGCCATTCGATATAGGGTTTTAGAAATGGGCTTTGTACCAGGTTCAAGATCAATAAAGAATTCAACTTCTCGTTCTGGGGGTAGACCGGGAAGTTCTTCAGGAAATACGTCAGGAAAGTCAATAACAACAGGAATATTATTCAAATTTGACGTGTCTTTATTCAAATCCATAACATGAGCTAAGAAAGCTTGACATCCGTTTTTCAATAAACGAATAGCTTTATGATTAGATATGACAGTGATTGATTTTAATGGTTTAGTTGCCTGAATTCGAACAACAGGTTGATTAGGAATATGAAAACTAACAACCTTACGAAAACAATCAATTTTGGTATGATGAGTTGTTAACCAATCAATCCCTAAAATCACATCAAAAGCAAGTATCTTTAAAGAGATAAGGTCAACAGGTAAGGTGATGGTGCCAACTTGAATCAAACAAGATTTATAAACAGTGGATGTGATGAAAGTTTCTCCTAAAGGAGTTTCCACAGATAGGTCAAAGTCTAATTTCTCCGGAGTCAAGTTTAAACGTTGAGCGCAAGCAGGAGAGATAAACGAATGGATAGCACCGGTATCAAGTAAGGTATAAACTTCGCAAGAATTTATAAATAGCTTACCCGTGATCACCTCGTTTGGGTTCCTCGCATTTTGACCAGTCACAACAAACGCTCTTCCAGGAACCATTGACTTTGGCTTTTCTGGGACAATCTTTTGAGTCACCGTCCCCGCTGAACTCGGTTTCGCTACCGTACAATCTCGAGCGATATGTCCTTCCTTTCCACAATTATAGCATAACTTGAACTGTTGTGGGCAGTTTGGACTGATATGTCCCTCTTTTCCGCATTTGTAGCATACGATCGGTGGTCGTTCCCCTCCCTTGGAACCAGTTGCTGTTGGTGCTGCCATTTTCACATTGTCGTTGTTGAATCTCCTCTTTTTAAAATCTCCTCCTGACTCGCTTCTTCTATTCTCATATCTATGATTACCACCAGAGTAGTTACCATTTTTGTCCGTCTTTTTCTTTCTCCACTGGTTATTGTTGTTTTGCTGACTGCTATCTCCAGTATGATCCTGATTGTGGTACCTCGATTGACCGTACTCGTTATCTCGCTCCAACAATTGAGCCCTGTTAACAACATCTGAATATAGAGAAAATTTATGAGAGATGAGATATTGTCGTATGCCGGGTTTCAAACCTCTCAGAAACATCCGCGTCATACGTTCCTCATTCTCCACCAAATGAGGTGCAAACCTGGATAACTCTGCAAACTTTACCTCGTACTGAGACACCGTCATGTTGTTTTGTTCTAATCTGATGAACTCCACTTCCTTCATATGACGAACACTTTCAGGAAAGTATTTGTCATTAAATAGTTTTTGAAACGTCTCCCAAGACATGTTGAGTGCGGCTGGATGGGTACGCTTCACAGACTCCCACCAGTAGTCTGCCTCGCCACGGAACATAAAGGTGGCGAATGGAACCTTCTGTTCCTCCGTGCATCCCAAGATATCGAATATCTTGGTAATTTGCTTGACCCACGTTTCCGCCATGATCGGATCTGGCTTTCCTTTAAATTCTGGAGGTCCCAACTCTTTGAACTGCTTTACTGTGACAACTCGTGAATTGCTATCATTTCCTCCTGTATTTTGAACACGAGTCTCCCTCGTCTGATTTTGCATGAACTGCAAAAAGCTTCTAAACATTGCGTCGTTCATCGTCTGATCAGTGGTGTTGTTCACAGGAGGAACATTGCCAGCCTGTTGCACGTTCTCTTCATTCCATACCCCGACTCGTACTCGCTATATTCTCGCCTCCTGAGAAGAAAAATGGAACAAAAAGGAAAAAGGGTGAGCTCAACTAGCCCAGTAAAGAATATTATGACTAAGATAATATACAACAAATTATCGTTAGTCTTCAACAGGGAAAAATCTGATAGAATACAATAGACAACAAATGTTAAATCAATATTTGCAGCGGAAAATATTAATTCATAGAAGAGTTACGTAGAGAATGAAATCTACAAATATCTATGAATTTAACAGTCCATCATCAATATTTTTATCCCTGTAACACCAATCAATATATATCTGGAATCATATATTCATCCTTGCACTACAGGCCAAGGACATTCATCAGTTGGTCATGTTCATCTAAACACCTGTTCATCTTTGCACTACGGCCAAAGATATTCATCAGAAATCATTCATCTTTGCACTACAGGCCAAAGATATTCATCATAAATCATTCATCTTTGCACTACAGGCCAAAGATATTCAATAATATCATCATTTAAGACTTAGGATAATGAAAAATATTTTTAAAGAAACGAATCCAGTGAAATAAAATGACAAGGATTAAGGATTAAGGACTCGTACTTTGTTTTATCCACGACCAAAAATACCTCAAAAATAATCATAGTGGTGTAAAATTCAAGAATGATCAAAACATGGATACAATCAAAACTAGTATCCGGAATAGATATTTTAGACAAAAAGAAGAAATTTCATTTTTCGGTGAATAGTGCCGTATTCGTGAGTAGTATCGTATACGTGAATAGTGTCGTATACGTGAATAATAACTCCGACACCAAAAGATAGTAATTTCACAAAAAAAACATCTTCACGCTTCGTGAATAGTACTCGTGAATAGTAACTCGTGAATAGTAACTCATGAATAGTAACTCGCGAATAGTAACTCATGAATAGTAACCCCGACATGAAAAAGTTCCAAATTTGATAAAAAGTTCAGATCAATACTTCGGCATAATGATATTAGAAGAAATAATATCATTTTAAAAAAATAATATCCCTTACCTCAAAAGATCAGTACTTCTAGTTGAAACACCGGATATAGGCTATGACTTGAACTTTCACCGTATAGCAATACTCAAAGTATACTCAAAATACTCACAAGAATACGCTCGATAATATAGAGAGAGAAAACTTCAGTTTCTGGTGTGATTTTCAATTCTAACCTAAGCACCTATTTATAGGAAATTGCTTAGAACACCAAAACAGAAAATTTATTATAATAATAATATATATAAAAAATTTTTACGCCCATTTAGAATCTGCAAATTTGAATACAAACCACATGCTCCCTTATAGAAGAAGTACAAAAAACGTTTTTTATAAAATAAATAATTAAAACTTCCAAAAATCAATTATTTCGGAGCTTCAGAACTTCAATAATTCATAATAAATAGCCCTTTTGTCAGAAAATTCGAATCTCGCGAGATTTTATAGGAAATTCAATTCTGCACAACTTTGCAGAAGGAAGTTTTTCCAAATTCCAAACAGAAATTGACCAAAATTCACAAACGGGCGATTTTACAGGCTATAATCAAATTTCAGTCAATAAATGGGGTCCACCGACATGTTTAACATGTTTTAAATATTTTTGGTAACAAAAATACTCCTCCTCCACATATACTCATATATCCCACATTCATCGTAAAAATATCATCATTATTATATTATTAAAATATAATAATATATTTAAATGAATTATTTTATCATAAAAAGATAAAATATTAATTTTCAACAATTGTCACATTAAAATTTTCTCCATCTATATCCACATAAAATCAATATTTTCCTCATCATATAAATAAATAATTTAATTATTCACAAATAATATTACAGAATCACAATACTGACAACCAGGCCGTTCCCAGGAAAGAGGGGGCTTTCCAATAAGAATTTCTTCTTACTGGCGCGCAATTAGGTGACCAAACCTCTCCTTAGACAGAACTATCTAGACATTGCCAATAATGTTATCTAATAATATTATTAAGATAATATGAATTATTGCTTCGATAATGAAAAATACTGTGTAATGACAATTATTGAAACAACAGCAATATAAAAATATCAACGCCACATTTATTGAACCAATATAATAAAATACTGAACAATAATTACTGTAACCATTATTGAGTAGTGCCTTCTTACGTAAGAGTCAATAATTGGTGCAATACCGTGTGCTACTGTGCAACAATACGTATTACCGTGTTTTAACCACCGGGTATTCCAACAGTGTAAACGGTAACAACTACGCCGTTATTTTTAACAACTTATATTTGTCGTTTTCTTCCTCCAATCGCTTTCCGTTATGGGGCCCACACATGGCTGCGCCGTCGTACGAATATTCCCCGACAGTATGAATATTCCACGACCAAACGAATATTCCCCGACAACAATGAATATTTTATATTATTTTGAAATATTTGCGTATTTTACCCACAACTATCCACATTAATCACATCAACCCTTACTATTTCAAAATAATAATTAGAGGAAATTAAATTTCATTTATTAATTATTTGGGGTCTTACATGTGATGTTGGAATTGATATCCCATTTGACCGCGGGTTTATAGACTAGCTTTAATTTTTCTGCATTGACTAGGTTAGCCATTTTTGTCATATACTTGATATATTGTATATATTAAACAGTATTATATGGCAAGGAAATATGTTCACTTACCTTTTGCATATGTTTTGATCTTTGCTCGATGATTGCCACTTTCTTCGTGACTTACTGTCTTAATGTATCACGAGCTCTTTCTTGATGGACTGACATTGAGATGTCAGAGGGTCTCTCAGAATGGTTCGTTGATCTTGGAGGCTTTATAGGATTTGGATTTATATATGGTTTGGTGTTTTAAGACTGGTATTTAATTGGGTATTTTATAGGTAAACAATTTTGGACTTTTCTTTTAAAGGTTAGACCGCACCATAGATGACTGACTACGTACTCCCAAGGATGGGGAGATCAGGTCTTTCGTAGTTCAGGCTTGGCCTGAACGGTTTAAAAAGTGTTTATTTGGGTTTGAGTAGATGTTTTGGGTTTTTATTTGGTTTGATCACACCATAAATGGCTACCTACGTACTCCCGTTGATGGAGGGAGATCAGGTCTTTTATAGTTTAGGCTTGGCCTGAATTTCTTTGATATGATTTTTTGATTAATTTCTTTTTTTACAAGACTTGGATAGCGGTTTGCAGGTGATTTAGACATAGTACCTTTTAACGATGTCTAAATTGATGAGCTGGGGGAATTCTTCCCCATCCATTTCTTGCAATTAGATGGCTCCTCTTGTCAACACTTCCCTGATAATGAAACGGCCTTCCCAATTTGGGGAGAATTTTACTTTGGCTTCATCTTGATTGGAAAGGATTTTCTTCAACACCAAGTCATTTTCTTTGAATTGGCTAATCCAGACCTTCTTATTGTAGGACTTAGCAATCTTCTGCTAATATAATTGGCCATGGAAGATGGTTGCCACCCTTTTCTCATCTATCAGAGATAATTGGTGATACCGCTCTTACATCCATTAGTCTTCTTATATTTAAGCATTAATCAATACTCTTAATGATTCCATTTCCACTTCTATAGGGAGTACTGCTTCTATGACATAAACCAATGAGTAGGGTGTAGTCCCAGTAGAAGTATGCATTAACGTTCTGTAGGCTAACGGAGTTAGAGGAAATAAGTCAGGTCATCCTTTGTGATTGGAGGACATTTTTTACATAATCTTCTTGATGTTTTTATTGGCTACTTCAACAGTTTCGTTCATCTTGGGACGATAGATGAAGAAATTAAGTTGTTTGATGTGGAACTTAATGTATAATTCCTTCATCATCTCGCTGTTCAGATTCTTAGCATTGTCTGATACGGTCACCTCCGGTTGTCTGTATCATCATATTATATTATTTCTGATGAAGCCAATGATTATCTCCTTGGTGACTTTGGAAAAACGGCAACATCTAACCATTTGGTGAAGTAATCGATCATGGTGAAGATAAATCGATGACCATTACTGGCTTTGGGTTCTATTGGTCCTATCACGTCCATCCCCCACATAGAAAAGGGCCATGTCGAACTTATATTGAACAATTCGTTTAGAGGAGCATGAATGACATTTCTATGGACTTGGCATTGATAACATCTCCTGACACGATCATCATAATCAACTTTGAGAGAGATCTAGTAATGTCCCATTTTCAATATCGTTACTGGTAAGTAAAGGACTGCTCATATATGGACCACATACTCTACCGTGGACTTCACTCATAAGTCTTTGGGCTTGATCTTTATCTAGGCACCTTAGAAGGTCTATTCCAACATCCTTTTTGTAAAGTGCATCTCCACTTAAATAGAATTTCATGGCCATCTTGTGGATCCGCTTTATTTCGACTTGACTTGCCCCATCGGGCGTAGATCCGTCCCGAAGATATTCTTTGACATCTTGGTACCAAGGCTGTTTCACGGGAGGTATTTCATCAGATAACTCTCCAATGTAATTTCCATAGGCTGGTGCCATCTGGCTTGTAAATTTGATATCTGGGATTCCTCTCCTTGCAGACATGTGGATTAAGGAAGTCAGGGTTGCTAGTGCATCTGTAAAATCATTTCAATTTCGAGGAATGTACATGAATGCTATTTCTTCAAATTCCATAGCCATCCTGATAACTTACCGATGATAGGGCATCAAATGCAATTCTTTGGTGTGATATGCCCTAGTTAGGGGTGCTCATCAGTAAAAAACCGAACCAGTACCGATCCAAAATTACCGAAATAGCAAGAATCAAAATCGATACTGAATTACCGGTTTCAGTACAGGTTCGTACAAAATCAGTATCGGTTTTTTCGGTTATACCGCATGGTAATATATATAATTATTAATAATAAATAAATAAATTTTTATATATTAATAATATTTTTAAAAACTAAGAAATCATTAACTATTAATAATAATTAATATATAAAATAAAACTACAAAACATTATTAATATATATAAAACAATTTAATAAAACTACTATTATATATAAATTATTAATATATAAAAAAATTATTTAATATATAAATTTACAAAACATTAACTATTAATTATTAAATTATTAAATTTCGGTATTTTTGGTATTTCGGTTTTTACCGAATTCAAAAAAGTCATTACTGCTACCAGTACCGAAAAGTGTTAAAATACCAAAACACCAGTATCGAAAAAAATCGGTACCGCCAGTACCGGTATCAACCGGTTTGGTAAAAAATCAAAAAAACCAAAAATTTGAGCACCCCTTGCCCCAGTTGTTTACTTAATAACCAATTCAAAATCCCCAAAGACTGTTAACCACTTGATACCCATTGATTGAGCTAGTTTCAATCCCATTATACAGCCTTCATACTCGACTATGTTATTGGTGTTAACAAACTATAGTTTGATGGCCATGGGATACTGTTCTCCCGTAATAGCTATAAGAACTGCCCTTGCTCCTACACCTTCTAGGTTTACATCCCCGTCGAAGTACAATTTCAAGAATTGGTCTGTATCTTCTTGATGGTTTTGCTGTTTATCATTATCTAATCATCTGGAACATAAGTTTCCAAGGGTTCAAAATTCCCTGATGGTGCTTCGGCCAATTGATCCACAATTCCTCGACCTTCGATGGACTTTTAAGTCACATAAATGATGTCGAATTGTAGGAGGATTAATTTCCATTTGAATAATCGACAATTTATTATGGGCTTGTTGAACATGTATTTCAGAGGATCCATGTGAGATATGAGATAAATTGTGTAACCATGGAGATAATGTTGTAACCTCATGGTGGCCCATGCTAAAGCATAGTAGGTCTTTTCAATCAAAGTGTATTTCTTCTAAGAACTGTTGAATCTTTTATTGAGGTAATAGATAGCTCTTTCTTTGCCTCTATCATCTTTCTGCCCCAAAATGCAACTTATAACATTGGAATTGACTGATATATACATGAAAATGGAACTTTGTCCCTTGGAGGTACCAAGACAGGAGCTTCAATCAACTGCTTCTTGATGGAGAGGAAAGATTTTTGACAGTCTTCATTGTGACGCCCCCAAAATAGGTATACATCACCCATTCTGAGTCGCCAAATACATGGTACATAAATCAAATACAAACTTCTTTTATACAATACGACAACATCGTAGCTTAGAGTTTTTACATGAATATTGTCTCATAGACAGTATGTTGGGCTTCGGTACAGAAACACACAGCGGAAATTAAAATTTTAAAGTAATTTCTGAAACCCTAAAACAGGATCCATGCGAAAAATCAATTAATTCAGAGGTTTAGAGATTATACCAGATATGAAAAAAATGAGAATCTGAAACTGACTGCGCCTTGAATCTCCAGCGCTATACAAACCGATTGCGCCTCTACGGTATCCATACGAACACCGCACGAACCGTCGAACGATTCTGCAATAAGGACTTGCGGTACTAGCCACCAAAAGGAATGGATTTTCTGAAACTGTTTTCTCTCTAGTCTCTCTCTAAGAGCGACTAGAGTTTTTCAATTATGATATAACCCTAAGTAGCTGCTATATATCATATATATAGTAGTTAAAAGGAATTAATCAAATCAAAACCTAATTTCATAAAATCCGAATTTATATATATATCTCTCTTAATTAAGTCTTACTTAATTAATATACATATATACATATTATCCTTTAATTTAAATCCTTAAAATTTAAATTAATTCCCTTTTAAATAACGTTTTATGTGTGTGACCCTATAGGTTATTATTACGTTGACAATAATTTTAAAATCATATTATAAAATTATAAACAGTGAGCGGCATCTAGTAATGCATCTCTGCTACCCAGGTAATAATAAGATCGATGATTCGATGCAACCTTTTTGTGACCAATGTTTCAATGTAATTTAATCCTTTTAACCTTAATATCTTAGATTAAACTCGAGTCATGGAATGTGTCATACTCTTCATAATTTAATCTCAGTTTTCATGATCAATGAGTAGACTATATGAAACAAATCACTATTTGAGCATGACCATGCATTTCATAGTCCTACTCAATCAAGAGGCCTATGGATATCACACATAATATATAGGATGGTTAAATTCCATCTAGATCACTCATATTTCTCACACGATTAATGATGAACCCAATAATCACCTTTATAGTCCACCCTATTAAAGGTGACATTTGATGATATCAAAGTACATAAATTCTCGTGTAGTTATATAGCGATTTCAGGTCGAAGGACCATTACATCATTGTCACTATGAGAATTGCTAATGACACTTCGCATAATGCTCCATATAGAATTCTCATGGTGGGTCTGTCTAGTACATCGTTCTCTAACATGTACCTATGCATTGACTTAATATCTCATATATTTATGACCAATGAGATTTGGTCATCAGTCAATCCACATACTAGTCTCAATGCATCATTGTTGTCCCATCAACAATGATACTCGACTAGGGACATTTAAGAACACTGATACTAATGGTAATATATAATCTCATGTTCAAGTCACATACTTGAAACTATATAATTTGTATCACTATTCTAAGGAATTTTATTATGTTAACAATTATATTATGCAGTAAATAAAACCATAATAAAATCATATAGTTATTCTATCAAATATAATATCAAAACGTTAAGCAATTATATCAAATAATTGGCCTCTAGGGCATAAACTCTAACATAGTAATCAAACTCAAATGAAGTCCTCATTACATTTATTATCACACTATTTCATAAAATAGTGAGGACTACTATAGCCACCATCTAGGAACGTCACTCTGTTCCCCGACTAGTCCCAGCTACGTTCTCATTTCCTGAAGAGAACAATGAAAGTAAAAGACTGAGCTCAACTAGCCCAGTAAAAAATATTATGACTAAGATAATGCAGAATAAATTATCGTTAGCCTTCAACAGTGTTAAACTGATAAAATACAATAAACATCAAGTTTAACTACAGTAGAACAAGCAATCCATTAGAAGAGTCGAGTAGAGCATGATATCTACTATTTTTTATGATTTAAATAGTTTTCATCAACTTTATCACTGAGACTCAACTTAATAAATAAACCACATCATCGAATCATCCACGCACTACAGGACAAGGATATTCATGTAATCATTCATGGTCATGAACATACCAACAACTGTCTATCAATGCACTACGGGCCAATGAGGACTTTTACCACATCATTTGTAACATTACGGTCATGATTATACCAAATAAATCCTGGTCTTAATCATCCTAATCAATAGTACATCTATGCACGTAAGCCACATATGACTTTTATCATAATATAAGCATAAGGATGATGATAATGATATAAGAATTCAATTAAAAGAAATCAAATGATAATTTTTTAAAGATTTATAACTTAATTTATCCAGAATTTAATAATGTCTAAATTGTCAACATTATACTGCTTTGTGGACTAAAATTCAAGAATAATATTGTATCAAAAATAATTTGGACAACAAAGAAATCAATTTTTGTCATGAATAGTACCCGAGTGAATAGTACCCAAGTGAATAGTACTTCAGGAATAGTACCATGTGAATAGTACTTTGTGAATAGTACTTTGTGAATAGTACCGTACAAATGAATACTACTCATGGAAAGTTCTCCGGCATGAAAAGTTTAAAATTTAACAAGAATATGCAGAAAATATCCTTGTGACACGATACTAGATAAAGTGCAAATTTCAAGAATATTCTACTAATTTCACAGAGTATAGAAGAAATAATTTAACAAAATGAGGGTATAATCAGGAATACGAGACAAACTAATATTACTCACATACTACAGAGTATAGAAGAAAATATTATTCCTATGAATACTGAATAAAATAATATCCCTTACCTCAGAAGAAGACTGGATAGTAGACTTCTCTTCTTCTTTTTCTCTATAGCTTCTCTCTCTATAAATGCTCTTTTGAGTCTTAGTGAATTGGTGAGAATAAAAGAAGAATGACCTTCTATTTATAGGAAAATATAGTTTCGATAATTGTACGTTTTAGGGCTCGAAATATTACAGTATAATACCTTCATCTTTTCCTTCATTTTTAATTTAGTCCTGCAAGTATTATCAAACTTGCACCACGTCCCCTAATAATACATCATGTGAATCAATAGTACGTTCATGTGAATCAATAGTTTTATACATATGAAAAAATTAATTACAGTATAGTACCTTCTTCTATAACTCCATTTTAAATTTATTCATGCAAGTATTATCAATCTTGCGCCACCTCCCCTAATAGTACATGCATGTGAATCAATAGTACATACATGTGAACAAATAGTTATAAGCATGTGACTTAATAGCAATTAATTGCTCATTTATCCGATCAATTACTCGATTGGTCAATATAACCTCCAAACATCAATTATTATCAAAATAAATGTTGATTTCCACTAACACTAACAATCCCAACACAATGGAACTATCAATTTCATCTTTAATCAACACAAACATATTCATCATTAATATTATAACTCACAATATTTAACAACTAGATCATTCCCAGGAAAGGGGGCTTTTCGATAAGGATTTCTCCCTATTGGCGCGAAATTAGGTGACTAAACCTCTCCTTGACAGAACTTTCTAGACATTGTCAATATTTCAAATAATAATATGAATAACTTTGTCGTCTCAATTATTGATTTAATAATAATAAATATTATGTAGATGATACTATGACAATAATTGAATCAATAATATGAGAGATATTATGCAGCAATTACTGTAGCAATAATTGAGTATAACTGAGTGACTTCTCACGTAAGCATCAATAATCAATACTGTGTCCTACTATGCAACCACGTGTATTACTGTACTTTTACCACCGGGTAGTTCAACAGTTTAACGGTAAAACGTTCTCCGTTATTTTTCTAAAAAGATAATTATGTCATTTTCTAAATACGACCATACTTCCGTTGTGGGGTCCACCAATGATTGTGCCGTCATACAAATATTCCCTGTTAAAACGAATATTCCCCGACCAATCGAATATTATATAATTTAGTCCTGCAAGTATTATCAAACTTACACCACCTCCCCTAATAGTACATCGTGTGAATCAATAGTTCTATACATGTGAAAAAATTAATTACAGTATAGTACCTTCATCTATAACTCCATTTTAAATTTAGTCATGCAAGTATTATCAATCTTGCACCACCTCCCCTAATAGTACATGCATGTGAATCAATAGTACACACATGTGAACAAATAGTTATAAGTATGTGAATTAATAGCAATTAATTTCTCATTTATCCGATCAATTACCCGATTGGTCAATATAACCTCCAAACATCGATTATTGTCGAAATAAATGTTGATTTCCACTAACACTATTAATCCCAAAACAATGGAACTATCAATTTCATCTTTAATCAACACGAACGTATTCATCATTAATATTATAACTCACAATATTTAACAACCAGATCAATCCTAGGAAAGAGGGGGGTTTTCAATAAGGATTTCTTCTTATTAGCGCACAATTAGGTGACCAAACCTCTCATTGACAGAACTTTCTAGACATTGTCAATATTACAAATAATAATATGAATAACTTTGTCATCTCAATTATTGATTTAATAATAATAAATATTATGCAGATGATACTGTGACAATAATTGAATCAATAATATGAGAGATATTATGCAGCAATTACTGTAGCAATAATTGAGTATAACTGAGTGACTTCTCATGTAAGCATCAATAATCAATACCGTGTGCTACTATACAACCACGCATATTACTGCACTTTTACCACCGGGTAGTTCAACAGTTTAACGGTAAAACGTTCACCGTTATTTTTATTAAAAGATAATTTTGTCGATTTTCTAAATACGGCAATACTTCCATTGTGGGGTCCACCAATGATTGTGTCGTCGTACAAATATTCCATGTTAAAAGGAATATTACCCAACCAATCGAATATTATATAATCACTTGCTTACTTTGCAAAATTTGTAAATATTACCCACAACTATAACATTATATCAAATCCACACCATAATATTCAAAAATATATTTCGAGAAAAATTAATCTTTATTCATAAAAGTTGGGGTATTACAACCACCCATTCTTATGAAATTTCATCCCTGAAATTAGGGTGCGTACCTGGTATGTCGAAGAGGTGAGGATACCTTCACTTCATTTTAGATTCTAACTCCTAGGACATTTTTCTCAACATCGTGGTTTCCACAAAACTTTGACTTGAGGTATAACCTTGAAGCGTAGAATATGATCCTTCTTATCCAATATTTTAACAGATACCTCCTCATACGTTAAATCTTCCACTATCTCATCCAGTTCTAATTCAATATTGTGGTACGGGTCTTTCACAAATTTACGTAAAATAGATATGTGAAAAATGTTATGAACACGAGACATACTTGGCTTTAAAGCGAGTCTATAGGCCACGATTCCTACTTGATCAAGGATAAAAAATGGGATAATGAATCAAGGATTAATCTTTCCTCTCTTTCCAAATCTCAACTCCTTTCCATGGAGCAACACGTAACAACACATGATCTCCAATATAGAATTCCACGTTTTTCGATGAAGATCAGCATAACTCTTTTGTCGATCTTGTGAGGTTTTTATACGTTGTCGGATCGTTTGAATCTTTTCCGTAGTCATACGTACCAACTCTGGTCCTAACAACATTGCTTCACCCACCTCATCCCAGCATACTGGAGAACGATACTTTCTTCCATACAACGCCTCAAATGGAGCCATGCCAATACTTGCTTGATAACTTTTGTTGTAGGAAAACTCCACCAATGGTAAAAACTTATCCCAACTTCCTTTGAAGTCAAGGACACATAGTCTTAATAAATCTTCAAGAGTTTGAATAGTCCTCTCCAATTGCCCGTCCGTTTGAGGATGATATGTTGAACTAAATCGTAAATTCGTGCCCATAGCTTTTTCCAAACTAACCCAAAATCGTGAAGTGAATCTTTGGTCTCGGTCAGAAACTATGGATATTGGCATAGCATGCACTCTTATAATCTCATTTATGTACATACGAGCAAGACGTTAAAGTATATAAGTTTCTCGTATTGGTAAGAAATGAGCAGACTTGGTCAATCTATCAATAATGACCCAAATCGCATATATTCCTTGAGAAACCTTGGGAAGACCAATAATGAAATCCATTGTAATGTGCTCCCACTTCCATTCTAGAATTTCAAGTGGTTGCAATGGACCTTTTGGCACTTGATGCTCCGCCTTGACTCGTTGACAAGTTAGACACCTTGAGATAAACCCAGCTATCTCTCTCTTCATATTGCTTCACCAAAATGTATGTCGAAGATCACGATACATTTTGGTACTCCCATGATGGATTGCAAACGGTGTGTTGTGCGCCTCTATCATGATTTTATACTTCAAGTTAGAATAGTTAGGAACAAAAAGTTTGGAGTTGACTCGAAGTATCCCTTCTTCATCGATTCTTGCTTCCGGAATAACACCTTTTTGCACATTCTTCCTCATATGCATCAGCTCCAAGTCTGTAGCTTGAGCAGTTTTAACTTTATCGATTAAAGTCGGTTCTACTTGTATATTTGTCATCATCACATGTGTCCCTGGAGTATTTACCTCTATCTCCATCCTTTGTAAGTTATAAAAAATGGGCCTTTTCATTGATAATATCGCACTCGTACCCGCATATGATCTTCTACTCAATGCGTCAGCTACTACATTCGCTTTTCCAGGATGGTATTGAATGGTATGATTATAGTCTTTCAATAGCTCAAGTCATCGTCGTTGTCGCATGTTGAGTTCCTTTTGAGTGAAGAAATATTTGAGGCTTTTATGATCCGTATAGATCTCCATCTTCTCTCCATACAGGTAATGCCTCCAAATCTTAAGCGCAAAAACGACAGTTGCCAACTCTAGATCACGAGTAGGATAATTCTTATAATATTCTTTGAGTTGTCGTGAGGCATAGGCTATGACTTTCCTGTATTGCATGAGAACACATCCTAACCATTTGTCTGAAGTATCGCTGTATATGATAAATCCCTCCGAACCAGCTGGTATTGTCAGAACATGTGCTGAAGTGAGTCTCCTCTTGAGTTCTTGAAAACACTTATCACATTCCTCGCTCCAACCGAATTTTGTATCTTTTCGAGTCAGCTGAGTTAATGGAGTAGCGATTCAAGAAAATCCATCCACGAACCTCTGATAATAACCAACTAAGCCCAAAAAGCTACGTACTTCGGTCACTGACTTAGGTTGCTCCCTGCTTTTAATTGCTTCAATCTTTACCGGGTAAACAGATATTCTGTTATTTAATATCACGTGCCCAAGGAATACTACTTCCTCAAGCCTGAACTCGTATTTCTTCAACTTGGCATATAACTTGTTTTCACGAAGCTTTTGGAGTATCAGCCTTAAGTGTTGCTCATGATCTTCACGGCTTTTGGTGTAACTGAGGATGTCATCAATAAAGACGACCACAAAGTGATCCAAATATTCCTTGAATACTCAGTTCATCATATCCATGAAGGCATCAGGAGCATTAGTCAATCCAAAAGACATGACTAGGAATTCATAATACACGTACCGAGTTCTGAAAGTAGTCTTTGGAATGTCATCAGTTTTAATCTTCAACTGATGATATCCGGAATGAAGATCAATCTTTGAAAAGAATTTGGCTCCTTGCAACTGGTCAAACATATCATCAATACGAGGTAACGGGTACCTATTTTTGATGGTGACATGATTTAACTCCCGATAATCAATACAAAGTCGAATACTTCCATCTTTCTTCTTCACAAATAGAACAGGAGCACCCCAAGGAGACGTACTAGGACGAATGAAATCGATGTCTAACAATTCCTGTAGTTGGGTTTTTAACTCCTGAAGTTCAATAGGAGCCATTCGATATGGGGCTTTAGAAATGAGTTTTGTACCAGATTCAAGGTCGATACAAAATTTAATTTCACGCTCTGGGGGTAGGCCAAGAAGTTTTTCAAGAAATACGTTGGGAAATTTATTAACAATAGAAATATAATTCAAATCTGACGTATTTTTATTTAAATCCGTGACATGGTCTAAGAAATCTTGATATCTGTTTTTCAATAAATAAATAGCTTTATGGCTGGATATGGCAATGATTGACTTTAGTGGTTTGGTTGCTTGAATTCGCATAATAGGTTGGTTAGGAATATAAAAGCTAACAACCTTACGAAAATAATCGATTTTAGCATGATGAGTAGTTAACCAATCAATCCCTAAAATCACATCAAATACAAGTATTTTCAAAGAGATAAGATCGACAGGTAATGTATGGTTACCGATTTAAATCAAATAAGACTTATAAACAGTGGATGTAATGAAGGTTTCTCCCAAAAGAGTTTCAACAGATAAATCAAAGTCTAATTTCTCCGGAGTCAAATTTAAACGTTGAGCACAAGTAGGAGAAATAAAAGAATGGGTAGAACCGGTATCAAATAAGGTATATATTTCGCTAGAGTTTATGATTAGCTTACTCGTGATCACCTCATTCAGATTCCTCGCTTTTTGGGAGGTTACGACAAACGCTCTCCCTTGAACTACCGGTTTTATCTTGTCTGGGCCGGCCTTTGATGCCTCCATCCCAGCTGGACTTGACTTTGGTGCATGACAAAATTGGGCTTGGTGACCTTCTCTTCCATAAATGTAACATACTTTGGACTGTTGTGTACAGTTTGGACTGATGTGTCCCTCCCCTCCGCATTTGTAACATACGATCGACAGTCGTTCTCCTTCCTTAACAACTGGTGCTGGTGGTTACCATTTCTGGCATGTTGACTTCCTCAACAACACGTCCTTCCATCATTATTAAATCTCCTCTTCTTGAAATTCCCACTTTTATTGTCTTAGCAATGATTACCACCAAAGTAGTTACAATTTCTGGCATGTTGACTTCCACCATGTTTGTTGTCACCGCTTCGATGACTACTACCACTGGTATTATCACTTTGCCGGCTACTCTCTCTTGGTTGGGTTGACTTGTTATCACGCTCCAATAACTGAGCTCTATTTACAACATCTGAATACAAACAACGTTTGTGAGAAATTAGGTATTGACGTATCTCGGGTTTTAAACCTCTTAGAAACATCCGCGTCATTCTCTCCTCATTATCAACCAAGTGGGACGTAAACCGGGACAACTCGGAAAACTTAGCTTCGTACTGTGACACGATTATATTGTTCTGCTCCAGCTTGATGAGCTTTACCTCCTTCATGTGACGAATACTTTCGGGAAAGTACTTGTCGTTGAACAGTTCTTGGAACTTCTCCCAAGACATCTTCAGTGCGGCAGGTTGAGTACGCTTTACAGATTCCCACCAATAATCTGCCTCTCCTCGCAACATGAAGGTGGAAAAGGGAACCTTTTGCTCCTCGGAGCATCCCAAGACATCAAATATCTTGGTGATCTGCTTTATCCACGTCTTTACCTTAAGTGGTTTTGGCTCTCCAATAAACTCTGGTGGTCCCAGCTCCTTGAACTGTTTAGCGATGACCGTCCGAGAGTTGTCATTATTTCCACCTGTATTTAGAAAAGGAGTCGTTCTCTCCTGATGTTGTATGAATTGCATAAAGCCTCTGAACATCCCATCGTTAATCATTTGGTCAGCATTCTTGTTTTCCTGAGGATTATTGCCATCCTGATGCACATTATCCTGGGTATTGATTGTTGGTGACTCAACGGGCTCATATGCTTCATTGTTTATCTCAACATTTTTGGATGCCATTTTCAAATAATGCCACAAAACAAGGGTTAATTGACATGTCACATATTATCCCTATACTATGACCGACCAAATAAACTTAGGTAGGGCATACTAGCGAAGGAATTTCTCGTCTCTCCAAACCTAGTTCTAGTCTCACATCTCAGCCAGGGATCATATCCCTAAGCTTTGATACCAACTACGACGCCCCCAAAATAGGTATACATCACCCATTATGAGTCGCCAAATACATGGTACATAAATCAAATACAAACTTCTTTTATACAATACGACATCATCGTAGCTTAGAGTTTTTACACGAATACTGTCTCATAGACAGTATTCAAATTCAAATGAAGTCCTCATTACATTTATTATCACAATATTTAATAAAATAGTGAGGACTACTATAGCCACCATCTCGGACCATCACTCTATTCCCCGACAAGTCTCAGCTACGTTCTTATTTCCTAAAGAGAGTAGTGAAAGCAAAAGGGTGAGCTCAACTAGCCCAGTAATAAATATTATGACTAAGATAATGCATAATAAATTATCGTTAGCCTTCAATAATGTTAAACTAATTAAATACAATAAACATCAAGTTGAACTGCAACGGAACAAGCAATCCATTAGAAGAGTCAAGTAGAGCATGATATCTACTATCTTCTATGATTTAAAAAGTTTTTCATCAACTTTATCACTAAGACTCAACTTAATAAATAAAACACATCATCGATTCATACCTGCACTACGGGCCAAGGATATTCATGTAATCATCAATGGTCATGATCATACCAACAACTGTCCATCAATGCACTACGGGCCAATGAGGACTTTTACCACATCATTTGTAACACTACGGTCATGATTATACCGAATAATCTCTGGTCATAATCATACCAATCAATACTACATCTATGCACGTAAGCCACAAATGACTTTATCACAATATAAGCACGAGGATGATGACAATGATATAAGAATTCAATTAAAAGAAAGAAAATGATAAATTTTTAAAGATTTATAACTTCATTTATCAATAATTCAATAATGTCCAAATTGTCAACATGATACTGCTTTGTGGAGTAAAATTCAAGAATAATATTGTATCAAAAATGATTTGGATAGCAAAAGAAATCAATTTTTGTCATGAATAATTCCTCGGGTGAATAATACCTGAGAGAATAGTACCCCGTGAATAGTACTTCGGGAATAATACCTCACGAATAGTACTTTATGAATAGTACCATAAAAATGAATACTACTCATGGACAGTACTCCGACATGAAAAGCTTAAAATTTAACAAGAATGTGCAGAAAATATCCTTGTGAAACGATACTAGATGAAGCGCAAATTTCAAAAATATTCTACTAATTTCACGGAGTATAAAAGCAATACTTTAACAAAATAAGGGTATAATCCGGAATACGAGACGAAATAATATTACTCACATACTACAGAGTCTGGAAGAAAATATTATTCCTATGAATACTGAACAAAATACTATCCCTTACCTCAGAAGAAGATTGGATACTGGAATAGTGAAGTAGTAAACTTCTCTTCTTCTTTCTCTCTATAGCTTCTCTCTCTATAAATGTTCTTGTGAGTCTTAGTTAATTGGTGAGAATGAAAGAAGAATGAGCTTCTATTTATAGGAAAATATAGTTTTGATAATTGCACGTTTTGGGGCTCGGAATAATACAGTATAATACCTTCATCTTTTCCTTCATTTTTAATTTAGTCCTGCAAGTATTATCAAACTTACACCACCTCCCCTAATAATACATCATGTGAATCAATAGTACATTCATGTGAATCAATAGTTCTATACATGTGAAAAAATAATTGCAGTATAGTACATTCATCTATACCTCCATTTTAAATTTAGTCATGTAAGTATTATCAATCTTACACCACCTCCCCTAATAGTACATGCATGTGAATCAATAGTACACATATGTGAACAAATAGTTATAAGCATGTGAATTAATAACAATTAATTTCTCATTTATCCAATCAATTACCCGATTGGTCATTATAACCTCCAAACATCAATTATTATCGAAATAAATATTGATTTCCACTAACACTAATAATCCCAACACAATGGAACTATTAATTTCATCTTTAATCAACACGAACTTATTCATCATTAATATTATAACTCACAATATTTAACAACCAGATCATTCCTAGGAAAGAAAGGGCTTTCCGATAAGGAGTTCTCCCTATTAGCGCGCAATTAGGTGACCAAACCTCTCATTGACAGAATTTTCTAGACATTAACAATATTGCAAATAATAATATAAATAATTTTGTCATCTCAATTATTGATTTAATAATAATAAATATTATACAGATGATACTGTTGTTAGAGTTTATGCCCTAGAGGCCAATTATTTGATATAATTGCTTAACGTTTTGATATTATATTTAATTGAATAAATATATGATTTTATTATGGTTTTATTTACTATATAATATAATTGTTAACATAATAAAATTCCTTAGAATAGTGATACAAATTATATAGTTTCAAGTATGTGACTTGAACATGAGATTATATATTACCATTAGTATCAGTGTTCTTAAATGTCCCTAGTCGAGTATCATTGTTGATGGGACAACAATGATGCATTGAGACTAGTATGTGGATTAACTGATGACCAAATCTCATTGGTCATAAATATATGAGATATTAAATCAATGCATAGGTACATGTTAGAGAACGATGTACTGGACAGACTCACCATGAGAATTCTATATGGAGCATTATGCGAAGTGTCATTAGCAATTCTCATAGTGACAATGATGTAATGGTCCTCCGACCTGAAATCGCTATATTACTACACGAGCATTTATGTACTTTGATATCATCAAATGTCACCTTTAATAGGGTGGACTATAAAGGTGATTATTGGGTTCATCATTAATCGTGTGAGAAATATGAGTGATCTAGATGGAATTTAACCATCCTATATATTATGGGTGATATCCATAGGCCTCTTGATTGAGAAGGACTATGGAATGCATGGCCATGCTCAAATAGTGATTTGTTTCATATAGTCTACTCATTGATCAAGAAAACTCAGATTAAATTATGAAGAGTATGACACATTCCATGACTCGAGTTTAATCTAGGATATTAAGGTTAAAAGGATTAAATTACATTGAAACATTGGTCACGAAAAGGTTGCATCGAATCATCGATCTTATTATTACTTGGGAGCAGTGATGCATTACTAGATGCCGCTCACTGTTTATAATTTTATAATATGATTTTAAAATTATTGCCAACGTAATAATAACATATAGGGTCACACACATAGAACGTTATTTAAAAGGGAATTAATTTAAATTTTAAGGATTTAAATATATTAATATGATTAATAGTATTTAAATCACGAATTTAAATTAAAAGGATAATTTGTATATATGTATATTAATTAAGTAAGACTTAATTAAGAGATATATATATATAAATTTGGATTTTATGAAATTAGGTTTTGATTTGATTAATTCCTTTTAATTACTATATATATATGATATATAGCAGCTACTTAGGGATATATCATATTTGAAAAACCCCTAGCCGCTCTTAGAGAGAGACTAGAGAGAAAATAGTTTTAGAAAATCCATTCCTTTTGGTGGCTAGTACCGCAAGTCCTTCTTATTGCAGAATCGTTCGACGGTTCGTGCGGCGTTCGTGTGGATACCGTAGAGGCGCAAGCAGTTTGTATTGCGTTGGAGATTCGAGGCGCAGTCGGTTTCAGATTCTCATTTTTTTTTCATATCTGGTATAATCTCTAAATCTCTGAATTAATTGATTTTTCGCATGGATCCTGTTTTAGGGTTTCAGAAATTGCTTTAAAATTTTAATTTCCGCTGTGCGTTTCTGTGCCGAAGCCAAACAACTGTGACAATAATTGAATCAATAATATGAGAGATATTATGCAACAATTACTGTAGCAATAATTGAGTATAACTGAGTGACTTCTCACGTAAGCATCAATAATCAATACCATGTGCTACTATGCAACCATGCGTATTACTGTACTTTTACCACCGGGTAGTTCAACAGTTTAACGGTAAAACTTCGCCGTTATTTTTATAAAAAGATAATTCTGTTGTTTTCTAAATACGATAATACTTCCGCTGTGGGGTCCACCAATGATTGTGCCGTCGTACGAATATTCCCTGTTAAAATGAATATTCCCCGACCAATCGAATATTATATAACCACTTTCTTACTTTGAAAAATTTGTAAATATTACCCAGAACTATAACATTATATCAAATCCACACCATAATATTCAAAAATATATTTCGAGAAAAATTAATCTTTATTCATAAAAGTTAGGGTCTTACATTCATTCCATTTTTGAAGGAATTTTTCCTTAACATCGTAAAGATAGGTTAACAAGTTGCAGTGACTTGAGATATGAATCTGCTTATGAAATTGATTCTCTGAAGAAAACCCCATATCTCATTTTCTGTTTGGGGTACAGGCATCTCATTAATGTCTTAAATCTTGGCGGGATCTCGATCAATGCCTCTGTTGCTCACCAGAAATCCCAATAATTTGTCGGATTTGACACCAAAAGCACACTTGGTTGGGTTCAGCTTTAAGTTGTATTTGTGGAGTCAGATAAATAGCTTTCTGAGATGGTTGGCGTGGTCATCCTCTTTTCTGGATTTGACGATGATATCATCCACGTATACCACTATCTCATTGTGCATCATGTTATAAAAAAGGGCCATCATGACTCACTGATATATGGCACTGACATTGATAAGGCCGAAAGACAATCACCTATAGCAAAAGTTTCCCCAGGGGGTGATAAAGGCTATTTTCTCCCTATCTTCTTCGGCAACCATGATTTGATGATATCTAGCAAAGCAGTCAACAAATGAGTACATTCTATATTGCGTCATTTGTCTATTAATATGTGTATGAAAGGTACTGGGAAGTCGTATTTGAGACATGCTTTGTTTAAATCCTGATAATCCACACATACTCGTACCTTCCCTTCGGGCTTAGGCACAGGAACTATATTTGACAACCATTCAAGGTAGGTTGATACCATTATAATGCATGCTTGGAATTTCTTGAAAATTTCTTCTTTAAACTTCAGGCTCCACTCAGGTTTTAGTCTCCTAAGTTTCTATTTGACTGGTTTAACCCCTTCTTTATTGGGTAGTCGATGAATGACAATATCAATGGACAGGCCCAACATGTCTTCATGTGACCATGCAAACACATCCTTGAACTGAGTTAGGAGGTCAATCAGGTCTTTTATTTGGTTTGGGGTGACGTCATTGCCTATTTGAATTTCTTTAGGATTTTATGAGGTTTTGATATTGATAGTGGTGGTTTGATCGAGGTTTGATTTGGGTTTGTCTTTGACCCATTGTTTGATCTCCTTAAGCACCTCATAGTCATCTATCTCCTCTTGATCAATCCCCATCAAGTCAAAGTCCAGCTCTACATCAAAGTCGTAGTCACTGGTGAGACTTCGAGATTCATCAGTAATGCTAAACAAATCCAAACTTGGAGTCCTAAAATAAAAATTCTTTCACTTAATATATGAAACTATTTAATCATACAAAACATTAGTAAAAGCATGAAAAAAGTAACTTCTAGTACCACGTAGCCAAAAGAAAACAGTAAATAATATCTACACTTCAAGGCATATGGACTCTTTGCCCTTTTACCATTTACGACTGATGCAAGGAGTGTTTCCCAGTTATCCAGGGTCAGATCCTCATTGACAGTTGTGATAAACGGGTTGTTGTTATCCATCTCCTACTTAATGATGACAAAAACTGAATTAACATCAGGGTTAGTGCTTTTCTTTGGAACATTCTCCTTAGCATTGTTTATGTGAAGGATTATGGATTGATCTTCAAAATAGTCATCATCTAGGATATCATCATTTATACCCTTAGTATTTACCAGAAAATACATTTTTGCAAATCTATCTTGCACTTCTTGTAGGAACCTTTCATTCTTTTCCTTGTTTTCCTTAACGGGAATCTGGATTTCTTTCTCACTGACCGACTTAACCTTAGGAATCAGCATACCTAACACAGAAGTAGAGACTTTCCTCGTTGGTTTCATAAATCCAGCATCCGTGAATTTTGGTAGCAGAATGGTGGGTACATGAACTGGCTGATGCTTATGTGGGTTCTTGTGATTTGATCTATAAGAATAGCCTAATCTAGCCTTTCATGTCCGGCTAAGTATTTGAACTAGATTTTTGATTCCTTGTTGACTTTTCCCCGACCCTTTACAGGATAGAAACATAAGGATGTTATTTCTTGACCGATAGACATTACTTCGGAAGAAATTCTTTGCTTGAAGGCTGGGACCCCAATAGGTCGATAGTGAGTGTAAGACCCCAACTTATTATTAATGAAATTAAATTTCCTCTATTTATTATTTTAAAATAGTAAGGGTTGATTTTATTAATGTGGTTAGTTATGGGTAAAATGCGCAAATATTTTAAATAAGCAAGTGGTTATAAAATATTCATTTTTATCGGAGAATATTCGTTTGGTCGTGGAATATTCGTACGACGGAGCATCCTTGTGTGGGCCCCATAACAGAAAGCAATTGGATGAAGAAAATGACAAGTATAAGTTGTTTATAAATAACGGCGTAGTTGTAACCGTTAATACTGTTAGAATACCTGGTGGTTAAAAGACAGTAATACGCGTTGTTGCACAGTAACACACGATATTGCACCAATTATTGATTCTTACGTAAGAAGGCACTTCTCAATAATGTTACAGTAATTACTGTTCAATATTTTATTTTATTGATTAAATAATTGTTACGTTGATATTTTATATTACTGTTGTTTCAATAATTGTCACTACACAGTATTTTTCATTATCGGAATAATAATTCATATTATCATTATTAGATAACATTATTGGCAATGTCTAGAAAGTTCTGTCTAAGGAGATGTTTGGCCACCTAATTGCGCGCCAGTAAGAAGAAATCCTTATTGAAAAGCACCCTCTTTCCTGGGAACGGTCTGGTTACCAGTATTGTGATTCTGTAATATTATTTGTGAATAATTAACTATTGATTTATATGATGAGGAAAATATTCATTTTATGTGGATATAGATGGAGAAAATTTTTAATGCGACAATTGTTGAAAATTAGTATTTTATCTTTTTCTGATAAAATAATTCATTTAAATATATTATTATATTTTAATAATATAATAATGGGGATATTTTTACAATGAATGTGGGATATATGAGTATATGAGGAGGAAAAGTATTTCTATTGCAAAAGTTGTTTAAAACATGTTAAACATATCTGTGGGCCCATTTCTTGACTTAAATTTGATTATAGGCTGTAAAATCGTCCGTTTATGGATTTCGGTCAATTTCTGTTTAGAATTTGGAAAAACTTTGTTCTGCAAAGTTGTAGATAATGGAATTTCCTATGGAAAGCACATAAGGTTTGATTTTTTTTTTAATAAAAGGGCTATTTATTATAAATTATTAAAGTTCTGAAGTTGCGGAATAATTGATTTTTGGAAGTTTTAATTGTTTTATTCAAGAAAAACGTTTTTTGTAATCCCACATGTGTGGTAAATGATCTAAATTCGGATTCTTTGGAGATGGGCTTGAATATTTAATAAATAAAATTCTTTTATTAAATTTTCTGATTTAGTGTTCTAAGCATTTTCCTATAAATAGGGTGCTTAGGTTACAATTGAAAATCACACCAGAAACTAAAGTTTTCTATCTCTTTCTCTCTCTATATTATCGAGTGTATTCTTGTGAGTATTTTAAGACTTTGAGTGTTGCTATACGGTGCAAGTTCCTTTCAGCTCTATATCCAGTATTCCAGTCAGAAGTACTGTCTTTTCGAGGTAAGGGATATTATTTTTTTTAAATGTAATTATTTCTTTCAATATCATTATGCCGGAGTATTGGTAAGATTTTTCTTGTGAAATTCTTGTCTTTTAGTGTCAGGGTTACTATTCACGTATGCGACACTATTCACGAATACGGCACTTCACAGAAAAATTAAATTTTCATTTTTTTGTCCAAAATATCTGTCGACGTCGGGATTTTTAGATATCCCTTTCCGTTACTTGTTCTTTGGTGTTCTCATTTTAGGTGAGATTTGTTTGAAAAAAACAAGTAAAAAAAGTCCGACATGTATAATATCGACGATGGACTGTTAACAGTCGCCAGTTGGTTTTTTAAATGGTTATATCAACACAACCGAGAAAAGATTTGCACATTAACCAAGTGATATGACACTGCTAAACGGGTCGGTGAAATCGAGATTCATTAGGGTCCGGGGACTTGGTTATTCGGGGGGAAGGTGTTAGGCACCTCCTGACATCCGTGTTATCACGATGACCGTCTCTTTTCGAGAAACTATTATCTGAATGTGTGTGTGTGTGTGGGTCAATGTGCTATTATTTGGAAGTAGTGCGAAGCCTCGTTCTAACCTATATACACAGGGTTTAAATTTATGTAAAAATTCAGTTTTTAGCAAGATATATCAATGATGTTTTATAAAAAGGTTTTTTTTTCAAACCCTGATGCTCAATAGTAATTGAGACCTTTTACACTCCCATTTTATTAAGTGTTCGGCTTGATTGATTTTATTTTACGAATGCGAGGCATCCGTACTAAAATAATGTACACAAATAATGCCGACTTCCTCGTGGGTATGGAAACCATCTGAGGAAATTCAGACATCGCAGAATAATTTACAAGCTGTTTACAGTTGAAAATGTCCATCACGGGAACCGAATCAAAATTCAATGGGTTGAATATGTGATCACATGATTCCTAGGCATACAGAATACTACAATTTTTATGAAAGTGGTAAGTAGGTATATATATAAAAGCTGTAAATATATATATATATATATATATATATATATATATATATATATATACAGACATGATCACTAACCATGAAGCACCTCCATGGGAGATCAGAAATGTAAATAAAGCTGTAAAAGCTATCAACCGCCACGGAGGAAATTCCAGGCGGGACGAAACGTAAATAAAGCTATAAATACGGTCAACCGCCACGAAAGAAACTCCAGGCGGGACGAAATATAAATAAAGCTGTAAAAGCGATCAACCACCACGAAGTAAACTCAAGGTGGAACGAAATATATATATATATATATATATATATATATATATATATATTATATATATATAAGAGAATAAATGCACCGGATGTAAAATTCAAGCTCATCGAACAGAGTCTGACACACAGTTATATATATATATATATATATATATATATATATATATATATATTAAAGCAAATAAACGCTCCAGACCGAAGTCTTGAGTCGCCAAATACATGGTACAAAATTCAAATACAACTTAATTATACAATATTCGTGTAAAATACAACTAAACATATGCTGTGAGTTTTAATACCAATATTGTCATCTAGACAATATACAAACTCAATGGGGTCCTCATTATATTTATTGTCACACTATTTAAAAGAATAGTGAGGACTACTAATACTATCATCTGGTCCATCACTCCGTTCCCCGACTCGTCCCAGCTATATTCTCATTTCCTGAAGAGAACAATGAAAGAAAGGGTGAACTCAACTATCCCAGTAAGAAATATTATGACTAAGATAATACAGAATAAATTATCATTAGCCTTAAACAGTGTTAAACTGATACAATATAACAAACATCAAGTTTAACTGCAGCGGAATAAGCAATCCATTAGAAGAGTCAAGTAGAGAATAAAATCTACTATCTTCTATGATTTAAAAGGTTTTTCATGACTTTTATCGCTGGAACTCAACTTAATAAATAATCCACATCATCGAATCACCCCTGCACCACGGCCAAGAATATTCTTTAGTATTATGACCACAATTATCCATGCACTACGAGCGAAGAATATTTGTGTATTCATTAATGGTTATGATCATGCCAATAACTATCCATCAATGCACTACGGGCCAATGAGGACTTTTTCCACATCATTTGTAACATTACTGTAAAACCCCGAATTTTATGAAATAAAAGTATTCAATTTTTCTTATAATTACAATTCAGTAAATGATTAAATTGATAAAAGTTTAAAGTTAAGGGTGATATATATAAAATTTTCAAAATACGCAAGTGGTTATAGAATATTCTTGTTGTCGGGGAAAATTCGTTTGGTCGTAGAATATTCTTGTTGTCGGGGAATATTCGTACAACGACATAGCCATTTGTGGGCTCCATAACGAATAACTGTCGGATGAAGAAAAAGACAAAATTTGAGTTTTTATAAATAACGGTGTAGTTGTTACCGTTAATACTATTGGAATACCCGGTGATTAAAATACAGTAATACGCGTGTTTGCACAGTAGCACACGGTTTTACACAGTATTTTTGAATTATTGATCCTTACGTAAGAAGACACTACTCAATAATTGTTATAGTAATTACTGTTCAATATTTTATTTTATTGATTCAATAATTACTTAGTTGATATTTTATATTATTGTTGTGTCAATAATTGTCAATGCACAATATCTCCATTATCAGATCAATAATTCATATTATTTGAATAATATTATTAGATAGCATTATTGGCAAGGTATAGAAAGTTCTGTCAAGGAGAGGTTTGGTCATCTAATTGCGCGCCAGTAAGGAAAAATCCTTATCGGAAAGCCCCCTCTTTCCTCGGAACTGCCTGGTTGTCATTATTGTGATTCTGTAATATTATTTGTGAATAATTAATTATTGATTTATATGATAAGGAAATATTTATTTAATGCAGATATAAATGATGGATTTATTTATGTGGTTATAAAAGAAGGAATTAATGTTGAGGTATTTTATCAGTATTTTGTCGGATTGGAGGTATTAAAAGATCAAATCGGTGTTCTTAAAGCTCTATTGTGTTTAAAATCATCCGTTTGTGGATTTCGGATATTTTTGGTTTGGAATTTGGAAAAACTCAAAGCTACAAAGTTGTTGAGAATTCGATTTCAGGTAGAATGGACATATAAGTCATATTTTTCTGATAAACGGGCTATTTTCTATGAATTTTTGAAGTTTCGGTAAATAAAATGATTTTTTATTAAAAATGGGGTGGGACCACTTTTGGTTGGTATTGAATACACGTTTTGAATTGTGTTTCAAGAATGGCATCCTAGATGGTCTGATATTGCATGCGTAGAAGAAAAGGATATAAATAATAATATTGTATTATTTTAGTCTCCTTTGGCGTTCTAGTATTTTCCTATAAATAGGTGCTTATGTTAGAATTGAAAATCACACCAGAATTCATATGTTTTCTCTCTTTTTCTCTCTAGATTATCGAGTGTATTTTGTGAATATTTAGATACTTTGTGAGTTGCTATTCATCAGTGCAAGTTTTCTTCAGTGTCATATCCGATATCCAGCCAGAAGGGCTGCTCTTTTGAGGTAAGGGATAGTAAGGGATAATAAGGGATAATAAGGGATGTTATTTTCTTCGTAAAAGAAATGTTATTCTTTCAATACCATTATACCGAAATATTGGTATGGATTTATTGTGGAATTTCAACCTTTTTCATGTCGGGGTTACTATTCACGAGTTACTATTCACGAGTTACTATTCACGAGTTACTATTCATGACAAAATTGGTTTCTTTTTCTAACCAAATTATAGTTGATTTATGAATGTTGCACTTGAAAATAAATGCAGTTATTGATCATATTGTTTTTATTATCATATATAACATTTTTTATAACCCTGATGTTAAATTTCTCTTTCACTTGAGTGTAAAGATGGGTGGATTATTGGTATGATCGTGAATATGGGTTCTCTTTGGCCAGTAGTGCAAAGATGAATTGTTAACTGGTATGATCATGACCACTGAATTCATAATTGAATATCTTTAGCTTAAGTGTAAAGATGTATTAATTAACATGGTTATAATTATTGTTTATATAAATTCTGAAATGATTATATATTTCTTTGAGATAATAATATATTTGGCCTGTAGTGCAAATATGAACTGTTGATGAATATATTTGGCCTGTAGTGCAAATATGAACTGTTGAGGAATATCTTTGGCCTGTAGTACAAAGATGAATTATTGATGAATATCTTTGGCTTGTAGTGCAAAGATGAATTGTTGACGAATATATTTGGCCGTAGTGCAAAGATGAAGTTATTAGTATAATCATTAACAGGAAATGTGATTTGGTGTAACCATGATCTTTGATGTTTCAGGTAAATATAGGTGATGAAAATTATCTTCGTCTTGGATGAGAAGAGAAATTTAGAACTACAATTATGATTATGAGTTATTCATATGATTGTGGACCAGAATTGTTGATTGATGTTACAGGGATAAAACATTGTTGGTGGATTTTTAACATGGAGAAGATAATAGACTTTATAGTCTATTTGACTCTTCTAATGAATTACTCGTTCCGCTGCAACTATCTGTGATCACATGATTCTTAGGCTCACAAGATACTGCAGTTTATATGAAAGCAGTAAGCAGGTATATATATATAACAGTTGCATATATATATATATATATATATATATATATATATATATATATATACATATATATATGTATATATATATACAGACAAGATCACCAACCACGAAGCACCTCCATGGGGGATCAAAAATGTAAATAAAGCTGTTAAAAGCTATCAACCACCACAGAGGAAACTCCAGGCGGGACAGAATGTAAAGAAAGCTGTAAAAGTGACCAACCACCACGGAGTAACTCCAGGTGGGACAAAATATGCATATATATATATATATATATATATATATATATATATATATATATATATATATATATATATACAAATCGAACAGAGTTCGACCACAGTTCATAAATATAAGTATATATATAAATATAAGCGAGTTAACACACCAGACCGAAGTCTAGGCTCATCGAACAAAGTCCGAGACACAGTTGATATATATAAGTATATATATATATATATATATATATATATATATATATATATATATATATATATATATATACAGACAGGATCAGGTAAGGGCTCCCTTATTTTGTTAAAATGCGGACTTTTTTTTTTTTGATTTTTTTTGGTTTTTTTTTTTAAACAACTAAAAAAAAATTTTAATATTTTATGGAACTGAAATTTTTCCATAATATAATGTTTTGGGTGTGTTTTGAATACCTATACCAAAAAGTGGTGGTACAGTCTGCCCAGACTGTACATACATATTTTTGTTATATGTACCCAAATCACATCCAAAACACTGTATTATGAAAAAATTTCAATTCCATAATTTTTTATTTATTTATTTTTAGTTGTTTTAAAAAAAAAAGCAAAAAAAAAAATATAAAGGTCCGTATTTTAACCAGGTGCGGGATCCCGTACCTGATCCGCTCCCTATATATATATATATATATCTATCTAAATGCAAGTAAATGCTCCAGACCGAAGTATAGGCTCAATCGAGGCATAACTCGATAATGTTAGTCAATATATATGTAAATATATATATATATATATATATATATATATATATATATATATATATATATATATACAGGCTGAAATGAAACCACGAACCGAAGTCTGGGCAAAAACAAGCAACACGACTCTCATTGTGTAGAAGGGTGTGTGCAAAGATGAAGAGAAAGACTCTAAAGTGTGTGAGAAGGCTTACAGCTAACTGATAAAGAAGGCTTCTATATCTTTAGAGTAGGTAAACACAGGCTTTTGTGGGTACAAAAGAGGCTATATATGAGCTCACATGTGTTTAAAAGTGGGAAAATACACTGTATGGGCGACTGCAGAGCGAATTGTGCAGGGTTTCCCCGTCTTTTTTCTTAGAAAATTAACAACCCAAGGCCCATATTTATAGAGGGGGGAACTGCAGGTCTACCTGTGGCACCTAGTAGTAGGTGTACATGCGGCTGCCCGGGGTTCCTTGGGCAGTGTGGGTCCCACCGTGTCGAACGCGCTGTTCGCTCGGTCGCTCATAACTTTCAATCCGGGTGTTCGATGGAAGCGTGTCATACCATTCCAGAAAGCTCTTTCCGAGAGCTACACAATGATATATGATTTGACCTTTTTTCATTCCAGGAAGATGGGTCCATGACCGAAATGGCATTCCCGGGTTTCTGTCAGGCAATCTAACGTGCTGTTTTGTGTAGTTTGCGTTCCGGAGTTAAGATATCGCTCTTGTGGGACTTCCTTTGAAGTATTTTGAGTGTATTTGATTTGAAGTGAAGTTGAGTTAGAAAAATGACCATTTTGGCCCTCCCAGGGTTATCTCCAGTTTTTGCACAGTTGTAGCAGTCGTTTCTCAGGGTTATCTCTGAGGTTGGCTTGCTGTTGACTTTGACTATCCTCAAGGTCATCTCTGAGGTTGGCTTGACCTATTACTATGGTTGGGACTGAGACTAGATACCTCGGGGTCATCTCCGAGATTAATCGATCTTCTCCAGTGTGTGGTCCGATTTTGTATCTGCAAGGCTCGGGGTTATCTCTGAGGTTGGATTTGGTTACTCCCAGATTATGATCTGGGGTTTGATGATGAACTTCTGGTAGTATCCAGTATGGATTTGGATTGTCTTTCAGTGTTCCCTCTTAAAAGACGAATCTGTCCTCCTTCAATATTAGTAACAGTAGAAGAAAATTTTGAGTGTCTACACGCGTCTTATCGTATGAAAAATGATGACATGTGCGAAGCACTAATATCACAAGCAGATATGGTGCGAAGCACTAATATCACAAGCAGATATGGTGCGAAGCACTAATATCACAAGCAGTTATGGTGTGAAGCACTAAGTGCAATAAGGAAATGCATTCGTACACATTCATCAAATATAAATGCAACATCCACACACAAGAGGATAACAGTTTCGAAAAGATTGAAATAGCAGATTAAGTCCTCTTACTGGAGTCCCCAGCAGAGTCGCCACCTGCCGACGTCGGGATTTTTAGATGTTCCTTTCTGTTACTTGTTCTTTGGTGTTCTCATTTTAGGTTAGATTTGTTTGAAAAAATAAGTGAAAAAGGTCCGACATATATAATGTCGACGATGGACTGTTAAGAGTTTCCAGTTGGTTTTTTAAATGGTTGTACCAATATAACCGAGAAAAGGTTTGCACATTGACCCAGTGATATGACACTGCTAAACGTGTCAGTGAAACCAAGATTCATTAGGGTGCGGGGACTTGGTTATGCAGGGGGAAGGTTTTAGGTACCCCTTGACATTTGTGTTACCACGGTGACCGCCTCTTTTCGAGAAACTATTATCTGAATGTGTGTGTGTGTGGGTCAATGTGATTTTATTTGGAAGTAGTGCGAGGCCTCGTTCGAACCTATATACACATGGTTTGAATTTATGTATATATATATTGACTAACATTATCGAGTTATGCCTCGATTGAGCCTATACTTCGGTCTGGAGCATTTACTTGCATTTATATATATATATATATATATATATATATATATATATATATATATATATATATATATATATATATATATATATATATATATACAGGCTGAAATGAAACTACGAACCGAAGTCTGGGCAAAAGCAAGCAACACGACTCTAAATGTGTAGAAGGGTGTGTGCAAAGATGAAGAGAAAGACTCTAAAGTGTGTGAGAAGGCTTACAGCTAACTGATAAAGAAGGCTTCTATATCTTTAGAGTAGGTAAACACAGGCTTTTGTGGGTACAAAAGAGGCTATATATGAGCTCACATGTGTTTAAAAGTGGGAAAATACACTGTATGGGCGACTGCAGAGCGAATTGTGCAGGGTTTCCCCGTCTTTTTTTCTTAGAAAATTAGCACCCCAAGGCCCATATTTATAGAGGGTGGAACCGCAGGTCTACCTCTGGCACCTAGTCGCAGGTGTACCTGTGGCTGCCCGGGGTTCCCTGGGCAGTGTGGGTCCCACCGTGTCGAAGTACGTACGCGCTGTTCGCTCGGTCGCTCATAACTTTCAATCCGTGTGTTCGATGGAAGCGTATCATACCATTCCAGAAAGCTCTTTCCGAGAGCTACACAATGATATATGATTTGACCTTTTTTGATTCCAAGAAGATGGGTCCATGACTGAAATTGCATTCCCGGGTTTCTGTCAGGCAATCTCATGTACCGTTTTGTGTAGTTTGCTCTCCGGAGTTAAGATATCGCTCTTGTGGGACTTCCTTTGAATTATTTTGAGTGTATTTGATTTGAAGTGAAGTTGAGTTGGAAAATGACCATTTTGGCCCTCCCAGGGTTATCTCCAGTTTTTGCACAGTTGTAGCAGTCGTTTCTCAGGGTTATCTCTGAGGTTGGCTTGCTGTTGACTTTGACTATCCTCAAGGTCATCTCTGAGGTTGGCTTGACCTATTACTATGGTTGGGACTGAGACTAGATACCTCGGGGTCATCTCCGAGATTAATCGGTCTTCTCCAGTGTGTGGTCCGATTTTGTATCTGCAAGGCTCGGGGTTATCTCTGAGGTTGGATTTGGTTACTCCCAGATTATGATCTGGGGTTTGATGATGAACTTCTGGTAGTATCCAGTATGGATTTGGATTGTCTTTCAGGGTTCCCTCTTAAAAGACGAATTTGTCCTCCTTCAATGTTAGTAACAGTAGAAGAAAATTTCGAGTATCTACACGCGTCTTATGGTATGAAAAATGATGACATGTGCGAAGCACTAATATCACAAGCAGATATGGTGCGAAGCACTAATATCACAAGCAGTTATGGTGTGAAGCACTAAGTGCAATAAGGAAATGCATTCGTACACATTCATCAAATATAAATGCAACATCCACACACAAGAGGATAACAGTTTCGAAAAGATTGAAATAGCATATTAAGTCCTCTTACTGGAGTCCCCTGCAGAGTCACCACCTGTCGACGTCGGGATTTTTAGATGTTCCTTTCCGTTACTTGTTCTTTGGTGTTCTCATTTTAGGTGAGATTTGTTTGAAAAAATAAGTGAAAAAGGTCCGACATATATAATGTCGACGATGGACTGTTAAGAGTTTCCAGTTGGTTTTTTAAATGGTTGTACCAACATAACCGAGAAAAGGTTTGCACATTGACCCAGTGATATGACACTGCTAAACAGGTCAGTGAAACCAAGATTCATTAGGGTCCGGGGACTTGGTTATGCGAGGGGAAGGTGTTAGGCACCCCTTGACATTTGGGTTACCACGGTGACCGCCTCTTTTCGAGAAACTATTATCTGAATGTGTGTGTGTGTGGGTCAATGTGCTTTTATTTAGAAGTAGTACGAGGCCTCGTTCGAACCTATATACACAGGGTTTGAATTTATGTAAAAATTCAGTTTTTAGCAAGATATAGCAATGACGTTTTATAAAGAGTTTTTTTTTTCAAACCCTGATGCTCAATAGTAATTGAGACCTTTTACACTCCCATTTTATTAGGTGTTCGGCTTGATTGAATTTATTTTACGAATGCGAGGCATCTGTACTAAAATAATGTACACAAATAATGCCGACTTCCTCGTGGGTATAGAAACCATCTGAGGAAATTCAGACATCGCAGAATAATTTACAAGCTGCTTACAGCTGAAAATGTCCATCACGGGAATCGAATCTAGATTCAATGGGATGAATCTGTGATCACATGATTCCTAGGCGCACAGAATACTGTAATTTATATGAAAGCGGTAAGCAGGTATATATATAAAAGCTGTAAATATATATATACAGACATGATCACCAACTACGAAGCACCTCCATGGGGGATCAGAAATGTAAATAAAGATGTAATAGCTATCAACCGCCATGGAGGAAATTCCAGGTGGGACGAAACCTAAATAAAGTTGTAAATACGGTCAACCGCCACGAAGGAAACTCCAGGTGGGACGAAATGTAAATAAAGCTGTAACAGCGATCAACCACCACGAAGTAAACTCCAGGTGGGATGAAATATATATATATATATATATATATATATATATATATATATATATATATAAAAGCAATAAACTCACCGGATGTAAAATCCAGGCTCATCGAACAGAGTTCGACCACATTTCATATATATATAAGTATATATATATATATATATATATATATATATATATATATATATATATATATATATATATATACAGATTGAAATGAAACCACGGACCGAAGTTCGGTCAAAATTAAGCAACACGACTCTCAACGTGTAGAAGGGTGTGTGCAGAGATGAAGAGAAAGACTCTAAAGTGTGTGAGAAGGCTTACAGCTGACTACTAAAGAAGACTTTTATATTTTTAGAGTGGGTAAACACTGAATTTTGTACGTACAAAAGGGCTATATATGAGCTCACAGGTGTTTAAAAGGGGAAAGTACACTGCATGTGGTGAGTGCAGAGCAAATTGGACAGGGCTTCCTCGCCTTTTTCTCTTAAAAAATGGGCTTCCCAAGCCCTCTATTTATAGGCATTTTAGCCACAGGTGTACCAGAGACAACCCGGGTGGGCCTGGGTTTTTCGGGTCGGGTGGTCTCAAAGTACGTGCACTCGGGCACTGTAATGTCCACTCAAACTTTCAGAAGTGCAATCCGGGCATCTGTTTGAGGTATACAGGACCTATTTCGGACCGCCGTTGTCTAGAATTGTACGATGACATGGGATTAGAGTTTGTACGAAGTCATTGAAGATGGGACGATGCCCTCTGGCCTTCAAGCTTCAACTTTCATCTGTTACCCCGCACAATAGTCACTCGGGATTGGTTAGTCTTGCGGGACATCGTTACGTAGAGATGTTGACACGACGTGGAGTGGCAACGCATTGACTAGATGACGATGTTGCCCCTCACTGGTGTTATCGTCGGATTGGGCTGATAATGCAGACGTTGCTCAGACTTCGCTGAGATTGGACTGCTACAATTTTTTACGGTCCTCATTGTCATGTTTGAGGTGCGCCTGTCTTCCCGATGTTATCTTCGTGTTGGTGTAGTGTATCTCATTGTGAGTGCCGAGATTAAAGCTGGTTGCATTTGAAACAAGCATTTCTGGGGTTATCACCGAAACTGCATTCCTTGGGGTTATCAACAAGGTTGGTGGCTATTCCCATGGTTGGGATTGAGACTGGATACCTCAGGGTTATCTCTGAGATTAATCGGTGTTCTCCGGTGTGTGTTCCGGTATTGGATCTGCATGCCTCAGGTTTACATCCGAGGTTGGAATCGTTACTCCCAGAATGTGATACGGGGTTGATGTTGAACTTCCAGTAGTATCCGGTATGGATTTAGATTGTCTTTCAGGGTTCTCACTTAAAAGGAGAATCTGTCCTCCTGCAATGTTAGTGACAGTAGTACAAAAAATTTCGAGTGTCTACAATATCTATTATGGATACTTGCTTTGATTGTATCCATGTTTTGATTATTCTTGAATTTTTCTCCACTATGATTATTTATGAGGTATTTTTGGACATGGATAAACCGAAATAAGAATCCTTAATATTTGTTTTTTTGCTTCATTGGATTAGTTTTCTTTAAAATATTTTTCATTATCCTCAGTCCTAAATGATGATATTACTGAATATCTTTGGCCTGTAGTGCAATGATTAATGATTTCTGATGAATATCTTTGGCCCGTAGTGCAAAGATGAACATGTGTTTAGATGAACATGACCAACTGATGAATATCTTTGGCTTGTAGTGCAAAGATGAATATTTGATTCCATATATATGATGATTAATGTTATAGGGATAAAATATTGACGATGGACTTTTAAATTCATATATAGAAGATAGTAGATTTTATTCTCTATTTAACTCTTCTAATGAATTATTATATGCTGCGAATATTGATTTAAAACTTGTTGTCTATTGTAATCTATTAAATTTTTCCCTGTTGAAAACTAACGATAATTTGTTATATATTATCTTGGTCATAATATTCTTTACTGGGCTAGTTGAGCTCACCCATTTCCTTTTTATTCCATTTTTCTTCTCAGGAGGCGAGAATGTAGCGAGTACTAGTCGGGTTATGGAATGAAGGTTCTAGAAAGTCGTTTTAGTAGTCCTCACCATTTTTGTAAAATAATATATCAATAATTGTAATGAGGATTTATTTGAGTGTGGATATTGTCTAGATGATAATATTTGTATTTAAACTCACAGTTTTTATGTTATATTAATAAAGTTGTTGTTGTTTCTATACCATGTATTTTGACGACTCAGAATGGGTGTTGTATACCTATTTTGGGGGCGTCACAGTTGGTATCAGAGCTTAAGGATATGATCTCTGGCGGAGATCGGGGAATAGAACTAGGAGGGGAGAGACGAGTAAATCCTTTGCTAGTGTGTCCTACCTAAGCTTATTTGTTGGTCGGTTATAATATAGGGATATTATGTGATTTGTTAATTTGTTAAATTAACCCTTGTTTTATGGCAGTATTTGAGAATGTCGACTGAGAATGTTAACAGTGGAGTAAATGAGACCATGGAGACACCTTTGCTCACCAATGAGGAGAACGTGCAACATGCTGACAATGTTCCTCCGGTAAATAACACCACTGAGCAGACGATGAACGATGAGTTGTTTAGAAGATTTTTGAGATTCATGTAAAACCAGACGAAGGAGATTCCTGTTCAAAATACAGGTAGAATAAATGGCAACGCACAGTTGGTCACAGCCAAGCAGTTCAAAGATTTGGGACCACCAGAATTCTGGGGAAAGCCGGATCCGATTAAGACGGAGACGTGGGTCAAGCAAATTACTAAGATATTCGATGTCTTGGGATGCACGGAGGAACATAAAGTTCCATTCACCACTTTTATGTTCCGTAATGAGGCAGATTACTGGTGGGAATCTGTGAAGCGTACCCATCTAGCCGCGCTCAGCATGTCTTGGGAGACATTTCAGAAACTATTTAATGACAAATACTTTCCTGAAAGTGTTCGTCATATGAAGGAGGTAGAGTTTATTAGATTGAAACAAAACAACATGACGGTGTCCCAGTACGAGGCAAAGTTCGCGGAGTTATCCAAGTTTGCACCTCATTTGGTGGAGAATGAGGAAAGTATGACGCGGATGTTTCTGAGAGGTTTGAAACCCGGCATACGTTAATATCTCATTTCTCATAAGTTTTCTCTCTATTCAGATGTTGTCAACAGGGCTCAATTATTAGAGCAAGATAACGAATACGGTCAACCGAGGGACCACAACCAGGATCATACCAGTGATAGCAGTCATCAGAACAACGATAACCAGCGGAGAAAGAAAAATACGGACAAGAGCGGCAACCACTCTGGTGGTAATCATGGCCATGAGAATAGAAGAAGCGAGTCGGTAGGAGATTTTAAAAAGAGGATGTAACTACCGAGAAATTCGAATCTTATTGTAAAATGACTTTATTATATTAAATAATAATAATATCATATTCTATGTGTTAACAAGATGGTTGTCATTGTATAACCTATTGATGTTAAAATGTCGTAGTATTTGAGCTACTTGGATGAATTAAAGTGTTTGAATTTCCAAGACGAAAATAAAAGTTTTTCGAGAGATTTTTAGAAAAACACTATTCATCGATATTTGCTCGGGATATATTTTTGAGTTTCCGAGAAATACGTAATGATAAAATAACAAGGTAAGATGGATTATATAATAAAAATCTAGTTATGGAAAATGTAATATTTCGCTTGCGGACTTAATTTATAAACATTAAGGATGGCAAAGTATTAATGAATAAGTAATAATTGTATGATACTTGGTATTGTGCAAATTAATGAAAACGAGTATAATACGAAGTATTATACGAGTTTGTATGAAGGATGAAATATCGTATATAAATCCTATATGAATTAGAATATGAAAATAATACATAAACAATATGTATTAAGTAATGTTAATGGACTTGGAAAGATTGATTGTAATTACTACAAGTCCAAATGAATAAAATGTTAAGGCCCAATCATAAATTAATGAACCAATTAGTGTTTATTAATACAAAGCCCAAAGAGTTAGTTGGTCCAAGCCCAAGATAGAGTTAAATGAATTTGTTGACCCATGGGGCAAACCATATCAATATGGTTAAGATGTGGTGACCAGGTTAAGGTAATGACCAAGCATAGGATAAGTGTTGTGATTAACAAGTAATGAATAGTAAGGAGGTGGCTTAAAGGAGGTAGGATGATTTAAAGACTAAACTACCCTAGCTTTGCAACTTCTATAAATATAGAAGGCTTACAAGCTATTTAAACCTTGTTCAAATAATCCAACATATTGAACGTGCTTAAGCGTTAAAGAGAATAAGCTACAAATAAGTCATTCCATAAGTAAGAAGAAGAAGAAAGCTACCTTACCAAGACTACTCAAAAGTAAGACTTCTTCTCAAAATTATCTTCTATCTCTACCATGATAGGTTGATAAGAAAAGATGGATTAAGAAACATGAATGATAAGAAGCAAGAAGACGGAGTAAGAAATTAACTTAAGCCACATAAGTTGGCAATAATTCATTTAAACTTATAAAAGTTATAAACTTATTATAAGTTACCCTTGAATGTTAAGTATGAAAATTATGAACTTGGAATGAGTTTATTAAGAGAAGTTATGATTATAAGTTGTTGTAATAAGTAGGTTGAGATGTTCACATGATAAATGGAAGTCATTTATAATGTTGAACAAATCATAAGAACGAAGATTTGCCGAAAATTGCACGATTGGACGATAATCGTCGAATTCGTAAAATTCTTATAATAGAAGTCAAATTGTGTATTTGAGCTCAGAACCATTGTTTTCCATTAGAGACAAGTCGTATTTGGCATTTAAGAGTTGCGGACTAGAAAATGACCGGATTCTGACTTAGAACGAAGAAACGAGCGTTGAACGTTCACGAACGTTTATCGTTTTTGTTAAAAATGAACCAATAGGTGAATTTTTAGCAAACGAAGTCAAATAGATAAAATTCTTGCATAAAAGCATAGATTACATAATTTGTGAACCGTAGGCTTTTGAACAAGCCAATTCAGACTTATAACGAAGAAGTTATGTGTCTAGGAAGTTCACAAAATTCACAAACTAAAATTGTTTTCTGTTGCACAGAGTTGGCGTCGTGGCGCCAACCTTAGGCAAAACTGGTCGCGCCGCAGCGCATAACAGTATCCGAGCACACTACAAGAGTTTGCCGCAGCGTGAACCATAGTACAATTTGTGGCGCCACAGTGCCATGTACAGTACAAAAATCTTCAAGAGAGTGGCGCCGCAGCGCGACCCAATAAGTAATGACTCGCGCCGCAGCGCGACCCAATAAGTAAGGACTCGCGCCGCAGTGCCAAGTCCGGGACAATGTTAATATAAGCTCACGCCGCAGCGCGAGATGTAAGTATAAATTCGGCGCCACAGCGCCGGTCTCAGAACAAGGATAGTAATGAAGGTTTCTAAGTACAAAGAAAAGAAAGCTAATTGATTTAAAAGTAAACACAACTTAAGGAATGTAAGGTAACATTGTTTAAACTTTGTTAAACCTTAAGGATGTTGTATAAAGATTGAGATAACCTAGTCGAATGTAATGCACAAATAATGATAAACCGGAACGAATAGTAACTGAATCTAATACACAGTTAAATTGGGATGAAAGTATGATATAGTCATATACATACTTGATTATATATGACCTAATGTAAGGCATTATGTGATCATGTATTGTAGAGACTTGAACGACTTGAACATAGAGTTAATATACCATAGCAGACGCTAAAGGCAAGTATTCTAACTCTTGTCTCAGTTCAATCTGAACAAGTTTTTGAAGTTCATGTATTCTTTCGCATGAATTGAAGTATGTTGAAGTTAAAGCCAATTCCTTTGGCTAGACTTGATGTATTGATAATCTAATCATTTATTATCAAATGTTGCTATCGTTTATCAACTACTTGATATGGTTTTCAAAAGAAGACTGAAATGTTAAACAAATGTTTTGTCGGTAAAACCACAGACACGTGAGGTTGCCAAAGGCTTAAGCGTGCATACGTTTAATGGATGTAGTGTTGATCAACATAGAGTATAATAGGCTGATCACCTAGAAGTGCTTGTAAGTAATATCAGGCTTACAGACTTGCTTTCGAGTTGTCCTTTTTCCAATAAAGAATGAATACTCGAGGTCTTTGACCGGAGTGAATGTTTTACTAAATATTGTTATTATTGTAAAGCATTTTGAAAGAAAAGATGATGTGCTATTTTGAATTATCAATAGTACTTCATAACTATTGTTCAGTTATTGAAGATATACGATTTGTATGTGTCAAGCATGTTGTTATTAAATTGTTATACTTGTTGAGCTAGTCATGCTCACTCTTTCTTGAACCATATAAATGCAGCTAGGACTGAACGTCCCGAAGGATCGAAAAAGGATAAGGGAAAAGCTAAGGCAGATTACTGAGCTGTCTTGTAATAGTATAGGTCTATTGTTGTAATGTAACTGATATTATGACAAAGAACCTTTGTAATGGGTATAGAACCTGGGAAATGTAAATATTACTTTAAATATATAGAAGTTATGTTTGTTCTTTGAGACTTTTCAATTGAATGAATGTATGAATGTTGTACAGTATAGCACCATCTGTCGGGTTGGAAAATACCCGAATTTGGGGGCGCTACAAGTTGTTATCAAAGCCTAGGTTATAAAACTTAAGGGGAAAGTAGAACCTTAAGTCATAACCTTAAGAAAGAATAAAGAAGTAAAAGATGGAAAGTAACCCTATAAAAATGCATTATCTTATGTTATGTATTTCTATTTATTTTACTGACATGTATTAATCAAACTATATTGTTTTATTGTAGATGTCAGGAGAAAATGATATGTATAGAGATATACATGTAGTGAGCGAGGATTCGATTAAGATACTACCAAATCCCATAGTAGTAGAACCAGAGTTGGTGACAATCGAGTCTGGAGACTAAGATGATTTAGACTACATGTCTATATTTGATGGCATGCTAGAGGAGGAGGTGGACGTGATGTCCTTTGACCAGGTTCCACCTACAGAGGAGTTGTTTACGGGGGAATCAATGAAAGTATTGTTTATGTCGGTATTGGATAGGAATGTCCATTACTGTTAAGAGGTTAATGAGTTGAAAGAGGAACTCCAAGCTGTCCGTGAGGACAAGGCTAGTATGGATGGAATGTGGGAAGAGGAGAATGATGATAGAGTTCTAGCTAAGGACATGGTCCGAGAACTAAAGTGTGAAGTCTTTGAGCTCAAGCAGGAGCTAAAGACTAAACAACGAAAGTCGGAGAGGATGTCCTATATACATAGGAGTTCTCATATGGATTTCCAGCAGCAGGTAGCTGGGTATCAGATAGAAGAAGGACAAACCCGACACACTATCAGTAGAGATGTTATTGCCGGTCTGGCCAACAAAGATTTTGAGAATGCCCTACGTCAGATGTAATCTAGCAATAGCTAGAGTAGATTAGATATGTAAATATTACGTATCTAGTAGTGACGTAAAACCCTCTTTTGTATAAAAAAGGGTAGTCTTTTGTAAATCCCAATTTTTGGAAAGTAATTGCGGAATGGTAATGTAATCAGCTAAGGCTGAGTAATGTAAACAATGTAGTGTTATACTACAAGTTATGAATCAATATAAGTCTTTTTATGGAATATGTTGAGTAATGAGTATGAGTTATTGTTTTATTACAAATAATAACAAACCAACAAGAATAAAGTAATAACGATGTGTTGTTTTCTTAACAACGAAATGCCGCCAAGAAGGAGACAACGAAATCAGGGTACTAATGTTAACCGACCGGAGGGTGGTCCGGTTAATCCAATGCAGGAGTTCGTTAATCTTTTAACGGCCGTATTCAATAGAACGGGGGCTAATGTACACGTGATTCCTGGAGTAGTACGAGTTACTACTTTTAAGGATTTTAAAAGTGTAGGTCCGCCAGAGTTCAAAGGAACTACGGACCCTATAGAAGCCCATACTTGGGTAAAAGAAATCGAGAATGTATTTGTAATAGCAAATGTGTAGGAGGGTCAAAAGGTCGCCTTTGCAACCTATTTAATGAAAGGAGAGGCAAACTTCTGATGGGAGGTAAACCAGGCTAGGGTCGATATAGGAAACTTAATGTGGGAGCAGTTCAAGGAGATTTTTTTCGAGAACTATTTTCCCACGAGTATGCAAGGGAGGATGGAAATGAGGTTTCTTGAATTGAAACAAGGGGAGATGACAGTTCCCCAGTATGCTGCCAAGTTTAATGAACTGGCATGATTCGCTCCACATCAAGTGGACACTGAAGTAAGAAAGGCTAGAAGATTCGAGCAGGGCTTGAAACCCTAGCTCTATAGCCGAATCTCTGTGTTCCAAAGTACTTCCTTTGGAACCATACTAGAGAAGACAATAATTGCCGAAGGTGGGAATGAGGCTCTCAGCTAGTACCGCAAGGATAAGAAAAACTAGGTTAAGGTTGATGGAGGAACCAAGACCGAGGGAGCCAGTGGAAGTGGCAACGGTCAGAAGAGGAAGGGCTTTAACTCTGGGAATACCATAGTAAAACATGGGGACTCTAAGAGGAGGATGGAGGCCTGTAAAACCTGCGAGAAGTCTCACTTGGGAGTCTGTCTCAAAGGAAAGGCAGTTTGTTATAATTATGGACAGGAAGGGCACATTTCGCCTCACTGTCCAAATCCGAAGAAAAATCACGGATGCTTTGTATGTGGATCAACTGACCACATAGAAAAGAAATGCCCGAAGAAGGGGACAGAAGGAAATAAGGGAACTAAGAGCAGTAAGTTAGCTATTAGTGGTCCAGCTCAGCCGGGGAAATCAATGGCCGACACTTTTAATATGACGGTCCAAGAGGCGGTGGCATCAGGGATGTAGTTACAGGTATTATTCTGATCAACAATATAAATGCATACGTGCTATTTGATTCGGGTGCTACTTATTCATTTATAGCATGTGATTTTGCTAGACGACTAGAATTATTTCCTGAAAAATTGCCTATACCTTTGAACATTAAGGTAGCAAACGAAGAGATAATTCCTGTTGAAGATATTCATATGAATTGTTGTGTAGATGTACATGGTCGTAAGTTATCTGTAGATTTAATACCGATAAGGTTAGGAGAATTCGATGTAATTCTCGAAATGGATTGGTTGATTAACCATGGAGCAATTATAGATTGCTAAAAGAAATGTGTGAGTATCAGGACGTTGAAGCAACCTCCTGTAGTATTTTACATTAGTAAATTACCGGGACGTCCGTGTTTCCTTACGATGACACAAACTAGAAAACTTTTAAGGATAGGTTGTGTAGGTTACCAATGCCATGTTGTTGATACCCAGAGAGTGGGAGCAACCATGGAACAAATACCTATAGTAAACGAGTTCATGGATGTATTTCCAAGTGAATTACCGGGTCTACCACCGGATAGGGAGATCGAATTTGTGATAGACATTGTGCCAGGAACGACACCAGTCTCAAGGGCACCGTACCGTATGGCGCCTGTGAAAATGAAAGAACTAATGGTTCAGTTATAGGAACTATTGGACATAAAGTACATTCAACCAAGTGTTTCTCCGTGGGGGACACCAGTGTTGTTTGTCAAGAAGAAAGACTAATCGTTAAGGCTTTGTATCGACTATCGGGAGTTGAACAAGTTAACGATAAAGAATAAATACCCATTGCCCAGGACCGATGATCTCTTTGATCAATTGAAAGGGGCAAAGTATTTTTCTAAAATAGATTTGCGAACGGGGTATCATCAACTGAAGGTTAGGAAGGAAGATGTACCAAAGACTGCATTCAAGACTCGTTATGGTCATTACGAGTTTCTGGTGATGTCATTTGGGTTGACGAATGCACCTGCTGCATTTATGGATATGATGAACAGAGTGTTCAAACTATATTTGGACAAGTTCGTCGTGGTGTTTATCGATGATATTCTAGTCTATTCTAAGACGCCAGAAGATCATGTTAAACACTTAAGATTAGTGTTAGAGACACTAAGGAAGAAGAAGTTATATGCGAAATTCACCAAATGTGAATTTTTGCTAGAAAGGGTGCAGGTTTTAGGTCATGTTATTGACCAAGAGGGGATTTCAGTGGATCCAGCGAAGGTGGAAGCAGTAATGAATTGGGAACAACCGAAAATACCGACTGAGGTGCGGAGTTTCCTAGGGTTAGCAGGGTACTATCGAAGATTTATCCAAGATTTTTCGAAGATAGCTACCTCGTTGACTAATTTAACAAGGAAGACGGTGAAATACGTATGGACGGATAAATGTGAAGATAGTTTCCAAGAACTGAAGAAAAGATTAAGTGAAGCTCCTGTTTTGTCATTGCCAGATGACACAGGGAATTTTGTAGTGTATAGTGATGCTTCGCATAGAGGACTTGGTTGTGTGCTCATGCAACATGGCAAGGTCATTGCGTATGCATTTCGGTAGTTGAAGGATTATGAGAAAGTTTATCCTACTCATGATCTGGAACTGGCCGCGGTAGTGTTTGCCCTAAAGATATGGAGACATTATCTTTACGGGGAAAAATGTGAGATATATACGGACCATAAGAGTCTAAAGTATATCTTCACTCCGAAGGAGTTGAATATGAGACAGAGAAGATTTCTAGAGTTGATAAAGGATTATGATTATGAAATCCCGTATTACCCTAGAAAGGCCAATGTTGGTAGGAAGGGTCGGGAAAAGTTATCTATGTTAACGGCTCAAAATGAGTTAATAACAGAGATGGCTAGGATGGAAATAGAAGTAAAGATGCCGAGTGATTCGGGGCAGTTACTCTTTGCGACGGATATGCAGTCTACCATCGTAGAAAGAGTTAAAGAGGTACAACTCAAGACCGACGAGTGTAACCAAATGAAGAAGTGGTTATCCGAGAAGGAAGATTCTAAGTATAGCCTTGATAATGAGGGATTATTAAGATTTGAAGGAAGAATTTGGGTTCCGAATGAGACGGAATTAAAGGAGCAAGTGTTACAAGAAGCTCATAACTCGAGGTACTCGATACATCCTGGTGGCACTAAGATGTATCAAGACCTTCGACAGAGTTTTTGGTGGCCAAACATGAAGAGAGAAATAGCCGAGTATGTGAGTAGATGTTTGCCTTGTCAAAAAGTTAAGGCCGAACATCAACGACCCAGTGGCTTATTACAATCATTGGAGATTCCAGAATGGAAGTTGGAGCATTTCACAATGGACTTCGTGGTGGGACATCCAACGACGAATAAAGGGTACGATTCGATTTTGGTAATAGTGGACCGGTTGACGAAGTCGGCTCACTTTTTGCCAATTAGGATCAAGTATAACTTAGACCAGTTAGCTAAACTTTATGTTAAGGAAATCATTTCCAGACATAGAGTACCAATATCGATTGTGTCAGATCGTGATCCATGATTCACATCGAACTTTTGGAGGAGTTTACAAGAACAGTTGGGAACACAGCTAAAGCTAAGCACAACTTATCATCTACAAACCGATGGGCAGAGCGAGAGGACAATTCAGACGTTAGAAGACATGTTGAGGTCTTGCGTCATGGATTTCAAGGGTAGTTAGGATGATCACCTACCACTAGTAGAGTTTTCATATAACAACAGTTATCATGCAAGCATAGGCATGCTGCCATATGAAGCTTTGTATGGGAGAAAATGCTGAACACTATTGTGTTGGGATGAGGTGGGAGAAAGCCGGATGCTAGGACCAGAATTGGTACAGCAGACAGCGGATGTGGTAAAGTTTATTCGGATGCGTCTCGTCACCGCTCAGGACAGACAGAAGAAGTATGCGGACTCACATAGACTAAGTCGAGAGTTTGAGGTGGGCTCGTTTGTGTTTCTAAAGGTATCTCCCTGTAAAGGAAAGATACGCTTTGGAAAGAAAGGAAAGTTAAGTCCAAGGTTTATAGGACCTTTTGAAGTATTAAAATGGGTGGGAGAGGTAGCTTATGTGAGAGCATTACCTCCAGACCTAGAACGAATACATAACGTGGTTCACGTATCTGTATTACGTCCATATAAGCCGGACTATAAGCATGTAATGGAGTATGAGCCGATTCATATCGAGAAAGACTTAACATATAAAGAATCGCCGATGCAGATTATTGATAGAAAGGAACAAGTTCTGAGGAACAAGGTAATACCATCAGTAAATGTATTATGAAAGAACCACGATGCTGAAGAAGCAACGTGGGAACTAGAAGAAAAGATGAAGAAAAATTTTCTTCATCTATTTGATTAAAGTAAGGCGAGATTCTGGGGACATAATCTTTATAAGGGGGGAAGAATGTAATGACCGAGAAATTTGGATCTTATTGTAAAATGATTTTATTATATTAAATAATAATAATATCATATTCTATTTGTTAACAAGATGGTTGTCATTGTATAACCTATTGAGGTTAGAATGTCGTAGTATTTGAGCTACGTGGATGAATTAAAGTGTTTGAATTTCCAAGACGAAAATAAAAGTTTTCCGAGAGATTTTTAGAAAAACACTATTCATCAGTATTTGCTCGGGATATATTTTTGAGTTTCCGAGAAATACGTAATGATAAAATAACAAGGTAAGATTGATTATGTAATAAAAATCTAGTTATGGAAAATGTAATATTTCGCTTGTGGATTTAATTTATAAACATTAAGGAAGGCGAAGTAGTAATGAATAAGTAATAATTGTATGATACTTGGTATTGTGCAAAGTAATGAAAACGAGTATAATACGAAGTATTATACGAGTTTGTATGAAGGATGAAATATCATATATAAATCATATATGAATTAGAATACGAAAATAATACATAAACAATATGTATTAAGTAATGTTAATGGACTTGGAAAGATTGATTGTAATTACTACAAGTCCAAATGAATAAAATGTTAAGGCCCAATCATAAATTAATGAACCAATTAGTGTTTATTAATACAAAGCCCAAAGAGTTAGTTGGTCCAAGCCCAAGATAGAGTTAAATGAATTGGTTGACCCATGGGGAAAACCATATCAATATGGTTAAGATGTGGTGACCAAGTTAAGGTAATGACCAAGTTAATTGAGTAATGACCAAGCATAGGATAAGTGTTATGATTAACATGTAATGAATAGTAAGAAGGTGCCTTAAAGGAGATGGGATGATTTAAAGACTAAACTACCCTAGCATTGCAACTTCTATAAATATAGAAGGCTTACAAGCCATTTAAACCATGTTCAAATAATCCAACATATTACAAGTGCTTAAGTGTTAGAGAGAATAAGCTATAAATAAGTCATTCCATAAGTAAGAAGAAGAAGAAAGCTACCTTACCAAGACTACTCAAAAGTAAGACTTCTTCTCGAAATTATCTTCTATCTTTACCATGATAGGTTGTTAAGAAAAGATGGTTTCAGAAACATGAATGATAAGAAGAAAGAAGAAGGAGTAAGAAATGAACTTAAGCCATATAAGTTCACAATAATTCATTTAAACTTATAGAAGTTATAAACTTATTATAAGTTAACCTTGAATGTTAAGTATAAAAATTATGAACTTGGAATGAGTTTATTAAGAGAAGTAATGATTATAAGTTGTTGTAATAACTAGGTTGAGATGTTCACATGATAAATGGAAGTCATTTATAATGTTGAACAAATCATAAGAACAAAGATTTTCCAAAAATTGCACGATTGGACGATAATCGTCGAATTCGTAAAATTCTCGGAATAGAAGTCAAATTTTGTGTTTGACCTTGGAACCATTGTTTTCCAATAAAGACAAGTCATATTTGGCATTTAAGAGTTACGGACTAGAAAATGACCGGATTCCGACTTAGATCGAAGAAACGAGCATTGAACGTTCACGAACGTTTATCGTTTTCGTTTAAAATTGACTAATTGGTGAATTTTTAGCAAACGAAGTCAAAAAGATAAAATTCTTGCATAAATGCATAGATTACTTAATTTTTGAACCGTAGGCTTTTGAATGAGCCAATTCGGACTTATAACGAAGAAGTTATGCGTCCGGGAAGTTCACAAAATTCATAAACTGAAATTGTTTTCTGGTGCACAGAGTTGGAACCGCGGCGCCAACCCTAGGCAAAACTGGTCGCGCCGCAGCGTGTAACAGTATCCGAACACACTACAAGAGTTCACTGACCATAGTACAATTTGTGGCGCCGCAGCGCCATGTACAGTACTAAAATCTTCTGGAGAGTGGCGCCGCAGCGCGACCCAATAAGTAAGGACTCGCGCCGCAACGCCAACTCCGGGACAATGTTAATATATGCTCGCGCCGCAACATGAGATATAAGTATAAATCCGGTGCCGCAACGCCAGTCTCAGAACAAGGATAGTAATGAAGATTTCTAAGTACAAAGAAAGGAAAACTAATTGATTTAAAATTAAACACAACTTAAGGAATGTAAGGTAACATTGTTTAAACTTTGTTAAACCTTAAGGATGTTGTATAAAGATTGAGATAACCTAGTTGAATGTAATGCAAGGATAATGATAAACCGGAACGAATAGTAACTGAATCTAATACACAGTTAAATTGGGATGAAAGTATGATATAGTCATATACATACTTGATTATATGTGACCTAATGTAAGGCATTATGTGATCATGTATTGTAGAGACTTGAACGACTTAAACATAAAGTTAATATACCATAGAAGACGCTAAAGGCATGTATTCTAACTCTTGTCTCAGTTCAATCTGAACAGGTTTTTGAAGTTCATGTATTTTTTCACATGAATTGAAGTATGTTGAAGTTAAAGCCAATTCCTTTAGCTAGACTTGATGCATTGATAATCTAATCATTTATTATCAAATGTTGTTATCTTTTGTCAACTACTTGATATGGTTTTCAAAAGAAGACTGAAATGTTAAACAAATGTTTTATTGGTAAAACGACAGGCATGTTAGGTTGCCAAATGCTTAAACGTGCATACGTTTAATGGATGTAGTGTTGATCAACATAGAGTACAATAGGCTGATTACCTAGAAGTGCTAGTAAGTAATATCGGGCTTACGAACTTGCTTCCGGGTTTTCCTTTTCCAATAAAGAATGAATACTCGAGGTCTTCGACCGGAGTGAATGTTTTACTAAATATTGTTATTATTGTAAAGCATTTTGAAAGAAGAGATGAAGTGCTATTTTGAATTATCAATAGTACTTCATAACTATTGTTCAGTTATTGAAGATATACAATTTGTATGTGTCAAGCATGTTGTTATTAAATTGTTATACTTGCTGAGATAGTCATGATCACTCTTGCTTGAACCATATAAATGCAGCTAAGACTGAACGTCCCGAAGGATCGAAAAAGGATGAGGGAAAAGCAAAGGCAGATTAATGAGCTGTCTTGTAATAGTATAGGTCTATTGTTGTAATGTAACTGATATTATGACAAAGAACCTTTGTAATGGGTATAGAACCTGGGAAATGTAAATATTACTTTAAATATATAGAAGTTATGTTCGTTCTTTGAGACTTTTCAATTGAATGAATGTATGAATGTTGTACAGTATAGCACCATATGTCGGGTTAGAAGATACCCAGATTTGGGGGCGCTACAGAGGAGATTCAACGATGACTATACGAAGACGTCAGCACCAGCAGCAACTGGTTCCAAGGGAGGAGAACGACCACGGGTTATATGCTATAAGTGCGGAAAAGAAAGACATATCAGCCCAAACTTCCCACAACAGTTTAAGGTATGTTATAATTGTGGAAATGAAGAACATATCATTCGAGATTGCACTGTAGCAAAACCAAGTCTAGCGGGGATGGTGACTCAAAAGGCTGTTCCAGAAAAGTCAAAGTCAACGGTTCCTGGAAGAGCATTTGTCGTGACTGGTCAACATACGAGGAACCCAAACAAGGTGATCACGGGTAAGCTAATCATAAATTCATGCAAAGTTTATACATTACTTCTGACGCCCCCAAAATAGGTCCATTCCATCCAACCCATTCTGAGTCGCCAAATACATGTTACAGAAATAACTACAACTTTATTATTACAACATATAAACTGTCAGTTTAAATACAGATATCGCCGTCTAGACAATATTCACACGCAAATAAATCCCCATCATAATTATTGATACATTATTTTACAAAAATTATGAGGACTACTAAACAACTCTCTCTAGAACCTTCATTACATACCCCGACTAGTACTCGCTACATTCTCGCCTCCTAAGAAGAAAAATGGAACAAAAAGGAAAAGGGTGAGCTCAACTAGCCCAGTAAAGAATATTATGACTAAGATAATATACAACAAATTATCGTTAGTCTTCAACAGGGAAAAATGTAATAGAATACAATAGACAACTAGTTTTAAGTCAACAACTGCAGCGGAAACAACAATTAATTAGAAGAGTTAAGTAGAGAACGCAAACTACTATCTTCTATATATGAATTTAAAAGTTCATCGTCGATATTTTATCCCTGTAACATCAATCAATATATATCTGGAATCAAATATTCATCTTTGCACTATATGCCAAAGATATTCATCAGTTGGTCATGTTCATCTAAACACCTGTTCATCTTTGCACTACGGGCCGAAGATATTAATCAGTCGGTCATGTTCATCTCAACACATGTTCATCTTTGCACTACGGGCCAAAGATATTCATCAACAAATCATTCATCTTTGCACTACAGGCCAAAGATATTCAGTAATATCATCATTTAGAACCGAGGATGATGAAAAATATTTTAAAGGAAACGAATCCAGTGAAACAAAAGTACAAATATTAAGGATTCGTACTTTAAACAATTCTCAGTCAAAAATACTTCATAAGTAACCAGAATGGAGTAAAATTCAAGAATGATCAAAACATGGATACAATCAAAGCTAGTATCCATTATAGATATTTTGGACAAAAAGAAGAAATTTCATTTTTCGGTGAATAGTGCCGTATTCTTGAATAGTGTTGTATACGTGAATAGTGACGTATACGTGAATAAATACTCCGACACCAAAAGATAGAAATTTCAAAAAAAACATCATCATGCTTCGTGAATAGTACTCGTGAATAGTAACTTGTGAATAGTAACTCATGAATAGTAACTCGTGAATAGTAACTCATGAATAGTAACTCATGAATAGTAACCCCAACATGAAAAAGTTTCAAATTTGATAAAAAGTTCCAACCAATATTTCAGCATAATGATATTGAAGAAATAATATCATTTTTGAAGAAAATAACACCCCTTACCTCGAAAGACAGTACTTCTAGTTGAAACATCGGATATAGGCTATGACTTGAACTTGCACCGTATAGCAATACTCAAAGTAAACTCAAAATACTCACAAGAATACGTTCGATAATATAGAGAGAGAAAATTTCAGTTTCTGGTGTGATTTTTAATTCTAACTTAAGCACTCTATTTATAGCAAAATGCGTAGAACACCAAAACAGAAAATTTAATATAATATTATTATTATTTGTTAAAATTTTATACGCCCACTTTTGGAGATCTGATTTCAGCAATCAATAACACATGCTAGACCCACTTAACACACCAAAAACGTTTTTCTTGAAAAAAATAATTAAAACTTCCAAAAATCAATTATTTCGGAGCTTCGGAACATCAATAATTCATAATAAATAGCCCTTTTGTCAGAAAATTCGAAGCTCGCGACTTTTTATAGGAAATTCAATTCTCTACAACTTTACAAAAGAAAGTTTTTCTAAATTTCAAACAAAAATTGGCCGAAATCCATAAACGGATGATTTTACAGGCTATAATCAAATTTCAGTCAAGAAATGGGGTCCACCGATGCATAAAACATGCTTTAAATATTTTTGGTAATAAAAATACTCCTCGTTCACATATACTCATATATCCCACATTCATCGTAAAAATATCATTATTATTATATTATTAAAATATAATAATATATTTAAATGAATTATTTTATCAGAAAAAGATAAAATTTTAATTTTCAACAATTGTCACATTAAAAAATTTTCTCCATCTATATCCACATAAAATCGATATTTTTCTCATCATATGAATCAATAATTAATTATTCACAAATAATATTACAGAATCACAATATTGACAACCAGGCAGTTCCTAGGAAAGAGGGGGCTTTCCAATAAGAATTTCTCCTTACTGGCGCGCAATTAGGTGACCAAACCTCTTCTTAGACAGAACTTTCTAGACATTGCCAATAATGTTAACTAATAATATTATTCAAATACTATGAATTATTGATCCGATAATGGAAAATACTGTGTAATGACAATTATTGAACAACAGTAATAATAAATATCAACATAGCAATTATTGAATCAATAAAATAAAATACTAAACAGTAATTACTGTAACCATTATTGAGTAGTGCCTTCTTACGTAAGAATCAATAATTTGTGCAATACCGTGTGCTACTGTGCAACAACGCGTATTACTGTATTTTAACCACCGGGTAATCCAACAGTGTAAACGGTAACAACTACGCCGTTATTTATAAACAACTTATACTTGTCGTTTTCTTCATCCAATCGCTTTCTGTTATGGGGCCCACACAAGGCTGCGTCATCGTACGAATATTCCCCGACAGTAAAAATATTCCATGACCAAACGAATATTCCTCAACAACAATGAATATTTTATAACCACTTGCTTATTTTAAATATTTGCGTATTTTACCCATAACTATACACATTAATCAAATCAACCTTTACTATTTCAAAATAATAAATAGAGGAAATTAAATTTCATTTATTAATAATTTGGGATCTTACAACCTCCCCTCCTTATGAAATTTCGTCCTCGAAATTGACGTACATATCTGGTGTTTCGAAAAGATGAAGATACCTCGCTTTCATTTTCGTTTCCAACTCCTAGGTCATTTATTCAATATCATGGTTCCTCCACAAAACCTTAACATGTGGTATGTCCTTTACGCGTAGGACATACTCCTTCCTATCCAAGATCTTGATAGGTACCTCCTCGTATGTTAAGTCTTCAGCTATCTCGTCTGGTTCTAACTCAATGATGTTGTTCGGGTCGTCCACATATTTACGTAACATCTGAACGTGAAAAAAAAATGTTATAAATACGTGACATACTTGGTAGTAAAGCGAGTCTATAGGCCACAGTTTCTACTCGATCGAAAATTTCAAATGGGTTAATAAATCGAAGGTTTGAGCTTTCCTCACATCACTGATTCTCGCTTTTGAAATAACAACTTCTTGCCCCTCTTTTTTCAAATTCATAAGCTCCGGTGTGTAGCTTGAACAGCTTAACTTTATCGATTAAAGTCGATTATACTCGTATATCATCACGTGGGTATCTAGAGTTTTCATCTCCATCTCTATTATTTGTAAGTTATACGAAATGAGTCTTTGACAATATCGTACTCGTAATCGTATACGATCTTCTACTCAACACGTCAGCTACCACGTTCGCTTTTCCAAGACGGTATGGTCAGAACATGTGCCGAATGAGTCTCTTCTTGAGTTCTTCGAAGCTCTTCCCACATTTCGTGCTCCATTCAAATTTTGTATCTCTACGAGTCAGCTGCATTAATGGAATAGCGATTCGAAAATATCCTTCAACGAATCTCCGATATTAACCAGCTAAGCCCAAAAACTACGTATTTCGATTACTGACTTAGGTTGCTCTCAACTGTGACTCATATCCTAATCTTGGATAGCAAGTCAGAATGGCACCTATCAGTTTACTACAACATAAATATGGCGTCCCCTACAGAGAGTCTGGCTTTAGTGTATTTCACAAAGGAAGTCACCAGATAGAGGCTCGGGTACCAACATCTATAGTCGGGCTTTTAACTCCTGAAGTTCAATAGGAGCAATTTGATATAAGATTTTAGAAATGAGTTTTGTACCAAGTTCAAAGTCGATACAAAATTCAATATCACACTCTGGGAGTAGGCCAGGAAATTCTTCAAGAAATACGTCAAGAATTTGACTAACAACAAAAATATCATTCAAATCTGACGTATTATTGTTCAATTCCATAACATGGGCTAAGAAAACTTGACATCCGTTTTTCAATAAACGAATGACTTCATGGCTTGATATGAAAATGTTTGACTACAATGGTTTGATTGCCTGAATTCGAATAACAGGTTGCTTAGGAATATGAAAACTAACAACCTTACGAAAGCAATCAATTTTGGCATGATGGGTAGTTAACCTTAAAATCACATCAAAAGCAAATATCTTTATAGAAATAAAGTCAACATGTAATGTGATAGTGCCAACCTGAATCAAGCAAGATTTCTAAACAGTGGATGAAATGAAAGTTTCTCCTAATGGAGTCTCCACAGATAGGTCAAAGTCTAATTTCTCCGTAGTCAAGTTCAAACGTTGAACGCAAGAAGAAGAGATAAAAGAATGGGTAGAACCGATATCTAATAAGGTATAAATTTCGCAAGAATTATAATTAACTAACCCGTGCTAACTTCGTTCTGGTTCCTCGCATTCTGACCGGTCACGACAAAAACTCTTCCAGGAACCGTTGACTTTGACTTTTCTGGGACATCCTTTTGAGTCACCATTCCCGCTGGACTGGGTTTCGATACCGTATAATCTCGAGTGATATGTCCTTCTTTTCCACAATTATAGCATACCTTAAACTGTTGTGGGCAGCTTGGGCTGATATGTCCCTCTTTCCCGCATTTGTAACATACGACCGGTGGTCTTTCTCATCCCTTGGAACCAGTTGCTACTGGCGCTGTCGTCTTCACATGGTCGTTGTTGAATCTCCTCTTTTTAAAATCTCCTCCCGACTCGCTTCTTCTATTTTCATGGCCACGATTACCACCAGAGTGGTTACCGCCGTTGTCTGTATTCTTCTTTCTCTGCTGGTTATCGTTATTCTGATGACTGCTATCTTCGGTATGATCCTGGTTATGGTCCCTCGGTTGAACGTACTCGTTATCTTGCTCTAACAACTGAGCCCTGTTGACAAAATCTGAATAAAGAGAAAATTTATGAGAAATGAGATACTGACGTATGCCGGGTTTTAAACCTCTCAGAAACATCCGCGTCATACGTTCCTCATTCTCCACCAAATGAGGTGCAAACCTTGATAACTCTGCGAACTTCGCCTCGTACTGGGACACCGTCATGTTATTCTGCTCCAGTCTAATAAACTCCACTTCCTTCATATGACGAATACTTTCAGGGAAGTACTTGTCATTGAACTGTTTCTGAAACGTCTCCCATAACATGCTGAGTGCAGCTGGATGTGTACGCTTCACAAACTCCCACCAATAGTCTGCCTCATTACAGAATATAAAAGTAGCGAATGGAACTTTCTGTTCCTCCGTGCATCCCAAGACATCGAATATCTTGGTAATTTGTTTGACCCACGTCTCCGCCTTAATCGGATCCGGCTTTCCCCAGAATTCTGGTGGTCCCAACTCTTTGAACTGCTTGGCTATGACCACCCGTGAATTGCTATCATTTCCTCCTGTATTTTGAACACGAGTCTCCCTCGTCTGATTTTGCATGAACTGCAAAAAGCTCTTAAACATCTCCTCGTTCATCATCTGCTCAGTGGTGTTGTTCACAGGAGGTACATTGCCATTTGTTGCACGTTCTACTCGTTGGTGAGTACAGGTGTCTCCACGGCCTCATTTCCACTGTTAATATTCTCAGTCGACATTCTCAAATACTGTCAAAAAACAAGGGTTAATTAAGGAAATCAATATATCACATAATATCCCTATATACTGACCAACTAACAAATAAGCTTAGGTAGGACACACTAGCGAAGGATTTACTCGTCTCTCGCCTCCTAGTTCTATTCCCCGATCTCCGCCAAAGATCATATCCCTAAGCTCTGATACCAACTGTGACGCCCCCAACATAGGTCCATTCCATCCAACCCATTCTGAGTCGCCAAATACATGGTACAGAAATAATTACAACTTTATTATTACAACATATAAACTGTCAGTTTAAATACAGATATTGTCGTCTAGACAATATCCACACGCAAATAAATCCCCATCATAATTATTGATACATTATTTTACAAAAATGGTGAGGACTACTAAACAACTCTCTCTAGAACCTTCATTCCATACCCCGACTAGCACTCGTTACATTCTCGCCTCCTGAGAAGGAAAATGGAACAAAAAGGAAAAGGGTGAGCTCAACTAGCCCAATAAAGAATATTATGACTAAGATAATATACAACAAATTATCGTTAGTCTTCAACAGGGAAAAATCTAATAGAATACAATAGACAACCAGTTTTAAGTCAACAACTGCAGCGGAAACAACAATTCATTAGAAGAGTTAAGTAGAGAACGCAAACTACTATCTTCTATATATGAATTTAAAAGTTCATCGTCGATATTTTATCCTTGTAACATCAATCAATATATATCTGGAATCAAATATTCATCTTTGCACTACAGGCCAAAGATATTCATCAGTTGGTCATGTTCATCTAAACACCTGTTCATCTTTGCACTACGGGCCAAAGATATTAATCAGTCGGTCATGTTCATCTCCACACCTATTGATCTTTGCACTACGGGCCAAAGATATTCATCAACAAATCATTCATCTTTGCACTACAGGCCAAAGATATTCAGTAATATCATCATTTAGGATTGAGGATGATGAAAAATATTTTAAAGGAAACGAATCCAGTGAAACAAAAGAATAAATATTAAGGATTCGTACTTTAAACAATTCTCATTCAAAAATACTTCATAAGTAACCAGAGTGTAGTAAAATTCAAGAATGATCAAAACACGGATACAATCAAAGCTAGTATCCATAATAGATATTTTGGACAAAAAGAAAAAATTTCATTTTTCGGTGAATAGTGTCGTATTCGTGAATAGTGTCGTATACGTGAATAGTGACGTATACGTGAATAAATACTCCGACACCAAAAGATAGAAATTTCACAAAAAACATCATCATGCTTCGTGAATAGTACTCGTGAATAGTAACTCGTGAATAGTAACTCATGAATAGTAACTCGTGAATAGTAACCCCAACATGAAAAAGTTTCAAATTTGATAAGAAGTTCCAACCAATATTTCAGCATAATGATATTGAAGAAATATTATCATTTTTGAAGAAAATAACACCCCTTACCTCGAAAGACAGTACTTCTAGTTGAAACACCGGATATAGGCTATGACTTGAACTTACACCGTATAGCAATACTCAAAGTAAACTCAAAATACTCACAAGAATACGTTTGATAATATAGAGAGAGAAAACTTCAGTTTCTGGTGTGATTTTCAATTCTAACTTAAACACCCTATTTATAGGAAAATGCTTAGAACACCAAAACAGAAAATTTAATATAATATTATTATAATTTGTTAAAATTCTATATGCCCACTTTTGGAGATCTGATTTCAGCAATCAATAACACATGCTAGACCCACTTAACACACCAAAAACGTTTTTCTTGAAAAAAATAATTAAAACTTCCAAAAATTAATTATTTCGGAGCTTCAGAACTTCAATAATTCATAATAAATAGCCCTTTTGTCAGAAAATTCGAATCTCGTAATTTTTTATAGAAAAATCAATTCTCTACAACTTTTCAGAAGAAATTTTTTCCAAATTCCAAACAAAAATTGACCGAAATCCATAAACGGGCGATTTTACAGGCTATAATCAAATTTCAGTCAAGAAATGAGGTCCACCGACACATAAAACATGCTTTAAATATTTTTGGTAACAAAAATACTCATCCTCCATATATACTCATATATCCCACATTCATCGTAAAAATATCATCATTATTATATTATTAAAATAATAATATATTTAAATGAATTATTTTATCAGAAAAAGATAAAATTTTAATTTTCAACAATTGTCACAGTAAAAAAAATTTTCCATCTATATCAACATAAAATCGATATTTTCCTCATCATATGAATCAAAAATTAATTATTCACAAATAATATTATAGAATCACAATATTGACAACCAGGAAGTTCCTAGGAAAGAGGGGGCTTTCCAATAAGAATTTCTCCTTACTGGCGCGCAATTAGGTGACCAAACCTCTCCTTAGACAGAACTTTCTAGACATTGCCAATAATGTTATCTAATAATATTATTCAGATAATATTAATTGTTGCTCCCATAATGGAAAATGTCGTGTAATGACAATTATTGAACAACAATAATAATAAATATCAACACAGTAATTATTGAATCAATAAAATACTGAACAGTAATTACTTTAATAATTATTGAGTAGTGCCTTATTACGTAAGAATCAATAATTGGTGCAATACCGTGTGCTACTGTGCAACAGTGCGTATTACTGTATTTTAACCACCGGGTAATCCAACAGTGTAAACGGTAACAACTACGCCGTTATTTATAAACAACTTATACTTGTCGTTTTCTTCATCCAATCGCTTTCTGTTATGGGGCCCACACAAGGCTGCGTCATCGTACGAATATTCCCCGACAGTAAAAATATTCCACGACCAAACGAGTATTCCTCAACAACAATGAATATTTTATAACCACTTGCTTATTTTAAATAATTACGTATTTTACCCATAACTATCCACATTAATCAAATCAGCCCTTACTATTTCAAAATATTAAATAGAGGAAATTAAATTTCATTTATTAATAATTTGGGGTCTTACATTACTAGATATCGGTGCTACCCATTCATTTATTTCTCCTGCTTGTGCTCAACGTTTAAACTTGACTCCGGAGAAATTAGACTTTGATTTATCTGTGGAGACTCCGTTAGGAGAAACTTTTATCACATCCACTGTTTATTAATCTTGTTTGATCCAAGTAGGCACCATCACCTTACCTGTTGACCTTATCTCTTTAAAGATACTTGCATTTGACGTGATTTTAGGGATTGATTGGTTTACTACTCATCATACCAAAATTGATTATTTTCGTAAGGTTGTTAGTTTTCATAATCCTAATCAACCTGTTGTTCGAATTCAAGCAACTAAACCATTAAAATCAATCAATGTCATATAAAGTCATAAAGCTATTTGTTTATTGAAAAATAGATGTCAAGCTTTCTTAGCCCATGTTATGGATTTGAATAAAGACATGTCAGATTTGAATAATATTCATGTTGTTATTGACTTTCCTGACGTATTTCCTGAAGAACTTCCCAGTCTACCCCCAGAACGTGAAGTTGAATTCTTTATTGATCTTGAACCTGGTACAAAGCCCATTTCTAAAACCCCATATCGAATGGCTCTTATTGAACTTCAGGAGTTAAAGGTCCAACTATAGGGGTTGTTGGACATTGGTTTCATTCATCCTAGTACATCTCCTTAGGGTGCTCCTACTTTATTTGTAAAGAAGAAAGACGGGAGTATGCGACTTTGTATTGATTATCAGGAATTAAACCATGTCACTATCAAGAATATGTATCTGCTACCTCGTATTGATGACCTGTTTGACCAGTTACAAGGAGCATAATTCTTTTCAAAAATCGATCTTCGTTCTGGATATCATCAGCTGAAGGTTAAAACTAAGGATATTCCGAAGACTGCCTTCAAAACTCGGTACGGGCATTATGAATTCCTAGTCATGTCTTTTGGATTGACTAATGCTCCTGCGGCTTTCATGGTTATGATGAACCGAGTAATCAAGGATTATTTTGATCAATTCGTTGTTGTCTTTATTGATAACATCCTCATATATTCCAAAAGTCGTGAAGATCATGAGCACCATTTGAAGCTGGTACTGCAAAGGCTTCGTGATAACAAGCTATATGTCGAGCTGAAGAAATGAGAGTTTTGTCTTGAGGAAGTAGTATTGATTGGGCATGTGGTGTCAGAACATAGAGTATCTGTTGACCCAGCGAAGATTGAAGAAATACAAAGTTGGGAGCAACCAAAATAGGTGACCGAAGTACGTAGCTTTCTGGACTTAGCTGGTTATTATCGGAGATTCGTGGAAGGGTTTTCTTGAATCGCTACCCCGTTAACTCAGCTGACTCGGAAGGATACAAAATTCGTATGGAGCGAGGAATGTGAGAAGAGTTTCCAAGAGCTCAAGAGGAGACTCATTTCGGTACCTGTTCTAACAATACCATCTGGTTCGGATGGATTTGTTATCTACAACTATGCTTCAGGCAAAGGGTTAGGATGTGTTCTCATGTAACGTGGGAAAGTCATAGCCTATGCCTCTCGACAACTTAAAGAATATGAGAGGAATTATCCTACTCATGATCTAAAGTTGGCAGCAATCGTTTTTGCGCTAAAGATCTGGAGGCACTATATATATGGGGAGAAAGTGGAGATATATTCAGACCATAAAAGCCTCAAATATTTCTTCACTCAAAAGGAACTCAATATGCGGCAACGACATTGGCTCGAGTTGTTGAAAGACTACGACCACACCATTCAATATCATCCTAGAAAAGCGAACGTGGTAGCTGACGCGTTGAGTAGAAGATCATATGCGGGAACGAGTGCGACGTTGTTAACACAAAGGCCTATTCTGTGTGATTTACAAAAGATGAAGATAGAATTCAAGACTCCGGGGACCCATACAATTATGTCAAGTATATGTATAGAATCAACTTTAATAGATAAAGTTAAAGTTGCTCAAACCACAGACTCGGAGCTGATGCTTATAAAGAAGAAAGTGCAAGAAGGTGTTATTCCAGAAGCAAGAATCGATGAAGAAGGAATACTTCGAGTCTACTCCAGACTTTGTGTTCCTAACGATTCTGATTTTAAGTACAAGATCATGATGGAGGCACACCATACACCATTTACAATCAATCCTGGAAGTAGCAAAATGTATCGTGATTTTTGACATACATTTTGGTGGAACAATATGAAGAGAGAGATTGCAAAGTTTATCTCTAGGTGTTTAACTTGTCAACGTGTAAAGGCGGAGCATCAAGTGCCAAAGGGTCCATTACAACAACTTGAGATTCTGAAATGGAAGTGGGAACACATTACCATGAATTTTGTTATGGGTCTTCCCACGGTTTCGCAAGCCATAAAAGTTGTTTGGGTTATTGTTGATAAATTAACCAAGTCTGCTCATTTCTTGCCGATACGGGAGACTTATTCTCTTGAACGTCTTGCTATTCCCTTGAGGTTGTATGGTATGCCAATATCCATAGTTTCCGATCATGACCCAAGATTCACTTCAAGATTTTGGGTTAGCTTGCAAAAAGCTATGGGCACAAATTTACGGATCAGTTCGGCATACCATCTTCAAATGGACGAACAATCAGAGAGGACTTTTCAAACTCTTGAAGATCTATTAAGACTTTGTGTCCTAGACTTCAAAGGCAGTTGGGATAAGTATTTACCATTGGTGGAATTATCTTACAACAACAGTTATTATGCAAGTATATGTGTGGCTCCATTTGAAGCATTGTATGGACGAAAGTGTCGCTCTCCAATATGTTGGGATGAGGTGGGTGAAGCAACATTTTTGGGACCCGAGTTGGTACGTATGACTACAGAAAAGATCCAAATGATTCGACAACGTATACAAACGGCACAGGATCGACAAAAGAGTTATGCGGATCTTCATCGAAAGAACGTGGAATTTAGTATTGGGTATCATGTATTATTGTGTGTTGCTCCATGGAAAGGAGTTACAAGATTTGGAAAGAGAGGAAAGCTTAATCCACAATTTATTGGTCCATTTTAGATTCTTGACCGAGTAGGAAATGTGGCCTATAGACTCGCGTTACCTCCAAGTATATCTCGTGTTCATAATATTTTTCATATATTTATGCTACGTAAATGTGTGAAAGACCTAAACCACGTTATTGAGTTAGAACCGGACGAGATAGCCGAAGACTTAACGTACGAAGAGGTACTTGTCAAGATCTTAGATAGGATGGAGCATGTCCTACGCGCGAAGGTCATACCACAAGTTAAGGTTTTGTGGAGAAACTATACTATTGAGGAAATGACCTGGGAGTTGGAAACGGAAATGAAATCGAGGTATCCTCATCTTTTCGAAACACCAGGTACGTACGTCAATTTCGAGGACGAAATTTCATAAGGAGGGGAGGTTGTAAGACCCCAACTTATTATTAATGAAATTAAATTTCCTCTATTTATCATTTTGAAATAGTAAGGGTTGATTTGATTAATGTGGTTAATTATGGGTAAAATGCACAAATATTTTAAATAAGCAAGTGGTTATAAAATATTCATTTTTATCAGAGAATATTCGTTTAGTCGTGGAATATTCTTACTGTTGGGGAATATTCGTACGACGACGCAACCTTGTGTGGGCCCCATAACGGAAAGCGATTGGATGAAGAAAACGACAAGTATAAGTTGTTTATAAATAACGGCATAGTTGTTACCGTTAATATTGTTGGAATAACCAGTGGTTAAAACACAGTAATACGCGTTGTTGCACAGTAGCACACGGTATTACACCAATTATTGATTCTTACGTAAGAAGGCACTTCTCAATAATTGTTACAGTAATTACTGTTCAATATTTTATTTTATTGATTCAGTAATTGCTATGTTGATATTTATTATTACTGTTGTTTCAATAATTATCACTACACAGTATTTTTCATTATCGGAGCAATAATTCATATTATCTGAATAATATTATTAGATAACATTATTGGCAATGTCTAGAAAGTTCTGTCTAAGGAGATGTTTGGTCACCTAATTACGCGCCTGTAAGAAGAAATCCTTATTGGAAAGCACCCCCTTTCCTGGGAATGACTTGGTTGCCAGTATTGTGATTCTGTAATATTATTTGTGAATAATTAATTATTGATTTATATGATGAGAAAAATATTCATTTTATGTGGATATAGATGGAGAAAATTTTTAATGTGACAATTGTTGAAAATTAATATTTTATCTTTTTCTGATAAAATAATTCATTTAAATATATTATTATATTTTAATAATATAATAATGGAGATATTTCTACAATGAATGAGGGATATATGAGTATATGAGGAGGAAGAGTATTTTTATTGCAAAAGTTGTTTAAAACATGTTAAACATGTATGTGGACCCATTTCTTGACTGAAATTTGATTATAGCTTGTAAAATCGCCCGTTTGTGGATTTCGGTCAATTTCTGTTTGAAATTTGGAAAACCTTTCTTCTACAAAGTTGTAGATAATGGAATTTTCTATGGAAAATATATGAGGTTCAAATTTTTCTAATAAAGGGTTATTTATTATGAATTATTGAAGTTCCGAAGTTCCGAAATATATGATTTTTGGAAGTTTTAATTGTTTTATTCAAGACAAACGTTTTTTGTAATCCCACATGTGTGGTAAATGAGCTGAATTTGGATTCTTTGGAGGTGGGCTTGAATATTTAATAAATAAAATTATTTTATTAAATTGTCTGCATTGGTGTTCTAAGCATTTTTCTATAAATAGGGTGCTTAGGTTAGAATTGAAAATCATACCAGAAACTAAAGTTTTCTCTCTCATTCTCTCTCTATATTATCGAGCGTATTCTGGTGAGTATTTTAAGACTTTGAGTGTTGCTATACGGTGCAAGTTCCCCTCAGCTCTATATCCAGTATTCCAGTCAGAAGTACTGTCTTTTCGAGGTAAGAGATAATATTTTTTTTAAAATGATATTATTTATTTCAATATCAATATGTCGGAGTATTGGTAAGATTTTTCTTGTGAAATTCTTGTCTTTTAGTGTCAGGGTTACTATTCACGTATAACGCACTATTCACGTATACGACACTATTCACGAATACGACACTATTCACAGAAAAATTAAATTTTTATTTTTTTGTCCAAAATATCTATTATGGATACTAGCTTTGATTGTATCCATGTTTTGATCATTCTTGAATTTTACTCCACTATGATTATTTATGAGGTATTTTTGGACATGGATAAACCGAAATACGAATCCTTAATATTTATTCTTTTGCTTCACTGGATTCGTTTTCTTTAAAATATTTTCATCATCCTCAGTCCTAAATGATGATATTGCTGAATATCTTTGGCCTGTAGTGCAAAGATGAATGATTTTTAATGAATATCTTTGGCCCGTAGTGCAAAGATGAACAGGTGTTTAGATGAACATGACCAACTGATGAATATCTTTGGCATGTAGTGCAAAGATGAATATTTGATTCCAGATATATGATGATTGATGTTACAGGGATAAAATATTGGCGATGGACTTTTAAATTCATATATAGAAGATAATTGATTTTATTCTCTATTTAACTCTTCTAATCAATTATTATTTCCGCTGTGAATATTTATTTAAAACTTGTTGTCTATTGTATTCTATTAGATTTTTCCCTGTTGAAGACTAACGATAATTTGTTCTATATTATCTTGGCCATAATATTCTTTTATGGGCTAGTTGAGCTCACCCTTTTTTTTTGTTCCATTTTTCTTTTTAGGAGGCGAGAATGTAACGAGTACTAGTCGGGGTATGGAATGAAGGCTCTAGAAAGTCGTTTTAGTAGTCCTCACCATTTTTGTAAAATAATGTATCAATAATTATAATGAGGACTTATTTGAGTGTGGATATTGTCTAGATAACAATATTTGTATTTAAACTCACAGTTTTTATGTTGTATTAATAAAGTTGTAGTTGTTTTTGTACCATATTCTTTGACGACTCAGAATGGGTGTTGTATACCTATTTTGGGGGCGTCACAGTGAGTGTTGTTCACTTTGAAGGTTTAAAAACTGGCAAGCTCAACTCCCTCATTAGGGCTGATCAAAGGTATATCCCTTTGTACATAGACGTGATATTCTGGCTCGGCATTAACAGTTACCAGATTGCTATTGATGATGTATTTGACCTACTGATGAAGAATGGATGGATCTGCTCCTGCCATATGGATCCATGATCTTCCCAACAGTAAATTTTATCCTGTGGAGATGTTAAGCATTTGGAAGGATATATAGAAAGTATTTGGACCAATCTTGCCTACAATAAAAGTAGGTAGTTTAGTCTTGATAAACCCGAACAATAGGCATGCTTATACAATGTGTCAAGTTTTAGGGTTTTTTTAAAATATTCTCCTACAAAACAAATGTCAGTTATTTTTTATTACAGGATAGCATGACAGGATTTGATATCTGTACAATAATGAAATTGACAGGGAATGGAATGGAAATTTATATTTGATTGACATTTACATTGAATTGAAAGGAAAAGGCATGGATAGACTTTCTTTCGCGTTTGGTTATCAGAGGCTGGCCTATCTTAGGTTTACTCTCACGAGCTTTTCGGCATGAAGGTTCCCAGATATTCACAATCTACTAGATGAGAAGTTAATCTGATCTTTCAAGTGGAGCAGATCTGAGTGGTGCCTTTCCTGAGCCTTGTTGGATTATTCTCCTCTGAGTCCATTAATTAGCCACTGACGGGATTGACTCCTAATGGAGGGACCACACTGTTAGGTTTGTAATATTCATAACGCAATCAAATTGCACAAAATAAGCGAAAATGTGTAAAATTAGAGTTATAAAATTTTACAAACCATATACCCGGATCATCCTTTATGCACAATTATTAATTAAACGAAAAGAAAAAACAAGAATCATACCCTTAAAGATTCGAGCTTCCTCAAGTACAAGTTCACCTCCAATCCTTTTCGCGTTCAACTTGAATCTACCGGGTTTGGTTCCTTCCTTTGATCAATGTTAGCTACCCAAGTGTTAGGCCTCTAGAGGTGATCCATCAAGGAAGAAGAAAGATTCAAGAAGACGGGTATTTGGCAAAACCCTAGTTTCTTTATCTCTCAAAGAAATGGGTGTACTCTCTCAACTATTGGAATTGCGTATTCTATGAAAACGTCAACCTCCTCCACCTATAATAAGACTCCTCTTATTTATAGATGTTGGCAACCATCCTTAACAATTAAGGATTTAGATTTTATTTTAATTAATTAAACTCCTTTAATTAATTATGCTCAAAATCTTATTATGAATAATTAATTAAAATCTTTTAATTAATTAGCCTCCTAATCTTATTAGGAATAAATGAGAGTACTAATATTAAATTAATTTCCAACTCTTTAGAAATTATAATAATAATAATTGTAATAATATTAATAAGACTCCTCTTATTAATTTATATATTTAATATTTCCAAAATATTAAATAATAAATATTAAGCTATTTAATTTATTCTATCACCATAGATTAAATTAAATTCACTTAACATATTACTACGATTATGCAATTAACTTCTTAAATAATTATTTTTCCTTTTATGGTGTGACCCTTTAGGTTCTCAATATTAAACCGGTTGTGAATAAATCAATTATAATAATTCTAATCTTATTTAAATAAATAAATTAAACTTTTAATTTATTTAAATAAATAATATTTATTCTACAGTAGGGATAAGCCTCCCTAGCGATCAATGAATTTCCAGATAATATAGATTTTAACATTAATCATAAAAGAACCTTTAAGTAAATAGTTAACATACAATTCAATCCTTCCACCATATAATGTCCCAATTAAATATAAGACCTGGAATTACTATCAAGTCTTATTTTATTTAATTATATGTATTTCTATTCTTAAATGCACAACATCAAATAATGCAAACTAGAAACTTCTTTCTAATTTCATTCTGCTATGGCCAAGGACTACTAGGTTGTCATTTATCGAATCATATAGGACATTTCTCTTCTATTACTAGAAGCGATAGATTTTTTATTAATCATACATTATCTGTATATACGACTTATTATACTCAAGCATACCCTTTAATATACCCTAAGGGTCTTAAGGAATAAATCAAAGTATAACTCATCATATACAAGATACTATGATGATCTCAAGTCCAAGGATCACTTGTACTACTATCACTATAGGAATTCCTATTGACAGGCAAGTAAAACCCCATTAGGTATTCTTTAGCGAGCCACGTTCAGTGAACTTATTCTCTTATAAGCACCTACATACTTGCTTTAGTGTCTCCACACAAATGATCATGAGATCAATCATCCTCATCCAATGAGTAAGCAACGTATGTATCAATCTATCCGGATTGACTAACCCTAATTTAGTAATCCAATGATTGGGAACTATTTTAGTTTTAAGCTTTCTAAGAATTTAGATCTCATTAGAATGATCATCATCATTATTCTAAAAACATTTCTTAAAACTATGGGTTTATCACATATTATAAAACAGCATCATGTAGATAATTAAAAACCTTTAATAAATTAATACTTTTTATTAATACATGAATAAGATTGTTACAAAGTATATGCTTTATCATCAAACATGATTGGCTTGTGTGCATACTACTTTCAATCTCCCACTTGCACTAAAGTCAATCGCCATGGTATCTCATACCCTTCTTCTCTAAGTGACGATTATCCTACTGTTGGATAAGCTTTAGTTAATGGATATGAAATGTTATTCTTGAGAGTCCATTATCTCTATAGTGATTTTCCATCTTTCAATGATTCCTATAATCAAATGAAAATGCCACAACATATGTTTATATTCAAGATGAGACTTAGGAACTATTCCTAGTTCTGTAATAAACTTTTTATCCAAACAATCAACTTGCAGCTTCATTTACAGATATATACTTTGTCTTTATCACTAAACCAGCAACTCTTTGCTGTTTGGAACCTTTCCAATTCACTGTACCACTTTTCAAGGTAACACTTTACATTAAAGTGGATTTTCTGTCGTCTTGGTCTGTTTGAAAAACTTGAGTCTGTTAAGACCTCTAGTTTTAATTTAGACCCACCATAAATTTTAATCACATCCTTAGTGCTGGTTAAGTACTTTAAGATATTTTTTGCTGTCTTACAGTGATCTTCTCCAGAATATAACTGATCAACATCAGGTCTCGTACATTTCATTGCATACATGATAATTACTCATGTGATCTCTCTTATATGAGTCTATGAGGGCTATTAAGAGAGATACACTCCATGACTCATCAACATGAGACAACTCTTAGAGTTTGCCATGCTTAACGACTTTAGCATCAAATGAATATATGTTCCTTGGGTTAAGTCGAGCATCCTCTTGCATCTATCTATTTAGATTTGTATCCCCAATTAAGATACTCTTCCCAAATCTTTCATGGAGGAATATTTAGACAACTTTATCTTTACTGATTGTAGCAATAGTATGTCATTCATTATCCGTTGTATATCAATATATAATACTAGGAATGTCACGACGCTCCCACTGACCCTTGTGTACACACTAGGTTCATTCTTATTTGTGATAAAATCAAACTATTTTGATTTGTTTCATCAAAACGAATGTTCCATTTTTGAGAAGCTTGCTTCAATCCATTTCTCTGAGTGTGTACAACTCTTACCTTATCGTATGTAACTGAATCATTATCTTCTATGATGTGTACCTCATCATCATCATCATCATCATCTATAATGAATCCATACCTCCTAGGTATCTTCGGTACTATTTCAGATATGCTATTCGGTTGTGGTACAATAGGTCTATCTACAGGTTCCTCTTATTTGACTTATAGTGTTTTATGGTTCTTGAACTCTTCAAGATGTATTTTCCTCCCACTAACCCTTTCAATGATAAACACCTCTATTTTAAAAGGTAGCATGTTTCGCAACAAACACCTTTTGCTAAGTAGGATTATAAAACATATACCCTAAACTTACTTTAGGATGTCCCACAAATGTGTACTTGTCAAATATTATCCAAACTTATCCTTTCAACCCTTTTTCACATAAACTAGACAACCCCTTATCTTAGCATACTTAAGATTAGGAATCCTCCAAGTCCAAAACTCTTATAGAGTCATGGGGCCGGATTTTGAGGTTACCTTTTCGTAGATATGTAGCCATTTCTAGGACATGACCCCAGAGGGATACTAGAATGTCGGTAAAATCATTATGGATCGCACCATGTCCAACAAGGTATGATTTTTCCTTTCAGATACATCAATCAATCATTGTGTATCAAGAGGAGTCCATTGTGAGAAAATCATTTGAGATGATCTAGAAACTTATTACACAAGTATTTATTCCTTGATCTAGAAACTTATTACCTAACTATTGAAATTACGTATTCTGTGAAAACGACAACCTCCTCCACCCATAATAAGACTCCTCTTATTTATAGATGTTGGCAACCATCCTTAACAATTAAGAATTTGGGTTTTATTTTAATTAATTATGCTCCAAATCTTATAAGGAATAATTAATTAAAATCTTTTAATTAATTAGCCTACTAATCTTATTAGAAATAAATGAGAGTACTAATATTAAATTAATTTCTAACTCTTTAGAAATTAAAATAATAATAATTGTAATAATATTAATATGACTCCTCTTAGTAATTTATATATTTGATATTTCCAAAATATTAAATAATAAATATTAAGTTATTTAATTTATTCTATCACCATAGATTAAATTAAATACACTTAACATATTATTATGATTATGTCATTAATTTCATAAATAATTATTCTTCGTTTTATGGTGTGACCCTTTAGGTTCTCCATATTAAACTGATTGTGAATAAATCAATTATAACAATTCTAATCTTATTTAAATAAATAAAATAAACTTTTAATTTATTTAAATAAATAATATTTATTCTACAATAGGGATAAGCCTCCTTAGCGATCAACAACTTTCCAGATAATATAGATTTTAATATTAATCATAAAAGAACCTTTGAGTAAATAGTTACCGTACAATTCAATCCTTCCACCATACAATGTCCCAATTAAATATAAGACATGGAATTACTGTCAAGTCTTATTTTATTTAATTATATGTATTTCAATTCTTAAATGCACAACACCAAATAATGCAAATTAGAAACTCCTTTCTAATTTCATTCTGCCTTGGCCAAGGACTACTGGGTTGTTATTTATCAAATCACATAGGAGATTTCTCTTCTTTTTCTAGAAGTGATAGATTCTTTATTGATCATACATTATCTCCATGTACGACTTATTATATCCAAGCATACCCTTTGATATGCCCTAAGGGTCTTAAGGAATAAGTCAAAGTATAACTCATCATATACAAGATACTATGATGATCTCAAGTCCAAGGATCACTTGTACTATTATTACTACAGGAATTCCTATTGACAGACAAGTAAAACTCCATTAGGTATTCCTTAGCGAGCCACGTTCAGTGAACTTATTCTCTTATAAGCACCTACATACTTGCTTTAGTGTCTCCACACAAATGATTATGAGATCAATCATCCTCATCCAATGAGTAAGCAACGTATGTACCAATCTATCCGGATTCACTTAATCCCCAATTTAGTAATCCAATGTTGGAAAGTATTTTAGTTTTAAGCTTTCTAAGAATTTAGATCTCATTAGATTGATCATCATCATTATTCTAAAAGCATTGCTTAAAACTATAGGTTTATCACATATTATAAAACAACATCATGTAAATAATTAAAAGCCTTTAATAAATTAATACTTTTTATTAATAAATAAATTAGATTGTTACAAAGTATATGATTTATCATCAAATATGATTGTCTTGTGTGCATACTACTTTTACACACAACATACATTCATCGCGTCTCATCGTTATGTATGATGACATTGTGCGAACTCTAATATAAAGCGTTGTAAAGAGACATTCATTCACATTCATTCAATGTAAGGACAACATTCAAACACATACAGATAAAAAGGGAATTAAAAAGATTGAAATGTGGCTTAAGCCCTCTATTATCCCCAACAGAGTCGCCACCTGTCGATGCCGAGAAAAAATCCTCAATTCCTATGTGTTTGATTCTTACCCTTTATGTTTTCTATGTTGATTTTCTTGCTTTAAAGGGTGATATTTTAGGAAGAGACCAACATATAATGTCGACGATTTCAAAAGATTAATTTCAATTGATTGTACCAAATTAGATAGTGCCGTCAGTAGGTATAAGTTAAATGGTTGTTCCAACTCAACCGAATTTTAAAAAGTTTTATAATATGGCCCAATATGTGACTCCGTTTAATTGGTCTTGGGAACTGAAATTCATAGAGTTCGGGGGCTTGATTAAGCGAGGGGAAGGTGTTAGGCACCCCCCAACTTTCATGAAACACGGTTATCGCGTCTTTTCAATCCCTAAGCATTGATTGTGTGTGTGTGTGATGCAAATAAATATGCTAAAAGTGCGTTATTTGAAAGTAGTGTTATGCCTCTTTTGCACCTATATACAAAGGGTTTGATTTATTAAAAAGTTTAATTTTAAACAAAGAATATAAAAGTGATGTTTCGAAATCAGGTTTTCAAACCATTATGCTCAAATATGATGTAACACCCCCTTCCCGAAAAATAAATGGAGGTCACGTGCAAAGTGTCAAAATATTAATAGTGATATCCATAAATGAAGTACTAAATACAATTCTCCAAATATAGTCAAAATAACCAAAACTAAAATTCAAAATAACCTAGATGGTCAAAGACAACTCTCTCATCACACTAGCCCTGAATCAACCCTGCAACCTGTCGGAAGAAAAATACAGCATGAGCCAATTGCCCAGTACGGATACATATATACAAAAGATATACAACTGATATACGAAAACAAATGAGACAAAATACTGAACAAAGCCTCAAGTGTAAATACTAACAAAAATATAATCTCCAAATATCTGAATGGAATATATCTGAATCAACAAAATTGATGAAACCAAAAGAAAAAATAAAGAAATAACGAACTGAAGTAACTAACTCAATGAATTGAACTGAACAGAAACAAACAAAATTAATACAATGAAATAATAGGCTGAATCAAATGGTTTAGTTTTATTTCATACCGAGTGAGCTCAGAAATATACATTGCCACACAGGCAAGTTAAAACAATGCCACACAGGTAAGTCAAAATAATGCGACACAGACAAGTCAAATGATGCCACACAGACAAGTCAAATGATGCCACACAGGCATCCAAAATAATGTCACACAGGCAAATCATACATTGGTCCACGAATCCAAATGTATGCAAATTGGGTAGGTGTGTTTGGCACAACATTAAAAATTCGCAAAACATAAAACTAGGGTTAACGCATACGCCTCCCACAACAAAACACCAAATGACCCACTTCCTCCGGAGCCCAAACAGAGACGCTGTGGACTAATCACACCGCCACAAAAAGTGTCATGTCTTTCGTGCCAAGACAACATGGCTGTGGTACCCCAACATATGGTTATAGCTCGGGTATACCTTATGGTATATTCTAACAAAAATACCATGTCACAACACATGCGACAAATACGAGTCATATGTATCAACTCCAAAATGAAAGTAATATATTTATTTCACAGGAAACGATTATGTGAAATCATGACATAATTCGAAATAAGGAAACAAACGAACAAATCAAATTTAACAAGAGTACGGAATCCGTACCTTAATATAGTACCAAAAAAATTCACCAAAGCCAAATATCACCCGTTAAACTCCCTCAATCCGATCTAATTATCAAAATAAATATAATATAATTAATTAAATTATGAACTTGTATAGTTTATATTTTCATAAATTCAATAATTTTAATCTACTATATTCATTTTGTAATCAAAAGATACATTTTAATTGTAATAATAATATTATTAAATTATTTATCATTTTTTCCCTTTTTTATTTTATATGCCGCTGACGGTTATACTTTTTTTTCATATATATCATATATCCTAATTGTAAATCAAAATTTCATTAACAAATTCAATTAATCAAGCGGCATAATAAATTTTTAAAATAGATTGCAAACACAACAAAAATTATATTGTAATTACAACAGCTAAATAATTATTTTGTATTCAAGACTAGTCCAATAATTACCTTTGAGAAGAAGAATATGATGAATAAAGTTTTAATGGTCTTGTTCTCAAACCCTTTTTAATTACTGTCACGTTATCTCGTTCTCCTCGTTCTTCTTTTGCCTCTTTCTCGCTACGTTAGAATTCCTATTTAGTCGATTATGTCAATATATGTATTAGGAAGGAATTTAACCTAATATATTACTCCTATTCCAATTTGGTTTTTAAACCCAACACCTTAATTTGGGCTCAAATAAATTAACAAGCCCAAACTTAAATACTTAAAAATTAGTTTGACCCAATTAGTATAAATGCCCAAATTAATGTAATCACAAACTTATTATAGTCCACACAAATTAAATACAAATTGACCCAAACTGCCAAACATAAGAAAAAACCCAATTAAAATATTTAAAATTTAAATGTCATTTATTTTATTTTTATTTTATTTTTGGGTAGTACATTACCTACCCCTTAAAAGGATTACATCTCCGGCCGAAATCAAAAGAATGGAAAGTACTTAATTATCAAAAAAATGTGGATACTCCGCTCGAATAGACTTCTCTATCTCCCAAGTAGCTTCCCGCTCTGAATGATTTTACCACAAGACTTTAACAAAATGAATTATGTTCCTCAATTTTAATTTAATCAGTTATTTAATTATTTACTTAAAGACTTTAATTTTCCACACAAAACAAGGAAGAAAAAAGGGGAAAAAGAATCATTTACCTTTTTCAATTTAAAGACAATTGTAGAAAATAAAATCAATTAATATTTAATTATTAAAAAATGGATTATTACATTTTTCACCCCTTAAAATAATTTCGTCCTCGGAATTCAAATAAGCTACAAAAAATAATTTAGCTAACACGTAGCATCACCTTTTATAATAATCAACACTGGTAAGTCCATCAGTCCACACAATTATCCATGTACTCGTAAAAGATTCGTTAGCTATCGTGTCAAGCCCCGTTAAGATTCTTCGTTTTGCATTTAATTTAACCACATGCTCCACAGCTGGTGCAGTCCCCATCAATTTCTTTAAGTTTTATTCTTGCAAACGTACTCTTCAAAACATAATTTGAAATTACAAAAATTTCTCTTCATCTAAATATGATTCGAAAACCCAAAATATTTAAAATTATTTTTAACTCGTAAAATTTTTATGTTCCACACATGACAAAGATTTAAGAAATTATTTTTATTTAATTTTACATAAATTCATACAAAACTCTAAGGGCATCATATAAACAAAACAACTTAAATTATATCACCAACTCTCACTAAGTCCTCAAGAGTTTCAAAATATCATAACCTAGAATCAAATTAGTTCTCAAATAATATTACACCAAAAATATATTACTACTAAGATCTCTTCATCACCATACCAAACTCCAAATCATATATCATACTATCTGAATAAGCAAACTATAGCTTTCAAAATCTCTTAAAGATTCATCACTTATTGTATATCTAATCATTCAATGAATCAATCATTCTCTTAATGCAAATCTTAACCCAACAAATTCCAAGATATCCTCATACTATCTGTGACGCCCCCAAATTCGGGTCTCTTCCAACCCGACAGATGGTGCTACACGGTACTACTATTCATTCATACATTCCATTAAATAGTCTCAAAAGGACTAATATAGCTTATATATATTCAAAATGATATTACATTCCCCAGGTTCTTTGTAACCCTTTCAGTTGTTCTTGTCATAATATCAATATATTACAAACAGTCTTCCCATACTCTTACATAAGTATGCTACGGGTTCGTCTTCGCCTTACCTTTATCCTTGCCTGAGACTTCTGTACGCTCGATCTTAGCTGTGTTCATATGGTTTAAGCAAGAGTGAGCATGACTAGCTCAGCAAGTAGTACAATTCTAATAAACAACATGCTTGAAACATAAAACTCATATATCTTCAATAATTGAACAATAGTTACGAAGTACTATCGATAAATCAAAATATCACTTCTTTTCTTCAAAACGTTTTACACAACCATACTTAATGGAATAATAATTATGGCTCAAGTATATGAGCATTCATAAGTTCTTTTGAAAAGGACAACCCGTCACTAAGTCCGTAAGTCCGACATAGCTTACGAGCACTTTTGAGTGATCAGCTCATAGTACTCTATTTTGATCAACACTGCATTCATTAAACGTGTATACATTTAAGTTGTGGCAACCTCACGTGCCTGTCGTTAAACGACAAAAACATTTTAGTACACTTGGTCTTCGATTGAAAACCATACCAATATAATTCGGTAAACATTAATAATGCTTGACAGATTCATAATACAAGTCTAGCCGAAAGAATTGGCTTAAGACTTCATCATTTAAAACTTCATGTGAATGAATACATGAATTACAAAGCTTGTCCAGACTGAACTGGAACAAGGGTTAGAATACTTGCCTTTGACGTCTGATTATTGGTTAATACTTGTACAGTACTTTAAGTCTTTATGATTCTACAATTCATAATCACATACCACATTTAGTCATACACAATCAAGTATGATTACTATTATATCTTACCCTTTATCTCAATGTAATTCCTAATTTAGATTAGTTATATAGGGTTTCTGGCTTTCGTTACGTCATTCTCATTCCGCTAATCTTCGATTGATTATTACCTCTTAATCAACATGCATTAGTGTCTTACAAGTACCTTGAAATGTCTTAATCATGTTATGATTACATCTTAATACATTACTATTAAGTTCCCTTTCCTTCCATACTTGAAATCTTTCTTCACTATCAACTTCCTTGGACTGGCGCTGCGGCGCCAAGGATTGGCTTGTGACTCACACTGCGACACGATTTTGCAGTGTACAATGGTTCGGCCTCGCTCTGCGGCACAGGCAATTAGGCTTAGAGTCGCGCTGCGGTTCGGACTCTGTGCCTTAGAAAAATTTGCAGTTTTAAAAATTTTTACGAACTTTCCGGATGCGTAACTTCTTCGTTTAAAGTCCGAATTGGTCCGTTCAAAAGCCTACGGTTCACAAATTTCATAATCTACGCGTTTATGTAAGAATTTTGTTTATTTGACTTCGTTTGCTCAAAATTTACCAATGAGTTCATTTTTAACGAAAACGATAAACGTTCGCGAACGTTTAATGCTCATTTCTTCGTTTTAAGTCAGAATCCGGTCATTTTCAATTCCGCAACTCTATAATGACTAAAATGACTTGTCTCCATTGAAAACCAATGTTTCTGACTTCGAACACAAAATACGACTTCCATTTCGAGAATTTCACGAATTCGACGGTAATCGTCCAATCGTGCGAATTTCGGCAAATCTTCATTATTAAGCGTTTTTAATGGATTTTAATCAACATAAGATCATTACAAGTTATTTTACTACTCCAACTTATAATCAACGTAGGTTTTGACTTATTCTCATAAGTTATTAACTTATTTAACTTAAGAGTTAGAAATCTTCATGCTCGTGACTTATTATTAACTTAAGTCCTTCAATCAATGTTCTCGTGCTATATTCAGCATACTAAAGTTATTAACTTATTTAACTTAAGAGTTAGAAATCTTCATGCTCATGACTTATTATTAACTTAAGTCCTTCAATCAATGTTCTCGTGCTATATTCAGCATACTAAAAATCATATGACAGGTTCTTCAGGGTTCTAACAACTTATTAATGTTCAAGTTGCTTTTTCAACTTATTCGGCTTAATTTCATTCTTTAGCAACTTATTACATGCTATCATCCAACCCTCCGCCTTCTCTATCAATTCTATTATAGAAGAGATGAAGATATAAGAGAGGAGTCTTACCGTTGAATACTTCTATTTGCTTTGGAAACTATCAATGGTTTAAGTGGCTTATAAGTGCTTAAGTGACTTATTCTCCCTAACCAATAAGTAGCTTTATGTTTGAGAGAAAAGTTGGATGAAAATGATCAACCAACATAAGAAATGTTCTTGGTATTTATAGGCTTGGCAAAGTGAGGGCATTTTAGACATTAAACCTCCCACCTCCTCATTTCCACCTCCTTACTATTCCTTACTTAACCTTCAAGTCTTCTTGCTAGCTACATAAATTTCTTGGGCATCACACAAAATCCTTTCCCATCACACTTACCCATTTCACACTTGGTTTGACCCATGGGTCAAGGCTTTACTTTGGGCTTGATAATTAATCTAGCTTTCTCTCTTAATAGGCTTATGCTACAAATAGTTTGGGCTTATGATCAATCAAACAATTAGGCTTGATTAATACTTACATTGGACTTCTAACAATCCTACGAGTCCATTAACTTAATATTAACAACTTAACCATTATACCCCACGTATAATCTTCGTATACTAACTCGTATATTAGTTCGTAATATACGTTATTTCATTCTTCATACATAATAGTACAATATATAGTATTATTCTTTCATTCTTTACTTCATATAATGTATACACATTATACGATCACAACTTTCTTCCTTTAACGCTTAATAACCTAACGTTCCCAATTTAAGTCCGCATGCGAAATATTACGTTTTCCATACTTAGATTATTATTACATAATCAATATCACCTCGATATTATAACATTACATATTTTTTAGAAATTCAAAAATAATTCCCGAGCGGAAATCGATGAATAGTGTTTTTCGGAAAATTTCTCAAAAAACTTTTATTTTCGTTTTAGAAATTCAAACACTTTAATTCTTCAATATAATTAAAATACTACGATGTTCCGACGTTTCTAGGTTATAGAACAACATTCATCTTCTCAATACACAATAATAATAAATAATATTATTTTATTCATTATTAAAAATAATTACAAAATGTTAATTTTTCCGAGGCGTTACACTATCACTCAAAATTTCATATAAGATAACTCCAATATTCTACTAGGAAATAATCGTAAAATTCATTTACTCCAAAAGATTAATCTAATTACCTCGAATCTCTACAACTCAAATATACAAAAGATCCTTTATACTTAATAACTTTCATTTTATCATAGTATGCCATCAATACACAAACCTTCAATTATCCTCAAGCTTAAAATAAATCAAAACATAACTCAAATCAAAATCCTCAATTCAACGATCATAATAATTGTCACAAAAAAAATAACTCTAACAAAAAATTTTCCAAAATCATATACTCGTGGATACAAATACTCACATCATAATCGCATCTCATATAAGATCATTTACTTATCTGTACAAAGTATAAATTTATTCACCTCAATGATTAAATCACAATTCTCAACTAATATCATTACTCAATCACCTTAACAAATTATTCCACTTTCCACAAATCAACTACAAATCGAAAAGAAATCGACAGTTAGTCAAAATAGAGACCAACCAAACAAAGAACAAATTGAATCAAACTCTTACGTCTATCCAATGGTTTACCCACAACTCACAGGTCAAACCTAAATAGGTTTTCTACAAGAAAGAACCTAAGCTATGATACCATCTCTGTAACACCCCCTTCCCGAAAAGGAAAGGGAGATCACGTGCAAAGCACAACAAACCTCAAAATAAGTAAACAAAGCACTAATAACTTCCAAATATTAATAGTGATATCCATCAATGAATACTAAATACAATTCTCCAAATAGAGTCAAAATAACCAAAACTAAAATTCAAAACAACCTAGATGGTCAAAGACAACTCTCTCATCACACTAGCCCTGAATTACTCCTGCAACCTGCCAGAAGAAAAATACAGCATGAGCCAATTGCCTAGTACGTATACAGATATACAAAAGATATACAACTGATATACGAAAATAACTAAGACAAAATTCTGAACAAAGCCTCAAGTGTAAATACTGACGAAAATATAATCTCCAAAGATCTAAATGGAATATATCTGAATCAACATAATTGACGAAACTAAAAGAAAAATAAAGAAATAAAGAACTGAAATAACTAACTCGATGAATTAAACTGAACAGAAACAAACAAAACTAATACAATAAAATAATAGGCTGAATCAAATGGTTGAGTTTTATTTCATACCGAGTGAGCTCAGAAATATACATTGCCACACAGGCAAATAAAAATAATGTCACACAGGCAAGTCAAATGATGCCACACAGATAAGTCAAATGATGCCACACATGCAACCAAAATAATGTCACACAGGCAAATCACACATTAGACCGCGAATCCAAATGTATGCAAATCGGATAGATGTATTTGGCACAACATCACAAATCCACAAAACAAAATACTAGGGTTAACCTATACGCCTCCCACAACAAAACACCAAATGGCCCACTTCCTCCGGAGCCCAAACAGAGACGTCGTGGACTAATCACACCGCCACGGAAAGTGTCATGTCTCTCGTACCAAGACGACATGCATGTGGTACCCCCACAGGTGGTAATATATAAAAGTTCATAATTTAATTAATTAAATTATATTTATTTTGATAATTAGATCGGATTAAGGGAGTTTAACAGGTTTTTTTTGGCTTCGGTGAATTATTTTGGTACTATATTAAGGTACGGATTCCGTACTCTTTCAGCGATACTCTTGTTAAATTTGATTTGTTCGTTTATTTCCTTGTTTCGAATTATGTCATGATTTCACATAATTGTTTTCTGTGAAATAAATATATTACTTTCATTTTGGAGTTGATACATATGACTCGTATTTGTACTCTTTTTATTAAGATATCATGTTTAGTACTTATTTTTGATAATTATAGAGCGGTACATGTTGCTACCTTGTTTTTTGAGACCTTGTGACTATAATTTGATTTGGTTCAATATGTACATATATAACCCTTTTGTTGGTATTATGTCGCATGTGTTGTGACATGGTATTTTTGTTAGAATATACTAATACCATCTCTGTAACACCCCTTTTCCGAAAAGGAAAGGCAGGTCACGTGTAAATCACAACAAATCTAAAAATAAGTAAACAGAGCACTAATAACTTCAAAATATTAATAGTGATATCCATCAATGAAGTACTAAATACAATTCTCCAAATAGAGTCAAAATAACCAAAACTAAAATTCAAAACAACCTAGATGGTCAAAGACAACTCTCTCATCACACTATCCTTGAATCACCCCAGCAACCTGCCGGAAGAAAAATATAGCATGAGCCAATTGCCCAGTACGGATACAGATATACAAAAGATATACAACTGATATACGAAACAACTGAGACAAAATACTGAACAAAGCCTCAAGTATAAATACTGACAAAAATATAATCTCCAAAGATCTGAATGGAATATATCTGAATCAACAGAATTGACGAAACCAAAAGAAAAATAAAGAAATAACGAACTGAAGTAACTAACTCAATGAATTGAACTGAACAAAATCAAACAAAACAAATACAATGAAATAATAGGCTGAATCAAATGGTTGAGTTTTATTTCATACCGAGTGAGCTCAGAAATATACATTGCCACACAGGCAAGTCAAAAGAATACCACATATGCAAGTCAAATGATGCCACACAGAAAAGTTAAATAATGCCACACAGGAAACCAAAATAATGTCACACATGCAAATCACACATTGGACCACGAATCCAAATGTATGCAAATCGGATAGATGTGTTTGGCACAACATCACAAATCCGCAAAACATAAAACTAGGGTTAACACATACACCTCCCACAGCAAAACACCAAATGGCCCACTTCCTCCGAAGCCCAAACAGAGACGTCAGGCACTAATCACACCGCCACAGAAAGTGTCATGTCTCTCGTGCCAAGACGACATGCATGTGGTACCCCCACAGGTGGTTATAGCTCGGGTATACCTTACGATATATTCTAACAAAAATATCATGGCACAACACATGTGACATAATACCAATAAAAGGGTTCTAAATGTACATTTTGAAACAAATCAAATTATAGTCACAAGGTTTCAAAAAAAAGGTAGCAACATGTACCGCTCTATAATTATCAAAAATAAGTACTAAACATGATATCTTAATTCAAAGAGTACAAATACGAGTCATATGTATCAACTCCAAAATGAAAGTAATATATTTATTTCACATGAAACAATTATGTGAAATCATTATAGAATTCGAAACAAGGAAACAAACGAACAAATCAAATTTAACAAGAGTATCGCTTAAAGAATACGAAATTCGTACCTTAATATAGTACCAAAATAATTCACCGAAGCCAAATATCACCCGTTAGACTCCCTCAATCCGATCTAATTATCAAAATAAATATAATATAATTAATTAAATTATGAACTTATATAGTTTATATTTTCATAAATTCAATAATTTTAATCTACTATATTCAGTTTGTAATCAAAAGATACATTTTAATTGTAATAACAATATTATAATATTATTTATCATTTTCCCCTTTTTTTATTTTCTGTATATCTCATATACATATATATATATATGTATATCAACAGATTTAATATATATATATATATATATATATATATATATATATAACTATAGTATAAGATCATGTATATACATATATATATAAATAAATATCTACAGGTAACACACACACACACACACACACACACACACATATATATATATATATGTCTAATAATATTCAGTATAAAAGCTATATCAGTTTCATCTAATAAGATTTATGAATGGAATATTGATGGTTTTAGTGAACAAGAAATTTTGAACAAATTAAATCATATGTCAATGGTAGCAAACAGTTATATCACTAAATTCAATAATTTGTCTCAACCAGACATTGTTGAATTATTGGTTAGTGGATTTACTGGCATCCTTCGATCTTGGTGGGAAAAATATCTCACTGAAGACGCTATGATATCAATAATTCATGTAGTACACCTAGATGATGATGACAACCCCATCTTCAATGAAGATATTGGCATCGGTCTGCCTAACGGAGTTAATACACTCATATTTACCATAATTAAACATTTCATAGGCACTCCCAGTAATATTACAGAAAGAATTAACGATCAGTTAAGTAATCTCACTTGTCCCATTCTAAGCGACTTTAGATGGTACAAAGATGTGTTTACTTCTAGAGTTATGTTACGCAATGACAATAATAAACCTTTCTGGAAAGAAAAATTCATTAACGGTTTAGCCTCTTTATTTGCTTATAAAGTCAGAGAAGAATTAGGTAAAAATCTTGGATATATTGATTATGATAATTTAACCTATGGTGATATAGTTAGTAATATTCAAAAAATTGGATTAAAAATCTGAATTGATTTTAAGTTAGCAAAACAAGCTAGTAAAGATAAGAAAAAAAGCTAAGTATGAATTAGGTACTTTTTGTGAACAGTATGGTTTACCCCCTATTGCTCCTTCCAGAAGAAAGCATAGAAATAAACATATTGAGTCTCACAAAAATATTAAACATCGTAGAAAAAGGCGAAATCACTAAAAAGAAAATACGCAAGATAATTACTATAATAAACCTAAAAATACAAATAAAAGACATATTAAAAAATCTAAATCCAAAAAATACGATAAAAGTAAGGTTGTTTGCCACAATTGTGGGCAAAAGGGTCATTATAAGAATGAATGAAAAATAAAACAAAAGATAAATCAATTAAATATTTCTAGTGAAGATACTGAACATATACTAGAACTTATGAGGATTAACATTAAAGAAGATAGTGATGAAGGTTCTATTGTCTCTAAATCTTCAAATACTGACAATATTTTATCCAGCAGTGACGCTGATGAAGTCACCATTTGTGCTGACAATTGCAATGAACATTGTTGCATAAAAAGAATTAATGTAATTAACAAAGATGATGAAGAATGTTCTTTGTTAATTGACTTAATTAGTAAAATTTCTGATCCTAAATTAAAGGCTCAGTACACTAAACAGTTAAGAGATTTATTGACTAAGGATAATAATGAGAAATTTATTAAAGCTAAAGAAAAACCAATTTTTAGCCTCAATAAAACTTTAGAAAGATTTAAAACTCCTGTTAAAGAAATTACACTCTCAGAATTAAATCTAGAAGTCAATAAACTCAAAAAAGAAATTGCTAATTTAAAATTAGAAATTTCTAATTTAAAAAAAGATCTTGATGATAAAAAGTCTGATCTCCAGATTAACGATTGCTCATCCAGTGATGAGAATCACGATGAACCAGAATCATCTGGAGTTAAGGATAATCCCGATCTTTGTATACAAGGCCTTACACTTAAACGAATCAAGGATATCACCATTCAAAAATGGTATGTCTCTATTAAACTGGTTGTTGATAAAAACTTCTCTATATGGCTTTCTGTTCTAGTTGATACATGTGTATATTTAAATTGTATACAAGAAGGTTTAATCCCAACCATGTATTTTAGGAAAACTAGCGAAAAATTAAACTCAACTAATGGTAGTCAAATAGAAATTAAATATAAATTACCTAAAGTACATATCTGTCAAGATGATATGTGTTTCAAAACATCATTTGTTTTGATTCAAAATCTTACAGATAAAGTCATCTTAAGATTACCATTCATATATTTACTTTACCCATTTACTACTAGTAATGAAGGTCTAAGCTGTAGACACTTAGGAAGGAAAATAACATTTAAGTTTCTTATTAAACCTAAAGAGAGAGATTTAAAATTCATTCAAGAAGAATCCATCTCTAAATCATTAAATCTATTAAATTGTAAAACTACACATTTCAATTTCTTAAAAGAAGAAATTAGATATAAACATATTGAAGAACAACTTCTGAATAAAAAGATTCAAGAAAAAATTAATGAATTAAAAGTTTATTTAAAGGATATCTTTTTTCAGATTCTCCCAATGCCTTTTGGTATAGAAAAAAGCATATGGTTAGGCTCCCTTATTCTAAGGAATTTAAAGAACATTTAATTCCTACTAAGGCCAGGCCTATTCAAATGAATCATGAACAAATGGAGTTATGCAAAAAGGAAATCAATGATCTCCTCAGTAAAGGTCTAATTAAACTTAGTAAATCTCCTTGGTCTTGCCCTGCCTTCTATGTCAATAATGAAGCAAAGAAAGAACGTGGAGTTCCTCGTCTAGTAATCAATTATAAACCATTAAACATGGCCTTAGAATGGATTAGGAACCCCCTTCCTAATAAAGAAGACCTAATCAACAGACTAAGTAATGCCACAATATTTAGCAAATTCGATGTTAAATCTGGTTTCTGGCAAATTGCCATACATCCTGATGATAGTTACAAAACAACATTCACTACTCCATTCGGTCATTATGAATGGAATGTCCAGGCATTTGGCCTGAAAAATGCTCCTAGTGAATTTCAAAATATCCTTAATGACATACTAAAACCTTTCAGCCATTTCATTGTTGTCTATATTGACGATATACTTGTATTCTCAATGACCATTGATGAACATATTAAACACTTGTAATCATTTTTCAAGACAGTTAAAGACAATGGTTTACTTCTTTCACCTTCCAAATACAGCCTGTTTCAGGTCAGAATAAGGTTTCTTGGTCTTAATATCTTTAGAGGACAAGTTTAGCCCATTGAACGAGCTATTCAATTCGCTAACAAGTTTCTTGATAAGATAACCAACAAAACCCAACTACAGAGATTTCTTAGCTCGTTAAATTATATAGGCAAGTTCTACAGGAATCTCAGGAAGATTTGCAAACCTCTTTTTCAGTGTTTGCAAGTTAATCCTCCATCTTGGACTGACATTCACACTTATGTCGTCCAGCAAGTTAAAAAGTATGTCAAGGCATTGGCCTGTCTTGGCATATCTAATGACTCAGCTTTTAAAATTGTTGAAATTGACGCCTCAGACATTGGATTCGGAGGTATTCTGAAACAAAAATTAACTCCTAATTCTCCCGAATAAATTGTTCGCTTTCATTCTGGTGCATGGAATAATACACAATTAAATTATAGTACTATTAAAAAGGAAATACTTTCTCTTGTTTTATGTATTACTAAATTCCAGAGTGATCTTTTAAACCAAAAATTTTTAGTTCGCATTGATTGTAAGTCAGCAAAATACATATTAGAAAAAGATGTTGAAAATTTAGCCTCTAAGCATTCTTTCACTAGATGGGAAGCTTTATTAAGCATTTTTGATTTTGATATTGAATATATCAAAGGTAGTAATAATTCAATCCCTGATTTTCTCACTCGAAAGTTTATTAATACAGGTATCATTAAGAACAATGAGCACTAGAGGAGCATCTTCCTCAAGGGGCCCGGGTCGCCCTTCTGGCCCTTTCAATCATCCTAGAGGAACCATGGTTCCTCACCCAGTTAACCCAGTACTTCAAACAAGTAACAAATTCACAGTTCTTGGTACTATGTCGAACCCTTACAGTTCATCTTTGGCCAGTTAGCCTGTTCCAATAGATCCTTTTAGTAATCCGGCTAAGGCCTTATCCTCAGTCGATAGTCACTCTCCTTCTGAGTATATGCTCAGATGGGAAAGATATTTATTCCATATTGAACCCAGTATGAAGCCAAAAAATAATCCCAGTAAACTCGCTACCTAGGTTTTCCCCCCTGGATGGCATTTCCAACCCTTAGCTCCTTATAAGTCCCTAGTGTACTGTGTACTATAAGGATATTCTTCTGGAAACTGAGTCAGTAAATATTAAACAAATTTATGCTCAGAATGATAAATCTAAAATTCTTTATCATTCTATGTATATTAAACAGTTCGTTTCTATCTCCGATTGGGGGAAGAATCCCTCTGATCTCATGAATCTTTCTAGTCAAAACCAATCATTTTGTTACTATGACTACATTGAAGCCTGGTATAAGTTTCTCCTTCACCAGAATGAGTCACTCAGCCATTCATGGTTCATTCAATTTGATCATAAGTTCAAGAGTCCATTTCCCTATTGGTTTGTTCTCTGGTGGTATAGGTTAGGATCTTGTTACGATCTTCATCCTGATCCACTTAAAATCCAGTTAAATAACTTTAATAATCACTATAAATCCATCTCATTAAATGAAGGAGTTCCACCCACTCTTTTATTTGTCAGTAAATACAAAATCCCTTGGATTCTCAAATGGGAGTATGCACTCTCACCCCCTGGTACTCCAGTCAATAGTATTCCCAAAGATCCACTTCCCCGGGTATCTCGCCTCTTTTATATCAAGTGGTGGGATAAATTTAACATCCACCGAATAGTTACTCAGGTGCAGCTAGAGTTCCCTGTTACTCCAACCCCAGCTCTTCCAGTTAATACTTGTTCCACATATATTCAAAAAAAGGAGTCAGACTTAGTCTCAAAAAAGTAAATATCCAAAGTCAGTCCTACTGGATCTACTTGTTCCCGTAGTATTTCAGATTTTAAAGATTGTACCAGTAAAGAATTATTAAAAATTGCTCAAGTACTCAATAAAAGAATTGATGAAGCTTTACATGAAGAAGCTTCTAATCACTCTTCTCAAGGTAATTCAGTCAGCCAATTTGCCGATGATGATGGAAATTATGATCCATAAGCACTATTAATCTCCAGGATGCTCAGGATCCATTCGCCTGAAGTCCACAGTAATTCCAGCACCTGCTCCGGCAGCCAGCACCTGCTTCAGCAGCCAATTATTTAGAAGAATCTACTTTTCCACCGAAAGTAGCCTCAGTCACATGCGTTTTCCCTTGCAGTCAATCAGTCAAGGAGATGCTCTTTCTTTTCCACCGAAAGAATCTGTTGAGTCAAAAGTTGTCGGCCTCTTCGTCAAAAGCTGCCGAAAGCGTCCATGAATAATAAAAAAGTCTGTACTGTAGCACTATTCATCAATAATAAAAGTTTTCTGTAATCAATTACTTTTTCTTTTACTTTTACTTTAGTAAAATGTTTTCACTAAATTAAAATGCTTTTACTTTTCCCAGTCATTACAATAGTTCTCTTTCCTTGTGTTATAAAAGGAAGCAGAGCTCAGTTAGTTCTTCAGACTTCGAAATTAGAAAGACTCTGAGCTCTCTCTCAGATAAATCTTTAGTTTCTACCTCTGATTAACCCACTCAACCCCTCATCTATTTCTCCAGTTAAATGTTTTAATTTGTAATTTAATTTATTTATAGTTCAGTTTGTATTATAAATAAAATTGTTTACTTTTATTAAATTATGTACTATAATTAAATTCTGTACTACTCTTGCAACATTTTCATTTATATCTTTATTTCATTTACATCTTGTTTCCGCCACCAAATGATATTATAAATAAAATTGTTTACTTTTATTAAATTATGTACTATAATTAAATTCTGTACTACTCTTGCAACATTTTTATTTACATCTTTATTTCATTTACATCTTGCTTCCGCCCCCAAATGGTACGCAATGACAGTAATAAACCTTTCTGGAAAGAAAAATTCATTAACAGGTTACCCTCTTTATTTTCTCATAAAGTCAGAGAAGAATTAGGTAAAAATCTTGGATATATTGATTATGATAATTTAACCTATGGTGATATAATTAGTAATATTCAAAAAATTGGATTAAAAATGTGTATTGATTTTAATTTAGCAAAACAAGCTAGTAAAGATAAGAAAAAAGCTATGTATGAATTAGGTACTTTTTGTGAGCAGTATGGTTTACCCCCTATTGATCCTTCTAGAAGAAAGCATAGACATAAACATATTGAGTCTCACAAAAATATTAAACATCGTAGAAAAAGGCCAAATCACTACAAAGAAAATACGCAAGATAATTACTATAATAAACCTAAAAATACAAATAAAAGACATATTAAAATATATAAATCCAAAAAATACGATAACAGTAAGGTTGTTTGCCACAATTGTGGGCAAAAGGGTTATTAAAGAAAGAATTTAGAAAGAATTCTTGATGATAAAAAGGGTGCTAACATAAAATCATAAAATGGTATCAGAGCCAAGTTGTAAGTTAAACCTAAAGAGAGATGCCTTGAAATATGTAAATACATATTTCAAGGTATCTCTCTCAGATAAATCTTTAGTTTCTACCTCTGATTAACCCACACAACCCCTCATCTATTTCTCCAGTTAAAAGATAAAAATTATAAAAATTGGATTAAAAATGTGTATTGATTTTAAGTTAGCAAAACAAGCTAATAAAGATAAGAAATTGTTCCCTGTTACTCCAACCTCAGCTCTTCCAGTTAATACTTTTTCCACATCTATTCAAGAAAAGGAGTCAGACTTAGTCTCAAAAAAGTCAATATCCAAAGTCAGTCCTACTGGATCTACTTGTTCCCGTAGTATTTCAGATTTTAAAGATTGTACTAGTAAAGAATTGTTAAAAATTACTCAAGTACTCAATAAAAGAATTGATGAAGCTTTACATGAAGAAGCTTCTAATCACTCTTCTCAAGGTGATTCAGTCAGCCAATTTGCCGATGATGATGGAAATTATGATCCATACGACACTATTAATCTCCAGGATGCTCAGGATCCATTCGCCTGAAGTCCACAGTAATTCCAGCACCTGCTCCGGCAGCCAGCACCTGCTTCGACAGCCAATTATCCAGAAGAATCTACTTTTCCACCGAAAGTAGCCTTAGTCATATGCGTTTTCCCTTGCAGTCAATCAGTCAAGGAGATGCTCTTTCTTTTCCACCGAAAGTATCTGCTGAGTCAAAAGTTGTCGGCTTCTTCGTCAAAAGCTGCCGAAGGCGTCCATGAATAGTAAAGAAGTCAGTACTGTAGCACTATTCATTAATAGTAAAAGTTGTCTGTAATCAATCACTTTTACTTTTACTTTTACTTTTACTTTAGTAAAAGGTTTTCACTAAAGTAAAATACTTTTACTTTTCCTAGTCATTGCAATAGTTCTCTTTCCTTGTGTTATAAAAGGAAGCAGAGCTCAGTTAGTTCTTAGACTTCGAAACTTAGAAAGACTCTAAGCTCTCTCTCAGATAAATCTTTAGTTTCTACCTCTGATTAACCCACTCAACCCCTCATCTATTTCTCCAGTTACATGTTTTAATTTGTAAGTTAATTTATTTCTAGTTCAGATTGTATTATAAATAAATTTGTTTACTTTTATTAAATTATGTACTATAATTAAATTCTGTACCACTCTTGCACCATTTTCATTTACATCTTTATTTCATTTACATCTTGCTTCCGCCCCCAAATGGTATTAAAACTGATAAATGTTGACTGATATTTTTCATCAATATCAGAGCCACTGACAAATGGTGACTTCATCAGCGTCACTGCTGGATAAAATATTGTCAGTATTTGAAGATTTAGAGACAATAGAACCTTCATCACTATCTTCTTTAATGTTAATTCTCATAAGATCTAGTGAAAGATTTTAATTCTATAGATAATAAAGAAAAAAGACATTTATTTAGGTTTAATCACCCAACTGAAAAAGAGCGCGATAAAATAGTCAATAAATGGAAAAGATTCATTAAAAATGAAAGAATGAATATTTCATTTTATGATTGGTACGAACAATTTCAAAATAAATGTAATGTAATTACTAAAACTCAACGGACTAAAGAAGATAAATCGAAAGTTTCTTCTAGTCATCCCCCTTTAGAAACTGTTCTAATCTCAGTTAAAAACACTTCAGTTGTAGCTAGTCCATTTAAAATTTTTGATACCAATAACAATGATAAAAAAATAATAGAACAATTAAACTTTAGCAACCAGTATCTAGCAACTGTTGGAAAATAGCTAGATAGAATTGAAGAAAAATTCGAAGAGTCTATTATTAAGAATCCCAACTTAAAAAATGAACAGCCACTAATAAAATTGCCTGAAAATAGATACAAGGTAGGACTATCATCTACCGATGACAATTTAGTCAAATCTATTGATAAATTATTTAAAAAACTAAAAAATGAGCCTAGTCCGAGTTGTACGATAGCCACTATTGATCAAGCAGTTAATAATGAAATTGAATCTAGTAACCATTCAGAAGAATAATGCACTCATATTTACCATAATTAAACATTTCATAGGCACTCCCAGTAATATTACTGGTAGTTATTACCATTGTCATTACAGTATATATGATTTAAATATATATATATATATATATATATGAATACACATTTATCAGTTTCATCTAATAAGATTTATGAATGGAATATAAATTCAAAGTAGTATAAATGGACAGGTAAAGTAAATCTTTCTCAACTTGGCTCTGATACCATTTGGGGGCGGAAGGAAGATGTCAATGAAATAAAGATGTAAATGAAAATGAAAATGGTGCAAGAGTAGTACAGAATTTAATAATTGTACATAATTTTAATAAAAGTAAACAATTTTATTTATAATACAAACTGATCTAGAAATAAATTAACTTACAAATTAAAACATTTAACTGGAGAATTAGATGAGGGGTTGAGTGGGTTAATCAGAGGTAGAAACTAAAGATTTATCTGAGAGAGAGCTCAGAGTCTTTCTAAGTTTCGAAGTCTGAAGAACTAACTGAGCTCTGCTTCTTTTTATAACACAAGGAAAGAGAACTATTGCAATGACTGGGAAAAGTAAAAGCATTTTACTTTAGTGAAAACATTTTACTAAAGTAAAAGTAAAAGTGATTGATTATAGACAACTTTTATTATTGATGAATAGTGCTACAGTACAAACTTTTTTACTATTCATGGACGCTTTCGGCAGCTTTTGACAAAGAAGCCGACAACTTTTGACTCAGCAGATGCTTTCGGTGGAAAAGAAAGAGCATCTCCTTGACTGATTGACTGCAAAGGCAAACGCATGTGACTAAGGCTACTTTCGGTGGAAAAGTAGATTCTTCTGGATAATTGGCTGCCGAAGCAGGTGCTGGCTGCCGGAGCAGGTGTTGGAATTACTGTGGACTTCAGGCGAATAGATCCTGAGCATCCTGGAGATTAATAGTGCCGTATGGATCATAATTTCCATCATCATCGACAAATTGGCTGACTGAATCACCTTGAGAAGAGTGATTAGAAGCTTCTTCATGTAAAGCTTCATCAATTATTTTATTGAGTACTTGATCAATTTTTAACAATTCTTTACTGGTACAACCTTTAAAATTTGAAATACTACGGGTGGATTTTATATTTACTGACAAATAAAAGAGTGGGTGGAACTCCTTCATTTAATGAGATGGGTTTGTAGTGATTATTAAAGTTATTTAACTGGACTTTAAGTGGATCAGGAAGAAGATCGTAACAAGATCCTAACCCATACCACCAGAGAACAAACTAATAGGGAAATGGACTCTTGAACTTATGATCAAATTGAATGAACCATGAATGGCTGAGTGACTCATTCTGGTGAAGGAGAACCTTATACCAGGCTTCAATGTAGTCATAGTAACAAAATGATTGATTTTGACTAGAAAGATTCATGAGATCAGAGGGATTCTTCCCCCAATCGGAGATAGAAACGAACTATTTAATATACATAGAATGATAAAGAATTTTAGATTTATCATTCTGAGCATAAATAGGTTTAATATTTACTGACTCAGTTTCCAGAAGAATATCCTTATAGTACACTAAGGACATAAAAGGAGCTAAGGGTTGGAAATGCCATCCAGGGGGAAAAAACTGGGTAGCGAGTTTACTGGGATAATTTTTTGGCTTCATACTGGGTTCAATATGGAATAAATAGATTTCCCATCTGAGCATATACTCAGAAAGAGAGTGACTATCGACAAGGATGAGGCCTTAGCCGGATTACTAATAGGATCTATTGGAAAAGGCTGACTGGCCAAAGCCAAACTGTAAGGCTTGGGCATAGTACCAATAACAGTGAATTTGTTACTTGTTTGAAGTACTGGGTTAACTGGGTGAGGAACCATGGTTCCTCTGGGTTGATTGAAAGGGCCAGAAGGGCGACCCGGGCCCCTTGAGGAATATGCTCCTCTAGTGCTCATTGTTCTGAATGGTACCTGTATTAATAAACTCTCGAGTGAGAAAATCAGGGATTGAATTATTACTTCCTTTGATATATTCAATATCAAAATCAAAAATGCTTAATAAAGCTTGCCATCTAGAGAAAGAATGCTTAGAGGCTAGATTTTCAACATCTTTTTCTAATATGTATTTTGCTGAATTACAATCAATGTGAACTAAAAAATTTTTGTTTAAAAGATCACTCTTGAATTTAGTAATACATAAAACAAGAGAAAGTATTTCCTTTTTAATAGTACTATAATTTAATTGTGTATTATTCCATGCACCAGAATGAAAGTGAACAATTTATTCGGGAGAATTAGGAGTTAATTTTTGTTTTAGAATGCCTCCGAATTCAATGTCTGAGGTGTCAGTTTCAACAATTTTAAAAGCTGAGTCATTAGATATGCCAAGACAGGGCAATGCCTTGACGTACTTTTTAACTTGCTGGACGACAGAAGTGTGAATGTCAGTCCAAGGTGGAGGATTAACTTGCAAAAGCTAAAAAAGAGGTTTGCAAATCTTCCTGAGATTCTTGTAGAACTTGCCTATATAATTTAGCGAGCCAAGAAATCTCTGCAGTTGGGTTTTGTTGGTTATCTTATCACGAAACTTGTCAGTGAATTGAATATCTCCTTCAATGGGCTGAACTTGTCCTCTAAAGATATTAAGACCAAGAAACCTTATTCTGACTTGAAATAGGCTGCATTTGGAAGGTGAAAGAACTAAACTATTGTCTTTAACTGTCTTGAAAAATGATTTCAAGTGTTTAATATGTTCATCAATGGTCATTGAGGATACAAGTATATCATCAATATAGACAACAATGAAATGGCTGAAAGGGTTTAGTATGTCATGAAGGATATTTTGAAATTCACTGGGAGCATTTTTCAGGCCAAACGCCTGGACATTCCATTCATAATGACTGAATGGAGTAGTGAATGCTGTTTTGTAACTATCATCAGGATGTATGGCAATTTTCCAGAAACCAGATTTAAGGTCAAATTTGCTAAATATTGTGGCATTACTTAGTCTGTTGATTAGGTCTTCTTTATTAGGAAGGGGGTACCTAATCCATTCTAAGACCTTGTTTAATGGTTTATAATTGATTACTAGATAAGGAACTCCACGTTCTTTCTCTGCTTCATTAATGAATCAGAGTCAGTATCAGATTCTTCTGAATGGTTACTAGATTCAATTTCATTATTAACTGCTTGATCAATAGTGGCTATCGTACCACTCAGACCAGGCTCATTTTTCAGTTTTTTAAATAATTTATCAATAGATTTGACTAAATTGTCATCGTCAGATGGTAGTCCTAATTTGTATCTATTTTCAGGTAATTTTATTAGAGGCTGTTCATTTTTTAAGTTGGGATTCTTAATAATAGACTCTTCGAATTTTTCTTTAATTTTATCTAGCTGTTTTTTAACAGTTGCTAGATACTGGTTGCTAAAGTTTAATTGTTCTATTATTTTTTTATCATTGTTATTGGTATCGGAAATTTTAAATGGACTAGCTACAACTGAAGTGTTTTTAACTGAGATTAGAACAGTTTCTAAAGGGGGATGACTAGAGATAACTTTCGATTTATCTTCTTTAGTCCATTGAGTTTTAGTAATTACATTACATTTATTTTGAAATTGTTCGTACCAATCATAAAATGAAATATTCATTCTTTCATTTTTAATGAATCTTTTCCATTTATTGACTATCTTATCGCGCTCTTTTTCAGTTGGGTGATTAAACCTAAATAAATGAATTTTTTCTTTATTATCTTTAGAATTAAAATCATTTACTAGATCTTCCCATTTTAAAATAAATTCTTTCTTGATGACTCTTAATTGATTATTAATAGGAATGTCAAAGTCTGACTGAGTAGGCATCACAGAAGAAGTGGGAGAAGAAGAGCTTTCTTCTTCTACTAAATCTTTATGAGCATAACATGGGTGACTAGTTTGTCCTTGATTAAGAATACCTTTTAATTTAATATCATTAATTGAAAGATTACTAAGAACTTCAGTATCTCTTCTGGAGTAAGAAGAAGGGGCTTAAGAGTTAGTAAAATCTTCAATAATGACAAGTCTTTTAGTACATTCAAAACTTATTTTGACAGTACCGTCAGAAAATTGTTTAACGTTTTCAATATTTAATAAATTATTAATGACATCAGGGTCAAGTAGACTACAATTTTCATACTCTTTATTAATAGCATAAACCTTTTCGACTGTTTTGACATTATAATCTGTTCTAAAATTATCAATAAATGTTGACTGATAAATTTCTTTTAGAGAAACTCTGGGGATATTCCAATTATATAGGGCTTGACTGATATTTTCATAACTATGAGTTTCATGGTTAACTCATAGTACGTCAAGGCATTGCCCTGTCTTGGCATATCAGAGTTTTTACTACCTTTTGCCCTACATAATTGGAATATCCCCAGAGTTTCTCCAAAAGAAATTTATCAGTCAACATTTCTTGATAATTTTAGAATAGATTATAATGTCAAAACAGTCGAAAAGGTTTATGCCATTAATAAAGAGTATGAAAATTGTAGTCTCCTTGACCCTGATGTCATTAAAAAACATAGGAAAAAGGGTTACAATTTTATTCATATTTGTCTAGTTCAAGTTGCAGTAAAACCATTGAACATTAAAGGAATTAACTCATGCATTTATCTCTGTCTAAGAGATGCTAGGTTCCTAAATTATCACCCCAGCATTATAGGTGCTATGGAATCCAGTTTGCACAATGGTCCAGTCCATTTTAATTGTTTTCTTGATTTCACCTTAAGTCTTAGTGATCAGCATTTATTAAAAGCTTTAACATTGAATATTAAAACCTCTGGCGAAATTACTCACATGATTGAGGGATCTCAGCCTATTGCTTTAATCTATAGAATTTATTATAAAACAATGAAAACTAATTTAAATGTACATGCTTTAAATAAATGTCCCAAAGATTTAACAGTTTTAATTCAAAGTTCTACTACTGATGCTAATATTCAAGTCCCGAGAACAATTCTCTGGAAGGATATTACTCTCCCCGGTCAGTGGACTTTACATGACGAAATACCCCAGCAACCTATTGTTAATAATTTATTAAATATTGAAAACGTTAAACAATTTTCTGACGGTACTGTCAAAATAAGTTTTGAACGTACTAAAGGACCTGTCATTATTGAAGATTTTACTAACTCTTCAGCCCCTTCTTCTTACTCCAGAAGAGATACTGAAGTTCTTAGTAATCTTTCAATTAATGATATTAAATTAAAAAGGTATTCTTAATCAAGGACAAACTAGTCACCCATGTTATGCTCATAAAGATTTAGTAGAGAAAGAAAGCTCTTCTTCTCCCACTTCTTCTGTGATGCCTACTTAGTCAGACTTTGACATTCCTATTAATAATCAATTAAGAGTCATCAAGAAAGAATTTATTTTAAAATGGGAAGATCTAGTAAAAGATTTTAATTCTAAAGATAATAAAGAAAAAAGACATTTATTTAGGGTTAATCACCCAACTGAAAAAGAGCGCGATAAGATAGTCAATAAATGGAAAAGATTCATTAAAAATGAAAGCATGAATATTTCATTTTATGATTGGTACGAACAATTTCAAAATAAATGTAATGTAATTACGAAAACTCAATGGACTAAAGAAGATAAATAGAAAGTTTCCTCTAGTCATCCCCCTTTAGAAACTATTCTAATCTCAGTTAAAAACACTTCAGTTGTAGCTAGTTCATTTAAAATTTTCGATACCAATAACAATGATAAAAAAATAATAGAACAATTAAACTTTAGCAACCAGTATCTAGCAACTGTTAGAAAAAAGCTAGATAGAATTGAAGAAAAATTCGAAGAGTCTATTATTAAGAATCCCAACTTAAAAAATGAACAGCCTCTAATAAAATTACCTGAAAATAGTTACAAGTTAGGACTACCATCTGACGATGACAATTTAGTCAAATCTATTGATAAATTATTTAAAAAACTGAAAAATGAGCCTGGTCCGAGTGGTACGATAGCCACTATTGATCAAGCTGTTAATAATGAAATTGAATCTAGTAACCATTCAAAAGAATCTGATACTGACTCTAATTCATTAAATAACTTTAATGGTCAATTAAATAAATTAACAGTTCACAATACCAGTATAACTAGGAATTGGTACTCTAGACCTACTCCTCCAGATTTACAATTTGAAGAGAGGAATCTAGATAAACAGTTCTCAATTTTATCTAATAAGATTTATGAATGGAATATTGGTGGTTTTAGTGAACAAGAAATTTTGAACAAATTAAATCATATGCCAATGGTAGCAAACAGATATATCACTAAATTCAAAAATTTGTCTCAACCAGACATTGTTGAATTACTGGTTAGTGGATTTACTGGCATCCTTCGATCTTGGTGGGAAAAACATCTCACTGAAGACGCTAGGATATAAATAATTCATGCAGTATAACTAGATGATGATGGCAACCACATCTTCAATGCAGATATTGGCATCGGTCCGCCTGACGGAGTTAATACACTCATATTTACCATAATTAAACATTTCATAGGCACTCCCAGTAATATTACAGAAAGAATTCACGATCAGTTAAGTAATCTCACTTGTCCCACTCTAAGTGACTTTAGATGGTACAAAGATGTGTTTACTTCTAGAGTTATGTTACACAATGACAGTAATAAACCTTTCTGGAAAGAAAAGTTCATTAACGGTTTACCCTCTTTATTTACTCATAAAGTCAGAGAAGAATTAGGAAAATATCTTGGATATATAGATTATGATAATTTAACCTATGGTGATATAATTAGTAATATTCACAAAACTGGATTAAAAATGTGTATTGATTTAAAATTAGCAAAACAAGCTAGTAAAGATAAGAAAAATGCTAAGTATGAATTAGGTACTTTTTGTGAACAGTATGGTTTACCCCCTATTGCTCCTTCCAGAAGAAAGCATAGACATAAACATATTGAGTCTCCCAAAAATATTAAACATCGTAGAAAAAGGCGAAATCACTACAAAGAAAATACGCAAGATAATTACTATAATAAACCTAAAAATACAAATAAAAGACATATTAAAAAATCTAAATCCAAAAAATACGATAAAAGTAAGGTTGTTTGCCACAATTGTGGGCAAAAGGGTCATTATAAGAATGAATGAAAAATAAAACAAAAACTAAATCAATTAAATATTTCTAGTGAAGATGCTGAACATATACTAGGACTTATGAGAATTAACATTAAAGAAGATAGTGATGAACGTTCTATTGTCTCTAAATCTTCAAATACTGATAATATTTTATCCAGCAGTGACGCTGATGAAGTCACCATTTGTGCTGACAATTGCAATGAACATTGTTGCACAAAAAGAATTAATGTAATTAACAAAGATGATGAAGAAAGTTCTTTGTTAATTGACTTAATTAGTAAAATTTATGATCCTAAATTAAAGGCTCAGTACACTAAACAATTAGGAGATTTATTGACTAAGGATAATAATGAGAAATTCATTAAAGCTAAAGAAAAACCAATTTTTAGCCTCAATAAAACTTTAGAAAGATTTAAAACTCCTGTTAAAGAAATTACACTCTCATAATTACATCTAGAAGTCAATAAACTCAAAAAAGAAATTGCTAATTTAAAATTAGAAATTTCTAATTTAAGAAAGGATCTTGATGATAAAAAGTCTGATATCCAGATTAACGATTCCTCATCCATTGATGAGTATCACGATGAACCAGAATCATCTGGAGTTAAGAATAATCTCGATCTTTTTATACAAGGCCTTACACTTCAACGAATCAAGGATATCACCGTTCAAAAATGGTATGTCTCTATTAAACTGGTTGTTGATAAAAGCTTCTCTATACGGCTTTCTACTCTAGTTGATACAGGTGCAGATTTAAATTGTATACAAGAAGGTTTAATCCCAACCAAGTATTTTAGGAAAACTAGCGAAAAATTAAACTCAGCTAATGGTACTCAAATGGAAATTAAATAGAAATTACCTAAAGTACATATCTGTCAAGATGATATGTGTTTCAAAACATCATTTGTTTTGATTCGAAATCTTACAAATAAAGTCATCTTAGGATTACCATTCATATATTTACTTTACCCATTTACTACTAGTAATGAAGGTCTAAGCTGTAGACACTTAGGAAGGAAAATAACATTTAAGTTTCTTATTAAACCTAAAGAGAGAAATTTAAAATTCATTCAAGAAGAATCCATCTCTAAATCATTAAATCTATTAAATTGTAAAACAACACATTAGAATTTCTTAAAAGAAGAAATTAGATATAAATATATTGAAGAACAACTTCTGAATAAAAAGGTTCAAGAAAAAATTAATGAATTAAAAGTTTATTTAAAGGATAATCTTTGTTCATATTCTCCCAATGCCTTTTGGTATAGAAAAAAGCATATGGTTAGGCTCCCTTATGCTAAGGAATTTAAAGAACATTTAATTCCTGCTAAGGCCAGGCCTATTCAAATGAATCATGAACAAATAGAGTTATGCAAAAAGGAAATCAATGATCTCCTCGGTAAAGGTATAATTAAACCTAGTAAATCCCCTTGGTCTTGCCTTGCCTTCTATGTCAATAATGAAGCAGAGAAAGAACGTGGAGTTCCTCGTCTAGTAATCAATTATAAACCATTAAACAAGGTCTTAGAATGGATTAGGTACCCCCTTCCTAATAAAGAAGACCTAATCAACAGACTAAGTAATGCCACAATATTTAGCAAATTCGACCTTAAATCTGGTTTCTGGCAAATTGCCATACATCCTGATGATAGTTACAAAACAGCATTCACTACTCCATTCAATCATTATGAATGGAACGTCCAGGCGTTTGGCCTGAAAAATGCTCCCAGTGAATTTCAAAATATCCTTAATTACATACTAAACCCTTTCAGCCATTTCATTGTTATCTATATTTACGATATACTTGTATTCTCAATGACCATTGATGAACATATTAAACACTTGAAATCATTTTTCAAGACAGTTAAAGACAATGGTTTAGTTCTTTCACCTTTCAAATACAGCCTGTTTCAGGTCAAAATAAGGTTTCTTGGTCTTAATATCTTTAGAGGACAAGTTCAACCCATTGAACGAGCTATTCAATTCGCTGACAAGTTTCCTGATAAGATAACCAACAAAACCCACTTGCAGAGATTTCTTGGCTCGCTAAATTATATAAGCAAGTCCTACAAGAATCTCAAGAAGATTTGCAAACCTCTTTTTCAGCGTTTACAAGTTAATCCTCCACCTTGGACTGACATTCACACTTCTGTCGTCCAACAAGTTAAAAGGTACGTCAAGGCATTACCCTGTCTTGGCATATCTAATGACTCAACTTTTAAAATTGTTGAAACTGACGCCTCAGACATTGGATTCGGAGGCATTCTGAAACAAAAATTAACTCCTAATTCTCCCGAACAAATTGTTCGCTTTCATTCTGGTGCATGGAATAATACACAATTAAATTATAGTACTATTAAAAAGGAAATACTTTCTCTTGTTTTATGTATTACTAAATTCCAGAGTGATCTTTTAAACCAAAAATTTTTAGTTCGCATTGATTGTAAGTCAACAAAATACATATTAGAAAAAGATGTTGAAAATCTAGCCTCTAAGCATTCTTTCGCTAGATGACAAGCTTTATTAAGCATTTTTGATTTTGATATTGAATATATCAAAGGAAGTAATAATTCAATCCCTGATTTTCTCACCCGAGAGTTTATTAATACAGGTACCATTCAGAACAATGAGCACTAGAGGAGCATATTCGTCAAGGGGCCCGGGTTGCCCTTCTGGCCCTTTCAATCAACCCAGAGGAACCATGGTTCCTCACCCAGTTAACCCAGTACTTCAAACAAGTAACAAATTCACTATTCTTGGTACTATGCCCAAGCCTTACAGTTCGGCTTTGGCTAGTCAGCCAGTTCTAATAGATCCTTTTAGTAATCCGGCTAAGGCCTCATCCTCAGTCGATAGTCACTCTCCTTCTGAGTATATGCTCAGATGGGAAAGCTATTTATTCCATATTGAACCCAATATGAAGCCAAAAAATGATCCCGGTAAACTCGCTACCCAATTTTTCCCCCTGGATGGCATTTCCAACCCTTAGCTCCTTATAAGTCCCTAGTGTACTATAAGGATATTCTTCTAGAAACTGAGTCAGTAAATATTAAACCTATTTATACTCAGAATGATAAATCTAAAATTCTTTATCATTCTATGTATATTAAACAGTTCGTTTCTATCTCCGATTGGGGGAAGAATCCCTCTGATCTCATGAATCTTTCTAGTCAAAACCAATCATTTTGTTACTATGACTACATTGAAGCCTGGTATAAGGTTCTCCTTCACCAGAACGAGTCACTCAGCCATTCATGGTTCATTCAATTTGATCATAAGTTCAAGAGTCCATTTCCCTATTGGTTTGTTCTCTGGTGGTATAGGTTAGGATCTTGTTACGATCTTCTTCCTGATCCACTTAAAGTACTGTTAAATCACTTTAATAATCACTACAAATTCATCTCATTATTTGTCAGTAAATACAAAATCCCTTGGATTCTTAAATGGGAGTATGCACTCTCACCCCCTGGTACTCCAGTCAATTGTATTCCCAATGATCCACTTCCCCGGGTATCTCGCCTCTTTTATATCAAGTGGTGGGATAAATTTAACATCGACCGAATAGTTACTCAGGTGCAGCTGGAGTTCCCTGTTACTGTGATAGCCCCGAATCCGGGCCCCGAATCGCCGCGGATCCGGTATACTATTTCTATAACTATTTGCGGAAGATATAAACATAAATTATTTATACAATACATTACATTCTATTCCCCAAGGTCGAGTAAGCTTAACTTATACACAATTCATAAACTATCTAAAATACAACACATTTATCAAAATACGCTATTACAAGATAGCCGCACTTTATATCCCAAGCTAAACTTGGTATTATCTTTTCCTGTATCCGAACGCATTTGCCTTATCTACAATGTTTTATCATGATATAGCAAGGGTGAGCATGAAAGTTGCCCAGCAAGTTTATATACAACAATATAACGATATATCATGATTGAAGAGTATGAATAAAGAGATTGCTATAATTCATCAATATAATTGAGAACTAGCACAAACAAATTTTTGACTGAACAAGTTTTAAACATGAACAAACATTTCTGAACCAACTGGTAATGAAGGTGATCAGCCTTTCATACCTGACTTATACATGCAAGATGTATAGAGTACAAATTTCATGGCAATCAGCAATGATTAACCATAAGCTTGAAGAAACTACTCTTATTAGAGTTAAGTAAAAGAAACTTGCCTGAACCGTTGATTACCGCAACGCAATTTATAACGCTTTACCCGAAGACCTAATATTAGTAATATAGATCTTCAATATTAGAATAATATCATCACAATATAATATTGTTATATATATACAGGATAACCTAAACACATAACACATAATCTTATAAGTATATACAGCACATAAAACTTCGTATCGAGTTAGACTATTATGTTTGAGTTGAAACCGACACAATTTTAACATCCCGACGGTCTAGTCGGAATAAATATCGAGTTTAAGTTCAATTAAACTCTGCCTAAGCACTTAACCATGTCATAGAATCACATTTATATGATTTAACACTTGCTTTTTCATTTCATAAGTTATTCGTTAACACCTAGTAAATTAAATACTAATCCAGCAACTTGGATTCTAAATCTAGCAACCAAATTTCTAATTCAGCATCCTGGATTCACCAATCCATCAATTCAGTCAACTTCTTTTCAATCCAGCAAGCTGTATTCATCAGATTTTCTAATCCAGTAAACTGGATTCACAATTACATAATCCAGCAAGCTGAATTCTATATCCGTTTTACAAAAATACTAAATCAGTTTATTATTTTCCTATCCTTTGGTCAAACATATATACATGTATTTCATACACAAAAAGTATTTTTTTTTCATAATTTTCCAACTTCCTTTGGTATTTTTCAAAAATTAATTTCTAGTGTGTAGCTTAAGAAATTAGCTACCTCGTGCTTAACTCCAAACATTCCCATCTCTTGGTATAACCTTATATATGTTAACTTGATGCTCCATTTTAAATTTTGTGGCAATCGAAGTTGTAGAACTCCGTTTATAGCGATTTCCGTCGAAAAATCACAAAATTTGTAATGATCATAACTTGTTCGTTTTAACTCGAAATCAGCTCATTTTTGGACACGAGCTACATAATACCATATATTTTCATTTCCCAAAATTCTAGAATTTTTCTCATTAAATAAATGTCCAAAACAGCCCCCGGAAAATTTTGGGCAGCAACTTTTTGTCATTTGACAGTTTTGGAGTCCTTTACCAAAACTTAAATAAAATGAAATCTATAACTCCGATTAATGATAAGTCAATTTTTTTGGGTTCATATCTTTCCGAACTACAGTTTTCATTTATCACAATCAATATTTGGACATGTTTAGCTCCCTGAATTTAGCCCGGAAGTTGCTGTTACAAAACTGTCCTTTTAACAGTTTTTATTACCTTTGTGTAGTTTGGGAGAAATCCCATAACTTGTTCAATATTTAACCTATTTGAGTAATTCCAAAGGGATTTTACCCTTAATACATATATCTAGTATCCCAAGAACATAAATCTTAAATATCCATCATAGATTTCAAGAAAAATCAAAACCTAGCTCTCACTTAAAAGTTCAGACTTTTCTGGAAAAATTTTATTTTTCTCTTCCTTTGATTTCCACCAATTTAACACCCATTATGGGTAGATCCAAACAATAAACACTTATTAACATGTATATACATAGTTTTTGAGTTTAGAAACAAAGTTTCTTATTTCAACAAAGAAGCATCAACCACAAGATTAAATAATATCAAGACTAAGAAAATTAGGATTTTCTACATTTAGAAAACCTAGCTTCACTTTTCTTGTTTTTGATCTAACTTCTAACACACAAGATGGATAAATCCACATATAAAATACTCTAAATCATGTAGATCTAAGATTTTAAACCTCAAGATCACAACTTCAAGTTGTCAAAACTCAAATCAAAACATAAAGGAAATAGACTACATAAATAGAATTTTTTTTTGCTATACCTTAGCTTTTCTTCTTCTCCTTCTACCATATGAGATGGATCTTGGTTATATGAATATCAAAATCTCCCCTCTCTCTTTCTCTCTTGTATGGCCGAACTCCCCCTCTCTCTCTCTCTTTGGTTTACTTTGTGATAACTAATAAGAATGAGAGAGAAATGGAATGAGTTTTTCTTTTGTTTGCAAAATATAGAGATATTATGTATATTCATCCAATATCTCTCTTGCTTTCTCTTCCTTCTTTAGTCAATTTAGTGTTGCTTGGAGACTTAAACAAAAGTGTTGGTTAAATAAAAAGATGACACATAAGTGGAGTTGGTGAGAGTTGTTTACCAACTAAAGTGAGCAATTAATACATTCTTCTCCCCTTTCTTCCTTCTCTAAATAGCCGGCCATGTGGCCTTTTTAAGCTCCAAGTTTGGTTTTTTGTAAATGAAATATATATTATCCCAAATGTCTAAAGTGTCATTCCTTCAATTGGGCTCCAAAATTGGGCCATCACTTATAAATCTTTTGGGCTTAACAATAAAAATATTTGAGCCACTCAATTAATGTATTGCTTGAGCCTCTAACTAATTTCATTCGCCAACACTTGGACTATAAAATATACATAGTCCAATACCTTAAATTCTCATCAAACCCAATTCATTTACTTAGGGTTTCAATTTCCTCAATTATAACATAAATCCTTACTCACAAGCCCATTCATTTCCTTAACCTAATTAGACGTTCTATAATTAGGTTATAAAATTAATCATTTGAGATATATAAAATAAATCTTCTAGAATTAGTAAGTATTCTAAATACCACAATTCTCTTTTTCCATAACCCTTAAGTTATTAAATCATTCATTCCTAATATATATATTTAGGGTTACACTAGTTTCTTTTGTTTGTTTATATAATAAACAAAAATAAACCATCACATAATGTTCATATTCATTACTCACATAACTATTAATCCTTAGGATTTTATACATAGCATTAGAGTTTCTAATTTAGTAATTAGGGTTATCTCTAATATATTATCAAAATACATAAGCCATTATATTTAGCATTTGATTTCCCAAATTAGGGTTTCTGAACATATCGTTAGAGTTTTCTAACTTAATCACCATATTCATATCATGATCTTAGTGTTTCGGATTCCCGGAATTGAAACTAGGGTTTCCATAACCGATTCTAGGGTTTCTCATCTGACGTTAGGGTTTTCTAACAGAACATTGACGTTCTTAATATATACTTAGGGTTTGACACATATATAATTAATCTGGTCAACCCTTGACCCTTAACCATATTCTGAACACATACATAACCATTTTCACAGAACTTAATCACATAAATTTTTAATCCTTAATAATTCACCTAAATCCTTCACAGAATTTTGAAATCCTCAAAATTCCATCCTAATAACATCAAATGCATACACTTATTTTCTGTCTAGGTCTATTATTTAACCTTAAATCAATCATTTAAGATTTTCATAAATTGTCTAATTTCTCGGGTTGTCACATTCACCCCTCCTTCAAAGAATTTTGTCCCCGAAATTCACCTTACACCTTACACCGTACACCTTACACCATTCACACATATTTCACATGCTACCCAATACACCACTCACAAGGGTAAAAATTTTAAAACTGTGCTGAGGAATCGTATAGACTGTTTGTTTTTCATTTTCGCAAAGGTTTTATGGAAATTCATCCGCAAACCATCATTACTTACGGACACAAAGGGTGATTAGCCCGATATGCCCTGTACTGGCAAAGTACTGATTTTATTTGTTTTCCCATCACTGCCAAAGGCACAAAAATTTTACCTCAGTCTTATTTGATTCCACAGCAAAATAATTTTGTTCAGGAAATTTCTTTCAATAAACACTTGGAGTTTTTTGAAAACATTTTTTTTAGAATGACGTCATGATGCCGCACTGTATTTAACAGTCCGTTGAGTATTTCGTCATTTTGTGACTTTGTTATACTACATCATACTGTAGTGGGCTGACGATCCTTAGATCACATCCAGCACCAAGTAATTCTGCATTGATAACTCCATCATTTTTATCATCTATGCACCAGGTTACATGGTACATAAGTGATAAATAAAAACAATTTTTTTTAAAAGGCACATAGTGCGTATTTAGCTTGATGTCAAAAATTTGAAGTTTAGCATAGCTAGGGTTTAGGAAAACCTAAGTCTCCACTAATGATCATTTGCTTAACAATCTATCTGTTCCTATAATCCTTAACACTCCATTCACACACAACTATACCCAGTTCATAAAACCACACTTATGAGTCCATAAATTGCCACAATCATATGAGTTCACGAACTTTCCTAGACAGACCTTTGGCGTCCATTCGCTGAGGTGTTCATAAACATTTCATATAACTATGAATCAAGAATGTCACATAAGTATGAGTTTTAAGAACTCGTACTTAACCTTATATTCTCTACCTATGACATATCTATTTGATATACACATGAGAAAGGAATCACCCTCTTAACCTGCATATAACAAATAGCGCAACATAACATTTCAATGATTATCAGTGCCAGAAACTAAGTGGTTGTCAAACCAAACTCGGCCACTAATCAATATAGGAAGCTAAATAAACAATTCCCCGCCCATACAAAGAATTTGTCAACCTAGCCACTACATCGACCAGGAAGCTAAGTGATTCTAAAACAAAGTACAAATTCCCCGCCCATACAAGGAATCATACAACTCAGCTGCTGACACAAGTCCTCATTGAAATCCCCACCTAATCTTAACCCCTTTTCCATACGAATTTTATTTAATCCGTATTCATAATCCAAAACTCTTTCATGAGTTTTCATAGTACCATTTCATAGTACAACTGATACACAACATCTTGCTGTAAACTTTTCAATCATTAGATTGATTCTTTTTGGCTGTCATAACCTTATCAGATTACAGGGTGATCTTATCATATATATTACGATTCAATTCTATGACTTGATCATTTTGTTTTACGATCTTCTATCCCTGCACTTTCAGTCTTTTAGACTCGATCTATTAATCATTACTGTTCAACTTTATTATCAGAGTTAGGGAACTCTGTATCTTAACAACTTATCGAGATTCGTCTTTGAACCTTTCCGACCAACTAACTCTATTTGAGTTAGTCTTATCCTAATCACTGCGGTTATTGGTCTCAGGTATTCCTACCTAAGCTTCATAACCAACAACTTTTATACCAACTGTGATAGCCCCGAATCCGGGCCCCGAATCGCCGCGGATCCGGTATACTATTTATATAACTATTTGCGGAAGATATAAACATAAATTGTTTATACAATACATTACACACTATTCCCCAAGGTCGAGTAACCTTAACTTATACACAATTCATAAACTATCTAAAATACAACACATTTATCAAAATACGCTATTACAAGATAGCCGCACTTTATATCCCAAGCTGAACTTGGTATTATCTTTTCCTGTATCCGAATGCATTCGCCTTGTCTACAATGTTTTATCATGATATAGCAAGGGTGAGCATGAAAGTTGCCCAGCAAGTTTATATACAACAATATAACGATATATCATGATTGAAGAGTGTGAATAAAGAGCTTGCTATAATTCATCAATATAATTGAGAACTACCACGAACAAATTTTTGACTGAACAAGTTTTAAACATTAACAAACATTTCTGAACCAACTGGCAATGAAGGTGATCAGCCTTTCATACCTGACTTATACATGCAAGATGTACAGAGTACAAATTTCATGGAAATCAGCAATGATTAACCATAAGCTTGAAGAAACTGCTCTTATTAGAGTTAAGCAAAAGAAACTTGCCTGAACCGTTGATTACCGCAACGCAATTTATAACGCTTTACCCGAAGACCTAATATTAGTAATATAGATCTCCAATATTAGAATAATATCATCACAATAAAATATTGTTATATATATATATATATACAGGATAACCTAAACACATAACACATAATCTTATAAGTATATACAGCACATAAAACTTCGTATCGGGTTAGACTATTATGTTTGAGTTGAAACTGACACAATTTTAACATCCCGACGGTCTAGTCGGAATAAATATCGAGTTTAAGTTCAATTAAACTCTGCCTAAGCACTTAACCATGCCATAGAATCACATTTATATGATTTAACACTCGCTTTTTCATTTCATAAGTTATTCGTTAACACCGAGTAAGTTAAATACTAATCCAGCAACCTGGATTCTAAATCTAGCAACCAAATTTCAAATTCAGCAACCTGGATTCACCAATCCATCAATTCAATCAACTTCTTTTCAATCCAGCAAGCTGTATTCATCAGATTTTCTAATCCAGTAAACTGGATTCACAATTAAATAATCCAGCAAGCTGAATTCTATATCCATTTTACAAAAATACCAAATCAGTTTATTATTTTCCTATCCTTTGGTCAAACATATATACATGTATTTCATACACAAAAAGTATTTTTTTCATGATTTTCCAACTTCCTTTGGTATTTTTCAAAAATTAATTTCTAGTGCGTAACTTAAGAAATTAGCTACCTTGTACTTAACTCCAAACATTCCCATCTCTTGGCATAACCTTATATATGTTAACATGATGCTCCATTTTAAATTTTGTGGCAATCGGAGTTGTAGAACTCCGTTTATAGCGATTTCCGTCGGAAAATCACAAAAATTGTAATGGTCATAACTTGTTCGTTTTAACTCGGAATCAGCTCATTTTTTGACACGAGCTACATAATACCATATATTTTCATTTCCCAAAAGTCTAGAATTTTTCTCATTAAATAAATACCCAAAATAGCCCCCGGAAAATTTTGGGCAGCAACTTTTTGTCATTTGACAGTTTTGGAGTCCTTTACCAAGACTTAAATAAAATGAAATCTATAACTCCGATTAATGATCCGTCAATTTTGTTGGGTTCATATCTTTCCAAACTATAGTTTTCATCTATCACAATCAATATTTGGATATGTTAACCTCCTGTAATTTAGCCCGGAAGTGGCTGTTACAAAACTGTCCTTTTAACAGTTTTTATTACCATTGTGTAGTTTGGGAGAAATCCCATAACTTGTTCAATATTCAACCTATTTGAGTAATTCCAAAGGGATTTTACCCTTAACACATATATATAGTATCCCAAGAACAGAAATCATAAATATCCATCATAGATTTCAAGAAAAATCAAAACCTAGCTCTCACTTAAAAAGTTCAAACTTTTCCGGAAAAATTACATTTTTCTCTTCCTTTGATTTCCATCAATTTAACACCCATTATGGGTAGATCCAAACAATAAACACTTATTAACATGTATATACATAGTTTTTGAGTTTAGAAACAAAGTTTCTTATTTCATCAAACAAGCATCAACCACAAGATTAAATAATATCAAGAATAAGAAAATTAGGATTTTCTACATTTAGAAAACCTAGCTTCACTTTTCTTGTTTTTGATCAAACTTCTAACACACAAGATGGATAGATCCACACATAAAATACTCTAAATCATGTAGATCTAAGATTTTAAACCTCAAGATCACAACTTCAAGTTGTCAAAACTCAAATCAAAACATAAAGGAAATAGACTACATAAATAGAATTTTTTTTTGCTATACCTTAGCTTTTCTTCTTCTCCTTCTACCATATGAGATGGATCTTGGTTATATGAATATCAAAATATCCTCTCTCTCTTTCTCTATTGTATGGCCGAACTCCCCATCTCTCTCTCTCTCTTTGGTTTACTTTGTGATAACTAATAAGAATGAGAGAGAAATGGAATGAGTTTTTCTTTTGTTTGCAAAATATAGAGATATTATGTATATTCATCCAATATCTCTCTTGCTTTCTCTTCCTTCTTTAGTCAATTTAGTGTTGCTTGGAGACTTAAACAAAAGTGTTGGTTAAATAAAAAGATGACACATAAGTGGAGTTGGTGAGAGTTGTTTACCAACTAATGTGAGCAATTAATACATTCATCTCCCCTTTCTTCCTTCTCTAATTAGCCGGCCATGTGGCCTTTTTAAGCTCCAAGTTTGGTTTCTTGTAAATGAAATATCTATTATCCCAAATGTCTAAAGTGTCATTCCTTCAATTGGGCTCCAAAATTGGGCCATCACTTATAAATCTTTTGGGCTTAACAATAAAAAAATTTGAGCCACTCAATTAATGTATTGCTTGGGCCTCTAACTAATTTCATTCGCCAACAGTTGAACTATAAAATATACATAGTCCAATACCTTAAATTCTCATCCAACCCAATTCATTTACTTAGGGTTTCAATTTCCTCAATTATAACATAAATCCTTACTCACAAGCCCATTCATTTCCTTAACCCAATTAGACTTGTTATAATTAGGTTATAAAATTAATCATTTGAGATATATAAAATAAATCTCCTAAAATTAGTAAGTATTCTAAATACCACAATTCTCTTTTTCCATAACCCTTAAGTTATTAAATCTTTCATTCCTAATATATATAATTAGGGTTACACTAGTTTCTTTTGTTTGTTTATATAATAAACAAAAATAAACCGTCACATAATGTTCATATTCATTACTCACATAACTATTAATCCTTAGGATTTTATATATAGCATTAGAGTTTCTAATTTAGCAATTAGGGTTATCTCTAATATATTATCAAAATACATAAGCCATTATATTTAGCCTTTGATTTCCCAAATTAGGATTTCTGAACATATCGTTAGGGTTTTCTAACTTAATCACCATATTCATATCATTTTTTTAGTGTTTCGGATTCCTGGAACTGAAACTAGGGTTTCCAGAACTGATTCTAGGGTTTCTCATCAGACGTTAGGGTTTTCTAACAGAACATTGACGTTCTTAATATATACTTAGGGTTTGACACATATATAATTAATCTGGTCAACCGTTGACCCTTAACCATATTCTGAACACATACATAACCATTTTCACAGAACTTAATAACATAAATTTTTAATCCTGAATAATTAACCTAAATCATTCACAGAATTTTGACCTTAAATCAATCATTTAAGATTTTCATAAATTGTCTAATTTTTCGGGTTGTCACAGTTACTTCAACCCCAGCTCTTCCAGTTAATACTTGTTCCACATCTATTAAAGAAAAGGAGTCAGACTTAGTCTGAAAAAAGTCAATATCCAAAGTCAGTCCTACTGGATCTACTTGTTCCCGTAGTATTTCAGATTTTAAAGATTGTACTAGTAAAGAATTGTTAAAAATTGCTCAAGTACTCAATAACAGAATTTATGAAGCTTTACATGAAGAAGCTTCTAATCACTCTTCTCAAGGTGATTCAGTCAGCCAATTTGCCGATGATGATGAAAATTATGATCCATACGGCACTATTAATCTCCAGGATGCTCAGGATCCATTCGCCTGAAGTCCACAGTAATTCCAGCACCTGCTCCGGCAGCCATCACCTGCTTCGGCAGCCAATTATCTAGAAGAATCTACTTTTCCACCGAAAGTAGCCTCAGTCACATGTTTTTGCCCTTGCAGTCAATCAGTCAAGGAGATGCTCTTTCTTTTCCACCGAAAGCATCTGCTGAGTCAAAAGTTGTCGGCTTCTTCGTCAAAAGCTGCCGAAAGCGTCCATGAATAGTAAACAAGTCAGTACTGTAGCACTATTCATCAATAGTAAAAGTTGTTTGTAATCAATCACTTTTAATTTTACTTTTACTTTAGTAAAATGTTTTCACTAAAGTAAAATGCTTTTACTTTTCCCAGTCATTGCAATAGTTCTCTTTCCTTGTGTTATAAAAGGAAGCAGAGCTCAGTTAGTTCTTCAGACTTCGAAACTTAGAAAGACTCTGAGCTCTCTCTCAGATAAATCTTTAGTTTCTACCTCTGATTAACCCACTCAACCCCTCATCTATTTCTGCAGTTAAATGTTTTTATTTGTAAGTTAATTTATTTCTAGATTAAATTATGTACTACTCTTGCACCATTTTCATTTACATCTTTATTTCATTTACATCTTTCTTCCGCCCCCAAATGGTATTAAAACTGATAAATGTTGAGTCTCACAAAGAATTCACGATCAGTTAAGTAATCTCACTTGTCCCACTCTAAGTGTCTTTAGATGGTACAAAGATGTGTTTACTTCTAGAGTTATGTTACGCAATGACAGTAATAAACCTTTCTGGAAAGAAAAATTCATTAACGGTTTACCCTCTTTATTTGCTCATAAAGTCGGAGAAGAATTAGGTAAAAATCTTGGATATATTGATTATGATAATTTAACCTATGGTGATATAATTAGTACTATTCAAAAAAATAGATTAAAAATGTGTATTGATTTTAAGTTTGCAAAACAAGCTAGTAAAGATAAGAAAAAAGCTAAGTATGAATTAGGTACTTTTTGTGAACAGTATGGTTTACCCCCTATTGCTCCTTCCAGAAGAAAGCATAGACATAAACATATTAAACATCGTAGAAAAAGGCGAAATCACTACAAAGAAAATACGCAAGATAATTACTATAATAAACCTAAAAATACAAATAAAAGACGTATTAAAAAATCTAAATCCAAAGAATACGATAAAAGTAAGGTTGTTTGCCACAATTGTGGGCAAAAGGGTCATTATAAGAATGAATGCAAAATAAAAGAAACACTAAATCAATTAAATATTTCTAGTGAAGATGCTGAACATATACTAGAACTTATGAGAATTAACATTAAAGAAGATAGTGATGAAGGTTCTATTGTCTATAAATCTTCAAATACTGACAATATTTTATCCAGCAGTGAGGCTGATGAAGTCACCATTTGTGCTGACAATTGCAATGAACATTGTTGCACAAAAAGAATTAATGTAATTGACATAGATGATGAAGAAAGTTCTTTGTTAATTGACTTAATTAGTAAAATTTCTGATCCTAAATTAAAGGCTCAGTACACTAAACAATTAAGAGATTTATTGACTAAGGATAATAATGAGAAATTCATTATAGCTAAAGAAAAACCAATTTTTAGCCTTAATAAAACTTTAAAAAGATTTAAAACTCCTGTTAAAGAAATTACACTCTCAGAATTAAATCTAGAAGTCAATAAACTCAAAAAAGAAATTGCTAATTTAAAATTAGAACTTTCTAATTTAAGAAATGATCTTGATGATAAAAAGTCTGATCTCCAGATTAACGATTCCTCATCTAGTGATGAGAATCACGATGAACCAAAATCATCTGGAGTTAAGGATAATCCTGATCTTTTTATACAAGGCCATACACTTAAACGAATCAAGGATATCACTATTCAAAAATGGTATGTCTCTATTAAACTGGTTGTTGATAAAAGCTTCTCTATACGACTTTCTGCTCTAGTTGATACAGGTGCAAATTTAAATTGTATACAAGAAGGTTTAATCCCAACCAAGTATTTTGGGAAAACTAGCGAAAAATTAAACTCAGCTAATGGTAGTCAAATAGAAATTAAATATAAATTACCTAAAGTACATATCTGTCAAGATGATATGTGTTTCAAAACATCATTTGTTTTGATTCGAAATCTTACAGATAAAGTCATCTTAGGATTACCATTCATATATTTACTTTACCCATTTACTACTAGTAATGAAGGTCTAAGCTGTAGACACTTAGGAAGGAAAATAATATTTAAGTTTCTTATTAAACCTAAAGAGAGAGAATTAAAATTCATTCAAGAAGAATCCATCTCTAAATCATTAAATCTATAAAATTGTAAAACAACACATTTGAATTTCTTAAAAGAAGAAATTAGATATAAATATATTGAAGAACAACTTATGAATAAAAAGGTTCAAAAAAAAATTATTGAATTAAAAGTATATTAAAAGGATAATCTTTGTTCAGATTCTCCCAATGCCTTGGTACAGAATTTAATTATAGTACATAATTTAATAAAAGTAAACAATTTTATTTATAATACAAACTGAACTAGAAATAAATTAACTTACAAATTAAAACATTTAACTGGAGAGTGGGTTAATCAGAGGTAGAAACTAAAGATTTATCTGAGAAAGAGCTCAGAGTCTTTCTAAGTTTCGAAGTCTGCAGAACTAACTGAGCTCTGCTTCCTTTTATAACACAAGGAAAGAGAACTATTGCAATGACTGGGAAAAGTAAAAGCATTTTACTTTAGTGAAGACATTTTACTAAAGTAAAAGTAAAAGTAAATGTAAAAGTAAAAGTGATTGATTACAGAAAACTTTTACTATTGATGAATAGTGCTACAGTACTGACATTTTTACTATTCATGGATGCTTTCGACAGCTTTTGACGAAGAGGCCGACAACTTTTGACTCAGCAGATGCTTTTGGTGGAAAAGAAAGAGCATCTCCTTGACTGATTAACTGCAAGCGCGAACGCATGTGACTGAGGCTACTTTCGGTGGAAAAGTAGATTCTTCTGAATAATTGGCTGCCGAAGCAGGTGCTGGCTGTCGGAGCAGGTGCTGGAATTACTGTGGACTTCAGGCGAATGGATCCTGAGCATCCTAGAGATTAATAGTGCTGTATGGATCATAATTTCCATCATCATCGGCAAATTAGCTGACTGAATCACCTTGAGAAGAGTGATTAGAAGCTTCTTCATGTAAAGCTTCATCAATTCTTTTATTGAGTACTTGAGCAATTTTTAACAATTCTTTACTGGTACAATCTTTAAAATCTGAAATACTACGGGAACAAGTAGATCCAGTAGGACTGACTTTGCATATTGACTTTTTTGAGACTGTCTGACTCCTTTTCTTGAATAGATGTGGAACAAGTATTAACAGGAAGAGCTGGGGTTGGAGTAACAAGGAACTCCAGCTGCACCTGAGTAACTATTCTGTCGATGTTAAATTTATCCCACCACTTGATATAAAAGAGACGAGATACCCGGGGAAGTGGATCATTGGGAATACTATTGACTGGAGTACCAGGGGGTGAGAGTGCATACTCTCATTTGAGAATTCAAGGGATTTTGTATTTACTGACAAATAAAAGAGTTGGTGGAACGCCTTCATTTAATGAGATAGGATTGTAGTGATTATTAAAGTGATTTAACTGAACTTTAAGTGGATCAGGAAGAAGATTATAACAAGATCCTAACCTATACCACAAGAGAACAAACCAATAGGGAAATGGACTCTTGAACTTATGATCAAATTGATTGAACCATGAATGGCTTAGTGACTCATTCTGGTGAAGGAGAACCTTATACCAGGCTTTAATGTAGTCATAGTAACAAAATGATTGGTTTTCACTAGAAAGATTCATGAGATCAGAGGGATTCTTCCACCAATCGGAGATAGAAACGAACTATTTAATATACATAGAATGATAAAGAATTTTAGATTTATCATTCTGAGCATAAAAAGGTTTAATATTTACTGACTCAGTTTCCAGAAGAATATCCTTATAGTACACTAGGGAATTATAAGGAGCTAAGGGTTGGAAATGCCATCCAGGGGGAAAAAACTGGGTAGCGAGTTTACTGGGATCATTTTTTGGCTTCATACTTGGTTCAATATGGAATAAATAGCTTTCCCATCTGAGCATATACAGAAGGAGAGTGACTATCGACTGAGGATGAGGCCTTAGCCGGATTACTAAAAGGATCTATTGGAACAGGCTAACTGACCAAAGACGAACTGTAAGAATTGGGTATAGTACCAAGAACAGTGAATTTGTTTCTTGTTTGAAGTACTGGGTTAACTGGGTGAGGAACCATGGTTCCTCTGGGTTGATTGAAAGGGCCAGAAAGGCGTCTCGGGCCTCTTGACGAAGATGCTCCTCTAGTGCTCATTGTTCTGAATGGTACCTGTATTAATAAACTCTCGAGTGAGAAAATCGGGGATTGAATTATTACTTCCTTTGATATATTCAATATCAAAATCAAAAATGCTTAATAAAGCTTGCCATCTAGCGAAAGAATGCTTAGAGGCTAGATTTTCAAAATCTTTTTCTAATATGTATTTTGCTGACTTACAATCAATGCGAACTAAAAAAAATTGGTTTAAAAGATCACTCTGGAATTTAGTAATACATAAAACAAGAGAAAGTATTTCCTTTTTAATAGTACTATAATTTAATTGTGTATTATTCCATGCACCAGAATGAAAGCGAACAATTTGTTCGGGAGAATTACGAGTTAATTTTTGTTTCAGAATGCCTCCGAATCCAATGTCTGAGGCGTCAGTTTCAATAATTTTAAAAGCTGAGTCATTAGATATGCCAGGACAGGGCAATGCCTTGACGTACTTTTTAACTTGCTGGACGATAAAAGTGTGAATGTCAGTCCAAGGTGGAGGATTAACTTGCAAACGCTGAAAAAGAGGTTTGCAAATCTTCCTAAGATTCTTGTAGAAATTGCCTATATAATTTAACGAGCCAAGAAATCTCTGCAGTTGGATTTTGTTGGTTATCTTATCAGGAAACTTTTTAGCGAATTGAATAGCTCGTTCAATTGGCTGAACTTTTCCTCTAAAGATATTAAGACCAAGAAACCATATTCTGACCTGAAACAGGCTGCATTTGGAAGGTGAAAGAACTAAACCATTGTCTTTAACTTTCTTGAAAAATGATTTCAAGTGTTTAATATGTTCATCAATGGTTATTGAGAATACAAGTATATCGTCAATATAGACAACAATGAAATGGCTGAAAGGGTTTAGTATGTCATTAAGGATATTTTGAAATTCACTGGGAGCATTTTTCAGGCCAAACGCCTGGACATTCCATTCATAATGACCGAATGGAGTAGTGAATGTTGTTTTGTAACTATCATCAAGATGTATGGCAATTTGCCAGAAACCAGATTTAAGGTCGAATTTGCTAAATATTGTGGCATTACTTAGTCTATTGATTAGGTCTTCTTTATTAGGAAGGGGGTACCTAATCCATTCTAAGACCTTGTTTAATGGTTTATAATTGATTACTAGACGAGGAACTCCACATTCTTTCTCTGCTTCATTATTAAAATAGAAGGCAGGGCAAGACCAAGGGGATTTACTAGGTTTAATTAGACCTTTACTGAGGAGATCATTGATTTCCTTTTTGCATAACTCCATTTATTCATGATTCATTTGAATAGGCCTGGCCTTAGTAGGAATTAAATGTTCTTTAAATTTCTTAGCATAAGGGAGCCTAACCATATGTTTTTTCTATACCAAAAGGCATTGGGAGAATCTGAACAAAGATTATCCTTTAAATAAACTTTTAATTCATTAATTTTTTTCTTGAACCTTTTTATTCAGAAGTTGTTCTTCAATATGTTTATATCTAATTTCTTCTTTTAAGAAATTCAAATGTGTTGTTTTACAATTTAATAGATTTAATGATTTAGAGATGGATTCTTCTTGAATGAATTTTAAATTTCTCTCTTTAGGTTTAATAAGAAACTTAAATGTTATTTTCCTTCCTAAGTGTCTACATCTTAGACCTTCATTACTAGTAGTAAATGGGTAAAGTAAATATATGAATGGTAATCCTAAGACGACTTTATTTGTAAGATTTCGAATCAAAACAAATGATGTTTTGAAACACATATCATCTTGACAGCTATGTACTTTAGGTAATTTCTATTTAATTTCCATTTGAGTACCATTAGCTGAGTTTAATTTTTCGCTAGTTTTCCTAAAATACTTGGTTGGGATTAAACCTTCTTGTATACAATTTAAATCTGCACCTGTATCAACTAGAGTAGAAAGCCGTATAGAGAAGCTTTTATCAACAACCAGTTTAATAGAGACATACCATTTTTGAATGGTGATATCCTTGATTCGTTTAAGTGTATGGCCTTGTATAAAAAGATCGGGATTATCCTTAACTCCAGATGATTTTGGTTCATCGTGATTCTCATCACTGGATGAGGAATCGTTAATCTGGAGATCAGACTTTTTATCATCAAGATCCTTTCTTAAATTAGAAATTTCTAATTTTAAATTAACAATTTCATTTTTGAGTTTATTGACTTCTAGATTTAATTCTGAGAGTGTAATTTCTTTAACAGGAGTTTTAAATCTTTCTAAAGTTTTATTGAGGCTAAAAATTGGTTTTTCTTTAGCTTTAATGAATTTCTCATTATTATCCTTAGTCAATAAATCTCTTATTTGTTTAGTGTACTGAGCCTTTAATTTAGGATCAGAAATTTTACTAATTAAGTCAATTAACAAAGAACTTTCTTCATCATCTTTGTTAATTACATTAATTCTTTTTGTGCAACAATGTTCATTGCAATTGTCAGCACAAATGGTGACTTCATCAGCGTCACTGTTGGACAAAATATTTTCAGTATTTGAAGATTTAGAGACAATAGAACCTTCATCACTATCTTCTTTAATGTTAATTCTCATAAGTTCTAGCATATGTTCAGCATTTTCACTAGAAATATTTAATTGATTTAGTTTTTGTTTTATTTTGCATTCATTATTATAATGACCCTTTTGCCCGCAATTGTGGCAAACAACCTTACTTTTATCGTATTTTTTGGATTTAGATTTTTTAATATGTCTTTTATTTGTATTTTTAGGTTTATTATAGTAATTATCTTGCGTATTTTTTTTTGTAGTGATTTCACCTTTTTCTATGATGTTTAATATTTTTGTGAGACTCAATATGTTTATGTCTATGCTTTCTTCTAGAAGGAGCAATAGGGGGTAAACCATACTGTTCACAAAAAGTACATAATTTATACTTAGCTTTTTTCTTATCTTTACTAGCTTGTTTTACTAACTTAAAATCAATACACATTTTTAATCTAATTTTTTGAATATTACTAATTATACAACCATAGGTTAAATTATCATAATCAATATATCCAAGATTTTTACCTAATTCTTCTCTGACTTTATGAGCAAATAAAGAGGGTAAACCGTTAATGAATTTTTCTTTCCAGAAAGGTTTATTACTGTCATTGCGTAACATAACTCTAGAAGTAAACACATCTTTATACCATCTAAAGTCACGTAGAGTGGGACAAGTGAGATTACTTAACTGATCGTGAATTCTTTCTGTAATATTACTGGGAGTGCCTATGAAATGTTTAATTATGGTAAATATGAGTGTATTAACTCCATCAGGCGGACCGATGCCAATATCTTCATTAAAGATTAGGTTGCCATCATCATCTAGTTGTACTGTATGAATTATTGATATCCTAGCGTCTTCAGTGAGATGTTTTTCCCTCCAAGATCGAAGGATGCCAGTAAATCCACAAACCAGTAATTCAACAATGTCTGGTTGTGACAAATTATTGAATTTAGTGATATAACTGTTTGCTACCATTGACATATGATTTAATTTGTTCAAAATTTCTTGTTCACTAAAACCATCAATATTCCATTCATAAATCTTATTAGATGAAACTGAGAACTGTTTATCTAGATTCCTCTCTTCAAATTGTAAATCTAGAGGAGTAGGTCTAGAGTACCAATTCCTAGTTATACTGGTATTGTGAACTGTTAATTTATTTAATTGATAATTAAAGTTATTTAATGAATCAGAGTCAGTATCAGATTCTTCTGAATGGTTACTAGATTCAATTTCATTATTAACTGTTTGATCAATAGTGGCTATCGTACCAATCGGACCAGGCTCATTTTTCAGTTTTTTAAATAATTTATCAATAGATTTGACTAAATTGTCATCGTCAGATGGTAGTCCTAACTTGTATCTATTTTCAGGTAATTTTATTAGAGGTTGTTCATTTTTTAAGTTAGGATTCTTAATAATAGACTCTTCGAATTTTTCTTCAATTCTATCTAGCTGTTTTCCAACCGTTGCTAGATACTGGTTGCTAAAGTTTAATTGTTCTATTATTTTTTATCATTGTTATTGGTATCGAAAATTTTAAATGGACTAGCTACAACTGAAGTATTTTTAACTGAGATTAGAACAGTTTCTAAAGGGGGGATGACTAGAGGAAACTTTCGATTTATCTTCTTTAGTCCATTGAGTTTTAGTAATTACATTACATTTATTTTGAAATTGTTCGTACCAATCATAAAATGAAATATTCAAGCTTTCATTTTTAATGAATCTTTTCTATTTATTGACTATCTTATCACGCTCTTTTTTAGTTGGGTGATTAAACCTAAATAAATGTCTTTTTTCTTTATTATCTTTAGAATTAAAATCTTTTACTAGATTTTCCCATTTTAAAATAAATTCTTTCTTGATGACTCTTAATTGATTATTAATAGGAATGTCAAAGTCTGACTGAGTAGGCATCACAGAAGAAGTGGGAGAAGAAGAGCTTTCTTCTTCTACTAAATCTTTATGAGCATAACATGGGTGGCTAGTTTGTCCTTGATTAAGAATACCTTTTAATTTAATATCATTAATTGAAAGATTATTAAAAACTTCAGTATCTCTTCTGGAGTAAGAAGAAGGGGCTGAAGAGTTAGTAAAATCTTCAATAATGACAGGTCTTTTAGTACGTTCAAAACTTATTTTGACAGTACCGTCAGAAAATTGTTTAACGTTTTCAATATTTAATAAATTATTAACAATAGGTTACTGGGTATTTCGTTAGGTAAAGTCCACTGACTGGGGAGAGTAATATCCTTCCAGAGAATTGTTCTCGGGACTTGAATATTAGCATTAGTAGTAGAACTTTGAATTAAAACTGTTAAATCTTTGGGACTTTTATTTAAAGTATGTACATTTAAATTAGTTTTCATTGTTTTATAATAAATTCTATAGATTAAAGCAATAGGCTGAGATCCCTCAATCATGTGAGTAATTTCTCCAGAGGTTTTAATACTCAATGTTAAAGCTTTTAATAAATGTTGATCACTAAGACTTAAGGTGAAATTAGGAAAACAATTAAAATGGACTAGACCATTGTGCAAACTGGATTCCATAGCACCTATAATGCTGGGGTGATAATTTAGGAACCTAGCATCTCTTAGACAGAGATAAATGCATGAGTTAATTCCTCTAATGTTCAATGGTTTTACTGCAACTTGAACTAGACCAATATGAATAAAATTGTAACCCTTTTGCTTATGTTTTTAATGACATCAGGGTCAAGGAGACTACAATTTTCATACTCTTTATTAATAGCATAAACCTTTTCGACTGTTTTGACATTATAATCTGTTCTAAAATTATCAAGAAATGTTGACTAGTAAATTTCTTTTGGAGAAACTCCCACCAAAAGAAATTTAATAATAAGATTTAAATTGAAAATTTAAATCTGTACTACAATTAAAATTTTATTTATCAGTTTGTAATCAATGATCTCTGATTAATAATACACTCATATTTACCATAATTAAACATTTCATAAATATATATATATATATATATATATATATATATATTTTAATTTTTCTTTAAAATTAAATGATTTGGGGGCATTTAATTCTGTACTACTTTGAATTAAAAGCAACTAGGCTTTTAATTCAAAGTTCTACTACTGATGCTAATACTCAAGTCCCGAGAACAATTCTCTGGAAGGATATTACTCTCCCCAGTCAGTGGACTTTACCTAACGAAATACCCCTGCAACCTATTGTTAATAATTTATTAAATATTGAAAACGTTAAACAATTTTCTGACGGTACTGTCAAAATAAGTTTTGAACGTACTAAAAGACCTGTCATTATTGAAGATTTTACTAACTCTTCAGCCCCTTCTTCTTACTTCAGAAGAGATACTGAAGTTCTTAGTAATCTTTCAATTAATGATATTAAATTAAAAGGTATTCTTAATCAAGGACAAACTAGTCACCCATGTTATGCTCATAAAGATTTTGTAGAAGAAGAAAGCTCTTCTTCTCCCACTTCTTCTGTGATGCCTACTCAGTCAGACTTTGACATTCCTATTAATAATCAATTAAGAGTTATCAAGAAAGAATTTATTTTAAAATGGGAAGATCTAGTAAAAGATTTTAATTCTAAATATAATAAAGAAAAAAGACATTTATTTAGGTTTAATCACCCAACTGAAAAAGAGCGCGATAAGATAGTCAATAAATGGAAAAGATTCATTAAAAATGAAAGCATGAATATTTCATTTTATGATTGGTACAATCAGTTAAGTAATCTCACTTGTCCCACTCTAAGTGACTTTAGATGGTACAAAGATGTGTTTACTTCTAGAGTTATGTTACGCAATGACAGTAATAAACCTTTCTGGAAAGAAAAATTCATTAACGGTTTACCCTGTTTATTTGCTCATAAAATCAGAGAAGAATTAGGTAAAAATCTTGGATATATTGATTATGATAATTTAACCTATGGTGATATAATTAGTAATATTCAAAAAATTGGATTAAAAATGTGTATTGATTTTAAGTTAGCAAAACAAGCTAGTAAAGATAAGAAAAAAAGCTAAGTATGAATTAGGTACTTTTTGTGAACAGTATGGTTTACCCTTTATTGCTCCTTCCAGAAGAAAGCATAGACATAAACATATTGAGTCTCACAAAAATATTAAACATCATAGAAAAAGGCAAAATCACTACAAAGAAAATACGCAAGATAATTACTATAATAAACCTAAAAATACAAATAAAAGACATATTAAAAAATCTAAATCCAAAGAATACGATAAAAGTAAGGTTGTTTGCCACAATTGTGGGCAAAAGGGTCATTATAAGAATGAATGCAAAATAAAACAAAAACTAAATCAATTAAATATTTCTAGTGAAGATGTTGAACATATACTAGAACATATACTAGAACTTATGAGAATTAACATTAAAGAAGATAGTGATGAAGGTTCTATTGTCTCTAAATCTTCAAATACTGACAATATTTTATCCAGCAGTGACGCTGATGAAGTCACCATTTGTGCTGACAATTGCAATGAACATTGTTGCACAAAAAGAATTAATGTAATTAACAAAGATTATGAAGAAAGTTCTTTGTTAATTGACTTAATTAGTAAAATTTCTGATCCTAAATTAAAGGCTTAGTACACTAAACAATTAAGAGATTTATTGACTAAGGATAATAATGAGAAATTCATTAAAGCTAAAGAAAAACCAATTTTTAGCCTCAATAAAACTTTAGAAAGATTTAAAACTCCTGTTAAAGAAATTACACTCTCAGAATTACATCTAGAAGTCAATAAACTCAAAAAAGAAATTGCTAATTTAAAAATAGAAATTTCTATTTTAAGAAAGGATCTTGATGATAAAAAGTCTGATCTTCAGATTAACGATTCCTCATCCAGTGATGAGAATCACGATGAACCAGAATCATCTAGAGTTAAGGATAATCCCAATCTTTTTATACAAGGCCTTACACTTAAACGAATCAAGGATATCACCATTCAAAAATTGTATGTCTCTATTAAACTGGTTGTTGATAAAAGCTTCTCTATACGGCTTTCTGTTCTAGTTGATACAGGTGCAGATTTAAATTGTATACAAGAAGGTTTAATCCCAACCAAGTATTTTAGGAAGACTAGCGAAAAATTAAACTCAGCTAATGGTAGTCAAATGGAAATTAAATATAAATTACCTAAAGTACATATCTGTCAAGATGATATGTGTTTCAAAACATCATTTGTTTTGATTCGAAATCTTAAAGATAAAGTCATCTTAGGATTACCATTCATATATTTACTTTATCCATTTACTACTAGTAATGAAGGTCTAAGCTGTAGACACTTAGGAAAGAAAATAACATTTAAGTTTTTTATTAAACCTAAAGAGAGAGATTTAAAATTCATTCAAGAATAATCCATCTCTAAATCATTAAATCTATTAAATTGTAAAACAACACATTTGAATTTCTTAAAAGAAGAAATTATATATAAACATATTGAAGAACAACTTCTAAATAAAAAGGTTCAAAAAAAAATTAATGAATTAAAATTTTATTTAAAGGATAATCTTTTTTCAGATTCTCCCAATGCCTTTTGGTATAGAAAAAAGCATATGGTTAGGCTCCCTTATGCTAAGGAATTTAAAGAACATTTAATTCCTACTAAGGCCAGGCCTATTCAAATGAATCATGAATAAATGGAGTTATGCAAAAAGGAAATCAATGATCTCCTCAGTAAAGGTCTAATTAAACCTAGTAAATCCCCTTGGTCTTGCCATGCCTTCTTTGTCAATAATGAAGCAGAGAAAGAACGTGGAGTTCCTCATCTAGTAATCAATTATAAACCATTAAACAAGGTCTTAGAATGGATTAGATACCCCCTTACTAATAAAGAAGACCTAATCAACAGACTAAGTAATGCAACAATATTTAGCAAATTCGACCTTAAATTTGGTTTCTGGAAAATTTCCATACATCCAGATGATAGTTACAAAACAGCATTCACTACTCCATTCGGTCTTTATGAATGGAATGTCCAAGCGTTTGGCCTGAAAAATGCTCCCAGTGAATTTCAAAATATCCTTAATGACATACTAAACCCTTTCAGCCATTTCATTGTTGTCTATATTGACGATATACTTGTATTCTCAATGACCATTGATGAACATATTAAACACTTGAAATCATTTTTCAAGACAGTTAAAGACAATGGTTTAGTTCTTTCACCTTCCAAATGCAGCCTGTTTCAGGTCAGAATAAGGTTTCTTGGTCTTAATATCTTTAGAGGACAAGTTCAGCCCATTGAACGAGCTATTCAATTCGCTGACAAGTTTCCTGATAAGATAACCAACAAGACCCAACTACAGAGATTTCTTGGCTCGCTAAATTATATAGGCAAGTTCTACAAGAATCTCAAGAAGATTTGCAAACCGCTTTTTCAGCGTTTGCAAGTTAATCCTCCACCTTGGACAAACATTCACACTTCTGTCGTCCAGCAAGTTAAAAAGTACGTCAAGGCATTGCCCTATCTTGGCATATCTAGTGACTCAACTTTTAAAATTGTTGAAACTGACGCCTCAGACATTGGATTCGGAGGCATTCTAAAACAAAAATTAACTCCTAATTCTCCCGAACAAAGTGTTCGCTTTCATTCTGGAGCATGGAATAATACACAATTAAATTATAGTACTATTAAAAAGGAAATACTTTCTCTTGTTTTATGTATTACTAAATTCTAGAGTGATCTTTTAAACCAAAAATTTTTAGTTCGCATTGATTGTAAGTCAGTAAAATACATATTAGAAAAAGATGTTGAAAATCTAGCCTCTAAGCATTCTTTCGCTAGATGGCAAGCTTTATTAAGCATTTTTGATTTTGATATTGAATATATCAAAGGAAGTAATAATTTAATCCCTGATTTTATCACTCGAGAGTTTATTAATACAAGTACCATTCAGAACAATGAGCACTAGAGGAACATCTTCCTCAAGGGGCATGGGTCGCCCTTCTGGCCCTTTCAATCAATCCAGAGGAACCATGGTTCCTCACCCAGTTAACCCAGTACTACAAACAAGTAACAAATTCACTGTTCTTGATACTATGCCCAAGCCTTACAGTTCGGCTTTGGCCAGTAAGCCTGTTCCAATAGATCCGTTTAGTAATCCGGCTAAGGCCTCATCCTCAGTCGATAGTCACTCTCTTTCTGAGTATATTCTCAGATGGGAAAGCTATTTATTCCATATTGAACCCAGTACGAAGCCAAAAAATGATCCCAGTAAACTCGCTACCCAGTTTTTTCCCCCGGGATGGTATTTCCAACCATTAGCTCCTTATAAGTCCCTAGTGTACTATAAGGATATTCTTCTGGAAACTGAGTCAGTAAATATTAAACCTATTTATGCTCAGAATGATTAATCTAAAATTCTTTATCATTCTATGTATATTAAACAGTTCGTTTCTATCTCCGATTGGGGGAAGAATCCCTCTGATCTCATGAATCTTTCTAGTCAAAACCAATCATTTTGTTACTATGACTACATTGAAGCCTGGTATAAGGTTCTCCTTCACCAGAACGAGTCACTCAGCCATTCATGGTTCATTTAATTTGATCATAAGTTCAAGAGTCCATTTCCCTATTGGTTAGGATCTTGTTATGATCTTCTTCCTGATCCACTTAAAGTCCAGTTAAATCACTTTAATAATCACTACAAACCCATCTCATTAAATGAAGGAGTTCCACCCACTCTTTTATTTGTCAGTAAATACAAAATCCCTTGGATTCTCAAATGGGAGTATGTGTGACGCCCCCAAATCCGTGTATCATCGATTACAGGACTTGGTGTTCACGATACAACATACAACATCATCTATCTAAGTAAACTTTAACAATAATAATAATATTATATTACCCATTACACAAATAGTCGAAATAAAATCCCAAGTCTTTACAACCTTAAAACATACTCGAACTTAGTCTTATCGTTTATCGCTACATTACACATATGCGGAAATAATTAACTTATTACATAATCATTAGCATCACTTCATCTTGGACTTTCCCTTGTCCTTGCCCGAACCCTCAGCCTTCTCACCCTTAACTGAAAGGTTTAAACAAGAATGAGCACAAATTGCCAAGTAAGTATACGGAATAAATGAGAAATATACATCATGGTAAAGGCATTTGAATTACTAGATCTCAACTGTTGAAAGATTATCAAGTGTTAAATAGGAACATCAAGAATGGAAATTTAAGAATTTTCAATATCATACTAAGGGGTGTAAAAATACCCTGAACATATTTCTTTCATAAAAAAAAAAACATCAGACGAATTAACAATCAAATAGACTGTAAATTGTCTCTGCAAGTACGCCAGGTGATCAGCCCATTGTACCCTACATTGTGCACATGTATTAAGTTTAAAATGCATAAGCATAAATGGGACTATTTGCCCGACATCTGTTTTTCCCGTTTATTTGGGTTGTTCATCTTATTAATCATGCGAGACCTCATCAAGGCAACTTGGATTGGTAAACATTCAATAGCTTCGAAAGATGTGTTTTAAATCATTTTTCATCAATAAAAACTAGCCAGACCCAAAGGCTAGGAACATACTTAGAACAATTTGATAATGAAATAAAACTTAAACATATGGCAGTTAAAATATTAACTGAATAATCATCGATAAGCTTGCAAGATAATTGAAGTTTGTATGACTTTTCAACGAAGAAACTTGCATGAATAACTAACACAAGTCCAATAGTTACCCTTACTGCGATAAGATTAGTAAGGATTTAATGTACCCAAAAGAAATTAGGGTTAGGAAACTTGCCTGATGAGCATGCTACAATACACAGTAGTAATTAACCTTCACGTAACCTAATTACATGTGTCTCGTTAATCACCATTCATACACAATCTAGTTTGAAGTATAAGGGTCTCCTATTGGATATGCTATAAACATCATAAGAGAATATATTTAGAAAATATATGCCACCCATTTTAGACATCATAGGCAACCCAAAACAGAAATCAAAAGTGCCCAATCATAACAATTTTTACATTTTTTTTTCAGCTTTACCATATCTCGCTAAAACAGGCATAACTAATTCTTTTTAAAATATTTTTGAGCGATTCTTGTGCCCACGCGAAGCTAACTTCTGGGGCTACAACTTTCGTTCATGGACCAACTTCAAATTCCAAGCACAAAATTTCAGAAAATCCGTGCAAGAGGACTGCACCGAATTTGCTGGACAGATTTGACACAACTACTTTGAAAAGTCATAACTCCTTGCTCCGAAGTCGGAATTAGTCCGTTCCGGAGTCTATGGAAAGCTTATTCAGTGTGCTATAATAATCCAAAAGCCCATAATTTTCTAGAAACTGTAGCTAGTACCGAATTTTGTCTTTAGGGTCAGCAGTTCACAATTTTTTTTTCTTTTCGGTTTCTAACATGATTGCTTACGATTTTCATATCTCACTCAAAATAGCTTCGATCCGAACGAAATTTGGACATGTTATACCTCATGCTACATAATATTTTACAAAATTATTACATGCACCAAATGGATTGTCTAAGACATGATTTCGAGTGACCAAAAATCCTAAAAAAAAATCATGCAAACTAGTTTAACCCAACTTTTGAGAAAATTATGATTTTGATTCTAGCATGCATGGATTTGATTCCTATTATCTAGACCACTTCTAATAACATATATATACATGTTACAACCATTCAATTCTCTAACTTTTCATGTTTTCATCAAATTAGCATCTAAGAGGCATTTTATCAATTAGCTAGCATACATGGCAAGATTTCTTGACTTTCTATGAATTAGAGCATGTACTAAACCAGAATTTTCACTCTCTCCTACCACATATCAGAAACAAACCCTAGCATGACATTACAAAGTCAAAACAAACCATCTACCATGCTTATACAATAATTTTCTTACTAGTTTTCTCATAACATAAGAAATGGTTTGAAGCTTACCTTTTGGACGAAATTTTCTCTTGGTTTAATATTGCTAGAGTCTCACCCCTTTGTTTGCTAACTCCTTTGCAACCTCCAAAATTCTTAGGCCACCTAGCACCACTCTCAACTCCCAATATTTTTCTCTCCCTCGGTTGGAACTTGTTGTGAAAGGAAGAAAAACTTTGATGGAATGCACATTTATATGGTGTATTCAACTAAACTCTCTAGCCCCTTGTTACTCCCCCATGATTAGATATCATTATGTTACCATTCATTCCTCTAATTATTAGCCTAGTTATGGAGGGGGTTTAGAAAATGAAAAGGTTCGAGTTTAGAGAATAAACTAGCTCCCTCCTCTTCTATCTTACTATATACGTATATACTCCTTACTTTTTGTCCCAATATGCAGGTCACATGGCCCCAACTATTGTTCATATGAACTTAAAAATATTATTTTAATCATTTAATCAGTTAAATAATTATTTTGACCATTTTGCCCCTCGTAGTCAAATGTGTCTGATACTTATATCGATTCCTACTAAAGTCGATGTCCCGAACTTCATGGGACTATCCGTTTCGTCAAACTCAACTCATATTTGTAAGTCATCCCACGAAATTAATTAGAATTAATTCCATATTTAAATAATTGGCCTAACCGTAACAACCATTAATATGCATCTTATCACATAACATATAAAAAAATAAAATATATAATTCATCTGAAAATAATTTTCATCTAAAAATAATTATCACGTAAGAATTTCACATAAGTTTGTTTATTGAAATTATTTAATTACATGGAAAAATCTAGGATATTACATTCACCCTCTCTTATAAGGATTCCGTCTTCGGAATCATTACATATCAAACAAACAGATTAGGGTAATTTTTCATCATTTTCTCCTCGAGTTCCCACGTAGCCTCCTCGGCGTTGTGGTTCCTCCATAGTACCTTTACAGAAGGTATTATTTTATTTCTTAACACTTGCTCTTTTCTATCAATTATCTGCACTGGAACCTCTTCGTAAGTTAAGTCTTTTTCGAACTGAATGGGTTCATACTCTATGACATGTTTGTAGTCCTACTTATATGGTCTTAAGACTGAAATGTGGAATACGTTGTGTATATGTTCTAGCTCCGGAGGTAAAGCTATTTCATAAGCTACCTCACCGACTCGTCTCAGAACTTCAAAGGGTCCTATGAATCTGGGACTAAGTTTTCCCTTCTTCCCAAATCTCATTTTCCCTTTCCAAGGTGATACTTTCAAAAACACATAAGTGTCGATGTTGAAGTCTCGTTGTTGCCGGTGTTGATCAGCATATTTCTTCTGTCGATCCTGAGCCGTCACTAGCCTCGCTCGAATAGTTTTGATCACATCCGCAGTCTGCTGTACCAATTCTGGCCCTAGCAGTTGACGTTCTCCTACTTCAGCCCAACACAATGGCGTTCTGCATTTCCTTCCATATAAAGGTTCATAAGGTGGCATCCCGATGCTCGCATGGTAGCTATTGTTGTATGCAAATTCCACCAACGGTAGGTGGTCATCCCAACTCCCTTTGAAATCCATCACACATGCTCTCAGCATGTCCTCTAACGTTTGAATAGTTCTCTCGCTCTGCCCATCTGTTTGAGGATGATACGCGGTGCTCAACCTCAGATGCGTTCCCACGCGTTCTTGAAAACTTCTCCAAAAGTTCGTTGTGAACCGCGGATCGCGATCTAACATAATTGAAACTGGTACACCGTGTCTGGAAACCATCTCTTTGATATAAAGTTTAGCCAACTGATCCAAGGTATATTTGATCTTGATTGGCAAAAAATGCGCTGACTTGGTCAATCGGTCGACGATCACCCACACTGCATCGTAACCCTTCTGCGTAGTTGGAAGTCCTACCACAAAATCCATCGTGATATGCTCCCACTTCCATTCCAGAATTTCTAACGGTTAAGTAACCCGCTCGGTTTCTGATGTTCTGCCTTGACCCGCTGGCACGTTAAACACTTGCTGACGCACTCTGCGACTTCTCTTTTCATATTGGGCCACCAATAATGTTGACGAAGATCCTGATACATTTTTGTACTTCCTGGATGGATTGAGTAACTTGAACTATGAGCTTCCTGCAAGATTTCTTCCATTAACTCAGATAACACTGGCACCCAAATTCTCTCCTCAAATTTTAACAGACCATCACCACCCATGTTGAATTTAAGTTCCTCTCCGTCGAAAATTCTTTTCTTCATTTTCTCACATTCTTCATTACCGCCTTGTGCTTCTTTGATCTCGTCCAATAGAGTCGGACGAACCTCCACTGCGAACAATTTCCCATCTGGCTCTCTCAGCCTATTTATCTCTAGCTCCAAACTGGCCATCTCCTTGATTAACTCCTCCTGAGCTGTTAGCATTGCCAATCTACCACTGACTTTTCTGCTTAACGCGTCCGCTACCACGTTCGCTTTCCCCGAATGATACAAAATATCGCAATCGTAATCCTTTATTAGCTCCAACCATCTCCTCTGCCTCATATTTAACTCCTTTTGCGTGAAGATATACTTCAGACTTTTATGGTCCGTGTATATTTCACACTTCACACCATATAAATAGTGCCTCCAGATCTTGAGGGCAAATACTACCGCTGCCAACTCCAGGTCATGGGTAGGATATCCCTTCTCATAATCTTTCAACTGGCGCGATGCGTACGCAATGACTTTACCGTGTTGCATAAGCACACAGCCAAGCCCCTTGTGTGACGCATCACTGAAAATCACGAAGTCACCTGTATCGTCTGGTAACGACAACACCGGTGCCTCACACAATCTCTTCTTGAGTTCTCGAAAACTCTCTTCACACTTCTCAGTTCAGACAAACTTCACCGACTTCTTCGTTAAATTCGTCAATGTTCCTGCTATCTTCGAAAAATCTTGAATGAACCGCCTGTAGTAGCCCGTTAATCCTAAGAAACTTCTTACCTCCGTCGGTGTCTTTGGTTGTTCCGAATTCTGAACCGCTTCCACCTTTGTTGGATCCACAGAGATTCCGTTCTTATCGAACACGTGACCCAGAAATTGAACTTTTTCTAACCAGAACTCGCACTTCGAAAATTTTACGTATAATTTATCCCTTCTCAACGCCTCCAATACCAACCTTAAATGTTCAGCATGATCTTCCTGAGTCCTGGAATAGATTAGTATATCATCTATGAACACAACTACGAATTTATCTAAGTACTGTTTGAATACCCGATTCATCATGTCCATAAATGCTGCTGGCGCGTTTGTTAACCCGAACGACATTACCAGAAACTCATAGTGACCGTAACGAGTTCTGAACGCTGTCTTAGGTACATCCTCCTTTCTCACCTTCAACTGGTGATACCCCGTCCTCAAATCGATTTTGGAAAAATATTTCGCTCCCTTCAACTGATCAAACAGGTCATCTATCCTAGGTAACAGGTATTTGTTCTTGATCGTCACCTTGTTTAGCTCTCTATAATCGATGCACAGTCTCATCGACCCATCCTTTTTCTTTACAAACAACACTGGTGCTCCCCAAGGAGACACACTCGGTTGAATATACTTCCTATCTAACAATTCCTGCAACTGTACCATCAGCTCCTTCAACTCTGCCGGTGCCATTTTGTACGGGGCTTTCGAGATCGGCGCCGTTCTTGGTACTAAATCTATAACAAATTCGACCTCTCTATCCGGCGGAAGACCTGGCAATTCTTTCGGGAATACATCTGAAAATTCATTCACTACTGGTATTAGTCCCATTTTTTACCCTACTTTCTGAGTATCGACGATATGGGCCAAATAACCTACACATCCCTTTTTTAGTAACTTCATCGCTTGCATCATCGTCAGACAACTCGAGAGTCTTGGCGACCTACTCCCATAGAACACTACCTTCGACTGCTCGGGAGTCTTAAGGTTTATACACTTTTTCTGGCAATCTATCATCGCTCCATGGTTAAATAACCAATCCATCCCTAGAATTACATCAAATTCTCCTAATTGAATTGGGATTAAGTCCACAGGTAACTTAAATCCCCTGATATCTACAATGCAATTCCTATGGACATGGTTAACGGGAATGACTTCCTTATTAGCAACTTCTATGTTCATAGGATATTCTAATTCTTCCTGAGGTAAGTTTAGTCGTTGGGAGAATTCATGTGAAACGAAGGAACAAGTAGCACCCGAATCAAATAATATGTAAGCAGATATATCATTGATCGGAATGATACCTGAAACCACGTCCCTGGATGCAACCGCATCCTGAACCGTCATGTTGAAAGTCCTAGCTATTGGTCGATTCTGAGTTGGTGGTACACCAATTGTGAGAGTACCACCGCTTGGTCCCCTCCCTCCATTTCCTCCTGCTGAGTTTTTCTTTGGGCAGCTCCTCGCCTGATGATCTAATGCTCCACAGTTGAAACATCCATTTCTCTTTGGTGCAGAGCAGTTGGGAGAGATGTGCCCCTCATGCCCGCAATTAAAACAAACATTCTTGCCTTTTAGACATGCCCCCGAGTGATTCCTTCCACACTCCTTGCACACCTCAGTCCTCTTCTTTGTTTCCCCTGGTTTGCCCCCAGAGTTTTCCGAATTGACATTATTGTTGTTGTTGTTATTGTTGTTGCTGTTCCACTTCCTCTTATTTGTACCGTTGCTGCTGCTGCCTTCTCCACGGTTTCCTCCTTCAGTCTTCTTCTTTTTCTCCTTGTTGAACTTCATTAGGGCTTCACTTCCGCCCTCAGCGATTATAGCTTTCTCCAGGAGAGTCGCGAAACTATTCGTCTGCAGCACTGAAAGTCAGTTGTATAGCCATGGTTTGAGGCCTTGCTCAAACCTCCTCGTCTTTCTCTCCTCAGTGTTGACCTGATGAGGTGCGAACCTCGCCAGCTCGTTAAACTTTGCAGCGTACTGCGGTACCGTCATATCTTCTTGTTTCAGCTCCAGGAATCGCATCTCCATGCGACTCTGCATACTAACAGGAAAATAGTTCTCAAAAAAAAATTCTTGAAGCCTTCCCAAGGTATCACACCTTCTCCAGCTCGGGTCTGATTTGCCTCCCACCAGTAGTTGGCTTCACCTTTCAGCATATACGTGGCGAAGATAGTTTTCTGGTCGTCTCCTACTTGGGCGATAGCGAATGCCTTTTCGATTTCCTTAACCCAAGTTTGGGCTTCGATGGGTTCAGTAGTTCCTTTGAACTCAGGTGGTCCCGCGCTTTTGAAGTCTTTAAAGTGTGCCACAGGGGCCACTGGAGGGTTATTGACATTAGGGGTTCGATTTTGAAGTGCCCCCACTAACATGTCTACAAACTGCTGTATAGGGTACGGTGGATCCCCAACATTACCGTCTGACCCCTCCGGTGCTTGGTGACGTCTTCCTCTAGCCATCTATCTGTTCAAAATGAACTTAATATTATTCTCTCATAATTTACTCTACAGTATATAAAATTCGTAAAAACTAAACCATCACATCACATACTTAAATAAAAACATATTTATTTATAAACATAATACTCAAAGTATTTCATCATTTTATGGCATTACGCCATTTACATCACGTGGCATCAATCACTTGGTAAAAACAGAAACCAAGCTTTTTATTACATAGATAAGCATTTTATTTACTACTAGGAAAAAGTTTATCATAATAACTAAAGACCCCGCCTAATGGTGTCCTTATGCTCCTCATCCGCTATCTTTTTCACTAGCTCTCGGCTTATAACCCGGCCAGACCGGCGCTTCTCACGTGGAAAGTGACGCACCCTATGCTGGAACCTTCAATGTACCGACTTAAACACGTATTTCATCTTGTCTATCTTAACCTTCTTGTCTCTAACTTCTCCCTCCAACTCTCCGGTTACCTTCTCTGCCCTAACACAATCTCTTCTCTCATCTCCCCAGAAAGTGGTAATAATCTGCTTGTAAAGTTAGAGACTCTGAATCCTCGACTCCAACCCATTAATAGTATGTCCCAAGTGGATTCTGATAGCATCCCTCTCATCCTTCAGCCTAACCGACTTCTGGCCTTCAACCCGCAGCTTATCAGCCAGATCCCCATTCCTAATTACCAGGTGCTCCACCTATGCTCCCAGCAAAGTTGCAGCTTGTTGTTCCCCCTGATACAACTCCTCTAACTCATGGACCTTGTCGTCCAGTTCAACGATCCTGTCCATCAACTCATCCAGCATAGTGTCTTCAGGTACCTCCTCGGGGTCCTCCTCGGGGTCCTCCTCCTCTTCCGGATACTCCTCCGGGTCTGACTCAGCTGCTGCCTCAGCTATAGGCTCAGGTACAGCTGTCACTAACAGCTCACTTACTACATGAATATCTCTAACTTCCTCTTCTCCTGACATCCTATAATCAAAACACAAAGCAACTCAATTAGAAAAATAGATATTGATTTTGTTTTTAGAAAATAGATTTGACACTACACGTATAACTCTATGTGAGTTCATCTCCCTATCATCTCCACTAACTCTCTTTAAGGTTATAGCCCAAGGTTCCCCACCTAAGGTTTATAACATAAGGCTCTGATACCAACCTGTGACGCCCCCAAATCCGTGTATCATCGATTACAGGACTTGGTGCTCACGATACAACATACAACATCATCTATGTAAGTAAACTTTAACAATAATAATAATATTATATTACCCATTACACAAATAGTCGAAATAAAATCCCAAGTTTTTACAACCTTAAAACATACTGGAACTTAGTCTTAGCGTTTATCGCTACATTACACATATGCAAAAATAATTAACTTATTACATAATCATTAGCATCACTTCATCTTGGACTTTCCCTTATCCTTGCCCGAACCCTCAGCCTTTTCACCCTTAACTGAAAGGTTTAAACAAGAATGAGCATAAATTGCCCAGCAAGTATACGGAATAAATGGGAAATATACATCAAGATAAAGGCATTTGAATTACTAGATCTCAACTGTTGAAAGATTTTCAAGTGTTAAATAGGAACATCAAGAATGGAAATTTAAGAATTTTCAATATCATACTAAGGGGTGTAAAAATACCCTGAACATATTTCTTTCATAAAAAAAAACATCAGACGAATTAACAATCAAATAGACTGTAAACTGTCTCTGAAAGTACGCCAGGTGATCAGCCCATTGTACCCTACATTGTGCACATGTATTAAGTTTAAAATGCATAAGCATAAATGGGACTATTTGCCCGACATCTGTTTTTCCCGTTCATTCGGGTTGTTCATCTTAGTAATCATGCGAGACCTCACCAAGGCAACTTGGATTGGTAAACATTCAATAGATTCGAAAGATGTGTTTTAAATCATTTTTCATCAATAAAAACTAGCCAGAACCAAAGGCTAGGAACATACTTAGAACAATTTGATAATGAAATAAAACTTAAACATATGGCAGTTAAAATATTAACTGAATAATCATCGATAAGCTTGCAAGATAATTGAAGTTTGTATGACTTTTCAACGAAGAAACTTGCATGAATAACTAACACAAGTCCAATAGTTACCCTTACTACGATAAGATTAGTAAGGATTTAATGTACCCAAAAAAAATTAGGGTTAGGAAACTTGCCTGATGAGCCTGCTACAATACACGATAGTAATTAACCTTCACGTAACCTAATTACATGTGTCTCGTTAATCACCATTCATACACAATCTAGTTTGAAGTATAAGGGTCTCCTATTGGATATCTATAAACATCATAAGAGAATATATTTAGAAAATATATGCCACCCATTTTAGACATCATAGGCAGCCCAAAACAGAAATTAAAAGTGCCCAATCATAACAGTTTTTACATTTTTTTTCAGCTTTACCATATCTCGCTAAAATAGGCATAACTAATTCGTTTTAAAACATTTTTGTGCGATTCTTGCGCCCACGCGAAGATAACTTCTGGGGCTACAACTTTCGTTCATGGATCAACTTCAAATTCCAAGCACAAAATTCCAGAAAATCCGAATTTGCTGGACAGATTTGACACAACTACTTTAAAAAGTCATAACTCCTTGCTCCGAAGTCGGAATTAGTCCGTTCCGGAGTCTATGGAAAGCTTATTCAGTGTACTATAATAATCCAAAAGCCCATAAGTTTCTAGAAATAGTAGGTAGTACCGAATTTTGTGTTTAGAGTCAGCAGTTCACAGTTTTTTTTTTCTTTTCGGTTTCTAACATGATTGCTTACGATTTTCATATCTCACTCAAAATAGCTTCGATCCAAACAAAATTTGGACATGTTATACCTCATGCTACATAATATTTTACAAAATTATTACATGCACCAAATAGATTGTCTAAGACATGATTTCGAGTGACCAAAAATCCCAAAAAAAATCATGCAAACTAGTTTAACCCAACTTTTGAGAAAATCATGACTTTTATTCTAGCATGCATGGATTTGATTCATATTATCTCGACCACTTCTAATAACATATATATACATGTTACAATCATTCAATTCTATAACTTTTCATGTTTTCATCAAATTAGCATCTAAGAGGCATTTTATCAATTAGCTAGCATACATGCCAAGATTTCTTGACTTTCTATGAATTAGAGCATGTACTAAATCGGAATTTTCACTCTCTACTACCACATATTAGAAACAAACCCTAGCATGACATTACAAAGTCAAAACAAACCATCTACCATGCTTATACAATAATTTTCTTACTAGTTTTCTCATAACATAAGAAATGGTTTGAAGCTTACCTTTTGGACGAAATTTTCTCTTGGTTTAATCTTGCTAGAGTCTCAACCCTTTGCTTGCTAACTCCTTTGCAACCTCCAAAATTCTTAGGCCACCTAGCACCACTCTCAACTCCCAATATTTTTCTCTCCCTCGATTGGAACTTGTTGTGAAAGGAAGAAAATCTTTGATGGAATGCACATATATATGGTGTATTCAACTAAACTCTCTAGCCATTTATAACTCCCCCATGATTAGATATCATTATGTTACCATTCATTCATCTAATTATTAGCCTAGTTATGGAGGGGGTTTAGAAAATGAAAAGGTTTGAGTTTAGAGAATAAACTAGCTCTCTCCTCTTCTATCTTACTATATACGTATATACTCCTTATTTTTTGTCCCAATATGCAGGTCACATGGCCCCAACTATTGTTCATATGAACTTTAAAATATTATTTTAATCATTTAATCAGTTAAATAATTATTTTGACCATTTTGCCCCTCGTAGTCAAATGTGTCCGATACTTATATCAATTCCTACTAAAGTCGATGTCCCGAACTTCATGGGACTATCCGTTTCGTCAAACTCAACTCATATTTGTAAGTCATCCCACGAAATTAATTAGAATTAATTCCATATTTAAATAATTGGCCTAACCGTAACAATCATTAATATGCATCTTATCACATAATATATAAAAAAATAAAATATATAATTCATTAGAAAATAATTGTCATCTAAAAATAATTGTCACGTAAGAATTTCACATAAGTTTGTTTATTGAAATTATTTAATTACATGGAAAAATCTAGGATATTACAGTATGCACTCTTACCCCCTGGTAATCCAGTCAATTGTATTCCCAATGATCCACTTCCCCGGGTATCTCGCCTCTTTTATATCAAGTGGTGGGATAAATTTAACATCGACAGAATAGTTACTCAGGTGCAGCTGGAGTTCCCTGTTACTCCAACCCCAGCTCTTCCAGTTAATACTTGTTCCACATCTATTCAAGAAAAGGAGTCAGACTTAGTCTCAAAAAAGTCAATATCCAAAGTCAGTCCTACTGGATCTACTTGTTCCCGTAGTATTTCAGATTTTAAAGATTGTACCAGTAAAGAATTGTTAACAATTGCTCAAGTACTCAATAAAAGAATTGATGAAGTTTTACATGAAGAAGCTTCTAATCACTCTTCTCAAGGTGATTAGTCAGCCAATTTGTCGATGATGATGGAAATTATGATCCATACGGCACTATTAATCTCCAGGATGCTCAGGATTCATTTTCCTGAAGTCCACAGTAATTCCAGCACCTGCTCCGGCAGCCAGCACCTGCTTCGACAGCCAATTATTTAGAAGAATCTACTTTTCCACCGAAAGTAGCCTCAGTCACATGCGTTTGCCCTTGCAGTCAATCAGTCAAGGAGATTCTCTTTCTTTTCCACCAAAAGCATCTGCTGAGTCAAAAGTTGTCGGCCTCTTCGTCAAAAGCTGCCGAAAGCGTCCATGAATAGTAAAAAAGTCAGTACTGTAGCACTATTCATCAATAGTAAAAGTTGTCTGTAATCAATCACTTTTATTTTTACTTTTACTTTTACTTTAGTAAAATGTTTTCACTAAAGTATAATGCTTTTACTTTTCCCAGTCATTGCAATAGTTCTCTTTCCTTGTGTTATAAAAGGAAGCAGAGCTCAGTTAGTTCTTCAGACTTCGAAACTTAGAAAGACTCTGAGCTCTCTCTCTCAGATAAATCTTTAGTTTCTACCTCTGATTAACCCACTCAACCCCTCATCTTATTCTCCAGTTAAATGTTTTAATTTGTAAGTTAATTTATTTCTAGTTCAGTTTGTATTATAAATAAAATTGTTTACTTTTATTAAATTCTGTACTATAATTAAATTATGTACTACTCTTGCACCATTTTCATTAAATGATTTATAAATATTTATAATTCAATTTAAATCAGAGATTACAAACTCATAGTAGTATACCATTACAGTAGTATACCATTGTCATTACAGTATATATGATTTATTTATACTATAATGACAATGGGTTTGTATTATAGACTATTCGAATTTTTCTTCAATTCTATCTAGCTGTTTTCCAACAGTTGCTAGATACTGGTTGCTAAAGTTTAATTGTTCTATTATTTTTTTATCATTGTTATTGGTATCAGAAATTTTAAATGGACTAGCTACAACTGAAGTGTTTTTAACTGAGATTAGAACAGTTTCTAAAGGGGGATGACTAGAGGAAACTTTCGATTTATCTTCTTTAGTCCATTGAGTTTTAGTAATTACATTACATTTATTTTGAAATTGTTCGTACCAATCATAAAATGAAATATTCATGCTTTCATTTTTAATGAATGTTTTCCATTTATTGACTATCTTATCGCGCTCTTTTTCAGTTGGGTGATTAAACCTAAATAAATGTCTTTTTTCTTTATTATCTTTAGAATTAAAATCTTTTACTAGATCTTCCCATTTTAAAATAAATTCTTTCTTGATGACTCTTAATTGATTATTAATAGGAATGTCAAAGTCTGACTGAGTAGGCATCACAGAAGAAGTGGGAGAAGAAGAGCTTTCTTCTTCTACTAAATCTTTATGAGCATAACATGGGTGACTAGTTTGTCCTTGATTAAGAATACCTTTTAATTTAATATCATTAATTGAAAGATTACTAGCTTGTTTTGCTAACTTAAAATCAATACACATTTTTAATCCAATTTTTTAATATTGCTAATTATATCACCATAGGTTAAATTATCATAATAAATATATCCAAGATTTTTACCTAATTCTTCTCTGACTTTATGAGCAAATAAAGAGAGTAAACCGTTAATGAATTTTTCTTTCCAGAAAGGTTTATTACTGTAATTGCGTATCATAACTCTAGAAGTAAACACATCTTTGTATCATCTAAAGTCACTTAGAGTGGGACTAGTGAGATTACTTAACTGATCGTGAATTCTTTCTGTAATATTACTGGGAGTGCCTATGAAATGTTTAATTATGGTAAATATGAGTGTATTAACTCCGTCAGGCGGACCGATGCCAATATCTTCATTGAATATGGGGTTTCCATCATCATCTAGTTGTACTGCATGAATTATTGATATCCTAGCGTCTTTAGTGAGATGTTTTTCCCACCAAGATCGAAGGATGCCAGTAAATCCACTAACCAATAATTCAACAATGTCTGGTTGAGACAAATTATTGAATTTAGTGATATAACTGTTTGCTACCATTGACATATGATTTAATTTGTTCAAAATTTCTTGTTCACTAAAACCATCAATATTCCATTCATAAATCTTATTAGATGAAACTGAGAACTGTATATCTAGATTCCTCTCTTCAAATTGTAAATCTAGAGGAGTAGGTCTAGAGTACCAATTCCTAGTTATACTGGTATTGTGAATTGTTAATTTATTTAATTGATCATTAAAGTTATTTAATGAATCAGAGTCAGTATCAGATTCTTCTGAATGGTTACTAGATTCAATTTCATTATTAACTGCTTGATCAATAGTGGCTATCGTACCACTCGAACCAGGCTCATTTTTTAGTTTTTTAAATAATTTATCAATAGATTTGACTAAATTGTCATCGTCAGATGGTAGTCCTAACTTGTATCTATTTTTAGGCAATTTAAACTAACGATTTATCTGAGAGAGAGCTCAAAGTCTTTCTAAGTTTCGAAGTCTGAAGAACTAACTGAGCTCTGCTTCCTTTTATAACACAAGGAAAGAGAACTATTACATTGACTGGGAAAAGTAAAAGCATTTTACTTTAGTGAAAACATTTTACTAAAGTAAAAGTAATAGTAAAAGTGATTGATTATATATAATTTTTACTATTGATGAATAGTGCTACAGTACTGTAATTAAAATCACATTATTTACCATAATTAAACATTTCATAGGCACTCCCAGTAATATTACAGAAAAATTCACGATCAGTTAAGTAGTTTCATTTGTCCCACTCTAAATGACTTTAGATGGTACAAAGATGTGTTTACTTCTAGAGTTATGTTACGCAATGACAGTAATAAACCTTTCTAGAAAGAAAAATTCATTAATGGTTTACCCTCTTTATTTGCTCATAAAGTCAGAGAAGAATTAAATTATAATACATATACATATATATATATATATATATATATATATATATATATATATATATATATATGTCGCTGACGGTTATACTTTTTTATATTTTTCATATATATCATATATCCCAATTGTAAATCAAAATTTCATTAACAAATTCAATTAATCAAGCGGCATAATAAATTTTAAACTAGATAGCAAACACAATAAAAATTATATTGTAATTACAGCAGCAAAATAATTATTTTGTATTCAAGAATAGTCCAATAATTACCTTTGAGAAGAAGAATATGATGAATAATGTTTTAATGGTCTTGCTCTCAAACCCTTTTAAATTCTAGTCATGTCATCTCGTTCTCCTCGTTCTTCTTCCGCCTCTTTCTCGCTACGTTAGAAACCCTATTTAGTCGATTATGTCAATATATGTATTAGGAAGGAATTTAACCTAATATATTACTCCTATTCCAATTTGGTTTTTAAACCCATCACCTTAATTTGGGCTCAAATAATTTAACAAACCCAAACTTAAATACTTAAAAATTAGTTTGACACAATTAGTATAAATGTAAGACCCCAACTTTTATGAATAAAGATTATTTTTCCATAAATATCATTTTTGAATATTATGGAATGAATTTGATATAATGTTATAGTTGTGGGTAATATTTATAAATTTTACAAAGTACGCAAGTTGTTATATAATATTCGATTGGTCGGAGAATATTCGTTTTAACAGGGAATATTCGTACAACGACACAATCATTAGTGGACCCCACAATGGAATTATTGTCGGATTGAGAAAATGACAAAAATACTTTATAAAAATTACGGCAGAAGTTTTACCGTTAAGTGTTGAAACACCCGGTGTTAAAAGTACAGTAATACGCGTGGTTGCATAGTAGCACACGATATTGATTATTGATGCTTACGTGAGAAGTCACTCAGTTTTTTTCAATTATTGATATAGTAATTGTTGCATAGTATCTCACGTTATTTGATTCAATTATTGTCAATAATTTATATATTATTAAATCAATAATTGAGATGACAAAGTTATTAATATTATTATTTACAATATTAACGATGTCTATAAGTTCTGTCAAGGAGAGGTTTGGTCATCTAATTGTGCGCCAATAGGGAGAAATTAGTATTGGAAAGCCCCATCTTTCTTGGGAAATACCTGGTCGATTAATATTGTGAATTATAATAATGATGATAAATTTTATTCTATTAGTATTATTAATGTAATAAGACAGAAAAGCTTTTTATATAAAATAAAATACTTTTATAAAGTTATCTATTTTATTAGACTATAAATAGAATATATTATATTTTATTATGCATATTGTCTACATAGTATTTTGCATAGTAAAATCTTTTTATATAAAACAGAATACTTTTATAAAGTTATTTGTTTTATTAGATTTTAAATAAAATATATAAATATATATATAGAATATATTATATTTTATTACATAGTATCCTTTCAATTCTCCTATAAATAGGATGCTTAGTTAGAATTGAAATCACACCAGAAATTCAGAGAATTCTTCTTCTATAATCTTGAGCGTATTTCTTTAGTGTTTTCAGAAGCTTTGAGCGTAGAAAAACAATATAAGTTTTCTTCAAGAATATCCTCGCCCTACCAGTCGGAATACTCTTATTTTACGGTAAGGGATATTATTTGTTGTACTCGTAAGGGGTATTATTCTTTTGTATTCATGAAGAGAGTTATTTTCTTTCAATACTCGTAAGGGTTGTTATTCCTTTTTTTATTATTATGTTGGAATAACCTGTCTATACAAAGTACCGCATACATGGTGAAATTCTTCTGTTATTCCATTCTTTATTATTCTGTTGGAATAACCTGTCTGTGCGGTCTATCGCATGCCTGGTGAATTATGTTGTTATTCCATTCTTTATTATTCTGTTGGAACATCATGTCTGTGCGAATTACGCATGACCTGGTTCTATTCTTTATTATTCTGTTGGAACATCCTATCTGTGCGGATTACGTATGACCTGGTTCCATTCTTTATTATTCTGTTGGAATATCCTATCTGTGCGGGTTACGCATGACCTGGTTCTATTCTTTATTATTCTGTTGGAATAACCTGTCTGTGCGGATTACGCACGCTTGGTGAATTCTTCTGTTATTCAATTCTTTATTATTCTGTTGGAATAATCTGTCTACGTGGATTAGCGCATGGCGGAAAATATCCATTTGCGGTTTCATATATTCTATTATACTCAGTTGGTTAAATTTTTAGCTTCTATACTCCATGAAATTAGCTGAATATCCTTGATATTTGCGCTTCATCCAGTATCTTTTCATGAAAATATTCTTTTGAGCATTCTTGAATTTTACTCCACAAAGCAGTATCATGTTGACAATTTGGACGTTATTGAGTTCAGGATAAGTTAACTTATAAATCTTTAAAATTTATTTTTGAACTTGTTTTATTGAATTGTCATCATCCTCATGTTTATAATATGTTGAAAGTCATATGTGGCCTGTAGTGCATAGATGGACTTGGTATGATTATGACCAGGGATTATTCGGTATAATCATGACCGTATTGTTACAAATGAAGTGGTAAAAATCATCATTGGTCGTAGTGCATTGATGGACAGTTGTTGGCATGATCGTGACCATTGATGAATACACGAATATCCTTGGCCCGTAGTGTATTAATAATTTCTGGTCGTGATACTAATGAATATCATTGGCCGTAGTGCAGGGATGATATGGATTATTTATTAAGATGAGTCTCAGCGATAAAAGTAATGAAAAACCTTTTAAATCATAGAAGATAGTAGATTTTATTCTCTACTTTACTCTTCTAATGGATTTCTTGTTCCGCTGCAGTTAAACTTGATGTTTGTTATATTTTATTAGTTTAACCCTGTTGAAGGCTAATGATAATTTATTCTTCATTATCTTAGTCATAATATTTCTTACTGGGCTAGTTGAGCTCACCCTTTTGCTTTCATTGTTCTCTTCAGGAAATGAGAACGTAGCAGGGACTAATCCGAAAACAGAGTGACGGTCCAAATGATAGCATTAGTAGTCCTCACTATTCTATAAAATAGTGTGATAATAAATGTATTGAGGACTTATTTTGAGTTTGAATATTGTCTAGAAGACAATATTTGTATTAAAACTCACAGCTCGTGTTATATATTTAAGATTGTATTTGTATTATGTACCATGTATTTAGCGACTCAGAATAGGTGATGTATGCCTATTTTGGGGGCGTCACAATAAATGCCCAAATTAATGTAATCACATACTTATTATAGTCCATACAAATTAAATACAAATTGACCCAAACATAAGAAAAACCCAATTAAAATATTTAAAATTTAAATGTCATTTATTTTATTTTAATTATTTTTTTTTCGGGTATTACATATGAATTGAGGCCTTTGATAATTACATTTTATTCCATATTCGGCTTGATTTGATTTTATTCAAAATGTGAAGCATCTTTGGCAATATATATATATATATATATATATATATATATATATATATATATATATATATATAATTGTCAGACTTCTTATTGGCATAAAAGCCATTGAAGTAAGTGCGAACACCACAACCACAATTTTCACTATTTTGGGGCCTTAAACCCGTATAACCGTTTTAAGGCCCCGGATTTGAATTTATAAGTACAAAGATTTGCAAGCTAACCGTAAAATCGAAAAAGGTCCATCACGGGAGCCGGATCTAGATTCATTGATTGAATCGTAGATCCTGTACTTCCTAGGCTCACATAATATCACCTTTACAGCATGCATAACGAATATACAGAAATAAAACTTATATATTAACTCTAGACGTTACAAAACAAAGGATTAATCAGTTAAATCCTTGCATGCGCATTGCCAAAGCTTCCAGTGTCCTCTAGATCTAGATCTAGGACCACATGGTTGATAAATACTTACAAAAACTAGAAAGAAAACTAGATATGTACATATCTTGTTGTATATGTATAAGAGTGTTTGTATAAGAGATTTACAAAGATTAAACGGAAGAAAAGTTGTCTTTCGCTCTCAAATGGCCAAATTTATTTCTCTTGGACTCTTTCTCTCTCTCTCTCTCTCTCTCTCTCTTTCTATATATAAATGAGCTAAGGGAGGGGGTATTTATAAACACGATCAGGTTCGAGTCTACCTACTGCTGATCTTGGTGGGCCCTGTTGTTTTGAAGTACGTGCACTCCGACCAACGCATAGTCTATTTGAACCTTCATAACTTACAATCCGGGAATCCGATGGAGGTGTGCCATACCTTTTTGGAAAGCTCTTTCCGAGAGCTACGCAATGACATGGGGCTTGCACGTTTTTTAATCTAGGAAGATGGGTCCATGACCAGATCTTCAAGTCTTTCATGTCTGTCTATTGAGCTGTCTAGCGTAATTTTCACTCGAGATTTTTTTGATGGTTCTACATGACATTATTCACAGTAGTTTGAGCAATTTTGATGTTAAGTTGACAAAATTACCCTTTTTCCCATTTGGGTTTGTAACGACTGAGAAAAATTGGATTATTATGTGAATTAATTTTTATTTAATTATATGAATTAAATGAATTTTTATTTTATTAAACTGAGCAAGTTGTTTAAAGGTCATTCTATGACCTAGAATGGTTGAATGTGGTTAGGATTCTAGCTATGAGATAGGATTAAATTTCCAAGACAAAAATAAAAGTTTTTCGAGAAATTTTAGTAAAATCATTATTCATCATTTTCTGCTCGTGAATTAATTTTTATTTTTCGAGAAACACGTAATGATAGAATTCTGAGACGAGATGAAATATCCAATAATATTTTAGTTATGGCAAACAAAGTTTTTGCCTGAGGACTTAAAATCATAAGGGTCAGGGAAAGTGAACTCTAAGAAAAGAAAGGCGTAAGTGTAATAAAAGAATTGTTATTATACGTGAAGAATACGAGTATAATACTAGGTATTATACAAGTATAATACGAAGAATAATACGACGTATAATAAAAATATTATACGAAGTATATTTATATATATAAAGAGAATACAAGAATTATACAGTAAGCTATTGGACTTAGATAATTGTCAAACCCAATTGGACCAATGAATGAGGCCCAATGATGAATTATATAAAGGCCTAATGATAATTTAAATAAAGCCCAAAGTTAGGTCTGATATTAATTAATCCTAAGCTCGAACCATGAACCAAACTCGTGGGTCGAACTGATGGATCACCGGGTGGGTAAATGGGTTGGAGCAACCCATGGGGGCCCCACAACCCTCACATGGGCAGGCACTTGGTGGCCAAGTTAGTTGAATAGATTCTTTGAGAAGCTTTGCAAGAGGAGGTGAAATAGTAAGGAGGTTTGGTCTTTTGACCAAATTGCCCTCACTTTGTATCTCCTATATAATCAAACCTATTTGATTCATTTGTTGGTTTACTAAACATCAAACAAGTCACATATTAAGAGAGAAAAGAGAGTTAACGAGTAATCAAGGAAGGAGAAGCTAGCTAATCAAGCTTTAAGTCAAGAATGCGAAGAACGCTAAGGTAAAAACATATAAACCCTAGCCTTCAATTCTTTTCTCTTGATTTTTTTAGAGAAGTATGAATTGGTGGAGCATGTCTCTTTCGGAGTAATAAGGATGACTATTACTGAAAAAAATACTTTAATAAGCAATGTAAAAACGAGAATCACAATAGAATGATTAAGCATTAAACGAAGAAAAACCATAAAAAATTAGAACTTGTTGATGGAGAAATTGAAAACCATCGCGTATAAGTTAGGTGCAAATTGTTGGTTAGGAACTTAGATGATTATCCAATGGATTGATTCCATTTGGTTTGGCATAAAAATCATGTGTAACGAAGTTATGGCAAAATTTAGGGGGAAAGATGTTAATCGTCGAAATCGTAGTTAACTAAGATTTTCGGAACGATAGTGAAAAGTCGCTGTTGAACTTAGAAAACTAGGTTTTCGGTAGCATAAGAAAGAAATATGAATGTAAGAGTCGTGGACTTAAGAATGGTCAAATTTGAACTTATAATGAAGAAACTAGTGAAGAACGCTCAAGAACACATAACGAACATGTAATGAAAAATTAATCGATGAATTTATCGTTAACGGATTAAGAAAATTATTCTGTTTGGATGAAATAGAAGTATGTAAGATATGTGAGAAAATGGCTTTTGAAAGAGCCTATCCTGAGTTATAACGATCGCGTTACGAGCTCGGGTAGGAATCACATTGAAAAATATAAAAAGAATTCAAAGGCTCAAGGAAGGCACCACAGCGCCGCCCATGCCTTGTAAGGTCACGTCGCATCTCCAGCCAAGAGGCTGAGACACTACTAAAGCACGTCGCATCACTGACTTTTTGCCTTAGAGTGGCGCGACAACGTCCTTAACTAAAAATTTTCCGACATGAGCCTTTGTTTTCTTTACTTTCTATATGGTAATTGAGGGCAAGTATATACTTAATATACATGAAGAGAAACATCCTAAACAACATGTATAACTATGAGTTTAGGAATTAAACATTAATTAAAAGTAAGTAAACGAAGAACGTAAAATACGAAAACATAAATCGTGTAATGTGTTCGAGTTTAACACGCATCTTAATGTTATATAGTATGTAATTAATACGTGTGATATGAATATGATGGAGTATGAAGATAAAACTTATGTAATCTCTATACGGAGTCCTATATAGTTAATCTGGGGGAAATGTGTCCGAACTAACGAACTGAATTAGGGTTATGACTATCGTTGTACATAAACGATGAATGGCGAGTGTCGATTTATGACATTAAATGTTAATAAACTGTAATGAATATTAAATACTTTAACGAATGTTATTAATGAAATAAATTTTATTAAGCTATAGAAGAGAAATAAGTTGGTATAAACAATGTGTGTAGATTGTTTGGTAGCTAATTTCAGTGTGCTATGTGAATATATCATATACAAACTATAAAGACCGAGAATGGTTGAACTTAACGTAGAAGATGATTGAAGGCAAGTTCTTTTAACGCTTGTCTAACCTTCATGTTAGTCAAGTTTCTGTTATTCATGTTATATTGTGCATCAATTGTTTTCGAAAGAATCGATGCCAATTTTTAATTCATCTAGACGAACATTAAATATTTGATTGATTTATTTATAAGTCTTTCAAAGTATTATTAATAACGCTATCCTATGCCAATTGTTTTGGTACATATTCAAAGGTAAGCCTGATTATGAATAAACAAATGTATTTTATGTTGTTTATCGACGGGCAAATGAGGTTGCCAAAACTAAAATGTAAATACGTTTAATGGATGAGTGTTGATCAACATAGAGTACTATAGGCTAATCACCTAGAAGTACTCATATGTTATATCAGATGTACGGTCTTAGTGTCGAGATGTCCTTTTTATTGATGAAAACGAAATGAGAATGTTCATGGTCTTTTGACCTACTCAGAATTCTTAAGTAACTATATGTACTTCAGAATTATTTTAAGAGAATGAAAAGTGTTATTTTGATTGTTCATAGTACTTCATAACTATTTGTTCAGTTATTGAAGATCAATCATATGATTCTTCATTTTGTGGCTTAATTTATATATTATTAAACTTGTTGAGCTAGTTATGCTCACTTCTTGTTTGAATTATATGATTGCAGCTAAGAGCGAACAGACTGATAGTTCCGGTAAGAATAAGGGCAAAGCCAAGATGGATAAATAGATATCCTGTAATAGAATAGTATAATTTGTATGAACTTATACTATGACAATGAATGATGTAATGGTTAACAGAACTTGGGAAGGATTTATTATTATTGTAATAAGAATTTAGTAAGTATGTTCATCTTGATGCAGTTTTCATTAGAATGAATGTATAGTTAGTAGTACCGTGTAGCACCATATCTATGGGTTGAAAGTACCCGGATTTGGGGGCGTCACAGGGTTGGTTTCCGTGCTTAACGCAATTGTAGTTGTCTTCCCTTAAGGTTATCTCCATGGTTTGACTGTTGTTAATTTATGCCTGTCCTTAGAGTTGTCTCTAAGGTTAATTTGATGCTTTCCCAGGGCTGTCTTTGGGGTCTATTTTGATGATTTCCCGGGGTTGTCTTTAGGGGTCTGGTTTGATGATTTTCCTGGGTTATCTCCGAAAGATAAAAGACAGTTTTGCCTTTCTACATGGTTAGTAACAAAAATGCAAAATTTCGAGTGTCTACATATATATATAAAGGGGAATGTTCCCTAGCTTGCGTTAACTATGTACACTATTACAACCAGCTCATCTCTTGTTGTCCAATGTAAGATCTAAGGGACTAGATTGAGTAAGGCAAGGGCTCAGTCGGTAGTCCCTCCTAGAGCCGGTGTAACTCCCTCTTACGGTCAGTTAAAGTATTATTATGCCCATAAATATGTTAGCCTTTACATACTGGTCGCATGAGGGACTAGCCGCTGAAGTGTTATTATGTCATCGTTTTGACTGGCCGTTAGTCCCTCTTGCAGCCTGTCAAGTTAAATTCTAGATCTAAACGATGTTCCTCCATAGCTTGCGTTTGTTGTAGAATTAGAGAGAAGAAAAAGAGAAAACTTGATTGGCCGCTACAACAACAATAATATTACATCAAAAATCAACTTCAACTAGTTAATCAACTCCAAATACTAGTAAGAATATTCTTACCCAATATTTTTTGCTAATTTTTTGGAATCCATAAAATATTAGTAGAATTACATGTATGAAATATTTCTTGAGTAATATGTATGTATATAAATTGGGTTGTATGTATGTATGTATAAAATATTAGTTTTATATTGTTGTTGGTATTTTTTTGTAATTTTTTTTTTATAATTCATAAAATATTAGTAGAATTACGTGTATGAAATAATAATACGGGTAGTATGTATATATATACAAATTGTCAACTGTATGATAGTGGAATATAGTTAGACATTGAATATTAGTTTTAGTGTTGTTGGTATTTTTATAGAAGAATTTTTTTCAATTCATTGGGTAGTTTGTTGTTTGCCTAATTCTATACTAGCAAAAATATGTAAGTATACGCAATCCACAAGTAATATATGATAAGTAGAGTATCGTCCCACGGAGAAAAGAACTGCAATTTATACTAACAACTACCAATTTTGTATTAACTCAATTTATTAAACAAATGATCAAGATTGTGAAATTTATAAAATTAAATAACTATATAAATTCAAACTTATTACCACAAGGTTTAAAACAGATTGAGGAAACTTAAGACTACAACTTCACTTAATACTTCACTTAAACCAATACACTTCCTGTTAAGTTATATTATCTATTTTGGATTGTTAATCGAGAACTCATCAATATTTATGACCATCTCTCGATGTACCATAAATAAATCAACTTAAATCCACAGATGATAGAATTAAGATGATAATCCTAGTTAACTAATTCACTATATCTCTATATGAATTATAATTAAAAAGGATTTGAAGCACATGTTCCCTATCAGATTACATGCGGTGCGTATGTATATCTCTATCCTAAACACAAATCATAAGTTACATTGTCATGTAAAAAATACAATCACATGTTATTATGATTAGATCTAAATCTATAATCCATTTCTAAAGTTCATATAGATCACGGTAATTACTGGTCAGGCAAATAAACTTTTAAATACAAACCATAATAGACAATCCCATGATAGATAACATTAGTTGACAAAGAAGAATATTAATCAAAGTTGCGCATTAAGATCTATTGCATCCTTAAAAAGAGATTAGTTCATTGTCATTGAATTAAAATCCGAAATCCACAATTGATTAAGCATTCAGAATACAAAAGTAAAAGATAGAGAAAAAGAATAAAAATTGGTTTGCAATCCTTCTTCTCTTCTTAGCTCCTGCCTTAAATCCTTCTTGCTTGCTCAAGCTTTAAGATTAAAAGACACTTTGCACCCCAAACTTTACACAAATGTTGACGTTTGTACCCCAAACTAAAAGAGGTGTCTAAGTACACCACAAACTTCAATTGTACTTGACAAAAGGCATATTTTTTTCAGTTAACAGGTCAAAAGTGATCGGCTAAACCTGTAATGTTTATTATAAAGGGATACTTTTGGTAGTTTATATTTATGCCAAATTTACATTAATTATGCACCGGTTATTAACTCGTGTTAGTTATCAGACAAAAATCCCCAAATTAGTTGGGCTAGGGTTCGCGATCTGAATGAGAAGTGGGACAATGAGTAAGAACAACAGATTCTTGAGGGATTCGGAAGACAATGACATTTATGGAGTGAAGGGTGTCCCAGAATATCGTAAGTGCTTCAAATAATATCTTAATTAATGGGTTGGTGTAATTTAGTGTGTTCTTTTTGTAGTTTATTGTGTTCTTTTTTTATTTTATTATGTTCTTTTTGTAGTTTATTCACTTCTTTTTGTTGTAAAGTGGAATGGTATCCATCATTAAATAGTATAAAGCTAGGCAGTGGACCCTTTTGATGATAAATATATAAGATTAAGTTGTAATTACTTTACAATTTTATGATTTTATGAAATTAAATATGATGTGGTCCACACATTTAACCGACAATGTTTACTTTGTGTTTGTGGCTTTGCAGGAAATAAAGAATATTTTACAGTCAAATTTATCCATGGTGGTCACTTTGAAGAGAGCCCACATAAACAGTATATGGGAGGTACTTTTAAATTTTTTGATTTCTGTCATCCTGGTTATATCTCTTTACTTGACATAGTTAAAATGGGGATGGAGTTGGGATATCAAGTTGGATGCCTAAAGTTCCATTATAAGTCACCTGAAACTGATATGGAGATGGGATGATGGGTGTTAGAATATGATGATGATGATGTTTTAACAATGTGTATACTTATTCCTCCTAGTAAGCTAATTGAAATATATTTGGAGGTAATTAGACATGTGGGAGCAGAAGTATAGACAGGTTATTCCAACAGAATAATAATAACGGAACCAGGTCAGGTAAAATTTGCACCGACAGGATGTTCCAACAGAATAATAAAGACGAAACCAGGTCCGGTGTAAAACACACAGACAGGATGTTCCAATAGAATAATAAAGACGGAACCAGGTCCGGTGTAAAACACACAGACAGGATATTCCAACAGAATAATAAAGACAGAACCAGGTCCGGTGTAAAACACACAAACAGGATATTCCAACAAAATAATAAAGACAGAATAATAGAAGAATGTCACCAAGTATAGGGTAGCCCACGTATACAGTTTATTCCAACAGAGTAATAAGGAATGGAATAACTGAAGTTCTCTTCATGAATACAAAAGAATAATATCCCTTACGAGTACAACAAATAATATTCCCTACCTTAAGAAGAAGAGTACTGGATATATAAGTAGTGAAGTAGTAGAATACTTTCTTCTTTCTCTCTATAGTTTATCTCTCTAGAGTTTCAGTGAATTCGTAAGAAAATAATGAATGAATGAGCTTCTATTTATAGAAAAATGGAATGCATAGTAACTAACTCATGAACGGTCGAGATTGATTTACCTTAATCTGACGGTCCATATTTAAAGCAAAATCTTTTAAATAAAATATAATATATTCTATTTATAATCTAATAAAACAAATAACTTTATAAAAGATTTTACTATACAAACACTATGCAGGCACTATACAAACACTATGCATAATAAAATATAATATATTCTAATTATTGTCTAATAAAACAGATAGCTTTATAAAAGTATTATGGTTTATATAAAAAGTTTTTACTATGCAAAACACTATACAACACTATGCATAATAGAATATAATATATTTTATTTATAGAATAACTTTATAAAAGTATTCTGTTTTATATAAAAAGATTTTCTGTATTATTACATAAATAATACCAACAAAACTGAGTGACTTATCACTTAAGCATCAATAATTAATACTGTGTGCTACTATGCAACCACGCATATTACTGTACTTTTAACATCAGGTGTTTCAACAGTTAACGGTAAAACTTCCGCCGTTATTTTCATAAAATATTTTTGTCGTTTTCTCAATCCGACAATAAATCTGTTATGGGGTCACCAATGATTGTGCCATTGTAAGAATATTCCCTGTTAAAACGAATATTTCCCAACCAATCGAATATTATATAACAATTTGCATACTTTGCCAAATTTATAAATATTACCCACAACTATTATATTAATTTCACTCCATAATATTTATAGAAAATTCATCTTTATTCAAAAAGTTAGAGTTTTACATATTCTATTTATAATCTAATAAAACGAATAACTTTATAAAAGTATCCTGTTTTATATAAAAAGCTTTTCTGTTTTATTACATTAATAATACTAATAAAACAAAACTGAGTGACTTCTCACGTAAGCATCAATAATCAATATCGTGTGCTACTATGCAACCACGCGTATTACTGTACTTTTAACACCGGGTGTTTCAACAGTTAACGGTAAAACTTCCGCCGTTATTTTAATAAAAATATTTTTGTCGTTTTCACAATCCGACAATAATTCTGTTGTGGGGTCCACCAATGATTGTACCGTCATACGGATATTCCCTGACTAATCGAATATTCCCCGACACAACGAATATTTTATATCAACTTGCTTACTTTGTAAAAAAAAATTTCACATATTACCCTTAATTTTAAACTTTTATCAATTTAACTATTTACCAAAATAGAAAAATTGAATACTTTTATTTCATAAAATTCGGGGTCTCACAGCTATGTAATTTCATAAATGGTATAAATGTGATGTTAGTGCTTGGAAACCCTAAAAATGTTATATTCTGATTATTGGAGGGTATTTTGGTAATTTTTATGAGAACTAATATTTATGACCTTTTAGTGTTATTAAATAAATGAATTAATAAAGGGTAGACCATTTAAATAATTTGTTTAATTGGACTAAAATGTTATTATGATATTAATAATATTATAATAAGATATTTTTAAATAACCAATAATAATTAGTTTAAGATTAGATTTAAAATATTATTAAATGATTAATAATATTAGATTAAAGCATTAATAAATAATTAAGATATTATTAAATGATAAATAATATTAGATTAAAATATTATTAATGTAATTAATAATATTAGATTAAAATATTATTAAAAGATTAATAATATTAGATTAAAGTATTATTAGATGATTAAAATATTATAAAATAATTAATAGTATTCGAAATTAGATAAAATGTTATTAAAAGGTTAACAATTATAGTAAATGAATACTAGTATTAATAAATGATTAAAATATTATTAAAAGGTTAATAATATTAGTAAAGTAATAAAATATTATTAAATAATTAATAATATTTGTTAAGGATTAAGATATTATTAAATGGATTAATAATAATATTAGTAAAAGAAGTAAGTGTTAAGAATATTAGAAATTGATTAAGATATTATTAAGAGGTTAATAATATTAGTGAGCGAATAAAGTATTATTAGTTGATTAATAATACTAAGAAGTAAATAAAATATTATTAAGGGTAATAATATTAGATGAATTTAAGATAATGTTTACGTGATAGTAATATTATCAAGTGATAATATTACTAAGGAATTAATGTAATGACTAAATGTTCGATAATGTAATATAGAGTGATGATATTATATGATTTACTAATCGAAAGATCAATTATAGGTATTTCAAAGGATGATAGATTAAAATGCTTAACCGAATAGATTTAATTCCGTAGCAGTAGACTACAAATAAGGCAAGTTTCCTAACTCAAACTCGAGTAATTATTTTCAAAACATATTAGTGGATAATTATTATTGATTATTCCACATCTTTAATGATTATTGTTAATCGCTTTGTGCAGTTGAATTCTTGTTCTATTATTATTGAATTGTGAATTAATTAAAGTTCTTTCATTCATGAACTGTTTATGAGATAGATCTAAGCTAGTTGTATCAGCTAGATCAATCATATTTAAATTTGTTAAATCAAATGCATTTTAAAAGTTGTTCTTAATCAACTGTTGTGATAAGAACTCTTGACTGAGAGAAATAACAATTTTATTAAAGCATATTGGAAAATAATTGTTGCTCGATTATTAAGTGTCTATGCATAAATCACCGGGTATGAAAGGCTGATCCTCTTGATTACCAAAACTTATTAAAAGGACCCATTTTAATACTGACAACCTTAGTATATGTTCATGGTTATTTCAAACCACTCAGCATCAATTATTCAAGTACTCGAATATCCAATTATTGAGAATTAATTCATGTTCTTTCACAATCGATTCCTATTGTTGAACATTGAAAGCTCTATTCCTTTCTAATCATGATACATCTCCCTTGTATTTAAACTTGCTAAGAAAATTAGTTGCTTACTCTTGCTATATCATAACGTTTATTTCAGCTACGCTAGAGACATCTAAGAGGGACAAAGGAAAAGGAAAAGTGCAAGAGTAGTTGATGGGAATGTTTAAGTATTAATTTACTTTGATTATGTAAACCTTTATAATATTAAGTGTATGTATAAGTTAAGGTTAAGAAGACACTGGTAGTATGTTGTAAGACTTTATTGTGATGAACAATGTGCGTTTATTATTCCGTAATAGTTATAGAATGTTTATGTTATTGATAGATCATGAGCACTGGATCCGAGGTTAGAGAACCCGGATTTGGGGGCGTCACAGGTTGGTGTCAAAGTTTTAGGTTATAAATATTAGGAATGGGAAACCTAGGTTATAACCTTAGAAGAAAACTCTTATAGAGTATGTCAGGAGATGACTTATTGAAATTCATCGAGTATTGGGTTGTACTTAATAAAATATCTTTTCATTTTACCAATGAATATATTTTATTATGGTGCTGATGTTATTGTTTGTTTGGTTATAGGATGTCTGAGGATAGGCAAGGTAGCCACTCAGTGGAGCAGGGACCCGTTGAGCAAGAAATACTAGAGGATACCCCCCAGGATAACTTGATAGGGGATTTGCTAATGAGGAATGATGGGTAGGTTTTATACCTATGAATCATATATTATTAACTTAATTATTGTTATCTTTAATTGTTTTTTAGTATCTTTTTATGTGTTTTGTGTTTATTTGTTGTAGGTTGGAGATGGAGGGATAAATTGGTCATTTCAGAGAAGAAAAAGGTCAAAAATCATGCAAATTAGAGCTGAGTGGCATTTTTGTAATTATGTGGTCCTGGTCAAGCGCCTAGGCGCTTTGAAATGTCTTGTGTTGAGCGCTTAGGCGCTCATGTTTGGCAAAAAGGAGGATTTTCTACTGCCAAGGGTGTTTTTGAAGCCAAATAGGAGTCTGAATGAGGGCTGAGACCAATACAAATAGGAGAAGACTTTAGAAAAGACGTATCTCTTAATTTTTCAAGGGATTTGCAGAGAGAACAAGGAAGAAAAACACAAAGGAGAATTGCAAGGGCTGAAGATCAAAGAGAGAGTATTGGAGCAAATTCAGAGTTTCTTCTTCTCTTCTCTAGTTTTATCTTTTGTAATTATCTGGGATGTTTGGATTATTAATCTGGATGATGTTTTTCTTTATTATTATCATGAACTAAATTTTCATTAAGATTGCAACGGAACTTGGTATGTAGTTTAAATTGGACCTTCCCATTGAATGAAAGTTGGTTTTTATTGAATTGTTTATTATATCTTGTGCTTATTGATTAATTATTTGTCCAATAATTATTGTGATAGTCTATATAAAATTGGAAGATGGAGTATAAATTTAGATCTAGATATGATAACATCTGTTCATATAATCTGAATAAGGTTAATATGATTAGCATAAAGATAGGAATATACCTATGTGTCTTTTGAATCCTTTGAAAGAATTTATGCATAAACCCTAATTAACTTGACTCGCATAGGAATATAGTGAATCAATTGAGTAGGGTGTTCCTTGTAATTTTGTGTCTTAAGGATCAGAGTTAGGAGGATTCGTTCACGTGTTTTGGAAAAAGTGTGTGAATTTTATAAATCATTCTTGGATAATGATTCATATTAATTAATTGCTTTAAATGGGAAGTGAATTGATTTAAATGAAATACCAAGGGAAGTTGTAATTTTAACCTGTTAAATCTGCAGTTATTCTTATGAAATTTTTATTTTAATCATTAGTTTTGTTAAGTTTAATTTTCAAATCATAAACCAAATTTTCGTAGTTTAAAATAGGATTAATTGCATTAGAGTTAGTAATTGATAAACATTAGTCTATTTCCTCGTGGGAACGATATCCTGGCTTGCTGAATATTACAATTGAACGTGTATACTTGCGTGGTAAAGTGCTATTAAAAATTAGGCAACAAGGAATAACCAATTGGAGGGCGGGATAGGGTAGCTGGAGGTTGAAAACCACACCTTGCAATACTCAGAGTAGCAATATAAAGATGTGGCTTTTCAGGCCCAGATGGAGATAGTGGAGCTGAGGGGAAAGTTAGAGCAGTTCGAGCTGCAGCTAGAAATGCTTAGGGTGGAGCATCAGGCGATACTTGCTGAGCTAGAGCTAGAGAAGGTCGAGAGGGCCATAATTAGGAATGCATGGTTTGATGCATCTCATAGAGTGGACCAACTAGAGATTGAGCTACAGGCAAAGGAGGTTAGAATTGAGACATTGGGGCTGACGCTAGATTCAGCCTATGAGAGTCAGCGAGGAGGTAGCATAAGGCCTCACATGGAGACAGGGGAGTCAAATAGATTAGTTTGACCTCGAATCATAGAAGGATTATTTCCCCATGAGCACGTTTAGGTGACCTAGCAGGACCACCAGTGAAGATATGATAGGGACCGGTTATTATGTATATAGATGCATTAGTACCCCTTTTGTTTAGTAGGGTTTTATGTTGATGTAAACCTCAGTAGGTGTTGCCTCTTTTTTAGTTCTAACAAAAGAGATCTAACTCATGCAAGCATACATGTGTCAACAAGCAATACAGAGTAAAGTCGAGTATCGATCCACGGAGAAAGGATTCTAAATTAAATTATTATACATCAACTAAATCACTACTTTTATATGCTCAAACTAATGATTATGATTGGAAATTACTCTAAACTCAAATAATAACTAAAAGATGAATATAAAAGAAATAATTCAAATCTGGAAATAATGGGATCCTAACTTCATTTAATAGTTCATCTAATTACCACCATCATGCAAGACTATTCATGTATCACAGGAAATTAACCAAGAGCACATATGTAGACATCATGTAATCATCAATAAAACCAATCTCACTATATTTCTATGTGATATTGCAGCTATATTGAATTTAAGCACAAGCCCTTATATAACTTATACTGTGATAGCCCCAAATCCGGGCCCCAAATCACCTCGGATCCGGTACGCTATTTCTATCACTATTTACGGAAGATATAAACATAAGTTGTTTATACAATACATTACACACTATTCCCCAAGGTCGAGTAACCTTAACTTAATACAATTCATAAAATATCTAATACACAATAATATTTATTACAATACGCTATTACAACTAGCTGCACTTTATATCCCAAGCTGAGCTTAGATTTAATCGTTTCCTGTATACAACGCATTTGCTTTACCTGCAATGTTTTATCATGATATAGCAAGGGTGAGCATAAAAGTTGCCCAGCAAGTTTATATACAACAATTTAACGATATATCATGATTGAAGAGTATGAATAATTGGTTGGCTATAATTCAACAATATGATTGTGAACTAGTAGGAACAAAATTTTGACTGAACAAGTATTTTACATGAACAAACATTTCTGAACCAACTGGTAATGAACATGATCAGCCTTTCATACCTGACTTATACATGCAAGATGTACAGAGTACAATTTTCATGGCAATCAGCAAAGATTAACCATAAGCTTGAAGAAACTACTCTTATTAGAGTTAAGTATAGGAAAAACTTGCCTGAACCGTTGATTACCGCACGCAATTAATAACGCTTTATTCGAAGACCTAATATTAATAATATAGATCTCCAATATTAGAATAATATCATCACAGTATAATACTGTTATATTTATATCCAAAATAACCTAAACACATTACCACATAAGCCTATTGGTCTATACAGAACATAAGACTTGGTATCAAGTCAAACTATTTCAGTCTGACTTGAAACCGACACAATTCTATCATCCCGACGGTCTAGTCGGACGAATATCGAGTTTAAGTTTAATTAAACTCTGACTTAACACTTAACCATTATCACAGATAATTTCTAATCAGACAAAACATTTTTCCTAGGCTCGTAATAATTTTCGGATAATTATTACCATTATTAACATTTTTCAATCCTTAAAACCATATTTAAATAAATTAAATACCACTTAATACCTTGATCATTAATATTTATTTAATATAAAATATTAATAAAAATCATAACATAATATTATAATATAATTATAATATATCAAAGTATTTTTAATACCTTAAAATCATAATTATATGATTTTTAAACCATTAAATCCATTATCCGATAATTGCTATTAATATTAAAATATTAATATTTTCATGCCAAAATATCAAAAGTTATAATTTATAACTTAAAATATTTTTATAACACTTAAATCATTTTTATATGATTTATAAAGCATTAATTCTCTTTTTCCATAATTTATTTAATATATCTATTAAATAAACTAATTATCATTAATAATAATTTATTAATGAAATTCATCCCAAAATATTAAAAGTCGTAAAAAATAACTTAAAATATTTTCTTTTACCATAATATTATTTTTCATGATTTTTCATGAATTAAAAACTATTTTTAATTAATTTATTTAATATTGTATTTAAATAAATAAATACCATTTATATTCCAAAAATATTAAATATTTTCAAAATATACTCAAAATAGTTAAAAACTATTTTTCAGACTTTAAAATAATTTTTCATAATTTATTTTGTATTTTTAATAATTAAAAACTATTTTTTTTCTAATTTTTAATTAATTTTCGAAATATTATAAATAAACTGTCGCTAAAGGCCTATAGCGACACTTTCTGTCGCTATAGGTGTTCTTGAGTGTTCTTGGTGTTCTTGGTGTTCTTGACAGATGCGAGGGTACCTAGTTTGACCGGTTTTTAAACTGTGTTCTGGATGATTCTGAGTGTCTAAGTTGCATTAATATTGTAGTATAAGTGTAGAACTACAACTAACAACCAAGATCCTGGCCAATTAACAACGTATAAAACAGATTCAAGCTTCAGAAAATGTTGTCAGACCCTTCCATCAAATTCTGGGTTTTCCAGAATTTGTCAACAGTCACGGTTCCTATTTTGAGTCCTTAAATCCTTGTTTTCAAAAATTGTTTTGCTTGATCTATTGATTCTATATTGTAGTCTTGATGTCTGGTTACAATTATATCATATAAAATCAACTTAAAAACATTACATACACCAGATCTGGGTCGGTCAAAGTAGAGGCCAAGCACTGTTCTACACAATTTTTGGGTTTTCCAGATTTCGTCAAGAACAGTCGGTCAACGGTGGTTTGACCTCGATTTCCTGCTGTTTCAGTTATGATCTAAGTGATCTAAAGACTTTAATGTGTAGTATACATACCAGACTACAACTAATCAACAACAACTTGTCTAAAACACATGTCAGACGCAAGATCAGACGCATGAACAATCTTTTCAGAAGTGACTAAAATTTTGGGAATTTTCTGGGCTATCCAGAAAGCAGCCTTCGTGATCGGTCAACTAGGTTTGACCGTTCATATCTTTTGATCTAGACAAGATCTGGACTTGATTCAAGTCTCAGATTCAAGAGCTAACAACAAAGAACAGATCTATAACATTAAACACAACTAAACATTAACAGACAACGATCTAGAGGCCCTGACATATGACTGTCAGGCCATATTTTTCCCATTTTCCAGATTTCTATAAACCTTAGATCCGAGCATCTAGGTGTTATGGATCCATGATCCATCAACCCAGAACATTAAAAGACACCCTATTACACAACTTTAACCAACAATTAACATTAAACAACATAAGATCAAAGTATTTAGAAATTTAGGGTTTTATACCACTTTCATGCTTGATTCTGATTCTGGCTTCATGATCTGTTCTTGGGTGATATAATGTTGAATAAATGACTGATCTACTATAATATTTCGGAGCTTTGGGATAGAGAGAGAGTTGGTGGGAGAAAATGAGCAAAATGGCACTTTTTTGTCACTTTTCTCTCTCTTGAATCTATATATATGGCTTTAATTGTTGCTAAATCTGACCAAATACGGCTGGGGGGCTACATTTAGGCACATGGAGTAGGTGTAGTTGTTCAACAACCAAATATTAGGGTAAGACTTGCAAGTTTTCTCCAATAATGCACTCAAGGGCATTTATGTCATTTTCCACTTAATTTTAATGTCATTTTTGTAATTGTCCAATCTCTTAGGGTTTAGGGTTTGGAAATTTTAGGGTTTAGGGTTTGGAGCATTTAGGGTTTAGGTTTTAACCCTTAACTTTGCAAAAATTTAATTTCTACATTTCCGAATTTCGATTTTCAAAATATAAAATTAACAATTTTAACTTATAATTAGTATTTACTAATTATATCAAAATTTCCTTAATCATACTAAAAACTTACTAATTAGGATTAGTATTTTCTAATTAAAATTGCTAATTACGCAATTAGGGTCAAAATGGTCATTAGGGTTTATAAACCGCTAATTAGGGTTTCTAATAGAAAAACTAAAATTTTCTCATTTATAAATTAAATCTCGTAATTAGATTAGGGTTTCTAATTACTCATAATATTAAAATAATTAGGATTAGGGTTTCCTAATTAGCATTGCTAATTTTAGCGATTAATTCCACCACTGAAAAATTAGGGTTTTTAACGGAACAATTAGGGTTCCATAATTTAAAAATTAGGGTTTGTAAATTAATTAACATTTACCCTAATTAATACTTAATTAATAGCACTAAAGCAATAAAATTCTCCGTTATATACCCAAATTAGGGTTTCATTTTAACAGAATCTGAAACTAGGGTTTTCAGATCTGGCATTAAGGTTGTAAATTTGGAATTAGGGTTTTGTAATCAATTTGTTAAGATTAACCCTAATTAATCTTTTAATTATTTACACTTATGCCATTAAGTTCCCGATTTAAGGTTTCATGCACCGAATTAGGGTTTCTAATTCTCGGAACTGAAACTAGGGTTTCCAGAACCGATTTCTAGGGTTTCTTGTTAAACGCTAGGATTTTCTAACCGAACATTGTCGTTCTTAATATATAATTAGGGTTTATCACAGATATAATTTATCTGGTCAACCCTTGACCCTTAACCACATTCTGAACACATCATTAACCATATACACAGAATTTTAATCACGTAAATACTTAATCCTGAATAATTCACCTATTTCATTCACAGAATTTTGAAATCCTCAAAATTCAATCTCAATAACCTCAAACGCATTCACTTATTTTTTGTCTATGTCTATTATTTGACCTTAAATCAATCATTTGAGATTTTCATAAATTGCCCAAATTTTTGGGTTGTCACATTCACCCATCCTTATAAGAATTTCGTCCCCGAAATTCACCTTACACCTTACACCGTGCACCTTACACCATTCACACATATACCATTCACACACATTATTACTTGTTACCCAATACACCTCTCACCAGAGTAAAAGTTTTAAAATTGTGCTGAGGAGTCATTTAGACTATTTGTCTGTCATTTTCGTAAAGGTTTTATGGAAATTCATCCGCAAACCGTCATTACTTACGGACACGAAGGGTGATCAGCCCAATATGCCCTGTACTGATCAGGTACTGTTTGGTCGGAACAATTTGTTCCTCTTTTCCGCCTTGGGCGCATAAACTTTTACCCCAGTCTTATAGGATTCCGCACCAAAACAATTTGGTTCGGGAATTTCTTTCAATGAACACTTGGAGTTTTTATAACTTTAGTCTTGCTGAATCAAATAGCATAGACTCATATCAATAATTCAATTCAATCGAATTATTTAGGTGTAGCCAAACCCCGTTGGCTAATTTAAAATTTTTGAAAACATTTTCGAGAATGACGTCATGATGCCGCACTGTATTAACAGTCCGTTTGAGGATGCCGTCATTATATGACTTTGTCATAACACATCATACAATAGTGGAACAGCGACTTCTGGTCAAGTTCACACTAAGTATTCCTGTATTTACAACTCCATCACATTTTTATCATCTCTGCACCAGGTTACATGGTACATGAGTGATAATTGAAAACAATTTTTGATATTTCAAATCATTTGCGTCTAGCCGAAATAAGTAGCATAGACTGTACTTTAAACCGTTGCAAAAATGGATACGAGTCTACATTTTTTTTAAAAGGCACATAGTGCGTATTTAGCTTGATTTCAAAAATTTCGAAGTTTAGCATAGCTAGGAGTTTTAGGAAAACCTAATTCTCCACTAATGATCATTTTCTTAATAATCTATCTGTTCCTATAATCCTTAACACTCCATTCACACACAACTATACCCAATTCATAAAACCACACTTATGAGTTCATAACCTGACCACAATTATATGAGTTTACGAACTTACCCTGACCTTTAGCGACTGTTCGCTGAGGGGCTCATAAACATTTCATATAACTATGCGTCAAGAATGTCACATAAGTATGAGTTCTAAGAACTCGTACTTAATCCTATATTCTCTACCTATTACCTATTTATCTATATATAATAACTAGCGTGACACAACTTTCAACTATTACCAATGCCACCAACTAAGTAGTTTTTACACCAAGTACAATTCCCCTCCCATACGAGGAATCATACAACTCTGTTGCTGGCACGAGTCCTCATTGAAATCCCCACCTAACCTTAACCCCCTTTTTCAATACGAATTCAATTTGTATTCATAATCCATAACTCATTTATGAGTTTTCATTTTCATAGTACCATTTCATAGTACAACTTTCACACAGCATCTTGCTGTAAACTTTTCAATCATTAGATTGATTCATTTCCCATATCATAACCTTTATCAGATCACAGGGTGATCTTATCGTATATATTACGATTTATTTCTAGGCCTATGATCGTTTTGTTTTACGATCTTCTATCCCTGCACTTTTAGTCTTTTAGACTCGATCTATTTACCATTACTGTTCAACTTTATTATCAGAGTTAGGGAACTCTGTGCTTTACACCCGCCGAGATTCATCTTTGAATCTTACCGACCAACTAACTCTCTGTGAGTTAGTCTTATCCTAAGCACTGCGGTTATTGGTCTCAGGTATTCCTACCTAAGCTTCATAACCAACTGCTCTGATACCAACTGTGATAGCCCCAAATCCGGGCCCCAAATCACCTCGGATCCGGTACGCTATTTCTATCACTATTTGCGGAAGATATAAACATAAGTTGTTTATACAATACATTACACACTATTCCCCAAGGTCGAGTAATCTTAACTTAATACAATTCATAAAATATCTAATACACAACAATATTTATTACAATACGCTATTACAACTAGCTGCACTTTATATCCCAAGCTGAGCTTAGCTTTAATCGTTTCCTGTATACGATGCATTTGCTTTACCTGCAATGTTTTATCATGATATAGCAAGGGTGAGCATAAAAGTTGCCCAGCAAGTTTATATACAACAATTTAACGATATATCATGATTGAAGAGTATGAATAATTGGTTGGCTATAATTCAACAATATGATTGTGAACTAGCAGGAACAAAATTTTGACTGAACAAGTATTTTACATGAACAAACATTTCTGAACCAACTGGTAATGAAGGTGATCAGCCTTTCATACCTAACTTTTACACGCAAGATGTACAGAGTATAATTTTCATGGCAATCAACAAAGATTAACCATAAGCTTGAAGAAACTAATCTTATTAGAGTTAAGTATAGGAAAAACTTGCCTGAACCGTTGATTACCGCACACAATTAATAACGCTTTATTCGAAGACCTAATATTAATAATATAGATCTCCAATATTAGAATAATATCATCACAGTATAATACTGTTATATTTATATCCAAAATAACCTAAACACATTACCACATAAGCCTATTGGTCTATACAGCACATAAGACTTGGTATCAAGTCAAACTATTTCAGTCTGACTTGAAACCGACACAATTCTATCATCCCGACGGTCTAGTCGGACGAATATCGAGTTTAAGTTTAATTAAATTCTGACTTAACACTTAACCATTATCACAGATAATTTCTAATCAGACAAAACATTTTTCCTAGGCTCGTAATAATTTTCGGATAATTATTACCATTTATTAACATTTTTCAATCCTTAAAACCATATTTAAATAAATTAAATACCACTTAATACCTTGATCATTAATATTTATTTAATATAAAATATTAATAAAAATAATAACATAATATTATAATATAATTATAATATATCAAAGTATTTTTAATACCTTAAAATCATAATTATATGATTTTTAAACCATTAAATCCATTATCCGATAATTGCTATTAATATTAAAATATTAATATTTTCATGCCAAAATATCAAAAGTTATAATTTATAACTTAAAATATTTTTATAACACTTAAATCATTTTTATATGATTTATAAAGCATTAATTCTCTTTTTCCATAATTTATTTAATATATCTATTAAATAAACTAATTATCATTAATAATAATTTATTAATGAAATTCATCCCAAAATATTAAAAGTCATAAAAAATAACTTAAAATATTTTCTTTTACCATAATATTATTTTTCATGATTTTTCATGAATTAAAAACTATTTTTAATTAATTTATTTAATATTGTAATTAAATAAATAAATACCATTTATATTCCAAAAATATTAAATATTTTCAAAATATACTCAAAATAGTTAAAAACTATTTTTCAGACTTTAAAATAATTTTTCATAATTTATTTTGTATTTTTAATAATTAAAAACTATTTTTTTTTCTAATTTTTAATTAATTTCCGAAATATTATAAATAAACTGTCGCTAAAGGCCTATAGCGACACTTTATGTCGCTATAGGTGTTCTTGAGTGTTCTTGGTGTTCTTGACAGATGCGAGGGTACCTAGTTTGACCGGTTTTTAAACTGTGTTCTGGATGATTCTGAGTGTCTAAGTTGCATTAATATTGTAGTATAAGTGTAGAACTACAACTAACAACCAAGATCCTGGCCAATTAACAACGTATAAAACAGATTCAAGCTTCAGAAAATGTTGTCAGACCCTTCCATCAAATTCTGGGTTTTCCAGAATTTGTCAACAGTCACGGTTCCTATTTTGAGTCCTTAAATCCTTGTTTTCAAAAATTGTTTTGCTTGATCTATTGATTCTATATTGTAGTCCTGATGTCTGGTTACAATTATATCATATAAAATCAACTTAAAAACATTACATACACCAGATCTGGGTCGGTCAAAGTAGAGGCCAAGCACTGTTCTACACAATTTTTGGGTTTTCCAGATTTCGTCAAGAACAGTCGGTCAACGGTGGTTTGACCTCGATTTCCTGCTGTTTCAGTTATGATCTAAGTGATCTAAAGACTTTAATGTGTAGTATACATACCAGACTACAACTAATCAACAACAACTTGTCTAAAACACATGTCAGACGCAAGATCAGACGCATGAACAATCTTTTTAGAAGTGACTAAAATTTTGGGAATTTTCTGGGCTATCCAGAAAGCAGCCTTCGTGATCGGTCAACTAGGTTTGACCGTTCATATCTTTTGATCTAGACAAGATCTGGACTTGATTCAAGTCTCAGATTCAAGAGCTAACAACAAAGAACAGATCTATAACATTAAACACAACTAAACATTAACAGACAAAGATCTAGAGGCCCTGACATATGACTGTCAGGCCATATTTTTCCCATTTTCCAGATTTCTATAAACCTTAGATCCGAGCATCTAGTTGTTATGGATCCATGATCCATCAACCCAGAACATTAAAAGACACCCTATTACACAACTTTAACCAACAATTAACATTAAACAACATAAGATCAAAGTATTTAGAAATTTAGGGTTTTATACCACTTTCATGCTTGATTCTGATTCTGGCTTCATGATCTGTTCTTGGGTGATATAATACTGAATAAATGACTGATCTACTATAATATTTCGGAGCTTTGGGATAGAGAGAGAGTTGGTGGGAGAAAATGAGCAAAATGGCACTTTTTTGTGACTTTTCTCTCTCTTGAATCTATATATATGGCTTTAATTGTTGCTAAATCTGACCAAATCCGGCTGGGAGGCTACATTTAGGCACATGGAGTAGGTGTAGTTGTTCAACAACCAAATATTAGGGCAAGACTTGCAAGTTTCCTCCAATAATGCACTCAAGGGCATTTATGTCATTTTCCACTTAATTTTAATGTCATTTTTGTAATTGTCCAATCCCTTAGGGTTTAGGGTTTGGAAATTTTAGGGTTTAGGGTTTGGAGCATTTAGGGTTTAGGTTTTAACCCTTAACTTTGCGAAAATTTAATTTCTACATTTCCGAATTTCGATTTTCAAAATATAAAATTAACAATTTTAACTTATAATTAGTATTTACTAATTATATCAAAATTTCCTTAATCATACTAAAAACTTACTAATTAGGATTAGTATTTTCTAATTAAAATTGCTAATTACGCAATTAGGGTCAAAATGGTCATTAGGGTTTATAAACCGCTAATTAGGGTTTCTAATAGAAAAACTAAATTTTTCTCATTTATAAATTAAATCTCGTAATTAGATTAGGGTTTCTAATTACTCATAATATTAAAATAATTAGGATTAGGGTTTCCTAATTAGCATTGCTAATTTTAGCGATTAATTCCACCACTGAAAAATTAGGGTTTTTAACGGAACAATTAGGGTTCCATAATTTAAAAATTAGGGTTTGTAAATTAATTAACATTTACCCTAATTAATACTTAATTAATAGCACTAAAGCAATAAAATTCTCCGTTATATACCCAAATTAGGGTTTCATTTTAACAGAATCTGAAACTAGGGTTTTCAGATCTGGCATTAAAGTTTTAAATTTGGAATTAGGGTTTTGTAATCAATTTGTTAAGATTAACCCTAATTAATCTTTTAATTATTTACACTTATGCCATTAAGTTCCCGATTTAAGGTTTCATGCACCGAATTAGGGTTTCTAATTCTCGGAACTGAAACTAGGGTTTCCAGAACCGATTTCTAGGGTTTCTTGTTAAACGCTGGGATTTTCTAACCGAACTTTGTCGTTCTTAATATATAATTAGGGTTTATCACAGATATAATTTATCTGGTCAACCCTTGACCCTTAACCACATTCTGAACACATCATTAACCATATACACAGAATTTTAATCACGTAAATACTTAATCCTGAATAATTCACCTATTTCCTTCATAGAATTTTGAAATCCTCAAAATTCAATCTCAATAACCTCAAACGCATTCACTTATTTTCTGTCTATGTCTATTATTTGACCTTAAATCAATCATTTGAGATTTTCATAAATTGCCCAAATTTTTGGGTTGTCACATTCACCCATCCTTATAAGAATTTCGTCCCCGAAATTCACCTTACACCTTACACCGTGCACCTTACACCATTCACACATATACCATTCACACACATTATTACTTGTTACCCAATACACCTCTCACCAGATTAAAAGTTTTAAAATTGTGCTGAGGAGTCATTTAGACTATTTGTCTGTCATTTTCGTAAAGGTTTTATGGAAATTCATCCGCAAACCGTCATTACTTACGGACACGAAGGGTGATCAGCTCGATATGCCCTGTACTGATCAGGTACTGTTTGGTCGGAACAATTTGTTCCTCTTTTCCGCCTTGGGCGCATAAACTTTTACCTCAGTCTTATAGGATTCCGCACCAAAACAATTTGGTTCGGGAATTTCTTTCAATGAACACTTGGAGTTTTTATAACTTTAGTCTTGCTGAATCAAATAGCATAGACTCATATCAATAATTCAATTCAATCGAATTATTTAGGTGTAGCCAAACCCCGTTGGCTAATTTAAAATTTTTGAAAACATTTTCGAGAATGACGTCATGATGCCGCACTGTATTAACAGTCCGTTTGAGGATGCCGTCATTGTATGACTTTGTCATAACACATCATACAATAGTGGAACAACGACTTCTGGTCAAGTTCACACTAAGTATTCCTGTATTTACAACTCCATCACATTTTTATCATCTCTGCACCAGGTTACATGGTACATGAGTGATAATTGAAAACAATTTTTGATATTTCAAATCATTTGCGTCTAGCCGAAATAAGTAGCATAGACTGTACTTTAAACCGTTGCAAAAATGGATACGAGTCTACATTTTTTTTTAAAAGGCACATAGTGCGTATTTAGCTTGATTTCAAAAATTTCGAAGTTTAGCATAGCTAGGAGTTTTAGGAAAACCTAATTCTCCACTAATGATCATTTGCTTAATAATCTATCTGTTCCTATAATCCTTAACACTCCATTCACACACAACTATACCCAATTCATAAAACCACACTTATGAGTTCATAACCTGACCACAATTATATGAGTTTACGAACTTACCCTGACCTTTAGCGACTGTTCGCTGAGGGGCTCATAAACATTTTATATAACTATGCGTCAAGAATGTCACATAAGTATGAGTTCTAAGAACTCGTACTTAATCCTATATTCTCTACCTATTACTTATTTATCTATATATAATAACTAGCGTGAGACAACATTTCAACTATTACCAATGCCACCAACTAAGTAGTTTTTACACCAAGTACAATTCCCCTCCCATACGAGGAATCATACAACTCTGTTGCTGGCACGAGTCCTCATTGAAATCCCCACCTAACCTTAACCCCCTTTTTCAATACGAATTCAATTTGTATTCATAATCCATAACTCATTTATGAGTTTTCATTTTCATAGTACCATTTCATAGTACAACTTTCACACAGCATCTTGCTGTAAACTTTTCAATCATTAGATTGATTCATTTCCCATATCATAACCTTTATCAGATCACGGGGTGATCTTATCGTATATATTACGATTTATTTCTAGGCCTATGATCATTTTATTTTACGATCTCCTATCCCTGCACTTTTAGTCTTTTAGACTCGATCTATTTACCATTATTGTTCAACTTTATTATCAGAGTTAGGGAACTCTGTGCTTTACACCCGCCGAGATTCATCTTTGAATCTTACCGACCAACTAACTCTATGTGAGTTAGTCTTATCCTAAGCACTGCGGTTATTGGTCTCAGGTATTCCTACCTAAGCTTCATAACCAACAGCTCTGATACCAACTGTGATAGCCCCAAATCCGGGCCCCAAATCACCTCGGATCCGGTACGCTATTTCTATCACTATTTGCGGAAGATATAAACATAAGTTGTTTATACAATACATTACACACTATTCCCCAAGGTCGAGTAATCTTAACTTAATACAATTCATAAAATATCTAATACACAACAATATTTATTACAATACGCTATTACAACTAGCTGCAATTTATATCCCAAGCTGAGCTTAGCTTTAATCGTTTCCTGTATACGATGCATTTGATTTACCTGCAATGTTTTATCATGATATAGCAATGGTGAGCATAAAAGTTGCCCAGCAAGTTTATATACAACAATTTAACGATATATCATGATTGAAGAGTATGAATAATTGGTTGGCTATAATTCAACAATATGATTGTGAACTAGCAGGAACAAAATTTTGACTGAACAAGTATTTTACATGTACAAACATTTCTGAACCAACTGGTAATGAAGGTGATCAGCCTTTCATACCTGACTTATAATGCAAGATGTACAGAGTACAATTTTCATGGCAATCAGCAAAGATTAACCATAAGCTTGAAGAAACTACTCTTATTAGAGTTAAGTATAAGAAAAACTTGCCTGAACCGTTGATTACCGCACGCAATTAATAACGCTTTATTCGAAGACCTAATATTAATAATATAGATCTCCAATATTAGAATAATATCATCACAGTATAATACTGTTATATTTATATCCAAAATAACCTAAACACATTACCACAGAAGCCTATTGGTCTATACAGCACATAAGACTTGGTATCATGTCAAACTATTTCAGTCTGACTTGAAACCGACACAATTCTATCATCGCGACGGTCTAGTCGGACGAATATCGAGTTTAAGTTCAATTAAACTCTGACTTAACACTTAACCATTATCACAGATAATTTCTAATCAGACAAAACATTTTTCCTAGGCTCGTAATAATTTTCAGATAATTATTACCATTTATTAACATTTTTCAATCCTTAAAACCATATTTAAATAAATTAAATACCACTTAATACCTTGATCATTAATATTTATTTAATATAAAATATTAATAAAAATCATAACATAATATTATAATATAATTATAATATATCAAAGTATTTTTAATACCTTAAAATCATAATTATATGATTTTTAAACCATTAAATCCATTATCCGATAATTGCTATTAATATTAAAATATTAATATTTTCATGCCAAAATATCAAAAGTTATAATTTATAACTTAAAATATTTTTATAACACTTAAATCATTTTTATATGATTTATAAAGCATTAATTCTCTTTTTCCATAATTTATTTAATATATCTAATAAATAAACTAATTATCATTAATAATAATTTAATAATGAAATTCATCCCAAAATATTAAAAGTCATAAAAAATAACTTAAAATATTTTCTTTTACCATAATATTATTTTTCATGATTTTTCATGAATTAAAAACTATTTTTAATTAATTTATTTAATATTGTAATTAAATAAATAAATACCATTTATATTCCAAAAATATTAAATATTTTCAAAATATACTCAAAATAGTTAAAAACTATTTTTCAGACTTTAAAATAATTTTTCATAATTTATTTTGTATTTTTAATAATTAAAAACTATTTTTTTTCTAATTTTTAATTAATTTTCGAAATATTATAAATAAACTGTCGCTAAAGGCCTATAGCGACACTTTCTGTCGCTATAGGTGTTCTTGAGTGTTCTTGGTGTTCTTGACAGATGCGAGGGTACCTAGTTTGACCGGTTTTTAAACTGTGTTCTGGATGATTCTGAGTGTCTAAGTTGCATTAATATTGTAGTATAAGTGTAGAACTACAACTAACAACCAAGATCCTGGCCAATTAACAACGTATAAAACAGATTCAAGCTTCAGAAAATGTTGTCAGACCCTTCCATCAAATTTTTCCAGAATTTGTCAACAGTCACGGTTCCTATTTTGAGTCCTTAAATCCTTGTTTTCAAAAATTGTTTTGCTTGATCTATTGATTCTATATTGTAGTCCTGATGTCTGGTTACAATTATATCATATAAAATCAACTTAAAAACATTACATACACCAGATCTGGGTCGGTCAAAGTAGAGGCCAAGCACTGTTCTTCACAATTTTTGGGTTTTCCAGATTTCGTCAAGAACAGTCGGTCAACGGTGGTTTGACCTCGATTTCCTGCTGTTTCAGTTATGATCTAAGTGATCTAAAGACTTTAATGTGTAGTAAACATATCAGACTACAACTAATCAACAACAACTTGTCTAAAACACATGTCAGACGCAAGATCAGACGCATGAACAATCTTTTCAGAAGTGACTAAAATTTTGGGAATTTTCTGGGCTATCCACGAAGCAGCCTTCGTGATCGGTCAACTAGGTTTGACCGTTCATATCTTTTGATCTAGACAAGATCTGGACTTGATTCAAGTCTCAGATTCAAGAGCTAACAACAAAGAACAGATCTATAACATTAAACACAACTAAACATTAACAGACAAAGATCTAGAGGCCCTGACATATGACTGTCAGGCCATATATTTCCCATTTTCCAGATTTCTATAAACCTTAGATCCGAGCATCTAGGTGTTATGGATCCATGATCCATCAACCCAGAACATTAAAAGACACCCTATTACACAACTTTAACCAACAATTAACATTAAACAACATAAGATCAAAGTATTTAGAAATTTAGGGTTTTATACCACTTTCATGCTTGATTCTGATTCTGGCTTCATGATCTGTTCTTGGCTGATATAATGCTGAATAAATGACTGATCTACTATAATATTTCGGAGCTTTGGGATAGAGAGAGAGTTGGTGGGAGAAAATGAGCAAAATGGCACTTTTTGTGACTTTTCTCTCTCTTGAATCTATATATATGGCTTTAATTGTTGCTAAATCTGACCAAATCCAGCTGGGAGGCTACATTTAGGCACATGGAGTAGGTGTAGTTGTTCAACAACCAAATATTAGGGCAAGACTTGCAAGTTTCCTCCAATAATGCACTCAAGGGCATTTATGTCATTTTCCACTTAATTTTAATATCATTTTTGTAATTGTCCAATCCCTTAGGGTTTAGGGTTTGGAAATTTTAGGGTTTATGGTTTGGAGCATTTAGGGTTTAGGTTTTAACCCTTAACTTTGCAAAAATTTAATTTCTACATTTCCGAATTTCGATTTTCAAAATATAAAATTAACAATTTTAACTTATAATTAGTATTTACTAATTATATCAAAATTTCCTTAATCATACTAAAAACTTAGTAATTAGGATTAATATTTTCTAATTAAAATTGCTAATTACGCAATTAGGGTCAAAATGGTCATTAGGGTTTATAAACCGCTAATTAGGGTTTCTAATAGAAAAACTAAAATTTTCTCATTTATAAATTAAATCTCGTAATTAGATTAGGGTTTCTAATTACTCATAATATTAAAATAATTAGGATTAGGGTTTCCTAATTAGCATTGTTAATTTTAGCGATTAATTCCACCACTGAAAAATTAGAGTTTTTAACGGAACAATTAGGGTTCCTTAATTTAAAAATTAGGGTTTGTAAATTAATTAACATTTACCCTAATTAATACTTAATTAATAGCACTAAAGCAATAAAATTCTCCGTTATATACCCAAATTAGGGTTTCATTTTAACAGAATCTGAAACTAGGGTTTTCAGATCTGGCATTAAGGTTTTAAATTTGGAATTAGGGTTTTGTAATCAATTTGTTAAGATTAACCCTAATTAATCTTTTAATTATTTACACTTATGCCATTAAGTTCCCGATTTAAGGTTTCATGCACCGAATTAGGGTTTCTAATTCTCGGAACTGAAAGTAGGGTTTCCAGAACCGATTTCTAGGGTTTCTTGTTAAACGCTAGGATTTTCTAACCGAACATTGTCGTTCTTAATATATAATTAGGGTTTATCACAGATATAATTTATCTGGTCAACCCCTGACCCTTAACCACATTCTGAACACATCATTAACCATATACACAGAATTTTAATCACGTAAATACTTAATCCTGAATAATTCACCTATTTCCTTCACAGAATTTTGAAATCCTCAAAATTCAATCTCAATAACGTCAAACGCATTCACTTATTTTCTGTCTATGTCTATTATATTACCTTAAATCAATCATTTGAGATTTTCATAAATTGTCCAAATTTTTGGGTTGCCACATTCACCCCTCCTTATAAGAATTTCGTCCCCGGAATTCACCTTACACCTTACACCGTGCACCTTACACCATTCACACATATACCATTCACACACATTATTACTTGTTACCCAATACACCTCTCACCAGAGTAAAAGTTTTAAAATTGTGCTGAGGAGTCATTTAGACTATTTGTCTGTCATTTTCGATTCATCCGCAAACCGTCATTACTTACGGACACGAAGGGTGATCAGCCCGATATGCCCTGTACTGATCAGGTACTGTTTGGTCGGAACAATTTGTTCCTCTTTTCCGCCTTGGGCGCATAAACTTTTACCTCAGTCTTATAGGATTCCGCACCAAAACAATTTGGTTCGGGAATTTCTTTTAATGAACACTTGGAGTTTTTATAACTTTAGTCTTGCTGAATCAAATAGCATAGACTCATATCAATAATTCAATTCAATCGAATTATTTAGGTGTAGCCAAACCCCGTTGGCTAATTTAAAATTTTTGAAAACATTTTCGAGAATGACGTCATGATGCCGCACTGTATTAACAGTCCGTTTGAGGATGCCGTCATTGTATGACTTTGTCATAACACATCATACAATAGTGGAACAGCGACTTCTGGTCAAGTTCACACTAAGTATTCCTGTATTTACAACTCCATCACATTTTTATCATCTCTGCACCAGGTTATATGGTACATGAGTGATAATTGAAAACAATTTTTGATATTTCAAATCATTTGCGTCTAGCCGAAATAAGTAGCATAGACTGTACTTTAAACCGTTGCAAAAATGGTTACGAGTCTACATTTTTTTTTAAAAGGCACATAGTACGTATTTAGCTTGATTTCAAAATTTTCGAAGTTTAGCATAGCTAGGAGTTTTAGGAAAACCTAATTCTCCACTAATGATCATTTGCTTAATAATCTATCTGTTCCTATAATCCTTAACACTCCATTCACACACAACTATACCCAATTCATAAAACCACACTTATGAGTTCATAACCTGACCACAATTATATGAGTTTACGAACTTACCCTGACCTTTAGCGACTGTTCGCTGAGGGGCTCATAAACATTTCATATAACTATGCGTCAAGAATGTCGCATAAGTATGAGTTCTAAGAACTCGTACTTAATCCTATATTCTCTACCTATTACCTATTTATCTATATATAATAACTAGCGTGACACAACATTTCAACTATTACCAATGCCACCAACTAAGTAGTTTTTACACCAAGTACAATTCCCCTCCCATACGAGGAATCATACAACTCTGTTGTTGGCACGAGTCCTCATTGAAATCCCCACCTAACCTTAACCCCCTTTTTCAATACGAATTCAATTTGTATTCATAATCCATAACTCATTTATGAGTTTTCATTTTCATAGTACCATTTCATAGTACAACTTTCACACAGAATCTTGCTGTAAACTTTTCAATCATTAGATTGATTCATTTCCCATATCATAACCTTTATCAGATCACGGGGTGATCTTATCGTATATATTACGATTTATTTCTAGGCCTATGATCGTTTTGTTTTACGATCTCCTATCCCTGCACTTTTAGTCTTTTAGACTCGATCTATTTACCATTATTGTTCAACTTTATTATCAGAGTTAGGGAACTCTGTGCTTTACACCCGCCGAGATTCATCTTTGAATCTTACCGACCAACTAACTCTATGTGAGTTAGTCTTATCCTAAGCACTGCGGTTATTGGTCTCAGGTATTCCTACCTAAGCTTCATAACCAACAGCTCTGATACCAACTGTGATAGCCCCAAATCCGGGCCCCAAATCACCTCGGATCCGGTACGCTATTTCTATCACTATTTGCGGAAGATATAAACATAAGTTGTTTATACAATACATTACACACTATTCCCCAAGGTCGAGTAATCTTAACTTAATACAATTCATAAAATATCTAATACACAACAATATTTATTACAATACGCTATTACAACTAGCTGCACTTTATATCCCAAGCTGAGCTTAGCTTTAATCGTTTCCTGTATACGATGCATTTGCTTTACCTGCAATGTTTTATCATGATATAGCAAGGGTGAGCATAAAAGTTGCCCAGCAAGTTTATATACAACAATTTAACGATATATCATGATTGAAGAGTATGAATAATTGGTTGGCTATAATTCAACAATATGATTGTGAACTAGCAGGAACAAAATTTTGACTGAACAAGTATTTTACATGAACAAACATTTCTGAACCAACTGGTAATGAAGGTGATCAGCCTTTCATACCTGACTTATACATGCAAGATGTACAGAGTACAATTTTCATGGCAATCAGCAAAGATTAACCATAAGCTTGAAGAAACTACTCTTATTAGAGTTAAGTATAGGAAAAACTTGCCTGAACCGTTGATTACCGCACGCAATTAATAACGCTTTATCCAAAGACCTAATATTAATAATATAGATCTCCAATATTAGAATAATATCATCACAGTATAATATTGTTATATTTATATCCAAAATAACCTAAACACATTACCAAATAAGCCTATTGGTCTATACATCACATAAGACTTGGTATCAAGTCAAACTATTTTAGTCTGACTTGAAACCGACACAATTCTATCATCCCGACGGTCTAGTCGGACGAATATCGAGTTTAAGTTCAATTAAACTCTGACTTAACACTTAACCATTATCACAGATAATTTCTAATCAGACAAAACATTTTTCCTAGGCTCGTAATAATTTTCGGATAATTATTACCATTTATTAACATTTTTCAATCCTTAAAACCGTATTTAAATAAATTAAATACCACTTAATACCTTGATCATTAATATTTATTTAATATAAAATATTAATAAAAATCATAACATAATATTATAATATAATTATAATATATCAAAGTATTTTTAATACCTTAAATCATAATTATATGATTTTTAAACCATTAAATCCATTATTCGATAATTGCTATTAATATTAAAATATTAATATTTTCATGCCAAAATATCAAAAGTTATAATTTATAACTTAAAATATTTTTATAACACTTAAATCATTTTTATATGATTTATAAAGCATTAATTTTATTTTTCCATAATTTATTTAATATATCTATTAAATAAACTAATTATCATTAATAATAATTTATTAATGAAATTCATCCCAAAATATTAAAAGTCATAAAAAATAACTTAAAATATTTTCTTTTACCATAATATTATTTTTCATGATTTTTCATGAATTAAAAACTATTTTTAATTAACTTATTTAATATTGTAATTAAATAAATAAATACCTTTTATATTCCAAAAATATTAAATATTTTCAAAATATACTCAAAATAGTTAAAAACTATTTTTCAGACTTTAAAATAATTTTTCATAATTTATTTTGTATTTTTAATAATTAAAAACTATTTTTTTCTAATTTTTAATTAATTTCCGGAATATTATAAATAAACTGTTGCTAAAGGCCTATAGCGACACTTTCTGTCGCTATAGGTGTTCTTGAGTGTTCTTGGTGTTCTTGACAGATGAGAGGGTACCTAGTTTGACCGGTTTTTAAACTGTGTTCTGGATGATTCTGAGTGTCTAAGTTGCATTATTATTGTAGTATAAGTGTAGAAATACAACTAACAACCAAGATCCTGGCCAATTAACAACGTATAAAACAGATTCAAGCTTCAGAAAATGTTGTCAGACCCTTCCATCAAATTCTGGGTTTTCCAGAATTTGTCAACAGTCACGGTTCCTATTTTGAGTCCTTAAATCCTTGTTTTCAAAAATTGTTTTGCTTGATCTATTGATTCTATATTGTAGTCCTGATGTCTGGTTACAATTATATCATATAAAATCAACTTAAAAACATTACATACACCGGATCTGGGTCGGTCAAAGTAGAGGCCAAACACTGTTCTTCACGATTTCTGGGTTTTCCAGATTTCGTCAAGAACAGTCGGTCAACGGTGGTTTGACCTCGATTTCCTGCCGTTTCAGTTATGATCTAAGTGATCTAAAGACTTTAATGTGTAGTATACATACCAGACTACAACTAATCAACAACAACTTGCCTAAAACACATGTCAGACGCAAGATCAGACGCATGAACAATCTTGTCAGAAGTGACTAAAATTCTGGGAATTTTCTGGGCTATCCAGAAAGCAGCCTTCGTGATCGGTCAACTAGGTTTGACCGTTCATATCTTTTGATCTAGACAAGATCTGAACTTGATTCAAGTCTCAGATTCAAGAGCTAACAACAAAGAACAGATCTATAACATTAAACACAACTAAACATTAGCAGACAAAGATCTAGAGGCCCTGACATATGACTGTCAGGCCATATTTTTCCCATTTTCCAGATTTCTATAAATCTTAGATCCGAGCATCTAGGTGTTATGGATCCATGATCCATCAACCCAGAACATTAAAAGACACCCTATTACACAACTTTAACCAACAATTAACATTAAACAACATAAGATCAAAGTATTTAGAAATTTAGGGTTTTATACCACTTTCATGCTTGATTCTGATTCTGTCTTCATGATCTGTTCTTGGGTGATATAATGCTGAATAAATGACTGATCTACTATAATATTCCGGAGCTTTGGGATAGAGAGAGTTGGTGGGAGAAAATGAGCAAAATGGCACTTTTTTGTGACTTTTCTCTCTCTTGAATCTATATATATGGCTTTAATTGTTGCTAAATCTGACCAAATCCGGCTGGGAGGCTACATTTAGGCACATGGAGTAGGTGTAGTTGTTCAACAACCAAATATTAGGGCAAGACTTGCAAGTTTCCTCCAATAATGCACTCAAGGGCATTTATGTCATTTTCCACTTAATTTTAATGTCATTTTTGTAATTGTCCAGTCCCTTATGGTTTAGGGTTTGGAAATTTTAGGGTTTAGGGTTTGGAGCATTTAGGGTTTAGGTTTTAACCCTTAACTTTGCAAAAATTTAATTTCTACATTTCCGAATTTCGATTTTCAAAATATAAAATTAACAATTTTAACTTATAATTAGTATTTACTAATTATATCAAAATTTCCTTAATCATACTAAAAACTTACTAATTAGGATTAGTATTTTCTAATTAAAATTGCTAATTACGCAATTAGGGTCAAAATAGTCATTAGGGTTTATAAACCGCTAATTAGGGTTTCTAATAGAAAAACTAAATTTTTCTCATTTATAAATTAAATCTCGTAATTAGATTAGGGTTTCTAATTACTCATAATATTAAAATAATTAGGATTAGGGTTTCCTAATTAGCATTGTTAATTTTAGCGATTAATTCCACCACTGAAAAATTAGGGTTTTTAACAGAACAATTAGGGTTCCTTAATTTAAAAATTAGGGTTTGTAAATTAATTAATATTTACCCTAATTAATACTTAATTAATAGCACTAAAGCAATAAAATTCTCCGTTATATACCCAAATTAGGGTTTCATTTTAACAGAATCTGAAACTAGGGTTTTCAGATCTGGCATTAAGGTTTTAAATTTGGAATTAGGGTTTTGTAATCAATTTGTTAAGATTAACCCTAATTAATCTTTTAATTATTTACACTTATGCCATTAAGTTCCCGATTTAAGGTTTCATGCACCGAATTAGGGTTTCTAATTCTCGGAACTGAAAGTAGGGTTTCCAGAACCGATTTCTAGGGTTTCTTGTTAAACGCTAGGATTTTCTAACCGAACATTGTCGTTCTTAATATATAATTAGGGTTTATCACAGATATAATTTATCTGGTCAACCCTTGACCCTTAACCACATTCTGAACACATCATTAACCATATACACAGAATTTTAATCACGTAAATACTTAATCCTGAATAATTCACCTATTTCCTTCACAGAATTTTGAAATCCTCAAAATTCAATCTCAATAACGTCAAACGCATTCACTTATTTTCTGTCTATGTCTATTATATTACCTTAAATCAATCATTTGAGATTTTCATAAATTGTCCAAATTTTTGGGTTGTCACATATACGGTGAAACAGTATATGTCTATCTGGTTCATGAAATACAAAGCTAAGCAAAACAGCCCCATATATGCATGCTATCATGATTACAACCCTACTCGTATGTAATTATTTTTCTACTCCATACAAGTACATAAAATGAATGGTGATCAATCATTCATGCATTCAAATCAATCATGATAGAAATTCATCACGATACGCAAATAGTCCAGCAATCAAGCCATAAGTTAGATTATGTATTAAAACCTGTTAGAATCCCATAATGGAGTTTAGTTCATGACTGAACCAAAATCCATTATGGGATCAAAGAAATACATGGAAAATAAACAAATAATTGAAAGAGAAAAGATAGAATCGATCAAACCCAATTGCTGATTATAATCCAAACGTAACGTTCAAATCCTCACTAATATCTAGCAACATAAAAGTAGTTCATCCACAATGATTGAAATCCAAAGAAGAAGTAGAAAATAATAAGTCTATGCTTGGCCTCACGTTGAAATTCTCTCCAAGTGTAAACCCTAGTTCTCTATTATGAAAAACACGTAAAAACTGAAGATAGATACGTCTGGTGCTAACCATAATCGTTTATATCAACTCAAACACTTCAATTTTAAAATAAAGTCAGCAGCTTCAGTCAACTACGCGCGCGGTCTTTTCGTTATCATTGGGCGGGCGCACGATTGGCTTTCTGACTATGCAGGTGTGTGGCGCGGGCGCACGCTTCATAGCTCTTATAGCTGCGCGGCTCCTGCAGCCTACAATTTGTACTCTGCTGCTGCTTCATGTTGCTCCACTGCTTGTCACTTGTTTCATCCTCACAGTTCAATTCCTGATCTCGACTTGTTCCTCGTGCCATGCCTCCATTAGCCTCATTGCCACCTACCATCGCCGAGCTATGCCATTTTTGCACTTTCACAACATAGGAGTTCTCAGTATATGCAATGAAAAATAACACTAAATGCAACTAAAAACATACTAAAATGTACTTGAGATGGGGATAGTTCTCGTAAATTGATATCCAATAAGTAGGTATAAAACCCACTTATCAAATACCCCCAAACTTGAACTGTTGTTTGCCCTCAAGCAATGCATACTACATAAACACTGAAAATGCAACTACATGGTATGCAGCTATATCATGATGCAAACGAGTCTCAGATTCTTCTAGATATAACATAATTTCAGTCCAACATGCCTCAGTGAATTATCCGAATTTAAGAATGAAACTTCAAACTAAGCCATAGACATAATATTATACACTCAAGTAATCTATACATGCTATAAAAATGTTGTATGTGTGTTGTGTTCACCAAAACTTGACTAAGGTAAGAATAAACATGCTTAACTGCTCAACATAGAAAATTACAGTCTAAATCAAGATTCATGTATACTTATACAACAAAGACTGTTTCATATATCAAAACAAACTAAGGTTCAACAATGGGCTTAACTGCTTTATTACTACTCACGAGGGCGATTTTTGCTCTTTCCTGCGGTGTTTATTACTATTTTTTTATAAGACTATGCAATGCCTCATTCCATTAGGCTAACAATGCTACCCCTTAGCGAGCTTTCAACCAACAACTCCCAGACCATAAAAGACCTTAGGGCGCGAGGTGTTAAGACACCCCTATGGGCGTACTTACTCAACTAACAAGGGCCCCGAAATAAGACTAGCCACATTAATGTTTTTTTTCTCTTTATTTTTTTTAAATAGTATACCCATGTGTTTCCAAAGATTGAATATCGATGTTTTATACAGTTTAAGTCCATTTTCTACATATTTCTCTTTTAAAAATGACATTTCTTATCGACCAATGCAACACATAATTCTAATGCCTACAAGCAATTGCGAACATGGCAGTGCAAACCGAAAGCATTCAAACAGCGTCATGGATCATATCATGTAAAACATTATAGCTAAGCTTAAGATATCCATTAAATTCAATAATCCTTCAAAATTCAAGTTCGTCATTGGCTGGACATAGCTTCCACAACGCTAGAATTTGTGAGACATGCAACTAAACATACACTAACACACATAATAATAATGACTGAAAACAGAAAAATAATATGCAAATATTCTCTAACACATAAAACATGCACAATTTAAACTAAACATGAAACTGTAAATACTATATGCACTACCCTACTACCCCAATACCCCCAAACTTATAATATTCATTGCCTCAATGAATGAAGGTATAGGGTTAGAGAAACTCCCCTATTGCTCAGCTGCACCACCCTCCTCGGGTGGTGAATCCGATGGTGGATATGGCATGGCTGTATCGAATTGTGGCCACTCAAGCATTGTCCCTTAATGTACAAATGCCTTTGCTAGGGACCTCATCAAACTTGTTGCAAATGCTGCGAAATTGTCATATATAGCATTGACTTTTTGCTCCAACCTTCAGAGCTGTCGATCCCCATGAACAGCAGTAGCTTGGGATGACGGGCCCGTTTTATCTGGCTGAGAGGGTTGCGGTGGGGGTTGGATGATAAAGCCTTTTCTTCGCGGGTGTGGTGCACCTCCTGCCCAATCCTCGAATTTTGCAATGGTTGCATTTGTGATATCTTGACTCGGATTCTGCATTTGTTCATTATCCCACTGGACTCCTTACTGGGCACACATGCTATCTACAACAGATGCATGTGGGATACTCCCAGTCGTGCTCCCCCACATATAACGTAACATATTCTGATGGATCAGGTGGGCCACATCAATGTACTTGCCTGTGATTATTCTCCACAGAATGATTGCCCTCTCTGTTGTGATTTCATGCTTATGAGACGACGAAACGAGCTTGGCACATATAAACAAATTCCATGCCTTGGCATATCGATTCAAGGCTGAGGCTGGGAATATTTGAGGCTGATTCGTGCTGACCTTATAAGTCCACTTTGTGCCTGGAACGCACAACTCGGTAATAACTACTTCCAAATCTGTTTCCAATTGAGCCCCTTCTACACAATTAGCAGACCCAATCGGGGGTATGTCAAGTACCCTAAAAACTGCCCTGATTGCGGGAGGTCTGAAATCCACTTGAACTCCGCAAACCACGAATAACCCACTCATTGTCTCTTTTGCATTCGCATAGAATTCTCGGACAATACCCATAGGGGCAGGTATAGGCGTGGCAGTCAATCCAAACCATCCCCTCTCTTAAATCATATTCCACAATTGACCATCTTGTTGCTCAAACTTGAATCCCCTCTCCTTCACAAATGTTTTTGCCACGATTCGGTAATACTCCATTTGGGCATCTAAATTGAGAAACTTGTTATGATCCGCAACATCCTCCCCTTGACTACTAGAGGAAGACGATGATGAAGAAGAACCAGAGTGAGCTCGTTTGGGACCCATTGCTTAGACAGTTGACGATGAACACTTGTTGATGAACTGATGATTCCCAAACTCGAATTTTGGAAACCCACAAAAACCCTAGATTTATAGTGTAGAGGTTGAATAGAGGTTGAACGTGCGTTTTTGGGAGAACAAGTGAATAGGGCTTCAACTGGGAGAACACGTCTTTAAAAACTTAAAAAAATCCACTTCCAGTGTCGCGCGCGGCCGCGCGAGTTTTCAATGTACATATAACGCGGGCGCGTGAGTGGAATGTTTGGTCTGGCTGGCATGCAGAACGGGTGCACGGTTTTGTACTACAATCAAAGCGCGACCACGTGACTCTATTTCCTACACTGCCAAATTTCATTTCCAGTACTTCAAATCAGTGATGAATTCAGTCCAAGATACCTACATAGACATCAATAAACACTGACAAGGCATGAATTACTTAGTAAACATGAATGTCTAACTTAATAATATAATTTCGATACTATGCACAAACATACTTATATCCAAATTCAGCCGCTAAGATATTCATGCAAATCTAATCTACTATAACAATAAAAACAAATTGCAAATGAACTAACAAAAGCAAACTAAACTGAATAAGTAAAAAGTAGAGATAGTCAATTAGCTTGACTGTCTCTGAATCTCATGTCGAAGAAAGAATTGAGGTGACTTTCTGTCGGTCCACCTTTCCACCAAAGTAATGCTTCAATCGCTGTCCATTCACCTTAAAAGGCTGATCTGGGTATTTATCGAACACTTCTATCGCACCATGTGGGAAGACAGTCTTCACTGTGTATGGCCCTGACCATCTTGATTTCAGCTTCCCGGGAAAAAGTTTAAGTCTAGAGTTAAAAAGTAAAACCCTTTGTCCCAGTTCAAATGTTCTCTTTATGATCTTGCGATCATGCGATTTCTTCACCTTTTCCTTATACAGCTTCGAATTTTTATATGCCTGTAAGCGGAATTCATCCAACTCATTGAGTTGGAGTAGGCATTTCTCCCCTGCAGCTTTCAAATCAAAATTTAGCTTCTGAATTCCCTAATATGCCTTATGCTCTAGCTTCATAAGAAGGTGACAGGCTTTTCCATAAACGAACTAAAAAGGTGACATGCCCAATGGAGTTTTGTATGCAATCCTATATGCCTATACAGCATCATCCAACTTTAAAGACCAGTCCTTTCTCGTGGGATTCACAACTTTTTCAAGGATTCTTTTGACTTCTCGATTTGACACTTCATCTTGGCCATTTATTTATGGGTGATAAGTTGTAGCAATACGATGGTTCACCCCATACTTGGCCAACAACGTTGTAAACTGTCTATTGCAGAAATGACTACCTTCATCACTAATGATGGCCCTTGGAGTCCCAAACCTAGTGAAGATACTTCTGTGTAAAAACATGAGGACTACCTTGGCATCATTTGTTGGAAGAGCTGCCACTTCTACCCATTTCGACACATAATCCACTGCGAGCAAGATGTAGAGATTTTTGCAAGAAGAAACAAAAAGGCCCATGAAATCAATCCCCCACACATCAAAGATTTCTACTTCGACAATTGTATTCAATGAAATTTTATTTTTGCAAAAGGTGTTTGTTGCGAAACATGCTGCCTTCTAAGATAAAGGTGTTTATCATTGAAAGGGCTAGTGGGAGGATAATACATCTTGAAAAGTTCAAGAACCACAAAACACTACAAGTCAAATAAGAGGAACCTATAGATAGACCTATTGTACCACAACCGAATCGTAAATCTGGAATAGTACCAAAGATACCTAGGAGGCATGGATTCATCATGGATGATGATGATGAGGTACGTATCATAGAAGATGATGATCCAGTTACATACGATGAGGTAAGAGTTGTAGACACTCAGAGAAATGGATTGAAGCAATCTTCTCAAAAATGGAACATTCATTTTGATATGATAATCAAAAGAGTTTGATTTTATCAAAAACAAGAATGAACCTAGTGTGTACAAAAGGGTCAGTGGGAGCGTCGTGACATTTCTGGTATTATATGTTGATATAATACGGATAAGGAATGACATGCCAATGCTAAAATCAATAAAGATAAAGTTGTCTAAACATTCCTCCATGAATGATTTGGGAAGAGTATCTTAATTGGGGATGCAAATCTATATAGATAGATTTAAAAGGATGCTCGGCTTAACCCAAGGAACGTATATTCATTTGATGCTAAAGTCGTTTAGCATGGCAAACTCCATGGGATGTCTCATGTTGATGAGCCTTGGAGTGGATCTCTCTTAATAGTCCCCATAGACTCCTAAAAGAGAGATCGCATGAGTGACAATCATGTATGCAATGAAATATACGCGACCTGATGATGATCAGTCATATTCTGGAAAAGTTCACTGTGAGACAGTGAAAAACATCTAAAAGTACTTAACCGGCACTAAGGATGTGATCATAATACATGGTGGGTCTGAATTAAAACTAGAGGGCTTAATAGACTCAAGTTTTTCAGACAGACCAAGACGACAGAAAATCCACTTTAAGGTAAAGGGTTACCTTGAACGGTGGTGCAGTGAATTGGAAAGGTTCCAAACAGCAAAGAGTTGTTGGTTTAGTGATAAAGACAAAGTATATAGCTATAAATGAAGCTGCAAGTTGATTGTTTGGATGAAAAGTTCATTACAGAACTAGGAATAGTTCCTAAGTCTCATCTTAGATCCAAACATGTGTTGTGGCACTTTCATTTGATTATAAGAATCATTGAAAGATGGAAAACCACTATAGAGATAGTGGACTCTCAAGAACAACATTACATATCCATTAACTAAAGCTTATCCAACAGCAGGATAATCGTCACTTAGAGAAGAAGAGTATGAGATACCATGGCGATTGGCTTTAGTGCAAGTGGGAGATTGAAAGTAGTATGCACACAAGCCAATCATGTTTGATGATAAAGCATATACTTTGTAAACAATCTTATTCATTTATTAATAAAAAGTATTAATTTATTAAAGGCTTTTAATTATCTACATGATGCTGTTTTATAATATGTGATAAACCCATAGTTTTAAGCAATGCATTTAGAATAATGATGATGATCATTCTAATGAGATCTAAATTCTTAGAAAGCTTAAAACTAAAATAGTTCCCAATCGTTGGATTACTAAATTGGGGATTAGTGAATCCGGATAGATTGGTACATACGTTGCTTGCTCATTGGATGAGGATGATTGATCTCATGATCATTTGTGTGGAGACATTAAAGCAAGTATGTAGGTGCTTATTAGAGAATAAGTTCACTGAACGTGACTCGCTAAGGAATACCTAATGGAGTTTTACTTGCATGTCAATAGGAATTCCTGTAGTGATAGTAGTACAAGTGATCCTTGGACTTGAGATCATCATAGTATCTTGTGTATGATGAGTTATACTTTGACTTATTCCTTAAGACCCTTAGGGTATATCAAAGGATATTCTTGGGTATAATAAGTTATACATGGAGATAATGTATGATCAATAAAGAATCTACCACTTCTAGTAAAAGAAGAGAAATGTCCTATGTGATTCGATAAATGACAACCCAGTAGTCCTTGGCCAAGGCAGAATGAAATTAGAAAGGAGTTTCTAATTTGCATTATTTGGAGTTGTGCATTTAAGGATCGAAATACATATAATTAAATAAAATAAGACTTGACAGTAATTCCATGTCTTATATTTAATTGGGACATTGTATGGTGGAAGGATTTAATTGTACGGTAACTATTTACTCAAAGGTTCTTTTATGATTAATGTTGAAATCTATATTATCTGGAAAGTCGTTGATCGCTAGGGAGGCTTATCCCTATTGTAGAATAAATATTACTTATTTAAATAAATTATTAGTTTAATTTATTTATTTAAATAAGATTAGAATTGTTCTAATTGATTTATTCACAACCGGTTTAATATGGAGAACCTAAAGGGTCACACCATAAAAGGAAGAATAATTATTTAAGAAGTTAATGGCATAATCGTAATAATAAGTTAAGTATATTTAATTTAATCTATGGTGATAGAATAAATTAAATAGCTTAATATTTATTATTTAATATTTTGGAAATATTAAATATAAATTAATAAGAGGAGTCTTATTATTATTATTACTATTATTATTTAATTCCTAAAGGAGTTTGGGAATTAATTAATATAAGTACTCTCATTTATTCCTAATAGGATTAGGAGGGAAAATTAGTTAAAGGAGTTTAATTAATTATCCCTAATAAGATTAGGGAGCCCATTTAATTAAAAGAGTTTAATTAAATAAATAATACCTTATTTTTAATAGGGTTACTTGATATCTTTATAAGAGGAGTCTTATATCAGATATCATAGATACGTTATTCCAATTGTTGGAGAGTACGCCTTTTTCTATAGAGATAGAAAACTAGGGTTTGAGCCAAAATACCCATCTTCTTGAATTCTTCTTCTTCCTTGGTGGATCACCTCTAGAGGCCAAACACTTGGGTGGCTAACGTTGATCAAAGGAAGGAACCCAACCCGGTGGATTCAAGATGAACGCGAAAAGAATTGGAGGTGAACTTGTACCTGAGGAAGCTTGGATCTTCAAGGGTATGATTCTTGTTCTCATCTTTTCGTTAAATTAATAATTGCGCATAAAGGGTGATCTGGGTTTATGGTTTGTAAATTTTTAAAACTCTGATTTTACACGCTTCCGCTAATTTTGTGCAATTTGATTGCGTTCATGAATATTACAAACCTAACAGTGGCATCAGAGCCAAACCTTTATGCGAATTATTAATTGTTTTGATTTGATATGTATATTGATATGTGTTTAGAACAATTTAATTGGGCATAATTTTGTTGTATAAAATTTATTCTAAAAAAAAAAAATAAAAAAAAATGGCGAAACTGTTCGCGTATTTTTTTAATTCCGTGTATCAATTCTTTTTTCTCTTATACCGGAAATCAAAGTCAAAAACTTAACAGACTTTTGCCAATTCTTGTGCGCACGGAAATCTAGGATTTCAAGGGATTGAAATCAATATGTATTAAGATACATATTATGTTAATTGTTAACAGATTCGGTAATTATAAATATATTATATAGTAGTTACCGAATTATATATATATATTAATATATATAGTAGCTTCGGTAATAATATATATTATTATTATATATATATTATATAATATTTTAATAATTTTATAATTAAAATATAAAATTTATTTTAATTTTAAAATTAGAATTTCATGCTAACTAATTAGAGTTGGAATTGGATTCCATGATAACTAATTGGAGTTGAAATTGGATTTCATGTTTCCTAAAATAAAGGAGTTTATTTGTGAATAGGAAAATGAATCCATCTTTCCTAAAATAAAGGAGTTTATTTAAATATGAAATAAGATTTCATATTATTCAAAATAAAAGAGTTTATTTATGAATAGGAAAGAGAATCCTAATTTCCTTAAATAAAGGAGTTTATTTAGATATGAAATAAGATTTCATATTATTCAAAATAAAAGAGTTTATTTGTGAATAGGAAAGAGAATCCTAATTTCCTTAAATAAAGGAGTTTATTTAGATATGAAATATGATTTCATATTATTCAAAATAAAAGAGTTTATTTGTGAATAGGAAAATAATACGTGTTTCCTTTGATAAAGGAGTTTTTTTTTATGGAATTGGATTCCATAATTAATTAAAATAAAGGAGTTTATTTTGATTAAAGATTTTGATTAAAATAAAATAGTTTATTTTATTCAAAATTGGATAAATTAAAATAAAATAGTTTTATTTTGATTTAAATTTGGATTAAAATAAAGGAGTTTATTTTGATTCAAAAAAATTAGATTTTATACTAACTAAATTTTGCCCATTAAATGATATCAATATATATATTAAATATTTATTATTCATGAGATGAATGTTATTTATTGATACATATGGTGATGTGTATGATAATAAATGAGATTGATTATGGACTATTGACCAATTTGATTGGATTTTATTTTAGTTGGATGCTTGAATGTATGAGTTTTATTAAATGGGGTCTGCGTACCTCGTCTTCTCTAATTTTTCTTAATGTAAATTCTATCTCTCTCCTATGTATTTCCCCTTGACTGCTGATCAAGGTTTCTATTTTTTTTTAAAATAGTTTAGTAATAGGAATAGTTAGAATTATTTTGAAAAATTGGAGAGCAAGGAGCAAGGAGCGCTTGAAGACTCGTTTTGTAATGAAGCTCGGGTTTAAATGTAATAGTTATATTTAAATATTAATTCTTGCACCCCTAGGGTTTGACCTTTTGGTTCACTTGGTGGCTCTAGTGAACCAAACTAGAATAAAAGTCCATAATCAATCCAGGTAGAATATAGTATTCTATATGTGCATGCTTATACTATATATATTATATATTATGCAAACATGCTTCGCATGTTAATTAATATGACGCGTATTTTATATATATATGTGCATGCGCGCTAAACAAGATGAGACAAATTAATAACAAACCCCTCAAATTTTTATATTAAGTTGTAACGTTCAAAGATATTTGAAATATCGAACGTCGCCTTCTAGCATGATAGAAACAATAGAGTATTGAGAATTTAATATGAGTTTGTTGTGCACACACAAGGCGAGTATTAAATATTTAAGATGTTGTTTTTATTACATATGATGTTTATAAGGAATTGAACATTACTGCTTTGTTGTGCACACACAAGGGCTGTAGTTTTCTCTTCACTTATATGGAAATGCTGGGTCTGACTTAACTTAAATCATTTTAGTTCGGATGTGCACACACTTGACCATTATGATTTAAGAGGCAAAATACAAGGAGTTACATAGTTGATGTAATTGACAAGAGTTGTCTACCTATTTATTTATATATAGTTTGTTGTGCACACACAAGGCTATATACATTTGAAATGGGATCCTTATTCTCACTAGCAAATCTTTAATTAGATTTTGCCGAACTATATAGGTGAGGGTAATATAGTTTGAAGAAAATAGTGGGAGATACCAATTTAAAACAAGACCTAAATTATTTTGGTAATTAATAAAAGAATGTATGTTAAAATGTTGTTAATTACAAATTCATTTACAGATTTTTACAATGTCTTAATTACTATCACTGCATAGCATATTAGATGCTTATTTAACCGGACCAAATTAAATGGATTGGTTAAGAAAATTGAGAATAGTTCTCATGGCTGAAAAGCTATCTTATGTCCTTAATACGCCTATCCCTGCAATGGTTGCAGACAATGCCTCTGAGGAAGAGATTGTTACTTTTAGAAAGTGGCAAGATGATGCACAGTTGGCTCAATGCATCATGCTCGTATCCATAAGTAACGAGCTTCAGCGTCAGCATGAAACTATGGATGCTTCTACTATATTCCTGCACATCAAGTAGTTGATGGTGAGGAAAGTAGGACTGATAGATATCAGATATCTAAGGAGCTCTTCCGATCTAGAATGACCGATGGCACTATAGTACAGATAAAAGTCTTTAACATTATCAATTTGATTGATTAATTAGGACAACAGATTTTGTCATGGATGGAGAGTTGAGCCAAGATTTGATCTTGCACTCACTCCCGGACTCATTTCACAATTGTTGTGAATTTTTCATATGAACAAGCTAGATATCAGCCTCGCTGATTTGCTTAACATGTTGAAAAATGTTGAGAGTCACTTTCCAACCAAGAAAGACTATGTCTTACTGGTAGGGGCCATAGGATCTTCTGAAAAGAAGAACGATTCTAAGAAGGTAAATAGAAAGGGCAAAAACAAAGGATAATAAGAACAAAATTGATACGGATAGCAAAAGAGTTTGCTTCCACTGCAATAAGCCTGGACACTGGAAAGAAACTGCGAGAAGCATCTTGCAGAGGTTAACCAAAGAAGCTTAGTGAAGTTTCGGTTATAAATACAAATTTGTTCATGATTGAAATAAATTTTTCTTTGAGTCAAGGTTCTACTTGGGTATTTGATACCGGCTTTGGTTATCATAAATATAGATTTATGAAGGGACCAAGTAGAAGTAGAAAGCTAAACAAATATAAGTAAACCTATGTGTGGGAAATGAAGCAAAGGTTGCTGCATTAGCCATATGAACTTATAGTTTAGCAATGCCTACGGTCAAGTCTATTAAGTCAATAAGTTGTTATTGTATTCTAGTACTTGTTGGAAACATTATTTCCATTTTATTGTTAGACAATAAAATCTTTGATATTATATTTAAGAACAATTGTTGTTCTATTTATAATAATAATATTTTGTATAGAACTGGAATATTACTTAATGGATTTTATATACTTGACTTACGTAAAAAAAAATAATTTTGCAAATTGAACAAACTAGTATTAGAAAAGGAGATGATCATTCAAAGAGTTGAATGTATGTATTTGTTGAAATACAAGTGCGAATTATTTGAAAGGTTCAAAGAATTCAGAAGTGAAACAAATTGGCAATGTATTAAGATTCTTTGATTAGATCAATGGATAAATACTTGTGCAATAAGTTTCTAGATTATCTCAAATGGTTTTCTCACAATGGACGCCTCCTGATACGCAATAATTGATTGATGTATCTGAAAGGAAAAATTGTACCTTGTTGGACATGGTGCGGTCCATAATGATTTTACCGACATTCCAGTATCCTTCTGGGGTAATGTCCTAGAATTGGTTGCATATCTACGAAAAGGTAACCTCAAAATCTGGCCCCAAGACTCCATAAAAGTTATGGACAGGGAGGATTCCTAATCTTAAGTATGTTAAGATAAGGGGTTGTCCAACTTATGTGAAACGGTTTCAAAGGATAAGCTTGGGACAAAATTTGACAAGTACAGATTTGTGGGACATCCTAAAGTAAGTTTAGGGCATATGTTCTATAATCCTACTTAGCAAAAGGTGTTTGTTGCGAAACATGCTGCCTTCTAAGATAAAGGTGTTTATCATTGAAAGGGCTAGTGGGAGGATAATACATCTTGAAAAGTTCAAGAACCACAAAACACTACAAGTCAAATAAGAGGAACCTATAGATAGACCTATTGTACCACAACCGAATCGTAAATCTGGAATAGTACCAAAGATACCTAGGAGGCATGGATTCATCATGGATGATGATGATGAGGTACGTATCATAGAAGATGATGATCCAGTTACATACGATGAGGTAAGAGTTGTAGACACTCAGAGAAATGGATTGAAGCAATCTTCTCAAAAATGGAACATTCATTTTGATATGATAATCAAAAGAGTTTGATTTTATCAAAAACAAGAATGAACCTAGTGTGTACAAAAGGGTCAGTGGGAGCGTCGTGACATTTCTGGTATTATATGTTGATATAATACGGATAAGGAATGACATGCCAATGCTAAAATCAATAAAGATAAAGTTGTCTAAACATTCCTCCATGAATGATTTGGGAAGAGTATCTTAATTGGGGATGCAAATCTATATAGATAGATTTAAAAGGATGCTCGGCTTAACCCAAGGAACGTATATTCATTTGATGCTAAAGTCGTTTAGCATGGCAAACTCCATGGGATGTCTCATGTTGATGAGCCTTGGAGTGGATCTCTCTTAATAGTCCCCATAGACTCCTAAAAGAGAGATCGCATGAGTGACAATCATGTATGCAATGAAATATACGCGACCTGATGATGATCAGTCATATTCTGGAAAAGTTCACTGTGAGACAGTGAAAAACATCTAAAAGTACTTAACCGGCACTAAGGATGTGATCATAATACATGGTGGGTCTGAATTAAAACTAGAGGGCTTAATAGACTCAAGTTTTTCAGACAGACCAAGACGACAGAAAATCCACTTTAAGGTAAAGGGTTACCTTGAACGGTGGTGCAGTGAATTGGAAAGGTTCCAAACAGCAAAGAGTTGTTGGTTTAGTGATAAAGACAAAGTATATAGCTATAAATGAAGCTGCAAGTTGATTGTTTGGATGAAAAGTTCATTACAGAACTAGGAATAGTTCCTAAGTCTCATCTTAGATCCAAACATGTGTTGTGGCACTTTCATTTGATTATAAGAATCATTGAAAGATGGAAAACCACTATAGAGATAGTGGACTCTCAAGAACAACATTACATATCCATTAACTAAAGCTTATCCAACAGCAGGATAATCGTCACTTAGAGAAGAAGAGTATGAGATACCATGGCGATTGGCTTTAGTGCAAGTGGGAGATTGAAAGTAGTATGCACACAAGCCAATCATGTTTGATGATAAAGCATATACTTTGTAAACAATCTTATTCATTTATTAATAAAAAGTATTAATTTATTAAAGGCTTTTAATTATCTACATGATGCTGTTTTATAATATGTGATAAACCCATAGTTTTAAGCAATGCATTTAGAATAATGATGATGATCATTCTAATGAGATCTAAATTCTTAGAAAGCTTAAAACTAAAATAGTTCCCAATCGTTGGATTACTAAATTGGGGATTAGTGAATCCGGATAGATTGGTACATACGTTGCTTGCTCATTGGATGAGGATGATTGATCTCATGATCATTTGTGTGGAGACATTAAAGCAAGTATGTAGGTGCTTATTAGAGAATAAGTTCACTGAACGTGACTCGCTAAGGAATACCTAATGGAGTTTTACTTGCATGTCAATAGGAATTCCTGTAGTGATAGTAGTACAAGTGATCCTTGGACTTGAGATCATCATAGTATCTTGTGTATGATGAGTTATACTTTGACTTATTCCTTAAGACCCTTAGGGTATATCAAAGGATATTCTTGGGTATAATAAGTTATACATGGAGATAATGTATGATCAATAAAGAATCTACCACTTCTAGTAAAAGAAGAGAAATGTCCTATGTGATTCGATAAATGACAACCCAGTAGTCCTTGGCCAAGGCAGAATGAAATTAGAAAGGAGTTTCTAATTTGCATTATTTGGAGTTGTGCATTTAAGGATCGAAATACATATAATTAAATAAAATAAGACTTGACAGTAATTCCATGTCTTATATTTAATTGGGACATTGTATGGTGGAAGGATTTAATTGTACGGTAACTATTTACTCAAAGGTTCTTTTATGATTAATGTTGAAATCTATATTATCTGGAAAGTCGTTGATCGCTAGGGAGGCTTATCCCTATTGTAGAATAAATATTACTTATTTAAATAAATTATTAGTTTAATTTATTTATTTAAATAAGATTAGAATTGTTCTAATTGATTTATTCACAACCGGTTTAATATGGAGAACCTAAAGGGTCACACCATAAAAGGAAGAATAATTATTTAAGAAGTTAATGGCATAATCGTAATAATAAGTTAAGTATATTTAATTTAATCTATGGTGATAGAATAAATTAAATAGCTTAATATTTATTATTTAATATTTTGGAAATATTAAATATAAATTAATAAGAGGAGTCTTATTATTATTATTACTATTATTATTTAATTCCTAAAGGAGTTTGGGAATTAATTAATATAAGTACTCTCATTTATTCCTAATAGGATTAGGAGGGAAAATTAGTTAAAGGAATTTAATTAATTATCCCTAATAAGATTAGGGAGCCCATTTAATTAAAAGAGTTTAATTAAATAAATAATACCTTATTTTTAATAGGGTTACTTGATATCTTTATAAGAGGAGTCTTATATCAGATATCATAGATACGTTATTCCAATTGTTGGAGAGTACGCCTTTTTCTATAGAGATAGAAAACTAGGGTTTGAGCCAAAATACCCATCTTCTTGAATTCTTCTTCTTCCTTGGTGGATCACCTCTAGAGGCCAAACACTTGGGTGGCTAACGTTGATCAAAGGAAGGAACCCAACCCGGTGGATTCAAGATGAACGCGAAAAGGATTGGAGGTGAACTTGTACCTGAGGAAGCTTGGATCTTCAAGGGTATGATTCTTGTTCTCATCTTTTCGTTAAATTAATAATTGCGCATAAAGGGTGATCTGGGTTTATGGTTTGTAAATTTTTAAAACTCTGATTTTACACGCTTCCGCTAATTTTGTGCAATTTGATTGCGTTCATGAATATTACAAACCTAACAGTTCCTTCCCTTCTTTTCGTGGATTTGCTTCTGTATTACTTGGCAATAAACCCTGGGGCCTGTTGTTAAGCATGCTCGTCATTTGCCCCATTTGAGTTTCCAGATTTTTAATAGCCACTGCTTGGCTTTTTATCATAACCTCCGTGTTTGCCATGTACTTCATCATCATCTCCTCGATTTCTAATTTCTTTTCTTGCTGAGGTGCAGCTGGAGTATGATGTTGTTGTTGAGAAAATCCCGACGGAAAAGGTGGTCTTGGAGTAAACTGTTGATGCGCTGGCTGTGACTGAAACAGATTATTCGGCTGAAAATGATTTTGTTTATTTCCTTGGTTGTTCGACCAACTGAAGTTTGGATGATTGCGGTTGTTGGAGTTGTACGTGTTCTGAAGTTATCCTTGGTCTTTCCTGTAATTACTCACATACTGTACCGACTCCGAGCTAATAGCACATTGATCCGTCGAGTGTGGCCCTGCACAAATTTCACACATAAAGGCAACTGTCTTCACCTTGCTCTCTATCAATGTATCTATTTTCTTCGCCATGGCTGCCATATGTGCTGACAACTGCGTAATAGCATCCACTTCAAACAAACCTGGAACTTTGGGCTGTGGCATCATAGATGTAGGGTTTTGAAAATCGTTCACTGTCATTGTCTCTATAAGGTTATAAGTTTCCTCATAACTCTTTGCCCATAACGCTCCTCCTGCAGCTGCATCTACAATCGGTCTCGACTGCCATCCTAATCCATTATAAAATGTGTTGATCACCATCCAATCTGGCATACCATGGTGCTGACACTTCCTTAGCATTTCTTTGTATCTCTCACAGGCCTCATATAAAGATTCACCTTGTTGCTGCTCAGATTGAGAGATAGTTGTCCTCATTTTTGCAGTCTTAGCCATTGGTAAAAACTTGGCTAAGAACTTATGTGCTAGGTCCTCCGATGTAGTTATAGATCCTGCAGGCAAAGAGTGAAGCCAAAGTCTCGCTTTATCCCTCAATGAGAATGGAAACAGCCTAAGTCTGATAGCATCCTCCGTCACCCCGTTATATCTGAAAGTATCACATATCTCGATGAAACTCAACAGGTGCTCATTGGGATCATCCGTAACAGCACCCCCAAACTGAACCGAATTCTACACCATTTGAATAGTGCCCGATTTTTATTTCAAAAGTATTAGCTGTTATTGCCGGTCTGACTATACTAGATTGCAATCCATTAATGTTTGGCATAGAATAGTCCCTCAAAGCTCTATACTCCTCTCTTTGCTCTTCTCCTTGTCCCTCGGCTGCCATATTAGCTGTAGTTACCTCTAACTCTGCTTGTAAATTTCTACGCACTCTCGCTTTCCAACCTATCCCGTTTATGTTATCCTGAGCAGGTGTTAATTTGGGACTAAATGACCGCGTGTGCATAAAAATTTATACAAGTACTTGAAACACAACCATAAACAAAAATAAAAATGAGATCAGATTAGATTTGTCTAAGTCATACATTATAGCTTAAAATTGATGCTAATTATTTAAATTTATACGCCTTTCCCCGACAACGACGCCAAAAACTTGTTGCCTCTTTTTTAGTTCTAACAAATGAGCTCTAACTCATGCAAGCATACATATGTCAACAAGCAATACAGAGTAAGTCGAGTATCGATCCACGGGGAAAGGATTCTAAATTAAATTATTATGCATCAACTAAATCACTATTTTTATATGCTCAAACTAATGCTTATGATTGGAAATTACTCTAAACTCAAATAATAACTAAAAGATGAATATAAAAGTAATAATTCAAATCTGGAAATGATGGGATCCTAACTTCATTTAATAGTTCATCTAATTACCACCATCATGAAAGACTATTCACGTATCACAGGAAATTAGCCAAGAGCACATATGTAGACATAACCATTTTTTAATGTATCATGACCTACTCACATAACAACCACATACAATAGACATCATGTAATCATCAATAAAACCAATCTCACTATATTTCTATGTGAAATTGCAGAAATATTGAATTTAAGCACAAGCCCTTATATAACTCATACGGTGAAACAGTATATGTCTATCTGGTTCACTAAATACAAAGCTAAGTAAAACAGCCCCATATACGCATGCTATCATGATTACAACCCTACTCACATGTAATTTTTCAACTCCATACAAGTACATAAAACGAATGGTGATCAATCATTCATGCATTCAAATCAATCATGATAGAAATTCCTCACAATACGCAAATAGTCCAGCAATCAAGCCATAAGTTAGACTACATATTAAAATTTGTTAGAAGCCCATAATGGAGTTTAGTTCATGACTGAACCAAAAGCCATTATGGGAACAAAGCAATACATGGAAAATAAATAGACAATTAAAAGAGACAAGATAGAATCGATCAAACCCAATTGCTAATTATAATCCAAACGTAACGTTCAAATCCTCACTAATATCCAGTAACATAAAAGTAGTTCATCTACAATGATTGAAATCCAAAGAAGAAGTAGAAAATAATAAGTCTATGCTTGGCTTCACGTTGGAATTCTCTCCAACTGTAAACCCTAGTTCTCTATTATGAAAAACACGTAAAAACTGAAGATAGATACGTCTGGTGCCAACCACAATCGTTTATATCAACTCAAACTCTTCAATTTTAAAATTTAAAATAAAGTCAGCAGCTTCAGTCAACTACGCGTGCGGTCCCTTCGTTATCATGGCGCGGGCGTGCGATTGGCTTTCTGGTTCTGCAGGTGTATGGCGCGGGCACGCACTTCTTAGCTCTTATAGCCGCGCGGCTCTTGCATTGTGCAATTTGTGCTCTGCTGCTGCTCCACTGCTTGTCACTTGTTTCTTCCTCACAGTTACATTCCAGATCTCCACTTGTTCCTCTTGCCATTCCTCCATTAGCCTCATTGCCACCTACAATCGCTGAGCAATGCCATTTCTGTACTTTCACAACATAGGAGTTCTCAGTATATGAAATGCAAAATAACACTAAATACAACTAAAAACATACTAAAATGTACTTGAGATGGGCATAGTTCTCGTTAATTTATATCCAATAAGTGTTAGGTTTGTAATATTCAAGAACGCAATCAAATTACCAAAAATAAGCTGAAACATGAAAAATCAGAGTTCTAAAATTTTACAAACCATATACCCGGATCACCCTTTAACCACAATTATTTATTTATTAAACGAAAATATGAAGAACAAGAATCATACCCTTGAAAATTTGAGCTTCCTCAGGTACAAGTTCACATCCAATCTTTTTCGTGTTTAACTTGAATCCACCGGGTTTGGTTCCTTCCATTGATCAACGTTAGCCACGCAAGTGTTTGGCCTCTAGAGGTGATCCACCAAGGAAGAAGAAAGATTCAAGAAGATGGGTATTTAGCAAAATCATAGTTTTTCTATCTCTCATAGAAAAGGAGTGTACTCTCCAACTCTTAGAATTACGTATATTGATATCTAATATAAGACTTCTCTTATAAAGATATCAGTTAACCCTTCTAATCTAATTAGAAAATAGGATATTATTTAATTAATTAAATTCCTTTAATTAATTAAGCTCCCTAATCTTATTAAGGATAATTAATTAAACTCTTTTAATTAATTTAACCTCCTAATCTTATTAGGAATATATGAGAGTACTTTTATTAATTAATTCCCAAACTCCTTTAGGAATTAAATAATAATAATAGTAATAATAATAATAAGACACATCTTATTAATTTATATTTAATATTTCTAAAATATTAAATAATAAATATTAAGTTATTTAATTTATTCTATCACCATAGATTAAATTAAATATACATAACTTATTATTACGATTATGTCATTAACTTCTTAAATAATTATTCTTCCTTTTATGGTGTGACCCTTTAGGTTCTCCACTTTAAACCGGTTGTGAATAAATCAATTAGAACAATTCTAATCTTATTTAAATAAATAAATTAAACTATTAATTTATTTAAATAAATAATATTTATTCTACAATAGGGATAAGCCTCCGTAGCGATCAATGACTTTCCAGATAATATAGATTTCAACATTAATCATAAAAGAACATTTGAGTAAATAGTTATCATACAATTCCATCCTTCCACCATACAATGTCTCAATTAAATATAAGACATTGAATTACTGTCAAGTCTTATTTTATTTAATTATATGTATTTCGATTCTTAAATTCACAACACCAAATAATACAAAATAGAAACTCCTTTTTAATTTCATTCTGCCTTGGACAAGGACTACTGGGTTGTCATTTATCGAATCACATAGGACATTTCTCTTCTTTTACTAGAAGCGGTAGATTCTTTATTGATCATACATTATCTCCATGTATAACTTATTATACCCAAGCATACCCTTTAATATACCCTAAGGGTCTAAAGGAATAAGTTAAAGTATAACTCATCATACAGAAGATACTATGATGATCTCAAGTCCAAGGATTATTTGTACTACTATCACTACAGTAATTCCTATTGACAGACAAGTAAAACTCCATTAGGTATTCCTTAGCGAGCCACGTTCAGTGAACTTATTCTCTAATAAGCACCTACATACTCGCTTTAGTGTCTCCACACAAATGATCATGAGATCAATCATCCTCATCGAATGAGCAAGCAACGTATGTACCAATCTATCCGGATTCATTAATCCCCAATTTAGTAATCCAACGATTAGGAACTATTTTAGTTTTAAGCTTTCTAAGAATTTAGATCTCATTAGAATGATCATCATCATTATTCTAAAAGTATTACTTAAAACTATGAGTTTATCACATATTATAAAATAGCATCATGTAGATAATTAAAAGCCTTTAATAAATTAATAATTCTTATTAATAAATGAATAAGATTGTTACAAAGTATATGCTTTATCATCAAACATGATTGGCTTGTGTGCATACTACTATCAATCTCCCACTTGCACTAAAGCCAATCGTCATGGTATCTCATAATCTTCTTCTCTAAGTGACGATTATCCTACTGTTGGATAAGCTTCAGTAAATGGATATGTAATGTTGTTCTTGAGAGTCCACTATCTCTATAGTGATTTCCCATCTTTCAATGACTCCTATAATCAAATGAAAGTGCCACAACACATGTTTAGATTCAAGATGAGACTTAGGAACTATTCCTAGTTCTGTAATGAACTTTTCATCCAAATAATGAACTTGCAGCTTCATTTATAGCTATATACTTTGTCTTTATCACTAAACCAACAACTCTTTGCTATTTGGAACATTTCCAATTCACTGCACCACTGTTCAAGGTAACGCTTTATCTTAAAGTAGATTTTTTGTCGTCTTGGTCTGTCTGATAAACTTAAGTCTGTTAAGCCCTCTATTTTTAATTTAGACCGACCATAAATTTTAATCACATCCTTAGTGCTGGTTAAGTACTTTAAGATGTTTTTCACTGCCTTACAGTGATCTTCTCAAGAATATGACTGATCAACATCAGGTCTCGTATATTTCATTGTATACATGATTGTCACTCATGCAATCTCTCTTTTACTAGTCTGTGGGGACTATTAAGAAACATACACTCCATGACTCATCAATATGAGACATCTATTAGAGTTTGCCATGCTAAACGACTTTAGCATCAAATGAATATATGATCCTTTGGTTGAGTCGAGCATCCTCTTGAATCTATCTATATAGATTTGTATCGCCAATTAAGATATTCTTCCAAAATCATTCATGAAAGAATGTTTAGACAACTTTATCTTTACTAATTGTAGCATTGGTATATTATTCCTTATACGTAGTATATCAATATATAATACTAGGAATGTCACGACGCTCCCACTGACCCTTTTGTACACACTAGGTTCATTCTTATTTTTGATAAAATCAAACTCTTTTGATTATCTCATCAAAACGAATGTTCCATTTTTGAGAAACTTTATTTTTGATAAAATCAAACTCTTTTGATTATCTCATCAAAACGAATGTTCCATTTTTGAGAAACTTACTTTAATTCATTTCTCTGAGTGTCTACAACTCTTACCTCATCGTATGTAACTGGTTCATCATCGTCTATGATGTGTACCTCATCATCATCATTTATGATGAATCCATACCTCCTAGGTATCTTCGGTACTATTCCAGATTTACGATTCGGTTGTGATACAATAGGTCTATCTACAGGTTCCTCTTATTTGACTTATAGTGTTTTGTGGTTCTTGAACTCTTCAAGATGTATTATCCTCCCACTAGCCCCTTCAATGATAAACACATTTATCTTAGAAGGTAGCGTGTTTCGCAACAAACATCTTTTGCTAAGTAGGATTATAGAGCATATACCCTAAACTTACTTTAGGATGTCCCACAAATTTGTACTTGTCAAATCTTATCCCAAACTTATCCTTTGAAACCTTTTCGCATAAGTTGGATAACCCCTTATCTTAACATACTTAAGATTAGGAATCCTCCCTGTCCATAACTTTTATAGAGTCTTGGGCCGGATTTTGTGGTTACCTTTTCATAGATATGCAGCCATTTCTAGGACATTATCCTAGAAGGATACTGGAATGTCGGTAAAATCATTATGGATCGCACCATATCCAACAAGGTACGATTTTTCCTTTCAGATACACCAATCAATTATTGCATACCAGGAGGCATCCATTGTGAGAAAACCATTTGAGATGATCTAAAAATTTATTGCACAAGTATTTATTCCTTGATCTAATCAAAGAATCTTAATACTTTGCCAATTTGTTTTACTTCTGAATTCTTTAAACCTTTCAAATAATTCACACTTGTATTTTAGCAAATACATACATTCAACTCTTTGAATGATCATCTCCTTTTCTTATACTAATTTGTTCAATATGCAAAATAACTTTTCACGTAAGTCAAGCATACAAAATCTATTAAGTAATATTTTAGTTCTATACAAAACATTATTATTATAAACAGAACAACAATTTCATTGTCAAACAACAAAATGGAAATAATGTTTCTAACAAGAACTGGAATACAATAACAATTTATTGACTTAATAGACTTGCACGTAGGAAATGCTAAACAATAAGTTCATAGGGCTAATGTAGCAACCTTTGCTTCATTTCCCACACATAGGATTACTTATCTTTGTTTAGCTTTCTACATCTGCTTGGTCCCTTCATAAATATATATTTATGATAACCAAAGTCGATATCCAATACCCAAGTAGAGCATTGACTTGAAGAAAAAAATATTTTAAATCATCAATAAAATTGTATTTGTAACCTAAACTTCATTAATCTTCTTCTAGTTCGCTTCTATAAGATGTTTCTCGCAGTTTCTTTTCTAGTGTCCAAGCTTATTGCAGTGGAAGCAAATTCCTTTGATATTCATATCAATCTTGTTCTTATTACCCTTTGTTTTTGCCTTTCTATTTACCCTCTTTGAATCGTTCTTCTTTTTAGAAGATCCTTTGGCCCCTACCAGTAAGACATGGTCTTTCTTGGTTGGAAAGAGACTCTCGATATTTTTTAACATATTAAGAAAATCAGTGAGACTGATATCTAGCTTGTTCATATGAAAAATTCACAACAATTGTGAAAGGAGTCCGGGAGTGAGTGCAAGATCAAATATTGGCTCAACTCTCCATCCATGACAAAACCTGTTGTCCTAATTGATCAATTAAATTGATAATGTTAAGGTTTTTTATCTGTATTATAGTGTCATCGGTCATTCTAGATCAGAAGAACTCCTTAGATATCTGATATCTATTAGTCCTCCTTTTCTCACCATCAACTACTTGATGTGTAGGAATATAGTAGGAACATCCATAGTTTCATGCTGATGCTGAAGCTCGTTACTCATGGATGCGAGCATGATGCATTGAGCCAACTGTGCATCATCTTGCCACTTTCTAAAAGTAGCAATCTCTTCCTCAGAGGCATTGTCTACAACCATTGTAGGGATAGGTATATTAAAGACATAAGATAGCTTTTTCAGTCGTGAGAACTTTTTTCAATTTCTTTAACCAATCTATTTAATACGGTCCGGTTAAATAGCATCTAATATGCTTCGCAGTGATAGTAATTTAGACATTATAAAATTCTATAAATAAATTTATAATTAACAATATTTTAGCATACATTCTTTTATTAATTACCAAAATAAATTAGTTCTTGTTTTAAATTGGTATCTCCCACTATTTTCTTACAACTATATTACCCTCAATATATATAGTTTGACATTATCTAATTCTAGATATGCTAGTGAGAATAAGGATCCCATTTCAAATGTATATAGCCTTGTGCTGACACAACAAACTATATATAAATAAATAGGTAAACAACTCTTGTCAATTACATTAACTATGTAACTCCTTGTATTCTGCCTCTTAGATTATTTTGATCAAGTTGTGGCACATCTAAATCAAAATTATCCAAGTTAAGTCCAACCTAGCACTCCATATATTCAAAGAAGAAAAATATTGTCCTTGTGGTGACACAACAAAACAATATTGATCAATTTTCATTATAAGCATCAAATGTGATAAAATTAACATCTCAAAGAATTAAGATAAGCCTTGTGGTGACACAACAAACTTATAATAATTAATTGATACTCTATTATTTTTTATCATGCTAGAAGGCGACGTTCGATATTTCAAATATCTTTGAACACTTAGGACTTAATATAAAATATTTGAGGGGTTTGTTATTAATTTGTCTCATCTTATTTAGCGCGCATGCACATATATATATATAAAATACGCGTCATATTAATAAACATGCGAAGCATGTTTGCATTATATATATATATATATATACATATATTGTATAAGCATGCACATATAGAACACTATATTCTACCCGAATTGATTATGGACTTTTATTCTAGTTTGGTTCACTAGAGCCACCAAGTGAACCAAAAGGTCAAACTCTAGGGGTGTAAGAATTAATATTTAAATATAACTATTATATTTAAATCCAGGCTCCATTACAAAAGGGTCTTCAAGCGCTCCTTGCTCCTTGATCTCTAATTCTTCAAAATTAATTATAACTATTACTATTACAAAACTATTTAAAATAAATAGAAACCTTGATCAGCAGTCAAAGGGAAGTACATAGGAGGGAGATATAATTTACATTAAGAAAAATTAGAGAAGATGAGGTACGCTGATGAGTGCATATTATTCATTTATTTTGATTCCTTTATGTTTAGTTTTATTCCATGTTTCATGTGTATATGAGCTTATTAATGTGTTTAATGATTTCAGGAAGAATTGGAGCTGAAATGAGGAAAACAGGAAAATTGCAAGGTTTTTAGCATTAAAGTTGGATACATGTTCTTGGCTTGGGACTTGGATTTTATTGTAGGGCTCTTTCTTAGCTTTTCGGAACATCTTGAATCGTCCCAATTGGAGTTCATATGAAAAAGTTATGATATTTTTACCAAACGGACGTTGAACCTCAAAGTTTGGAAGTTCCAATTTACACATCAGTCACTTGGAGTTCGATTTTAGCCTTGATACAGCCAGAATCTTTCTAATAGAAAAGAATGAAAGTCGTAGATCTCGTCGATATCTTTGTTTTGATAGGTAGCAGGCCCCGTAACTCTTCCCAGATCAAACGTTATGTTCATTTTACCAAAGGACGTTGCAGCAGGAAATGGAAATTCGCCCCATCGAATTTGAGCGGGAAAATTGAGAAATCTTGGATTTTTGAAAAGTTTTAAAAGCATATTTTGACAGATTTCTGCATGGAATTGGATTGATATTTCTATTAGAATTTGGATATCTTTAGACTAAGATTTATTTCCAAATAAGATTCTATTTCTTTCTGGAAACTAGTTATGATTTGTAATTCCTTTTAGGATTTGGATTTCTACTTCCTATAGAATTTAGGACTTTGTCTAGCACTATAAATAGAGGATGTTAGTCAGGGTTTTATACATTCAATCATCTACTACATTCTATCATCTACAACATTGGAGGATTGAAAACATGAGCTAAGTTCTTTTTATTCAGTTCTAAGGGATGTTGAACCTTATTTATAATTAATGGTTAATTGAGTATTCATTATTTATTCCTTCTCATATGAAATTCATTCTTGATAATCTGATTTAATTTCTGAATGCTATTTGTCTTAACTGATTTCATTTCTGCAGGATTTAGTTAGTTAAAGAATATCATATGCTAGATCAAGGAGTAATATTACGTGTAATTGATATTGTTTCTAATCAAAAGTAGTAATTAGTAATACCTGATTGTGGACAAGCTTTTGAGTATTGCTATGATTATCAGAAGATAAGTTAAACAATCCGAGCTTATGTGTTTGTTGCTTGAAATAGTCTAATTCCCTAGTTCTTAATGCTGCTATTATATTAAATCTAGAGAGCTTACTTTAGGTTATATAATTGTTAGAATCTTGTGAAGAACTTGTTTCATTGAGTGACAATCTAAGGGGAGTTTTGGGTAGCAGAGCTTGTTGTTACCTAGGGCTATTAGTTTCATTGAAGGGTAAATAATATTACACTTGATTAATCTATTATTGTAAAAATGTGATACTGAACTGAAGAACTGAAGCTTTTTATTCATTGTTTATTCTTATTAGTTTATTCTTGTTAATTTAATTAATTAATTCCAAATCCCCTTTTCATTAGAAATCATAAGATAAATATAAAACAAATCACTCTACGTGGGATTGATCCTAGCTTACTACTATGCTAATTGTTTAAATTTGTAAAGTGAAAGTGGGGTTAATTTAGGAGTGTAAACGACAGCTCCCATACGCAGACATCATTTAATAAAACTAATACATTCATGCATCCAACTAAAATAAAATCCAATCACACTGGTCAATAGTCCATAATCAATCCCATTTATTATCATACACATCACCATATGTATCAATAAATTAATTTATTTAATGAATAATAAACATTCATTATATATATTAATATCATTTAATGGGCAAATTTAGTTAGTATAAAATCTAATTTTGAATTAAAATAAAATCCTTTTTTTAATCCAAATTTAAATCAAAATAAACCTCTTTTATTTTAATTTATCATATTTTGAATAAAATAAACTATTATTTTAATCAAAATCTTTAACCAAAATAAACTTATTTATTTTAATTAATTATGTAATCAAATTCCAAGTTAAAATAACTACTTTATTAAAGGAAAAATGGATTCTCTTTCTTATTCACAAATAAACTCTTTTATTTTGAATAATATGAAATCTTATTGCATATCTAAATAAACTCCTTTATTTAAGGAAATACGGATTATCTTTCTTATTCACAAATAAATTCCTTTATTTTGAATAATATGAAATCTTATTTCATATCTAAATAAACTTCTTTATTTAAGAAAACATGGAATCCAATTTCAAATCCAATTAGTTATCATGCAATCCAAAAAACTGCTAAACCCTAGGTGGTCATCTGAACTTAACCCAAAAAAAATATTAACGGGAATCACGATTTATTTATTTATTTTAAATAAATTTTATTCAATAAATTATGTTCAATTAAATTATTCTAAACACATATCAATATACATATTAAATTAAAATAATTTATAATTCGCATAAAGGTTTGGCTCTGATACCACTGTTAGGTTTGTAATATTCATGAATGCAATCAAATTGCACAAAATAAGCGAAAACATGGAAAATCAGAGTTTTAAAATTTTACAAATCATATACTCGGATCACCCTTTATGCACAATTATTAATTAAGCGAAAATATGAAGAACAAGAATCATACCCTTGAAAATTTGGGATTCCTCAGGTACAAGTTCACCACCAATCTTTTACGTGTTTAACTTGAATCCACCGGGTTTGGTTACTTCCTTTGATCAACGTTAGCCACCCAAGTGTTTAGTCTCTAGAGGTGATCCACCAAGAAAGAAGAAAGATTCAAGAAGATGGGTATTTGGGAAAACCCTATTTTTTCTATCTCTCATAGAAAAGGAGCACACTCTCCAACTCTTGGAATTACGTATATTGATATCTGATATAAGACTCCTCTTATAAAGATATCAGTTAACCCTTCTAATCTAATTAGAAAATATGATATTATTTAATTAATTAAATTCCTTTAATTAATTAAGCTCCCCAATCTTATTAGGGATAATTAATTAAACTCTTTTAATTAATTTAACCTCCTAATCTTCACCAGTACAAAGTACTAAATAGACAACACTTAAACCACAACGTTTTTTATAAAAACATTGTGGTATTTTTTTTCATAACATTTTTAAAAAAGACGTAGATATATATGTAAAAACGTTATCTATTTAAAATGCCATTTTTTTGGTTTTAACTAGATAAAGTTTTTTTTAAAACGTTGTCTATCTAGAAAAACACGAAGCTCTAACTGAACTTAAAATTAAAAGACGTATAGTCTTTTTCTCTCCAAGGCTCATCAGTTTCATTCTTTTATCTCTGTGCTCGTCAGTTTGGTCTCTGTGCAAAGCTTCAGTTTCCTTCTCCAAGTACTTGCATTTTTTCGTTCCTTCTCCTTCAGTTTCATTCCTCCTCTCTTCAGTTTCCTTTCTTCGTTCCTTCTCTTTCAGTTTTCTTCTCTCGTTATGCAGTGTTGATTGTGTTCTGATTGGGTGTACCTTCTCTCTGAGGCTGAAATCTGAAGATCTTTAATTGGGTGTTTGAAGATAAATTGTTTTGGGGCTAGGGTTTCATCGTAAGTTCTTCATCTCTTTGGAATTGTTCTTGCATGTGTTTATTTTCAACCCATTTACAGTCTTTGTATATAAACGTGTTTGAGGTGCTCCATTTGTTTTGTTATAATGGTTTTTCTGCTTTCATATTGGTAGCATAGTGGTGGCTACAGTGGCATCAGTGGCAGCAGTGATGGTTTCTCTGTCTCCTCCACTAAAAATTAAGTTTTAATTTCTCACTTGTTAATTTTCCCTAAAATTTAGGTTTTAATTAGAAACTTTATGATATTTGGAGTTAATTTGGAGCTTCTAAGTGTTATTGAAGGCTAATTAAATCTAGAGGATTACATTAAGTGTTATTGACTGTATTTTTAGCTCTGAAGTTTAATATCGGGTTCTCTTCAAAAATGCCATAGGGTTTGATTTGTTAACTGTATTTGTCTGTAAATGTGGTTCTTTAATGGAGGTTTTTCTTTTGAAATCCAGAATTGTAGATTTATGTGCTAGTATAATCATTAGTTTTTGGTTTTCTAACTAGCATTTGCCTCTGTTTTTCCTTGTGTGGTTGATACTGATATCAAAGTGGACACAAATTCCAATGTAATTTGCATCTTATTCATTAGGTGAAATAGTAACATTTCTTTTATCTAGTTTAGCCAATTAATGATTAACACAGTGCTTATTTAGTGTTTTATATTTAATGTTGGACTCTAGATGACATGTTTTGTTTTTTTTAAGATGGATAAGTCATGGATGTGTGCTGATAGAAGGTCACGAGAGTATGAACTAGGCGTTGATGAATTCTTGAGGTTTACGGTAGACAACGCGAGAAATGTGAATCTTATTCATTGTCCTTGCGTAAAATGTGGAAACATTTTAAAATTTGGTGCCAGAATTATACGGGATCACTTGTATTTTAATGGGGTTGATACTAGTTATCACACTTGGATATGGCATGGAGAACCTAATATGTTAGATGCAGATGCAAATAAACCTTTTGTAGGCACTACTGAACAAGGCTATGTCTCTGAAACAATAGATATGGAAGATAATGGTTTTGGGGATTTCTCAAATGATCTGTGTGAGTTTCTTAATGTGATTGGGGATGGAGATGAACCCTTGAACCGTGGTTGTAAATTTAGTAAGTTAGGTGCACTTGTTAGACTCTACAATTTGAAAGGAAAGCATGGTTTGAGTGATGTTGGTTTCACAGAGCATTTGATTTTTCTGACTGAACATCTTCCAGAAGGTAATCAATTACCTTGCTCCTTGTACGAGGCAAAGAAGACTTTACATGCCTTAGGAATGGATTATGAGAAAATACATACTTGCCCTAGTCATTGCATCTTTTATAGAAAAGAATTTATCCAGGTAATTAATTGCCCAAAATGTTCTCTGTCAAGGTGGAAGATGGATAAGAATGAACATAGAGAAGGGGTTCCTGCGAAGGTGTTGTGGTACTTTCCTCTTATCTCTAGGTTTAAACGTATGTTTAAATCTAGCAGGACAGCTGAGAGTTTGACTTGACGTGCTAATAATAAAATGAGCGACGGTCATATGCGTCATCCATCAGATTCACCATCTTGGAAGCTAGTGGATGATAAGTGGCCAGAGTTTGGTAAAGACCCTAGAAACCTTAGACTTGCTCTTTCAACTGATGGGATCAATCCTCATGGTTCTCTTAGTAGTAGATATAGTTTTTGGCCTGTTATAATGATTATTTAAAATCTTCCGCCTTGGTTATTTATAAAAATAAAGTTCATGATGTTGACTTTGTTGATCTCGGGTCCTAAACAAGCAGATAATGATATAGATGTCTACTTGGAACCATTGATTGATGATTTAAAGTATTTGTGGAAGGGGGTTCCAGTGGTGTATGATGCATTTAGAGGAGAATACTTCATGCTCAAAGCCCAATTAATGTGGACTATTAATGACTTTCCTGCCTATGGGAACTTATCTGGATGTGTTGTAAAAGGTTATAAAGCATGTCCTATACGTGGCGATGATACACCTAGCCATAGGTTGACACATGGTAACAAAGTTTGTTACATTGGCCACCGAAGATTCTTGCCTCAAGATCATTCATTTCGGAAAAAGCTAGTAACATTTAATGGAGAACAAGAATTTAGACCACCTCCTGTGTCACTAACGGGAGAGGAAGTATTTAGATAGGTTGATGGTTTGACTCATGTTGTTGATGACAAGGATTACATGCCTTGTTGGAAGAGGAAGTCAGTATTCTTTGAACTAAAGTATTGGTAGTTTCTTCATATTAGACATTGTCTTGATGTTATGCATATTGAGAAAAATGTATGTGATAACATTATTGGTACATTATTAGAGATTCTGGGGAAAAACAAAGATGGGGTTGCAGCTCGATTAGACCTCTTAGAAATGGGGGTTAAGGCTTATTTCCGACCAGATTTTGGGGGAAAAAGGACACGTTTGCCTTCAAGTACTTGGAATCTATCGAGGGCAAAGAAAAGAGTTGTATGCAATTCTTTGTATGACATGAAAGTCCCAGAAGGTTACGCTTCTAATATCAATAGTCTTGTATCATTGCAAGACCTAAAACTCTACGGGCTTAAGTCTCATGACTGTCATACCTTAATGTAACAATTGCTTCCAGTTGCCTTATGTTCAGTGATGGAAAGACCTGTGAGGTATGCAATAATCAGATTGTGTTTTTTCTTTAATGAGATATGCGACAAAGTAATCGACATTTCAAAACTAGATAAAATGCAAGCTGATGTAGTGGTAACCTTGTGTTTGCTTGAGAAGTATTTTCCACCATCATTCTTTGTTATCATAATTCATGTCGTGATTTCATTAAGATAACAAAAAGTTTACATATTATTTGTGACGACCCCAAAATAGATCCATTCCATCCAACTTATTCTGAGTCGCCAAAAACATGGTACAGAAAACAACTACAACTTTATTACTACAATTGTCGTGCAAAATACAACAACACATATGTTGTGAGCTTTGATACAAATATATACCAAATGTGACTCATGACCCAACCGTGGACAACACCTCACAATGGTACCTTACATAAAGGTACAGTCAATAACTGTTTTAGAAATTAAAGTCTTTGAGAAGTGCTCAAGGAAACCTTCGTACATGGGAGGCCATGCGTCTAGGTTATGATAGATATCATATGCCCACAGAATTATCCTTAGTTGACCCAATAGACCTCAAAGAAAAATGAGAAGATTACTATCGTGTTCTTCCCAATGTTGAGTCTTCTCTTGACATATAATTATCTCCATTGTCTCCAATTGAGAATTATATTTCAACAAAACTCCAAGGTTATATAGGTAGTGCTTATAGATATACTAAGCAAGTGAATGTGCACAACCCTGTCTTATGATAACACGAAGTCGCATGTCATTAGACATCTTGTATGATAGTGGCAAAACACCCTTCCAACGTTGGGTTCGCCTCACCCTATTTGATTCACCAAATATAACTACTAAATGATGTATAAAATACAACACACTTTTCTATACTGTTTAGGGAGAATATCCACAACTAGAGACCATCGTTCTATTCCCCTGTTATCCCCCGCTCGACCCAGCTACACTCTTATTACTGGAAAGGAATTGTGAAGCAAAAGGGTGAGCACAACTAGCTCAATAAAGAATATTATGAATAAAGATAGTTAATTTTTCAATAGCATTCATCAGTAATAAATCAGAGATTTATAACATATGGTAGATGATAAAACTTTTCAACCATAATTGCAGCGGAACGAGCAATCCATTAGAAGACTCAAATAAACCATAAAGGCTATTATCTTCTCCATGTTAAAAGTTTACCAACAATGTTTTATCCCTGTAATATCAATCAACAGTTCTGGTCCGCAATCATATGAATAACTCATAATCATAATTATGGTTCTAAATTTCTCTTCTCATCTAGGACAAAGATAATTTTCATCACCTTTCTTTACCTGAAACATCAAAGATCATGGTTATACCAAATCACAGTTCTTGTTCATAATCATACTAATAAATTCATCTTTGCACTACGGCCAAAAATATTCATCAACAGTTCATCTTTTCACTACATGCCAATGATATTCAACAATAGGTCATCTTTGCACTACGGGCCAAAGATATTCAACAACGGGTCATCTTTACACTACAGGCCAAAGATATTCAACAACAGGTCATATTTGCACTACGGGCCAAACATATTCAACAACAGGTCATCTTTGCACTACAGGCCAAAGATATTCAACAACGGGTCATCTTTGCACTACGGGCCAAAGATATTCATATATCAAAGAAATATATTATCATTTCAGAATTTATATAAACCATAATTATAACCATGTTGATCAATTCACCTTTTCACTTAAGCTAAAGATATTCTATTATAAATTCAATGGTCATGATCATACCAGTCAACAATTCATCTTTGCACTACTAGCCAAATAGAACCCATAGCCACGATCATACCAATAATCTACCCATCTTACACTCAAGTCAAAGAGAAATTTCATTATCAGGATTATAAAAATGTTATATATGATAATAAAAACAATATAATCAACAACTGAATTTAATTTCAAGAGTAAGATTCATAAATCAATGATAATTTGGTCAAGAAAAAAAAACCAATTTTGTCGTGAATAGTAACTCGTGAATAATAACTCATGAATAGTAACTCGTGAATTGTACTCTGTATTCGTACATAGTACCGTATACGTAAATAATGTCATATGCGTGAATAGTGTCGTATATGTGAATAGTGTCGTATACGTGAATAGCGTCGTATACGTGAATAGTAACCCCGGCACAAAAAGGTAGAACTTCCACACTAAAATTCATACTAATATTTCGGTATAATGATATTGAAAGAATAACATCATTACGAAAAAAACATCCCTTACAATCCCTTAAAATTCCTTACATCAAAAGAACAGTATTTCTGACTGGAATATCGGATATAACGCTGAAGAGAACTTGCACCATATAGCAACACTCAAGATCTCTAAATACTCACAAAAATACCTTCGATAATATAGAGAGAGAAAACTTCAGTTTCTGGTGTGATTTTCAATTCTATCTTAAGCACCCTATTTATAGAAAAATACTTAGAACACCAAAGTAGAAAATTTAATAAAATATTAATATATTTATATAAATTTCCTACGCCCACTTTGACCATCCAATTTCAGCACATTAACCACACAAGTGGGGCCCACCATCTCACAAAAAAATGTTTTTCGTAAAAAAATTATTTAAAACTCCAAAAATTAATTATTCTGGAACTTCAATAATTCATAATAAATAGCCCTTTTATCAAAAAAAATCAAATCTTATGTCCTTCCATAGGAAATTCAATTCTCTACAACTTTGCAGAAGAAAGTTTTTCCAAATTCCAAACAAAAATTGACCGAAATCCACATACGGACGATTTTACAGGTTATAATCAAATTTCAGTCAAAAAATGGGGTCCACCGACATACAAAACATGTTTTAAGTATTTATTGCAATAAAAATACTCCTCCTCATTTTCTCATATATCACACATTCATTGTAAAAATATCGCCATTATTATATTATTATAATATAATAATATATTTAAATGAATTATTTTATCAGAAAAGATAAAATATCAATTTGCAACAATTGTCACATTAAAAATTTTCTCCATCTATATCCACATAAAATGAATATTTTCCTTATCATATAAATCAATAATTAATTATTCACAAATAATATTACAGAATCACAATATCGACAACCAGGCCGTTCCCAAGAAAGAGGGGGTTTTCCAATAAGGATTTCTCCTTACTGGCGCGCAATTAGGTGACCAAACCTCTCCTTAGATAGAACTCTCTAGACATTATCAGTAATGCTTTCTAATAATATTATTCAAATAATATGAATTATTGATTTGATAATGGAAAATACTGTGTAGTGACAATTATTGAAACAATAATAATATAAAATATCAACGTAGCAATTATTGAATCAATAAAATAAAATATTGAACAGTAATTACTGTAACAATTATTGAGAAGTGCCTTCTTACGTAAGAATCAATAATTGGTGCAATACTGTGTACTAATGTGCAACAACGCGTATTACTGTGTTTTAACCACCGAATATTTCAACAGTATTAACGGTAACAACTACGCCGTTATTTATAAACAACTTATACTTGTCGTTTTCTTCCTCCAATCGCTTTCCATTACGGGGCCCACAAAAGACTGCGCCGTCGTACGAATATTCCTTGACAGAAAGAATATTCCACGACCAAACGAATATTCCCCGACAACAATGAGTATTTTATAACCACTTGCTTATTTAAAATATTTACATATATCACCATTCACTTTAACCTTTTATCAATTTAACCATTTACTGAATATTAATTATAAGAACAATTGAATACTTTTATTTTATAAAATTTGGGGTCTTACATTATTGATTTGATTAATATATATTCTTGTGTTTGTATCTAGAAACATGGAAAATGCTTAAAGTTTGACAAGACAAGTTCTGAATCGAATAACCTACGCCCGATGCCAAGCTCATTAAAGGTGTTGTGTGGATATACCAAAAATACCATCCAATTGAAGGGAAACACCATAAAAATTGTGATGGAGGAGGAAATTTTTGGGTTTGCTCATCCAACCCATATTTTGTATGAAGACATTCTACAATTTGGTGCCATGTCAGAAATATCAGGCACTTGCATAGTGATGTACATGAGATATAATTAAATAAATCTTATTTGGTACTGTGAAAGAAAACTGAGTTAACGGTTTTCAATTATTAAGTACATATATGATGTGTTGAAGAAGACAAATATGTTAAGGATGAATACTTTTGTGGACCCTGCTCAGGTTAGTGATAAAGGATGTGGAAGTATTTCTCAAAAAACACGTTACATAGCATCTCATCTTTCAAGAGCACATCCTGGTACGTATTTCCTAATACCTTACAACTCCGGGTTAGTAATTATTATATTTAGTTCGATTTGGAATGGTAAATTTCTTTACCTTTTTTTTTTTTTATTAAAACTCCTGATTCTAAAAAACTTGTTGGTTTAACTATAGTGATGTGTTTGGGGCTGATTTTTGTATAGATATCATTGAGTGTTGACCATTGTCAATCTGGACAATAATAATATGTACTTCTTGGATTCCCTCAAGTACCGTAGAATCGATGAGGAGTGGAAACAACATGTGAACACGTATGTTATTCCAAATTACTTTGTTTTTAAAGTAGTTAAATTGAAAAGTTTTACAATAAAAAATTTTCTAATAAATCGTCTCTGGAATTATGTTCATGATGTTATATGTGTCACCCTCTTGCTCATGTAGTGCCATTAAAGCTTACAATGGGCAAAGCAATAATCTAATACGAAAATCACCACAATGGAGAATCATGGTGGTACGTGCATAAGATGTTTACTTATGGACATTTGTTATTTTTATTGATTTATCATGACATAATTACTAATTGTGTTTAGGGAACTCCTGTACAACCAACACACAAGGAGTGCGGGTATTTTGTGATGCGTTTTATGAAGGAGATAGTTGAGGATGGTAGTTTGGACTTTGTAGCCAAGGTTATTTATTTTTTGTCAGCTTTATTGGTCAAATAGAAAGTTTTTCTATAAACTTCAGTATCTTGACATACATCAGTAGCAGTAGCAGTAGCAGTTATCTTGCCAGTAGCATAAGAAAGTTGATTTTAGTAGTTTGTCTATACACTTCAGTATCTATACACTTCAGTATCTTGATTTTTGTGTGTGTGATGAGTCTCCTAATATATGAACAAACCAGAAGGAAAATCATATCCATCATCTAAGACAACAAAATATACAGTTAACTCCAAAAAAATATAGCAGTATGACACGTGGAACATAGCAAACAAGAATTGGTTAGGGCAGTTATTAGTTTGTATGTGGTTTAGAATAATTTTTTCCTAATGAATGTCAACTGAGAGTTTAATTGCCATATCGTAATCTCTAATTATTTGGGACATGGTTAGTGTAGTTATTAGCTATGGCTGTACCTCAAATCAGATGGCTGCACCTGATTGCCAATACATGCCATTACAAATGTTGAGTAATTAAATAAAACACCTGTGGCAACTTGCTTCTTTACTGACAAGAACAAATTACTGACCTGCTTTATTTTACAAAAATTGACCTGCGGCAACTCTCTTCTTTCTTTAATATGTGTTATTGACAGCTCCCAAATTAGGAATATAGCAATATAGCAGGTTAGGAATATGTGCAGTTATTGATAGCTCCCAAATTACTGCTTTGTTTTACAAAACTGACCTGCATTTTATGTGGTTAACATGTGAGATGTGAAATATGTGTTAACACATATTTCACATCAGTATAGCAGTATAGCAGGTTAGGAATATGTGTTAATATGTGTTATATTTCATATTTCTTGTACAACCAACACATATTTCACATCAATACACCAGCTTGCTCCTCAAATATGTGTTAACATTTTACGTGGTTAGGAATTATGTTAAAAGTCATCCCTGTGATTGGTCAGCTATCTTGCCATACATCACTATAGTAGGTCAGATTTGGTATATATCCTTGTGATTTGGTATCTTTATTGAATACTAAATTTGTTGTTCTTTTATTTCAGTGGGATAAGGCATGTGGATTAACGTACACACAAGAACAAATTGACGAAGTACGGGATGAGTGGGCAACGTACGTGAGCAGCTATATGTAGTAATTTAATCAATATAGTAGTAATTTATATTGAAAAGTGAATTTGAGATGCATATATAGATACATTTTGGTATATATTTTGTGAATGTAGTAATTTGAAAATGTAAATGAATGGTATTATTGGGATGTATTTTGAATGGTTGATACATTTTGGCTATATATCATGGCATTAGCATATTGCATGTGCATTGGTAATATAGGTGAACCACAACCTTTTTTTATTTTTTATTTTTTTATCTACAACATTTAAAAAATATTGTGTATTTGTATAAATAAATGACACCTTATAAACGTTATATAAATTGGTTAAAAACGTTGTCTGTTGTTGCTTTCTATGGTCGATATTTAAAAACAAATGTTATATGCATGTATTACAACATTTTTAAGTCGCACTACATCGTTTTAAAACCGTTATATAAAGTTGTTTAAATAGATGACACATTATAAACGTTGTGTTAATGTGCCTAAACGTTGTCTGATATACTAAACAACAACGTTTTTATCAAAAAAATGTTGTGGAATCATACCTTCTACAACGTTTTTAAGCATCTGCTAATTTTTGAAAAATAAATCTACAACGTTTTTTAGAAGAAAAAAAACGTTGTGTATTGTGCTTAACTACAACGTTTTAAAAACGTTGTGTAAGGGTGTCAAATAGATGACACCCTTAACCACTACGTTTTGCTGATTGAAACCACAACGTTTTTTTCGCGTTGTCTATTTACTGTTTTGTAGCAGTGCTTATTAGGAATATATAAGAGTACTTTTATTAATTAATTTCCAAACTCCTTTAGGAATTAAATAATAATAATAGTAATAATAATAATAAGACTCCTTTTATTAATTTATATTTAATATTTCTAAAATATTAAATAATAAATATTAAGCTATTTAATTTATTCTATCACCATAGATTAAATTAAATATACTTAACTTATTATTACGATTATGTCATTAACTTCTTAAATAATTATTCTTCCTTTTATGGTGTGACCCTTTAGGTTCTCCACATTAAACCGGTTGTGAATAAATCAATTAGAACAATTCTAATCTTATTTAAATAAATAAATTAAACTATTAATTTATTTAAATAAATAATATTTATTCTACAATAGGGATAAGCCTCCCTAGCGATCAATGACTTTCCAGATAATATAGATTTCAACATTAATCATAAAAGAACCTTTGAGTAAATAATTATCATACAATTCCATCATTCCACCATACAATGTCTCAATTAAATATAAGACATGGAATTACTGTCAAGTCTTATTTTATTTAATTATATGTATTTCGATTCTTAAATTCACAACACCAAATAATACAAATTAGAAACTCCTTTTTAATTTCATTCTGCCTTGGACAAGAACTAATGGGTTGTCATTTATCGAATCACATAGGACATTTCTCTTCTTTTACTAGAAGCGGTAGATTCTTTATTGACCATACATTATCTCCATGTACAACTTATTATACTCAAGCATACCCTTTAATATACCCTAATGGTCTTAAGGAATAAGTCAAAGTATAACTCATCATACACAAGATACTTTGATGATCTCAAGTCCAAGGATCACTTGTACTACTATCACTACAGTAATTCCTATTGACATGCAAGTAAAACTCCATTAGGTATTCCTTAGCGAGCCACGTTCAGTGAACTTATTCTCTAATACGCACCTACATACTTGCTTTAGTGTCTCCACACAAATGATCATGAGATCAATCATCCTCATCCAATGAGCAAGCAACGTATGTACCAATCTATCTGGATTCACTAATCCTCAATTTAGTAATCCAACGATTGGGAACTATTTTAGTTTTTAAGCTTTCTAAGAATTTAGATCTCATTAGAATGATCATCATCATTATTCTAAAAGTATTGCTTAAAACTATGGGTTTATCACATATTATAAAACAGCATCATGTAGATAATCAAAAGCCTTTAATAAATTAATACTTTTTATTAATAAATGAATAAGATTGTTACAAAGTATATGCTTTATCATCAAACATGATTGGCTTGTGTGCATACTACTTTCAATAAGTAGGTATAAAACCCACTTATCAGTAGGTGTGAGGTAGTATGTAGGTTTGTGATATCCCCATTTGTGTATGTAGGGGAGTATCATTTTGAGTAGATCCCATCTTTTAGTGTTTAAAATGGGATATTAGCATTTATAGTAATATGTCAAGCATGAAAGTGTAAGACTCAAAAGATTTGGTATATGAATTTAAATGTTGTATTATGTTATGTGTTTTGAGAATTAAGATATTAAGTTGTCTATCTGACAATATGTTTAATTCAGCAAACTGAATTTGTAATTTAGCAAACTAAATCCATCCATCCGGTAAACTGAATTTAATAGTCCAGTAAACTAAATTTGTCACATCATGAATATGTGATTGTTTGAGTTTAAATTATGTGTTACATGCTAAACATTAATAAGATCTGACGTAAGATGTAGAACAAGAAAGAATAAATGTAGGTTTTGCTTAATCAGACACTGCTGCCAAGAAGAGAATCACGAAACCGAATGGTAGAAGAGTCCATTAACAATGCTGGAGATAAAGCAGTGAACCCGATGCAAGATTTTGTGGACATGTTAGCACAAGCGATGCAAAACAGAGCACCAACAACAAAGAATAGGTCGAGTAATAAATTGGCCAGTTTTAAGGACTTTAAGGCACTGGGACTGCCATATTTTAGGGGAACCACTAACCTTATTGAAGCCCAAACGTGGCTAAAGGAGATGGAGAAAGCCTTTGTCATTTTAAGAGTTGTAGAGGAGCCGAAGACAGTTTTTACCACTTACTTAATGAAAGGTGAGGCTAATTACTTGTGGGAGTCTAATCATGATATAGCCAAACCAGGAGTCGTAACATGGGAAAGGTTCAAAACTCTATTTTTCGTGAACTACTTCTCGATAAGTATGCAAACAATAATGGAGATTAAATTTCTAGAGTTAAAATAGGAGAATATGTCAGTGTCAGAATACACTGCCAAATTTAATAAGTTAGCCAAATTGGCTCTACATCAGGTGGACACTGAGGTAAGGAAAGCAAGGATTTGAGAATGGGTTAAAGATGTGGATTTTCAGCAAGGTAGTATTATTGTAAATCAATTTGTTTTCAACTCTGTTGGAGAAAGCTCTCATTGTGGAAGGCGGGAGTGAAGTAGTTTCAAAGTATAATCGAGAAAAGAATAAGAAGAAGGTCGAAGGAGGGAATCCAAATGCTAGCAGTGGAGGTAGTAATAGTAAGAAATGCAAGTGGAGCAGCAGCGACAACAATTTTGAAGGTTAACAAGGAAGTGTACAATAGAAGAAGCAAGTATGTGGGAACTATGGAAAGAGGCACTCGCGAGAGTGTATGAGGGGAAATAATATATGTTACAACTGTGGGCAAGAAGGATATATTTCACAAAATTGTCGTAAGGCAAAGAAAGGAGGTTGTTTTTCATGTGGAGGAATAAGACATCGATTCAAGGATTGTCCACTGAAAAAGAACATCGATGGAAGAAGTGACATTAGGGGTAGTAACACTAAGTTAACCAGTGGAGGACCAGCCCAGCTCAGTAAGCCGACAGCTAGAACTTGTGCAAGATGCAGTGGCATCCAGGGAGGTGGTGTCAGATATAATTTTGATCAATAATATGAATGCGTATATGTTATTTGATTTGGGAACTACCTGTTCTTTTGTATCTGATGAATTTGTTAAAAGTTTAGATTTACTTCATGAAAAGTTAGAAAACCCAATGAATATAGAAGTTGTAACAAAGAAGTGATCCGTGTAGAGTATGTCCATAGAAAATGTCGTGTGGAAATAAGGGGACATAAGTTAAGCGTTAATTTTATTTTGATATTCTTAGGAGAATTTGATGTGATACTAGGAATGGATTGATTATTTAACCATGAGGCAGTTATTGATTGTCAGAAGAAAAACATACACCTTAAGACATCGAAGAAGTCTAAGGTTGTATTTTATGGTAGTAAGTCGCCACGATAAATGAGTTATCTGACGATGATGCAGGCCAGAAGAATGTTAAAGAAAGGATGTGAAGGTTATTTGTCTCATGTAGTGAATTCTAACATGGGACAGATATCGGTAGTTAACGAGTTTGGGGATGTCTTTCCAAAGGAATTTTCAGAACTTCCACCAGACAGAGACACAACATTTGTGATTGATTTAGTACCGGGGATAGAGCCAATATCGAAAGCACCGTATAGGATGGCTCCGGTAGAAATGAAAGAGTTAATGGTGCAGCTACAGGATTTGTTGGACAAAAAGTACATATAACCTAGTGTATCTCCGTGGGGAGCACCTGTGTTGTTTGTAAAGAAAAAGGATGGATCGATGAGGTTGTGTATGGATTATAGAGAGTTGAATAAGGTGACAATCAAGAATAAATATCCGCTACCAAGAATAGACGATTTGTTTGGTCAATTTAAAGGAGAGAGATGTTTTTTAAAGATTAATCTGAGGATTGGTTATCATCAGTTGGAGGTGAGAATGGAGGAAGTACCAAAGACAACATTTAGGACTCGTTACGACCATTACGAGTTCTTAGTGATGTCCTTTGAACTAACGAATGCGCCTGCTACTTTTATGGACTTGATGAACATAGTGTTCAAGCAATACTTGGACAAGTTTGTGGTTGTGTTTATTAATGACATTCTGGTGTATTCAAAGACTGAGGAGGAGCATGTCGACCATTTAAGAATAGTACTGCTGACATTGAGGAAGGAGAACCTTTATGTGAAATTTTTGAAGTGTGAATTCTGGTTGAAGAGAGTTTAATTTTTGTGGCATGTTATCGACAATGAGGGAGTATCGGTAGATCCATCAAAGGTAGAAATGGTGATGAATTGGGGATAATCGAAGATGCCGACAGAAGTCAAGAGTTTCTTGGGATTGGCAAGATATTACCAAAGGTTTATTCAAGATTTCTCAAAGATAACAACTCCATTGACAAATCTTACCAGGAAAACGGTTAAGTATATGTGGACAGAAAAATGTGAGTAGAGTTTTCAAGATTTAAAGAAGAGATTGAGTAAAGCACCTGTGTTATCCTTACTAGATAATACAGGAGGTTTTACAGTATACAGTGATGCATCACATAAGGTACTAGGTTGCGTATTGATGCATATTGGTAAAGTCATTGTGTATGTGTCACAACATTTAAAGGACTATGAAAAGGGATACCCTACCCATGACCTGGAATGGGTTTAGTAGTGTTTGCCCTTAAGATCTGGAGACATTATCTCTACGGAGAAAAGTGTGAGATATACACAGATCACAAGAGTCTGAAATATATCTTTACATAAAAGGAGTTGAACATGAGGTAGAGGAGGTGGTTAGAATTGATTAAAGACTATGATTGTGAGATTCTTTATCATCCCGGAAAGGCCAATGTCGTAGCAGATGTTTTAAGCAGAAAAAAAGAGAGAGAAATTGTTCGTTTTGACATAGCAAGAAGAGTTAGTAAAGGAAATGTAGATGGAGGTGAAAAATTCAAAGAATTCGGATAAAGTAATAGAAATGAAAGCAAGTCCGACTCTACTCGACAAGGTGAAAGAGGCACAAGAAAATGACGAAGAATTTGGTAACATTAAGAATTGATTAGCTGAAGGCGATGAGAAGAAGTTCAAGATCGATGGCACCGGATTGCTTAGATTTGAAGGACGAATTTGGGTACATTTAGTACCAGAACTAAGAGAGGAGATTTTGCAAGAAGTGCATAGTACAAGATAGTCAATACACTCAGGAAGCACGAAGATCTATCAGGATTTGTGTCAACACTTTTGGTGGCCGAACATGAAAAGAGAGGTTGCAGAATGTGTTAGCAGATGTTTAACTTGTCAAAGAGTCAAGGTAGAGCATCAACGACCGAGCAATTTATTATAGCCACTAGAGATTCTAGAATGGAAATAAGTGTAACAACCCAAAATAGGTCCATTCCATCCAACCCATTCTGAGTCGCCAAATACATGGTACAGAAAACAACTACAACTTTATTTCAATAATTGTTGTGCAAAATACAACAACACATATGCTGTGAGTTTGGATACAAATATATATCAAATGTGACACATGTCCCAACCGTGGACAGCACCTCATAATGACACCTTACATAAAGGTATAGTCGAAAACTATTTTAGAAATTAGAATCTTTGGGAAGTGCTCAAGGATACCTTCGTACATGGGAGGCCATGCGTCTAGGTTATTATAGATATCATATGACCACAGAATTATCCTTGGTTGACCCAATAGACCCCAAAGAAAAACAAGAAGATTACTATCATATTCTTCCCAATAGCGAGTCTTCTCTTGACATATCATTATCTCCACTGTCTCTAATTGAGAGTTATATTTCAAATAGACTCCAAGATCATATAGATAGTTCTGGTAGATATACTCAGCAAGTGGATGAGCACATCCATGTCTTATGATGACACGAGGTGGTATGTCATTAGACATCTTGTATAACAGTGGCAAAACACCCTTCCAACGTTGGGTTCGCCTCACCCTAGTTGATTCGCCAAATATAACTACTAAATGATGACCACCGTTTAATTCCCCTGTTATCCCCTGCTCGACCCAGCTACACTCGTATTACCTGAAAGGAATTGTGAACCAAAAGGGTGAGCACAACTAGCTCAGTAAAGAATATCATGACTAAAGATAAATAAATTATCAATAGCCTTCAACAGTAATAAATCAGAGATTTAGAACATATGGAATATGATAAAAAATTTCAACCATAGTTGCAGCGGAACGAGCAATCCATTAGAAGAGTCAAATAGACTATAAAGTCTATTATCTTCTCCATGTTAAAAGTCCACCAACAATGTTTTATCCCTGTAACATCAATCAATAATTCCTGTCCACAATCACATGTATAACTCATAATCGTAATTATTGTTCTAAATTCCTTTTCTCATCCAGGACCAAGATAATTTTTTATCACCTGAAACATCAAAGATCATGGTTATAACAAATCACAGTTCATGTTTATAATCATACTAATAAATTCATCTTTGCACTACGGCCAAAGATATAAATCAACAAGTCATCTTTGCACTACAGGCCAAAGATGTTCATCAACAAGTCATCTTTGCACTACAGGCCAAAGATATTCATCAGTTGGCCATGTTCATCTAAACACCTGTTCATCTTTGCACTACGGGCCAAAAATATTCATCAGAAATCATTCATATTTGCCTACAGGCCAAAGATATTCAGTTATATCATCATTTAGGACTGAGGATGATGAAAAATATTTTAAAGAAAACGAATCCAGTGAAACAAAAGAACAATTATTAAGTATTCGTACTTTAAACAATTTCCATTCAAAAATACTTCATAAATAACCAGAGTGGGGTAAAATTCAAGAATGATCAAAACATGGATACAATCAAAGCTAGTATCCAGAATAGATATTTTGGACAAAAAGAAGAAATTTCATTTTTCGGTGAATAGTGCCGTATTCGTGAATACTGTCGTATACGTGAATAGTGCTGTATACGTGAATAGTAACTCTGACACCAAAAGATAGAAATTTCACAAAAAAAAATATCATCATGCTTCGTGAATAGTACTCGTGAATAGTAACTCGTGAATAGTAACTCATGAATAGTAACCCTGACATGAAAAAGTTCCAAATTTGATAAAAAGTTTCAACCAATATTTCAGCATAATGGTATTGAAGAAATAATATCATTTGAGAAGAAAATAACATCCCTTACAATCCCTGAAAATCACTTACTATCCCTTACCTCAAAAGAGCAGTACTTCTGACCGGAATAACGTTGAACGAACTTGCACCGTATAGCAACACTCAAGATATAAAAATACTCACAAGAATACACTCGATAATATAGAGAGAGAAATAGAGAGAAAACTTCAGTTTTTGGTGTGATTTTCAATTCTAACCTAAGCACCTATTTATAGGAAATTGCTTAGAACACCAAAGCAGAAAATTTAATATAATATTAATATTTTTAAAATATATTCTAACGCACACCTAACCAGCTGATTTCAGCCATTTAACACATGCCCATAATTGAAAAAAACATTTTTCATAATTTAAATATTTTAAACTTTTAAAAATCAATTATTTCGGAACTTCAAAACTTCAATAATTCACAATAAATAACCCTTTTGTCAGAAAATTCAAATCTCGCAAGTTTTTATAGGAAATTCAATTCTCTACAACTTTGCAGAAGAAAGTTTTTCCAAATTTCAAACAAAAATTAACCGAAATCCACAAACGGACGATTTTACAGGCTATAATCAAATTTCAGTCAAGAAATGGGGTCCACTGACGCATAAAACATGCTTTAAATATTTTTGGTAACAAAAATACTCTTCCTCCACATATACTCATATATCCCACATTCATCGTAAAAATATCATCATTATTATATTATTAAAATATAATAATATATTTAAATAAATTATTTTATCAGAAAAAGATAAAATTTCAATTTTCAACAATTATCACATTAAAAAATTTCTCCATCTATATCCGTATAAAATCAATATTTTCCTTATCATATAAATCAATAATTAATTATTCACAAATAATATTACAGAATCACAATACTGACAACCAGACAGTTCCCAGGAAAGAGGGGGCTTTCCAATAAGGATTTCTCCTTACTGGCGCGCAATTAGGTGACCAAACCTCTCCTTAGACAGAACTTTCTAGACATTGCCAATAATGTTATCTAATAATATTATTCAGATAAAATGAATTATTGCTTCGATAAAGGAAAATACTGTGTAGTGACAATTATTAAAACAACAGTAATATAAAATATCAACGCAGCAATTATTGAATCAATAAAATATAATACTGAATAGTAATTATTGTAACAATTATTGAGTAATGCCTTCTTACGTAAGAATCAATAATTTAAAAATACTGTGCAATACCGTGTACTACTGTGCAACAACGCGTATTACTTTACTTTACCCACATGTTATTCCAACAGTGTTAACAGTAACGATTACGCCGTTATTTATAAAAACTTTAATTTGTCATTTTCTTCATCCGATGGTTATTCTGTTACGGGGCCCACAAAAGACTGCGCCGTTGTACGAATATTCCCCGACAGAAAGAATATTCCACGACCAAACGAATATTCCCCGACAACAATGAGTATTTTATAACCACTTGCTTATTTTGAAAAAAAATTCATATATCACCCTTAACTTTAACCTTTTATCAATTTAACCATTTACTGAATTGTAATTATAAGAAAAATTGAATACTTTTATTTCATAAAATTTGGGGTCTTACAATAAGAGCACATCGCGATGGATTTTGTGGTGGGTCATCCAGTAACGCAGAAAGGACACGACGCCACATGGGTGATTGTAGATCGTCTTACAAAGTTATCACACTTTTTTCCAATCAAGATCAGATATAGTTTGGATTAGTTAGCCAAATTGTATATCAAGGAAATTGCTTTGAGACATAGAATGTCGATATCAATTGTGTCTGATAAGGATCCATGCTTCACGTCAAACTTTTGGAGGAGTCTTCAAGAAAGAATGAGGACACAACTAAGGTTGAGTACCGCATATCATCCACAGACCGATGGGCAAAGCGAGAGAACAATTCAAACATTAGAAGACATGCTCAGAGCCTGTGTGATGGACTTCAAGGGAAGTTGGGAAAATCATTTTCCATTGGTAGAGTTTATATACAACAATAGTTATCATGCAAGTGTTGGTATGCCACCATACGAAGTACTGTATAGGAGGAAATGCATAACACCCTTATGTTGGGATGAAGTAGGTGAACGCGGACTATTGGGGCTAGAGTTGGTGCAGACCGTGGAGATCATCAAAGTGATAAGAGCTCGACTGGTAGTAACTCAGGACCGTCAAAAGAAGTACGCAGACTTGCATCGAGAGAAAAGAGACTTTAAATTGGGAAGTTATGCATTTTTGAAAGTAACTCCCTGGAAATGGAAGATAAGATTTGGAAAGAAAGGTAAACTGAGTCTAAGATTCATTGGACCATTTGAGATACTGAGGAAGATAGGTGAAGTGGCATACGAGGTATCTTTACCTCCTAAACTAGAACATATTCATAATATGTTTCATGTATCAATGTTGCGACCATATAAGCCTAATTACAAGCACGTGATATCGTATGAACCAATTCAAGTCGAGAAGGACCTATCGTACGAAGAAATTCCTGTATAAATTTTAGATAGAAAAGAACAGAAATTAAGGAATAAGGTTATACATTCTATAAAAGTTCTTCAGAGGAACCACAATAATGAAGAGGCTAACGTGGGAACTCGAGGAAAAGATGAGGACGAATTATTCGAATATTTTTTAGTAACCTTATGTGAAATTCCGGGGATGAAATTCTTATAAGGAGGGGATGATGTAATAACCAAGAATTTTAAGTAAATTTGTAAGTAAATATATTAATGATATTGAAAACTTTGTGGCATTTAGTGAATGAATATGTGATGACTATGTAGAAAAGGTGTATGGTTAAATAAACAAATACATTATATGCATGGATATGTATATTTACTAATTATGTAAATGTAATTAAAAAGGAAAGCTACATAACCTAATTATACCTTAGGTGTAGTAATTAAATGACTTAAGGGTTATGACATTGAGAAATTTTAGTATTAAAATTTATACTAACCTAAGAGCTTAATATTTTTTTCTCAATAGATTATTTATTTTAAATCTAATTAAAGAAAACCTAATTGGGTTATAAGGTTAAATGCACATGGGTAAGTATTTAAATTCCAAAAGAGTGGGGATAGAAACCCTAAATAAATAATTAGATTAAGAGAGATTAAAAGTATTGGAGTATGTTGTTTCCATGATCCAAACAATTAATTAGGAAGCCCGGATGAATTAAATCGATAGCACAATGTTTATCCCTATTACTAAGTGACATTTTGGACATTTGATTAATCAAAATGGGCATTAAAAATAAAGAAAAAATGGTACAAAAAGGGGAGGAGTGGCCCGACCACTTAAGGCCATTTTTGGCCTTGTGATATGATAAATAGTTTACCATTTTTGCTAACTAATCTCCTTATCCACATAAACCCCTTGTTTGTCACTCTCTCATTGGTCTAAAATCTTGATTAAGATAGCATGTAATCCTAAAAGATAGGAATTATAAGAGAGAAGGGTAATTACCTAGGGGATATAAGGAGTGTTAGGATAATAATATAGATATAGGATGTGTATTTATACTATTTTACTAATACCCTAATTTTCATTTCATTTCATCTCATTTACTAACAAAGCAAAAGAGAGAAAGAGAGAGAGAGAGAGAGAGAGAGAGAGAGAGGAGGAGGCCAGGGGTAGAGAAGAGAGAAAGGAGGGAGAAGGTTTCATCTCTTATGCATCCTAAGCACATTAGCTACTTTGGTAAATCAAGGAGGGTAGCAATAAAATCAAGGTAAGGTTTTAAACCACTTTCTTTCCTCCTTATTTTGGTTTATTTTCAAGTTCTTGAGGGGTTATATTCTAAGACTCAAAAACTCTTAGATCTACATACTTTATGTAAGGATCTAAGCATTTTGAGTGTTAGAATGAAGATCCAAAGGAAGAAAATGAACTTATGTTCCTTAAGGGTGAAAAATTCTAGCTTTTCTTCACTTGAATCATGTATAACTTAATATCTACACCTCCTATTTATGATCCGTCAAAGGGGAATGCTAGATATGTAAGTTAACTACTAAATCCAAGTGGTAGAACTCAAAAAAAATTGTTTTTCAAACCTTGAGGGCTGTTGGGGCAGAAACAGCCCATTGTGGAGCAAAAAGGTAGTGGATAGTTTCTAGCCAGCCCCTTGTAAGGATAGTTTCATCCATTTCATGTACTTTAAAAATTTTGAAAAAATATCAGGAAGGTACTTTTATGTGTTATCTACATTTAGGAAAAAGAATGGACATTTTTGGATGTGTAGAATGAGAATTATAAACTTTTCAAGAAATGACTCTTTTAAAGATAAACATGAATAACTCTTTTGTGTGTAAATCAAATAATTGTGAACTTTTGACTGGGAGTACATATATATAATAAGAAAATTCCCTAAAAGGTTTATGATTTTTGGACAAAAACTCGATTTATTAAAAATGTTGTAAGATTTGGCTGTTTTAAGGCCCTTTAAAAATAGTAAATCAAGTTTGAAAATTCTAGAAAAAATTGGGGAACCTCTGGATATTATATTCTGTCAGATTCCAGAAAGAAAATATTTTTGGAACTGTTTTATTATTTTTCTTGTAAATGGTTGTGTTGTGAATAAATAAATAGCTGTGTGATGTCATAAATGGTATAAATGTGATGTTAGTACTTAGAAACCCTAAAAATGCTGTATTTTGATTATTAGAGGGTATCTTGGTAATTTTTGATGAGAACTAATATTTATGACTTTTTAAGGTTATTAAATAAATGAATTAATAAAGGGTAAATCATTAAAATAATTTATTTAATTGGTTTAACAAATGACTAAAATATTATTATGATATTAATAATATTAGAATACGATATTTTTAAATAATCAAAAATATTTAGTTTAATATTAGATTTAAAATATTATTAAATGATTAATAATATTAGATTACAGCATTAATAAATGATTAAATGACTAATAATAGTGGATTAAAATATTATTAATGTAATTAATAATATTAGATTAAAATATTATTAAAAGATTAATAATATTAGATTAAAGTATTATTAGATGATTAAAATATTATTAAATAATTAATAATATTCAAAATTAGATAAAATGTTCTTAAAAGGTTAACAATATTAGTAAATAAATAAAATATTATTAAATAAATAATAATATTAGTAAAAGATTAAAATATTATTAAAAGTTTAATAATATTAGTAAAGTAATAAAATATTATTAAATGATTAATAATATTAGTTAATGATTAAGATATTATTAAATGAATAATAATATTAGTAAAAGAAGTAAGTGTTAGGAATATTAGAAATTGATTAAGATATTATTAAGATGTTAATAATATTAGTAAACGAATAAAGTATTATTAGTTGATTAATAATACTGTCATTGGTGGAGGTTGAGAAGCTTGAGTATGATATACATCTGCAGCTTGGGAAGTCTTTTGAACCTTCTTAGTCTATTAGCCTTTGAAGGAGGTTGAGAGGATTGACTTTGTGGAGCCTAGGACGATTGTGAAATCACATCTGGGTGCTTATTCAGTTTCTAAAAATAGACAAACATAAATGTATTAAAACCAATATAGGATCTTGAAAAAGCACATAAATAGAAACACACACTTAACTTACTTGAGAATACCTTCTTGAATTGTGACCCCATTCCTTGCAAAATCCACATTTCAATTATGCTCCTTTGCTCTTCAAACATATACCTTCTGGATTTGAATCAGGAATATCATTACTTTTCTTCCTAACAACTTTAGGCCTACCTACAGGGTTATGTTTAACTGGTGGCAAAGGTGGCTCAATCCCAGTAAGATCTCACTCAGATTTGTGCCTTATAGGCTCAATGTTGTAACTGTAAACCTTTACATACACGACCTTGGTTAAACACTCATGTACATATGTGTCTGAATCATGTCCTATTTTATTAATGCATGACACAACATGATCACAAGGTATTCCAGAAAAGGCCCACCTCCTATAAGTACATGTTTTTTCCCCAAATCCACCAAAAATAAATAACCCCAATAAGTCATAGTCACTACAAACCTCCCACCACCACTTGACCACCAATAACATCAACACATGAGTCTGCAATTCATCCAGGTGGAATGAATGTTGATCAAGAGCAAGCAGGAGTTTCTACAAAGTGGCAAGGTGGAATCCATTATGGGGGTAGCCAAAGAAATGACTCAGATGATATATTACAACCTAAAGACTACACATGGAAGGGAAAATAATGTACAACACTAAGAGACCTAGAAGCTACAACAAGATCCAAAAGAGAGAAGATCCAGTTTAGGAAACCAACTAGTGGAGGGCCTACTCTAGATAAAAAGTGTTGCGATGGGATTTTTGGAATCTTTTTGTTCTTTCTTAGGGTACATAAAATTGCTTCTTAGCTTATGAATGCATTTTGTTTATGTATGTTGCCTAGGGCTAAGAAGGTGTGGCTGGAATTATAAATTTCAGTGTATGATACTTTTTATTAATAGGCCTACTAAGTCAACTGTTTTGAATTGCCTCTACTTTGTGACATGCACTGGGAATTAATTACTTAATTGAATGACAATAGCAGTTCCTAGAAGTTTATAACAGTTTGGTTTTCTATTGAAATGTTTTTATTTTAAGCATTTTGATTATAACATTTTCTACCATTGTGTGGTTATTATAATTGTTGGGCTTTGTGGTTATTATAGCAGTATGATTTATGCATTTCTACAGTGCTTGTTATTATAGCAGTATGGTTGGTGCATTAATACAGGGTGCCTATGAAATGCACCAGATATCATAGATTGCACACCAACCATTTTATAGTATATATCATAAACAAGCTGTAAAATTGTACCAATTCACACATAAATTTCCCACAAAAGATACCCAACAATTACATTCCATAATAACTTTCCCACAAAAGATGCCCAACAATGACATTCCATATGTGTCCTAATTTCTACCACTATATTGCCAAAAATTACATTCCTAGTAATTGCCCACAAAAACTTCCCTTTTTAGTAAGAGTACTACCAATACATACATTGCCTAGAAATTTACTTGTGGGAAATTTCATCCTTTGTTGAGATGAACATGAAATAAAAAATCACAATCCAAGTTCCAGTCAACAGACCCAATGCAATCCTTGCCCTAATTTTTCACTCATTCAGTTCATCTTTTAGAGCTTTGACTTCAGCATCCAAATTCTTTAATCTTCTAATTAATCCAGGTATTACTACCCTTAAACGCTCACACATTAGAGGATCAGCCCAATCAAAGAAATTAAAACCACTGTACCCATCTTCACATCAATTTGGATAACCAATGAATCTTTTACTTGCATTGTTTGAGCTTCTCTAAGCCGTCTTCATCACTGAATTCTTCATGCACCAGCAATTTTAATCCATGAGCCCTAATTTTCTTGATCAAATTTCCTAGTTTATAATCTAATTGAGTTGCCTGTAATTATGAATCAGATAGAGCTTTAGTAGCTTGTTCCAGCTCGGGGAGTAGAAAAAGATATGGAAAAGACTTAAACACCCCTCCAGATCCACCTGTGTGCATTAATCGGTCACTTTTGACCGGTTAACTGAAGAAAATGTGCCTTTTATTAAGTATAACTGAAGTTTGGGGTGTACTTACTTAGACACCTTTTTCAGTATAGGGTGAAAACGTCAATATTTGTGTAAATTTTGGGGTGCAAAGTGTATTTTAGTCTTGTTTTAATTCTCCAAAAGTTCATTCAAAACTAGGGTTTTTCAGTATGAATTAGAATTCTCCCCATAAACTGAATAAAAACAACTATTTATAGCCTATGACATAAATCCTAGTCCAACTATAAGTTCTACGTCATAATACAACTCTATTGTAATATTTAATTAAAAAGTCAAACTTTGGTGAACATTCTTAGTGGCATGGCCATGCTGGAAATAGCTTGAAATAGGGCGTGACTGCGCTGGTATAACAGAGAGTTGATTTCTGGGTCTGGAGTGTGGCACGGCCGCGTTGCACCCTAGCTCATTTTGGGCACGTCTGCACTGCTCTGTGATATGCAATTTTATGATATTTTCAATGTCATTCCATCTCAAAAGCCACCAAGATAGTTTCTGAACATGAAACCTACAAAACTAATATAAAATGCATGAAAAACAACAGGAAATGATGGGAATAATCAAAAATCCAAGTCATTCGATACCCGATTCGTAGGTGTAAAACCTAATCATCAAATACCCCCAAACTTGAACCATTATTTGGCCCCAAGCAATAAAACACAACATAATGCAGAACAATGCAACATAAATATGCACATACAAAGCACAGTCTAATAATCTACGAATCCAGCGATAGATTAGTTCAATATTTGATACAGACCATAAAAATATCACTAATGTACTAAAATAATATATCAATCAATATATAGTCTATAACCTTAACCAATCAGTCAATCCAAACATGTCATCACCCATGTAGTGTGTGTGTTCATTAAACATCCCAACCAACCACAATTCAAGATTAATCACATAATTTACATCTTTGAAGGAAAAATGTCAATTTTAATTCAAATTTTATGCAAACATGAAAGCTCTGAATAAAACCAATTATGCACCAACTCTAGAGATCTCTACGACATTTATTCTACTGTTATACTCTCACAAGTGTGTTTTACACTCCATCTCAAATTTTTACTTGACTGTGCAATGTTCGATTCTCTTAAGCTTTTAAGAGTTATCCTTATAGTGAACTTTCAACTAATGACTCCCAAACCAGTTAGCTTTAAGGTGTTGGGTGTAGAGACACCCCTAAGGCTTACTTGTCCGAGTAACAAAGGCCATAGAACCAAACAAGTCAATGTAATTATTCACATAAAGATTTTTTTTTCCTTTTTCTTAATTTTCTATTTTTTTTAAAAAAAATATTATAAATCCCCCCCCCCAAACTTAAGTTTTTGCTTCATTGTAACCTTTACTGCCAGTTCATCACATTTTATCAAATTTTAATCAAGATTTTCCCCCAAGAAGCAATCTATGCAACTTTTGAACCAAGTTAATCGAAACATTCAAATGTAAGTGCTAACCGGTTACATAATTTTCAAACATGCTTAGATTAACCTTGTGATTAAAATCAAAAATAAACATCACTATGAACATTGTCCAAGTTAACATACAATACCAAACTTATCATTGACCGTGCCAAATTCATACCTACCTATTACTTAGATTCATAATATGCAACAAAATGAAATCATTCAAATAATAACCAAATGCAATTAATGACATACTACTACATGATAAAACATACTAACAGATACTGAACTAACTCAACACATAACCAAATGCAAACACATATATGAACCTAAACATATGAAACTCTAATACCCCCAAACTTATGTACAGACAATGCCCTCATTCAATAAAAAAAATAAAGAAGATTATAAAGATAAAAAATCCCTTAATCGAAGGAAACATCATCATTGTCCTCATCCTCAGATGGTGTGTCAGGTGGAGGATAAGCTGGGGTGGTGCCATATGTTGGGAACTGTATTTAGACACCAAACTGACTGAATGCTTGAGAAAGCGATTTTTCAAATTTTAAATTGAAGGCCCATCAACCAATTACAACTTTCAAGCCCTAATTTATGAAGATTTTGGAGGAACGGGGCAAAGGAGCAAGGAACACAAAGATTGCAGAATTGAGTGAAGAGAAGGGTGGTTCTATTACTATTCTTGTTCTTTAATTTCAATTTCTATAATTAGGATGTTGATTTCTTTAATCTATTCAGTGTTTATTTCATTAGTTATGAACTAATTCAACTTATTAAGCTTACAATGGATCTTTAAGTATAACGAGGATTATCATGCTTTGATTTCAATTCAATGAAGCTATTTTTCAATTCATCAATTATGATTTGTGCATAATTTATGAATTGTTTGATCACCAATTCTATGTGACCTTGTACGAATTCGAAAGATAAAATATTAGTTTAGACTTAATCATAATAACCTATGTTTGTGAATTCTGTGTTTGATAGAATTCATGATTTATGTTTAAGATAGAGATATACATTTGCATCGCATATAATTATAATAGAACTTGGGATTTAAACCTTTTTTAATTGAAATACACATAGAGATATAGTAAATTAGTTAATTAGGGTGTTTGGCTTAATTCTATCATCTGTGGATTTAAGTTGATATGGATTTAGTGTATCGAGAGATGGTTAATTCTACTTTCATGTTCTTGATTAATGAACTGGAATAGTTAAATTGGATTGAAAAAAAGTGTGATAATCTGAGTGAAGCATAAAGTGAACCTGTATCCTTAATTCTCCATTATCTAATTAAAATATGTGGTTGTTAGTTGAGTAGATTTGATTTGATTTTTGTTTATTAGTTTTTTTCATTATTTTCAATCATTAATTCTGTTAGTTTAATAGAATTGAAATAATATAAAGCTGGTAATTGTTAGATTAAAATTGAATTATGTCTCTGTGGGAAGGAATACTCAACTTATCATTATATTACTTGTTGATCGCGTATATTTGTGTGCCGTGTTTAATTAGAATACACCCAACACGTTTTTGTCGGGGACTAGATTATTGATTTAATTACTTTCAATATCAGTTTAATTAGATCAATTTTAGTTAAACAATTTTCTTTTTCTTTTTGTACTATTTCTTATTTCAGATTCTCTTATTTAGTGCATGCAAACTCGGTCAATGAAACAAGATTTACTTCCTTACGAGGACGGCATCGAAAGAAGGTTTCAGAGGCTTAGTAAGTGGATTAAAGAGACTAGGGAGAATTTTGATAAGCAAGAAAGTATGGTTGCAGAGGATCAAAAAGCACTTAGGGACTATGCTACACCAAGGGTTACTGAAATTCAGCCAAGAATCACCAGGCCTGCAATTACATCGAATAACTTTGAGATCTAGGACATTTCAGATGATACAGAATTCAGTGCAATTTGGGGGATTGCCTAATGATGATCCGAACGGGCACCTTATGAGTTTTCTAGAGATTTGGGATACCTTCAAGTACAATGGGGTATATGATGACGCAGTGCGGCTACATTTGTTTCTATTCACACTGCGAGACAAGGCAAAGAGCTGGTTGTATTCACTACTGTCAGGATCAATCACTACTTAGGATGACCTAGCTCAGAAGTTTTTAGCCAAATTTTTCCCACCAGCGAAGACTGCTAAGATGAGGAATGATATTACAACTTTTGAACAGCTGCATTGGGAGTCTCTATATGAAGCTTGGGAAAGGTATAAGGAATTGTTGAGGAAGTGTCCGCATCACGGATTATCTTAGTGGCTGCAAATGAACACCTTCTACAACGGGCTGAATAGTAATCTTCAAACTAGTATAGATGTAGCGTCAAGGGGAGCTTTTATGGCTAAAAGATTTGAGGAAGCATATGACTTGATTGAGATAATGACAACTAACAACTACTAGTGACCAACAACAAGAATGACATAACCTAAGGCAGCTGGAATGTTAGAGGTAGATGGAGTGACGGCTGTAGTGACTCAAATTTTAGCGATGTCCAAGAAAATTGATGCCCTCACGGGAGTACATATTCAGCAGATGGCGTATGTGTGAATTGTGTGCGGGGGAACATCCGAAATAGCAGTATGCTATCAATCTAATAGTAGTTCAGTTTATAGGTAGTTATAATAGACCTCCGAATCCATATCAAAATACCTACAACCTGAGGACAAAGAACCACCCAAACTTTTCGTGGAGTAACAATCAAAATCAGCAAGCTCCACAATAATCTTATCCCCCCAGTTTCCAAAATCAACATCAACAGTGTTGACACTCAAAAATTTTTCATTCCTATTACTAACCTTGCAAAAGGGTAAATTCGTCTTCCAGAGATAACCCTGGAGGTCAAAACAGCTCAATCTCGGAGACAACCCTGGGATACTTAGTCTTTTCCATCTCAGAGAAAACCCCGAGATAATCAGTTCCAATCCCAGAGATAACCCCAAGAGTTTCAGTACCAACCTCAGAGACAACCTCGAGGAATGCAATCCCAGAAGTCTTTTCCATCTCAGAGATAACCCCGAGATACTAAATTCTAGTCCCGGAGATAACCCCGGGAGATTCGGTTCCAATCTTGGAGATAACCCCGAGGAAGGCAGTTGTAGTTCTGGAGATAACCTCAGAAAAGCTCATTACAAATCCCTAAAAGTCAGCTTCAACCTCGGAGATAACCCCGAGGCACTCAGCTCCAACCCCGAAGATAACCCCAGGAGGTTAGGAACACCTCAAAGACAACCCTGAGAACATTTTATACTCACAGCAGCCCAATCTCAGAGATAACCCTGAGCAACGACTGTTAAATCAGCCCAGAACCGGAGATAACCCCGGTAAGGGGCAAAATTGTCATTTTTCCACCTCGATCCCATATTCACGCCATCTCAAAAACATTTCAACCCACATGCTACACAGAAGTGTCCTACAAGAACCATAGCTCAAATCCCGAATGATTACTGCACAAGACAGCACACCGGATAGAATTTGAAGACTTGAAGATTTGGGCATGGACCCATCTTCTCAGATTTGTACAACCTCTTATCCAATGTCATTGTGTAGCTCTCGACAACAGTATTTCAGAAAGGTATTATACGCCGCAATTGGATGCCCAGATTGAAAGTTATGAAAGTTCGAGCAGACAACGCGTTGCACGAGTGCAAATACTTTAAGACGGTGGGGCCTACGGAGCCTGGGGCACCCCAGGTAGCCGCAGGTACATCTGTGGCTACCGCAGGTACACCTGTGGCTCCCCCCCTCTATAAATAGAGGGCTTGGGGTGGCCATTTTGAAAGAGAAAAAGGCAAGGAAGCCTTGTCCATTTTGCTTTGCACACACTATAAACTGAGTGCTTTCTCATTTTAAACACTTGTGAGCTCTTGCTTTGCTATACATCACCGGTGAAAACTGAGTATTCATTCATTTAAAGCTATTTGAAGTCTTCTTGGCAGCCCACAGTAAGACATCTCACATTTCTTAAAGCCTTTCTCCACTTTTGTGCACACACAGTTATTCACATTGAGAGTCGTGTTGTGTGCATATGCACGGATCGTTGATCCATGACTTTTATTGCTTAAATATATATATATATATATATATATATATATATATATATATATATATATATTATCGAGTTACGAATCGATTGAGCCCGAATATAATATTCGGAGCGTTTATTGCTTATATATATATATATGATTATATATTTCTTGTCATTAAAATCTATTTGATTGAGCCCGAATATAATATTCGAAGCGTTTATTGCTTTCATATATATATTTCTTCTCATCAAACTATGTTTGATTGAGCCTGGATTCATATCCGGTGCGTTTATCGCTTTTATACACACACACACACACACACACATATATATATGTATATTTCTGTCAGGCCTTTAGATCACTTCGTGGCCATTTACCTCTTTATATATATATATATATATAAATATATATATATATATATATATATATATATATATATAGCTTTTATATATATATATATATATATATATATAACTGTTTACAGCTTTCATACATACTACATCATCATGTGAGCCTAAGAATCATCTGATCACAGATTTCGTCTCCTGAATCTAGATTCGGTTCCCGTGATGGACATTTTTTAGCTGCAATCAACTTGTACATTATTCACGGTGTTTTAATTTCCTTAGAAGGCTCTCATGCCCACAAGGAGTTCGGCACTGCTATATATCTTACTTTCTCGAAGATGCTTCACATCTCGAAAATAAAAGCAATTCAGCCGAACACATAATAAAATGAAAGTATCAAAGGCCTCAATTACTATTGAGCACAAGGGTTTGAAAAACCTGTTTTACAAAACATCACTGCCATATCTTGTTAAAATTGAACTTTTATACAAAATTCAAACCCTTTGTATATAGGTACAAACGAGGCATAACACTACTTCCAGATAACTGCACATAGACCTACACACGCATTCAGATAAATGTTTAAAATGAAAAGTAGCGATCACCGTGTTACCACGGATGTCAGTGGGTACCTAACACCTTCCCCTCGCATAACCAAGCCCCCGTATACTAATGAATATTGGTTTCACATACCAGTTATGCAGTGTCATATCACTTGGTCTATGTACAAATCTTTTCTCGGTTTAGTTGGTGCAACCATTTAAAAATACCAACTGGCGACTCTTACAGTCAAATCGTCAACATATACATGTCGGACCTTTTCACAACTTGTTTTTTCAAACAAATCTCACATAACATGAGAACACCAAAAGACAAGAACAGAAAAGGGACAAATAAAAATCCCGACGTCGACAGGTGGCGACTCTGCTGGGGACATCCAGTAAGAGGGCTTAAGTTGCTATCAAAGCTTTTCAAAACATTTATCTGCTTGTGTGTGGATGTTGCATTTACATTTGAATAAATGTGTACCAACGCATTTACTTATTGCACTTAGTGCTTCGCACTATATCTACTTGTGATATTAGTGCTTCGCACATGTCATCATTTCCATACGCTGAGACACGTTGTATATGAATGTATGTTGAGTGGTCTCTCCACCAGGAGGCTATCCTGTCGGTGTTTGATTACTGGACTCATAGGGAGACTAATTCCAACGAGGCTCAGGAAAGGCACCACCCAAATTCGCTCCAGTTGAAAGACCGGATTAACTTCCAGTCAAGTAAATTGCGATGATTTGGGAACCTTCATACCGAAAAATCGTGAGAGTAACCTAAGATAGTTCAGCCTCTGATAAACCAAACGCGGAGGGAAGTCTCTTCATACTTTCCCATTTCAATTACTTGTAAATTCAATTACTTATAATTTCATTTCCATGTCAATCTCAATGTAATGGAAAATATAAAGGAATATGTGTACATACATTCCCTTTCATATCAAAACCTATCATGCTATATTGTCATTAAAACAACTGACATCCATTTTGCAGGATAATACTCCTAAACGGACACATTACATAGCATGTAACATTTCTACATTCCCTAAGACTAAACTACACTAGTCTTTTTGTAGGGAAACAATTGGTCATGTTACCCGTTCAAAGTCCAAAAGGGCAACAAGCCTACATCCAAGCATGGCTACACCTAGCCAGTTTAATCCTACTCCTGTATTTTGCGAGGAGTTCGAAGGATTAAGTAACCAAATTACAGAGTTAGTTGTTCTGCTCAAAGAACTACACAAGTCCACTCAAGGTTCACAAATGCACATATATACTGAATAGGTTATAAACCTTAGGTATGAGTACCTAAGACTATAATCATAAAGAGAAGGATAAGAAGATCACCACGTGATCATAGTAAATCATAGTAACAGATGAGCTGTTAAACGATTAATGATTTATAGCTAATGCTATGAATGAATGGTACTACGAAGTATTACGGGAAGAAGAACTCAAATTGAGTTGTAAAGGATAGTATATGAATTAAAGAAAATTCATATTAAGTAAAGAGAAAGTTAGAAGTTGTAAGATTTCAATTGAGGACTATGTGATGGCTGAGTTGTATGAATCTTTGTATAGGCAGAGGGTTGTGCTTTGTGTAACAACCACTCAGTTTATTATAGTGATAATCATTGAAATTGATCGCGTTATCAAGGTGTATATGACGAGAAGGTGAATCTTTTCTCATGTATATACTTGATAGGTAGAAAATGGTAAGATAGGTGCGGGTTCTTGAAACTCATACTTATGAAGTTTGTGACTCATAGTTATATGCTATGTTTCTGAGCCCTAAGCATATGGATAGTCCTTGATTTGTTCTTGGATTACATATTGCGAAGATAAGTTCTTAAACACATATGGTTGTGGAAAGTTCCTAAACACATAATGTGTGGTAAGTTGATGAACTATACTAAGGTATAGAAATGTTTAGACTGAAAGTAAGTATTTTCAGTAGACTTAGCATTGATGGTGCTAGAGAAGATTAAGTATAGTCGCAAGTAAGACAATGAAGGAAGATGGAGAATATGATATTCAAAGTCATCTAGCTATGCTAGATTTCAAAATTTCTTGAAATCGTGCTAATGTGCGCGTTTTGGAAAAAAAAAAATTAAAGAATGGGTTTGACTTTTGGAATCGATGGATTTTAAAAGGAACTATTCTTGGTATGTCTATGCTAATTGTTTCGGCTAGACAAAAATTGATTTGAAATATCAAAATGAATTTTATATCATCAGTTCATTTGATGCAAGGATGATAAAAGGATGGAGTTATTAATGCAATTAAACCTGGTGTTGGATTTGATCTTAGGATCAACAACCTGCTATGGTATGATGTATAATGACGAAGTCATAAACTAATGAAGTCCTCAACATACTGTGAAAAATGCGGTATCATGACGTCGTGAAACGTTTTGATGTATTGCGAAAGAATTTAAAGAAGTAGTCAATATCAATTGAGTTGACTAGACGAATATTTCAAGTTGATGTCCAATTTATTGGTATGGTCTAAGCTACTTGATTTGGCTAAGACGAATGGTATGTCATGATTAAAAGAAAATCGAGCTTTCTTTAAAGAGCTATGCCAAACCAAATTATTTTGGTGCGGAATCTAAGGAGTAAGTCTGAGGTGAACATACCCCAAAATGGGGATATACGATGGCTTGATCACCTATGTATGGAAAGAGGTGGTTTACTTTCTTTGTGATTGTAAACTTACCGTGGAAAGAAGGGTTTACGGCGAAATGTTGTTTAACCTAGCAAGAGTTCAAGGTCAATTTGAACCCTCAGCAAAAGTAAGAAATGTTTTAAAGAAATCTTTATATTCCTCGTTATTCCTTCCACTTCATGATTCTTGATAAGTTATGAAGGGTAGGGAATGTTTGAAAGATAATAACTTCTTTGAAGAGAAGTTGAGAAGAAGAGTAAGTTCAAATTTCGAGGACAAAATTCTGTGAAGAAGCTAAGAATGTGATGACCCCGGTAAGGGTAGGTTTTAAGAAATTCCGTGGACGGAATTTTTATAAGGAGGGAAGAATGTAACAACCCGGAATTTTGGATTATCCAGAATTTAGGTTTAAAGAATTAGTTATTAATAAAATGAATTTTTATTAATTCTATTATGTGCAATGTGTTTTATAATCATTCTATAACCTAGAATAATTATTAATCGGGAGGATTCTGGATACGAGCTAGACAGAACGAGTAAGAATTTTCAAGACGAAAATAAAAAAATTTTGAAAACAAAAATATTTCCGGGAAAAAAGACAAAAGAGGCACTATTCACCCGACGAAACCTAAGGGTTAGGGTTTGAATAACCTAAGCCTTTCTGAGAGTTCGGTATGTCAAAATGACATTCCGTCGAAAGATTTGACGATAATATATCGTGAAAAGATAAGTAAGTCGATAAAAGTTTTTCTCGAAAAACGTGCAGAAAACGGACAAAATAAAAAACGACGAAAAGTACGGTTATGTACTTTTCACTCGTTTAGCTACTTAGGGTAAAATGTGAAGGAAAACGCTTGACGCCAAAAAGTGTTTTTCAGTTTTTTGAAAATCCGAAGAATACGTAAAAGTTAATCCGGTAAAGGAAAGACGAAATATCCAAAAATATTTGGATTCCGAGAATCGCAGTTTTTAAAACTGTCGGACGAAAGCCGAAAGACGAAACTACGAAACTTAAGGGATAAGCAAACTTGAGGGCTAAGTTAATTTAGTCCTTAAGTCTTGAATAGTAAAGAGGTGTGAATAGTTATTTTAGGGGGAAAATGACTATTTTGCCCCTAACCTTGAAAATCTATAAATAGGAAGCTTAATCTCATTTGAATGGGATTTTGAAAATCCTACACTTTGAGAGAGAAAGAGAGAGAGTTTGGATGGGGGAAGAGAAGGAGAAGAAGGAAGGAAAAGCTAGCTTGAATGCACGCTTTATCCGACGGAAGGAGATTAAAGAAGAACGATAATCCGAACCCTAGTTTCTTCTAATATTTTCTTTAAGTTTTCTATGTCAAAAACATAACTTAATGAGAATAAGAAGTAAAAGAGAATAGTAATGATTTCATATGGTTGAAAACGTAAGAAAATGAAGAAATAAAAATAAGAAATTTAGTTTATAAATTTCTTAAGCAAGTATAAGATTCGTGAGGATTTTGAGCGATCCGAATGAATATTATGAACGAGTAGGTGTATTAAGTAAGGAATGATGTTCTATAACATCAAATTCCAAGAAAAAGTGAAATCGTAATCCAAAATATCGAATTAAAATGAAGAACGAACGAAGAACGCGAAGAACACGCGAAGAACACGAAGAACGTTGTTGATGGACAAATTTAAAACCATCGTAGTGTAATTGTTGTTTATGGACAAGTTTAAAACCATCGCGTATAAGTTAGATGCTTATTGCTTGGTTACGAATGGTAGAAACGTTCATGAAGAACGGATTAAAACTAAGCTATAATGAAGTTATGGCAAAAATTTTGTAAAAGAAGAACAAAAATTTGATAATTAGTAAATGAACCCGAAAGTGTAGGGTTTCATAAAAATGTAAGAGAACGTATAAAACGTGAGTCATGGACTCAAGAACAAACGAATTCCGAGTTCGAATGACCGAATTACGGATAAACGAATGAAGAATGTTAATAACGTAAAAATGAACGAAGAATGAAGATTAAGCCAATTGAATGACATGTTAACTGATTCAGAATGAAGTTCTGTCTATGGGTAATCGAAGTAAGTAAGGTAAGGAAGAAATTGGCTTTGGAATGACCTCGTTCTGAGTTATAACAAAGAAGTTATGAGATTTCGAAATCAGCGTCACAAGCTTGTAAAAGTCTTAGAAAAATTTTCTAGGTTTCATGCTCGGCGCCGCAGCGCAAGTCGTGCCTTAGAGGCCGGTGCCGCAGCACGAACTCAGCCATAATCTTCTAGAGAGTGGTGTCGCAGCACGAGAGATAAAAAAGGACTTGGTGTCGCAGTCCAGGAAGAGAGGAGAGGGAAGTAGGTCGCGCCGCAGCGCGAGAGGAAGGGAAGGGCACGGCGCCGCAGCGCGGGTGTAGAGCAATGTCCAGAAATGAGATTTTTATTTCTCAGTTACTGGAGGATGTGCAAGAAAGAATTATGAACATGTAGTTCACGTAATGTAACATTCAATCAAGTGTTGTAAACCTTTAGTAAAGGTTGAACGGAAAGATTTAACGAGATTAAAAGATAGAGAATGTAAGAGCTAGATTACGTAACCGATATTTGGGGGCCGTAGTCATAATAAACGAACGTGAGGGGTTACTGTGATTGTGATTCCTTAGACGTTGAGTGATGAAGGTAACAAGTAACATTTCGATGTTATGTTGTGATAATGAGAGAGAAGTGTAAAGCGTATAGACGCTGTGAACGCAACGTTGTTGCGATGAACGATCGGTCTTAGCATTCAGCAAACCGTATGGTTTTGACATTAAGAAAGAATAAAGAACATGGGGTTCATGGGATGGATAACGATCGAAAGCAATTAAAACCTTGAGTAAAGGTTGAATGAGAGATTAAGAGACGAGCAACGTGAACGTTGAATACGTAAATGATCCTCGTGAATTGTATTCGCGTTTGACAAATGTGCTAAGTATACCCTGGTTGTATGACTTAGACGTTAATGAATGTAGTAAGTAAGATACGAATGGTAACAAGAAAGCCGTATCGAACGGTAAAGAGATTAATGCAGGGATGGTAACTCCAAAAGCTTTCCCAGATAAGTCGAAATCAGCGGTTCCTGGAAGAGCGTTTGTCGTGACTGGCCAAAACATGAGGAACCCGAATGAGGTGATCACGGGTATGTTAATCTTGAATTCTTACGAAGTTTATACCTTACTAGATACTAGTTCTACACATTCTTTTATCTCCCCTACTTGTGCTCAACGTTTAAACTTGACTCCGGAGAAATTAGACTTTGATTTCTCAATGGAGACTCCGTTAGGAGAAACTTTTGTTACGTCCACTATTTATAAATCTTGCTTAATCCAAGTTGGCACAATCACATTACACGTGGATCTTATCTCGTTGAAGATACTTGCTTTTGATGTGATTTTAGGGATTGATTGGTTAACCACTCATCATGCTAAAATTGATTGTTTTCGTAAGGTTGTTAGTTTTCATATTCCTGACCAACCTGTCATACGAATTCAAACAACTAAACCACTAAAATCAGTCACTGTCATATCAAACCATAAAGCTATTCGTTTATTGAAAAATGGATGTTAAGCTTTCTTAGCCCATGTTATGGATTTGAACAAAGACAAGTTAGATTTGACTAATATTTCTGTTGTTCGTGAATTTCCTGATGTATTTCCTGAAGAACTTCCTGGTCTACCCCCAGAACGTGATGTTGAATTCTTTATTGACCTTTAACCGGGTACAAAACCCATTTCTAAAACCCCATATCGAATGTCTCCTATTGAACTTCAGGAGTTAAAAGTCCAACTACAGGAATTGTTAGACATCGGTTTCATTCGTCCTAGTACATCTCCTTGGGGTGCTCCTGTTTTATTCGTAAAGAAGAAAGACGGGAGTATGCGACTTTGTACTAACTACCAAGAATTGAACCATGTCACCATCAAGAATAGGTATCCCCTACCTCACATTGATGACCTATTTGACCAGTTGCAAGGAGCACAATTCTTTTGAAAGATCGATTGTAACGACCGAGAAATTCAGATCTTATTGTAAAATAATTTTATTAAATTAAATAATAATAAAATAATATTCCATGTGTTATCAAGATGGTTGTCATTGTATAACCTATTGATGTTAAAATATCGTAGTATTTGGGCTACGTAGATGAATCAAAGTGTTTGAATTTCCAAGACGAAAAAAAAAGTTTTCCGAGAGATTTTTCGAAAAACACTATTCATCAGTATTTGCTTGGGATATAATTTTTGAGATTCCGAGAAATAGGTAATGAAGGAATAACAAGGTAAGATGGATTATGTAATAAAAATCTAGTTATGGAAAAAGTAATAATTCGCTCGTGGACTTAAATTATAAACGTTAAGTAAAGAGAAGTGTTAAAGAATAAGTAATAATTATATGATACTTGGTATTGTATGAAGTAATGAAAATGAGTATAATATGAAGTATTATACGAGTTTGTATGAAGGATGAAATACCGTATATAAATTCTATAAGAATTAGAATACAAAAATAATACATCAACAATATGTATTAAGAAATGTTAATGGACTTGGATGATTGGTAAACAATTATATACAAGTCCAAGTGAATTAGAGAGAGAAGCCCAACTAATGAATTAATGAACCAATTAGTGTTTGTAAAAGTAAAGCCCAAGGATTAATTAATGTAAGCCCAAGATGGAATCCATGAGTGGTATGATCCATGGGGCAAACCATATTAATATGGTTGAATGTCGTGACCAAGTAATGTAATGACCAAGTAATGTGTGATGACCAAGATATGTGGTGACCAAGTGATGTGGTGACCAAGTTAGGAGTATTGACCAAGACTTTGAATTAATGGCCAAGTTAGATATAAGAGAGTGGCTAGCAAGTAATGAATAGTAAGGAGGTGGCTTAAGGAGGTGGGATGTTTTAAAGACCAAACTACCCTAACCTTGGAAAGTCTATAAATAGAAGAGCTTTGCTAGTCATTTGTTGGTTGATCAAATAATCCAACACTTCTAAAGTGCTTAAGTGTTAGAGAGAATAAGCTAGCAATAAGTCATTTCCATAAGCTAAGAAGAAGAAGCAAGCTACTTACCAAGACAACAAAAGAGTAAGACTTCTTCTCCAATTATCTTTTATCTCTATGCATGACGGGATGATAAGAAAAGTTGGATTAAGAAACATGAATGAGTAAGTAATGAACTTAAGCCAATTAAGTTGTTAATAAGTCATTTAAGCTAGCATAAGTTATAAACTTATGTGAAAATAATATGAACTTGTAAGAAGTTTATTAAGAGAAATAATATGAAGGTAAAATAATTTATATGATCATATGTATCATGTATACCCAAGTTAAGTTATATGTTAAGAACATATAAGAAATGATGTTTAATAAACTTTAACTTGTCATAAGTCATTAACGATGAAATCTTAAGTAGTTTATAAATGACAAGTTATAAGCTCTTGCAGAATAAATCCAAAAATCCAACCATGAATATAAGTTGTTGTATTAAGGATATTAAAATGTTCACATGATAAATGAAGTTCATTTGTAATGTTGAACAAATCATAAGAAGGAAGAATTGTCGGAATTCGCACGATTGGACGATAATCGTCGAATACGTAAAATTCTCGGAATGGAAGTTAAATTTTATGTTTGATCATGAAACCATTGTTTTCCAATAAAGACAAGTCATAATTGGCATTTAAGAGTTGCGAACTTGAAAATGACCAGATTCCGACTTAGAACGAAGAAACGAGCGTTGAGTGTTCACGAACGTTTATCGTTTACGTTAAAAATGAACCAATAGATGAATTTTTAGAAAACAAAGTCAAATAGATAAAATTCTTAAATGGTCATGTAGAGTACGTAATTTGTGAACCGTAGGCTTTTGAACAAGCCAATCCGGACATATAACGAAGAAGTTATGCGTCCGGAAAGTTCACAAAATTGCCGCGGCGCCAAACCTAGGCAAAAAGACACGCGCCGCAGCGCGGAACAGTAACCGAGCCTACTGCAAGAGTTTTCCGTAGCGCGAACCTTAGTCCAATAAGTGGCGCCGCAATGAACAGTATGAAAATCCTCTGGAGTGTGGCACCGCAGCGCCGCCCATTTAGTAAGGACTCGCGCCGCAGCGCCAAGTCCGGGATAGTTATACATTAAGTTCGCGCCGCAGCACGAGATGTAGGTATAAAGTTGGTGCCGCAGCGCCAGTCTCAGAGCGAAGATAGTAATATAATTTTCTAAGTATAAAGAAAAGAAATGGAAGTTAACATAACTTAAGGAAGGTAATGTAACATTGATTAAACATTGTTAAATCTTAAGGATGACGTATAAAGGCTGAGATAACCTAGTCAATTATAATGTAAGCATAATGATAAACCGGAACGAATATTAAATGAATCTAATACACAATTAGATTGAAATAAAGAGTATGATATAGTCATATACATACTTGATTATATGTGACCTAATGTAAGGCATTATGTTATCATGTATTGTAGAGACTTGAACGACTTGAACATAAAGTTAATTTACCGTAGCAGACGCTAAAGGCAAGTATTCTAACTCTTGTCTCAGTTCAATCTGAACAGGTTTTTGAGATTCATGTATTCTTTCTCATGAATTGAAGTATGATGAAGTTGAAGCCAATTCCTTTGGCTAGACTTGATGAATTGATAATCTATTCATGTATTATCAAATGTTGCTATCTTGTGTCAACTACTTGATATGGTTTTCAAGAGAAGACTGAAATGTTAAACAAATATTTTGTCGGTAAAACGACAGGCAAGTGAGGTTGTCAAATGCTTAAACGTGCATACGTTTAATGGATGTAGTGTTGATCAACATAGAGTACAATAGGCTAATCACCTAGAAGTGCTCGTCAGTGATATCGGGCTTACGGACTTGCTTTCAGGTTGTCCTTTTCCAGTAACGAATGAATACTCGAGGTCTTTGACTGGAGTGAATGTTTTACTAAATAATGTTGTTATTGTAAAACATTTTGAAAGAAAAGATGAAGTGCTATTTTGAATTATCAATAGTACTTCATAACTATTGTTTAGTTATAGAAGATATACGATTTGTATGTGTCAAACATGTTTTTATTAAATTGTTATACTTGCTGAGCTAGTTATGCTCACTCTTGCTTGAACCATATGAATGCAGCTAAGACTGAACGTCCCGAAGGATCAAAAAAGGATAAAGGAAAAGCTAAGGCAGATTACTAAACTGTGTTGTAATAGTATAGGTCTATTATTGTAATTTAACTGATACTATGACAAAGAACCTTTTGTAACGGGTTTAGAACTTGGGAAATGTAAATATTACTTTAAATATATAGAAGTTATGTTCGTTCTTTGAGACTTTTCAATTGAATGAATGTATGAATGTTGTACAGTATAGCACCATATGTCGGGTTGGAAGATACCCGGATTTGGGGGTCTACAAGTTGGTATCAAAGCCTAGGTTATAAAACTTAAGGGGGGAAAGTAGAACCTTAAGTCATAACCTTATGAAAGAATAAAGAAGTAAAAGATGGTAATTAACCTTATAAAAATGCATTATATTATTTTTATCTATTTTTATTATTTTATTGACGTGTACTAATTAAACTATATTGTTTTATTGTAGATGTCAGGAGAAAATGATATGTATAGAGATATACATGTAGTAAGCGAGGATTCAGTTAATCAGGTAGAGATACTACCAAATCTCGTAGCCGTAGAACCAGAGTTGGTGACCATCGAGTCGAGAGACTCAGACGACTTAAACTACATGTCCATATTTGATGGCATGTTGGAGGAGGAGGTGGACGTGATGTCCTTTGACTAGGTTCCACCTACAGAGACACAGGTTCCACATACAGAGGAAATGTCTACGGGGGAATCAATGAAGGCGTTGTTTATGTCGGTATTGAATAGGAATGTCCATTACTGCCGAGAGGTTAAGGAGTTGAAAGAGGAACTCCGAGCTGTCCGTGAGGACAAGACTAGTATGGAAGGAATGTGGGAAGAGGAACACGATGATAGAGTCCTAGTTATGGACAAATTCATAGATTTGAGAGGAGAAGTCTTTGAGCTCAAACAGGAGCTAAAGACTAAGAAGCGGAAGTTGGAGAGGATGTCCTATATTCATAGGAGTTCTCATGTAGATTTCCAGCAGCAGGTAGCTAGATATCAGGTAGAAGCAGGACAGACCCGTCATACCATCAGTAGAGATGTTATTGCTGGTTTGGCCAGAGCAAATTTTTAGAATGCCTTACGGCAGATGTAATCTAGCAATAGCTAGAGTAGAATAGATATGTAAATATTATGTATCTAGTAGTGACGTAAAACCCTCTTTTATATAACAAAGGGTAGTATTTTGTAAATCCCAATTTTTGGAAATTAATTGTGGGGTGGAAATGTAATCAGCTAAGGCTGAGTAATGTAAACAATGTAGTGTTATACTACAAGTTATGAATCAATATAAATCTTTTTATTAAATATGTTGAGTAATGAGTAGGAGTTGTTGTTTTATTACAAATAATAAAAAAACCAACAAGAATAAAGTAATAATGATGTGTTGTTTTCTTAACAGCGAAATGCCGCCAAGAAGGAGACAACGAAATCAGGGCGCTAATGTTAACCAACCGGAGGGTGGTCCGGTTAATCTAATGTAAGAGTTCGTTAATCTGTTAACGGCTGCATTTAATAGAACGGGGACTAATGTGTTGGGAGAATGCATAGCATGATTTGATGTTTTAATATGCTTGTGATTATTGTAAGGTCCTTAATTGAATTTATGTACAAGGACTTAGTGATGAAAAGATCAAGATTGTTAGGCTGATCTAAGCTTTCAACGTGTATCATTCTGTTCTAGAATGTATAGATAGAAAGATCAAAACTGTTAGGTTGATCTTATGATGTAATAGATAGGCTTGTCTGATCGTCGAACACTGCACCAGAAGTCGTAATCTGCCAGGAAAGTCAGAGTCAACTCGGGAGCTATCGAGGCAGAATAGGAGTATGCAAGATAGTGAGATCTCAGAGTTCGTAGACTTCCAGGAGAAACGAAGAAGGATCGTAGTGTGTCGGGAAGAGCCTCCTCGGGATCGTAGTGCACTGAGGAAGTCATGTTCTGAATCGTAGAGACAGCCTGCCTATAAGCCGAACGACAATCTGCCTAAGCTAAGTATGAAATGCACTGTACGCTCAGAGTCGTAGAGTCTAGCGATGCCAAAGTCAAAGACAAGGATCGTAGACCACACTCTGCGATCGTAGAGTCCACTGAACTAATGCAGAGTGGACTCAACGTTCACTAAGCTAACTCTCCGATCGTAGTATACTGAAAGGAATATTAAGTTTACAAGTCAGCGATCGTAGAGTGCACTCAACGTTCACCAAGCTAACCCTACGATCGTAGTGTGCTCACGGGATCGTAGAGTCAACAACACGATCAAAAACGTAGAGTACAACAATCCAAAGCGTAGAGCAACATCTGTCATGTCAGAAAACGTTAAAGCCTCATGAGTTGTTAATTCAACAATACGAAGAATGGATCCTAGATGCTGCAGTACCCATCAGTCCCAGAATAAATGAAAAATCCTTAGTTTACAACAAAGAAGCGTATTGAAGAAGCTAAGGATAGTACTATGAATAAAAGGGACAAAACACCTTTTCAGGTGGTAGGTGAGTGTCAGTGGTCCAAAATTCAGAAGATGTGCAGAAATGTCTCCATCACAGTACAGAAAATTCAGATGCATTTAATGCCACAACGGATGGATCCAACGGATAGTTTTCAACATCACATATATATAGATCAGATAGATGAAAGAAAACAAGCAAGCATAAACATTCAACGTGAAGAACTCTCTAAGGCTCAACTCTACGATCTAAGATATTACAAAGCTTGCTCAGCTACTCAGCTATTACGAACCAGAGCTTACACAGAAAACTGTGTAGCAACCTTCAGAACGCAACAACAACAATCATCAATCAACTGAAGAAGTATACCAAGTCAGCTGGACTTGAAGATTTCGTAGTGAACTGTAAGAAAGACAAGTCTGCTGGACTTGAAGAGTTCAAAAGTAAACTAGAAAAGTTCCTAGACTGCTGGTCTAGAAGGAATCTGTGTGATTCAGAAGATTGTATAAGACATCCTTAGTGGATATCCTACTCGTTGAGTAGAAGAGTGGACTAGGAGCTTTGAGTGCTCTGAACAACTTAAAAACAACTGTGTCGTTTACTTTCATGCTATAACTGCTATATCTGCCATAACTGCCTTAATTACTCATAACTCCATTGCTTGGTAAAGAAGATTAAAACAAACATTAATTCCGCAAAGTTTTAATAATTATCTTAGAACAAGTTAAAACGAAAAGATTTTCAAATATCTATTCAACCCCCCTTCTAGATAACTTGTGCCTACTAAGAACTAACAATTGGTATCAGAGCAGGTTCTATCTTACAGCTTACACACTTTAGTAGATCCAATGGCACTCGTACCAAGCGAATCCAGGACCGGGGGAGGCAGCAAGCCACCAATGTGCAACAAGGATAAATTTACGAACTGGAAAGTCAGGATGCAAGCTTACATGGACTCAATAGATGAAGATCTATTTGAGACTGTTCTTAATGGGCCCTATATACCAACAAAGCTTGCACCAACCATTGACGATCCAAACAGAGTACAAATAAAAGTAAAAGAAGAATGGACAGACACAGAGAAAAGAGCTGTCCAACTTGATAAAAAGGCGAAGAACATCCTGTTCCAATCCTTAGAGGACGATCTGTTTGAAAATGTTGTAAACAGCAAAACAGCTAAGGAGGTTTGGGAAGCACTGCTGATCATGCACGAAGGAACTGAAGAAGTTAGAGAGAACAAACAGTCTCTTCTAACACAGCAGTACGAAATGTTTGCTCATGTGCAAGGAGAAAATGTAACTGCCACTTATGAAAGATTCAACATTCTGCTCAACTCTCTACGAGCATATGGAAAGATCTATCCTAACAAAGATCTGACCATAAAATTCATGAGAGCTCTACCGAGCAAGTGGGATTCAAAGACCACTGCAATAAGAGAGTCAAAGAATCTTAATGAGATGACAGTTCAACAACTGTATGGCAATCTCCTGACATACGAGCTGGAGCTAACCCAGCGTGCTGAAACCCTTTCAGAAGGAAGAAGAAAAGATAAGGGTGTTGCTCTCAAGGCAAATAAAGGTGCATCAAAAGTCATCACTGAGACTGACTATGATGATGATGAAGACGATGATGATGACTTTGCTATGCTGGTAAAGAGACTAAGAAGGTTCATGCGACAAGGCAGAATCGGCAAGCCAAGGAAAGTCAGCAACCACGTCAGCCAGGAAAAAATAAATGATTTATGCTACAACTGCAAGAAACCTGGTCATTTCATTTCCAACTGCAACAAGCCTATCAAAGAAGAGCTAAAGAAGAAATCCAAGGCAAAGAAAGAATACAAAGGAACCAAGAGGCCTCAGAAAGGAGACAAAGGCCTGGTTGCCGGAGGATCGTGGAGTGATTCAGATAACGACTCAAATGTAGACTCCGGAGATGAGGAAGAACCACATATGGCCAATCTGTGCTTAATGGCCAAACATGCAAAGGACAAACAAAGACTAAACATACATGATGTAAGTATCGATGAGGTATTTGATTTTAATTCTCCTGATGTAGATATAAGTGACTTAAGAACTGCTTTGCATGGCATAACCACTGATCTACATCAATACATGAAGTGGTTCAGAGTCTTGTCTAAAGATCATTCTCTTCTTCAAGAGGAAAAGAAGAAAGTTCAAGAAGAGCTTGAAACAGCCCTTCTAAATACTAATCTTCTCTCCAAGCTTGAAGTTGAGAATGAAACTTTGAAACAGACAAACACACATCATGCTCAAAGAGAGTCTATGCTAACCTCTAAAATTGAGGATCTAGAGAAGACTATCTCTGCATGGAACAAATCCACATCTTCCATGAATTGCCTGCTCTCCAGTCAGAGAAGCGCATTCGACAGAAAGGGCTTAGGATTTGGGGAATCCATCTCAGAGCTAAGTATGGAAAAGACAATGGAAACCAGCACCAGTAATGTCTCAAGTTTTGGTAGAGGCATTGCTTGTGTGAAATCCTCACAGTTGGAAGAACCAGTTCAACCTTGTTCCACTGTCTCTAGTTATACTCAGAAAAGTAAAGGATCTCACGCTGGTCTGGGTTTCATCAAGGAAAAGAGTAACCCAACCTCTACTTACCAACCTCAAAGAATCGTAGAGTCAAACAAAATTAACTCTACGAATCAACTGGGAAGGTACAGTAGAGGTAAGGCACACTCATCACTATTTATGAAACCTAAGGACACGTGGAAGAAAGAGAGTCAATTTAACAGAAGGTTAACTAAGGAACCATACAAGTTCAAGTGGAAGATGAATCACCACACACACACAGGCATGTATTATAATAGATGCTTCATATGCAATAAATATGGTCATAGGGCCACAAAGTGTTATTATAATTCCATGCATGTGAGACCCAAGATTAGACAAATTTGGGTCCCCAAAGGCACTAACAAAGAAGGACCCATGCAAATATGGGTACCAAAATGAAGGTTCAAATGTTTTGACAGGAAAAGAGCTCCACGTCCTCAACATCGTATCTGGACAGTGGTTGCTCGAGGCATATGACAGGGAACAAAGCTCTACTATTCAACTATGTAGAAAAGGAGGGTCCCTCAGTCATCTTTGGAGATAATGGTACTGGCAAGACAAGAGGCTATGGCTCAGCCGGAAATGGTGTGATATCATTTAGTAAAGTGGCCTATGTGGAAGGTCTGCAGCACAACCTTCTAAGCATTAGTCAACTCTGCGACAAGGGACATCAAGTAACATTCATCAATAATCAATGTCAAGTTAGAGATTTGAAGACATTTGCAGTAAAGCTAACCGGAACAAGAGAAGGAAATGTCTACATAGTAAATCTTGGACAACTAAGCTCAGACGAGACAATATGTTTCCTAGCTAAAGCTTCTGAAGAAATGAGCTGGCTATGGCATCGAAGATTATCCCATCTCAACTTTAAAAGCATGTCCAAAATGGCATCAAAAGATCTCGTGGCTGGCCTTCCTAACAACCAGTCTCGGAGGAAAAAGATACTCTCTAGTCATAGTCGACGACTACACTCGATTCACATGGGTATTCTTCCTAACTTCAAAGGATGAGACAAACTCCGAATTAATCAAGATGTTCAAAATGGTGATGAACGAGAAAGGAGAGAGAATCAAGGCTATAAGAAGTGATCATGGTAGAGAATTCGATTTCTCAGAAATGGATCAGTTCTGTATAGACAATGGCATCAATCATAACTTCTCAGCCCCACGAACTCCTCAACAAAATGGAGTCGCTGAAAGAAAGAACAGAACCCTGATAGAGGCTGGGAGAACTTTACTAGCAGCAGCCCGTCTGCCTGAATACTTTTGGGCAGAAGCAGTCAACACTGCATGCTACACTCATAACAGATCACTAATTCACTCTACGATCAAGAAGACGCCCTACGAACTATGGAAAGGAAGAAAGCTAAGTGTCAGCTACTTCCATGTCTTTGGATGTGCATGCTATATTCTCAACAATGGAAAACAATACCTGACAAAATTTCAACCAAAATCAGATGAAGGAATCTTCCTTGGGTATGCCACGGACAGCAAGGCATATAGAGTGTTCAACAAAAAGACGCTGAATGTCGAAGTCTCAATACACGTCATTTTTGATGAAACTGACTTAGACAAAGCAGTACCTCAAGACACTACGACCAATGATGTTAACACTACGACTGAAGTTGTCGAGGCCAACACTACGAGTGTAGTACCAGACAGAGAAATCGTAGAGCATGATAATGCAATCATATAGAGGACCATCCAAGATAATGAATCTCCACTTCAAGAAGAAGAAATAGACCTTGAAGACTTAAGACAGGAAGGCATCAGGACAGATGTTCCAACTGGCAGCAGATGGGCAAGAGATCACACTCAGGATCTAATCATTGGAGATCCGAATGATAGAATTAAAACAAGATCTGCTACTCAGAATGAATGTTTCTATCTAAGCTTCCTGTCACAAATTGAGCCAAAGAAAATAGAGGATGCAATGGAAGACTCCAGTTGGATAGAAGCTATGCAAGAAGAACTCAACCAATTTGAACGAAGCAAAGTGTGGAGATTGGTGCCAAGGCCAAATGATCATCCAGTGATAGGAACTAAGTGGGTCTTTAGAAACAAAATGGATGAAGATGGGGTCATTACCAGGAACAAGGCAAGATTAGTAGCGAAGGGCTATTCTCAAGAAGAAGGTATCGACTATGATGAGACTTTTGCACCCGTTGCCAGACTAGAAGCCATCAGAATCTTTCTTGCCTTTGCTGCCCACATGAAGTTCAAAGTCTTTCAGATGGATGTCAAGAGTGCATTTTTAAACGGAGAGCTTCAAGAAGAAGTCTATGTCGAACAACCTCCAGGTTTTATCAATCCATCTCTTTACAATTATGTCTATAGATTAGATAAAGCCTTATATGGTCTTAAACAAGCACCTAGAGCATGGTATGAAACACTAACTAACTTCTTAATAGAAAATGGGTTCACTAGAGGCAGGGTAGATACCACATTATTCCTTAGAAAGCACAAAGACAAAGTCTTACTAGTTCAAATATATGTTGATGACATCATTTTTGGTTCTACTGACGAAAAATTATGCAAGAGATTCTCTAAGCTAATACAGAGCAAGTTTGAAATGAGCATGATGGGTGAGCTGAATTTCTTCCTTGGACTACAAGTGAAGCAAACTGATGAAGGAATATTCATAAATCAAGCCAAATACATCAAAGACTTGTTAAAGAAGTATGGCATGGAATCAGCTTCTCCCATGAAAACACCAATTGCTCCTGCAACTAAGCTTGACAAAGATGAGAATGGTAAAGGTATTTATATAACTCAATACAGAGGTATGATAGGTTCTCTTTTATACCTAACTGCTAGTAGACCAGACATAATGTTCGCAACATGCATATGTGCTAGATTTCAGGCTAACCCTAAAGAGTCTCACTTATCTGCTGTAAAAAGGATTTTCAGGTATCTCAAAGGTGCACCTTACTTGGGGCTTTGGTATCCCAAGGAATCCTCATTTGAACTAACATGATACACGGATGCTGATTTTGCAGGATGTAAAACAGATAGAAAGAGTACCAGTGGCACCTGTCAATTGCTAGGAAACAGGCTTGTGTCCTGGTTCAGCAAAAAGCAAAACTTAGAGTCCACTTCGACTGCAGAAGCTGAATATATTGCTGCTGGCAGCTGCTGTGCTCAAATTCTATGGATGAGAAACCAGCTAGCTGATTATGGGTTTGATTTCAAATCAATGCCCATACACTGTGATAACACAAGTGCCATAGCAATAACTCATAATCCAGTTATGCATTCTAGGACCAAGCATATTGAAATAAGGTATCACTTCATTAGGGATCATGTGCAAAATGGAACTATATCACTACAATATATCCCTACTGAAAATCAACTTGCAGATGTTTTTACTAAACCACTAGATGAATCCAGATTCAATAAGTTATTAAGTGAACTAGGCATGCTTAATCTTCAACCATGAAATATATACTCTAGACTGTGCTAACCATAACGGGTACAAAGGCTAAACTCAATATCATAGACATGATCAAGGAAAGTCCACGACCGTAGAGTTGAAAGGATAGACTCGACGATCGTAGAACAGACTCGACGATCATAGGACAGACTCTACAAATGGTAGACAGACTCAACGACCAGAAGACTACCTCTACGATCGTAGTCATTCTAAGGACATCTCAGCACTGAAGACTCAAAGGGCAAATCAGTACATTCAAGCAAATCAAAAACGTAGAGCCAAGCAAAAGGCGACACCTGTCCCACTAAGTCAAAAAGAGAGAGGGAAGCTACAAGTACAAATTGGAACCGTATTTTTGAAATCTGAAGTTCAATAGATCATCTCTCTCTCTCTCTCTCAAAGCAAAACCCTAACTCAAGAGAAAGCTCAATCGTATTCCACTTCTCAACCACAGAATCATGGATGTTTCAAATGTAATCTCAGGCTACAGACTCTGTTTCGATGAGTTCAAGGATGCTCCACCAAAATTTCACAAGACCTTAGCACTACTAAAGAAGGCAGGTCTCGAAGAGGCGATGAGTACCGACACTCTCATCTATCCCGAGTTAGTGAAGAAGTTCTACAAGAATGGAGTGTACGAACTCAACACCATCACTACACGAGTAAGAGGAGTTGAAATGACGCTAAGGGAAGAAAACTTCAATCTGGCCCTAGGTTTCAAGGATACAGGGCACTCACTTCTCGACAGTATAAGATTTGAAGAAGGATTGAAGAGAATGCATCACAAAAAGAACTCCTCTGTAAAAGGTTATAAAAAGAAGGAATTCCCTCAAAGGTATGAATTTCTAGCTGATATTGTTGGGAAGTGTATCTGCTGTAAGAATTCAGGTCATGACTCTGTTAATGAAGTTCAACTTAAACTCATAACTGCCATAACTCTTGGAATTCAACTAAATTATGGAGCCATACTACTTGAGTGGATCGGCAAGTGGATTGTAGGCTCGAAGAAATCAAAAAGTACTCAGAAGATGCTGTATGGGAGATTTATTAGCATCATTCTGCAATCTGCTGTGGGTGATAAAATTGTGGATGATGAAGGAGAAGCCATCAACCCAAACAGAAGAATGACACAGCAGTTGTTTAAAAACTGGGAAAGAAACCCTGCTGAGTATATAAGAATGATGACAGAGTCCAGTGGGAGAACTGAGGAACAAGGGGAAGCAGGAATGACTATTGTCAATGAAGCTGAAGAAGAAGAAGAAGCAGGTAAAGGAGAACCCTCTGCTCTTGTCAGGAAAAGCAAGGGCAAGAAAAAGCTAAGGGGAACACAAGTCGAAGAGCCTCAAGGATCTGCAACTAACATGCCTGTAGAGTCCTCTGACATAGAGACTCTAAGGAGGCTGAGGAACATACAACAGCAAGAAGAGGCTGAAGAGGATCAAGTCACCATTTCACAACTCTTAAAGAAGACTAAGGATGGTCATAAGTCCAAAAGACCAACAGTATCTTCAATCGTAGAGACTCTGCTGTTCTCTGAAACCAGGCCAAGTGTGGCAAAAATGGAGGAAGATGCTTCAAGGACAGTGGCCGGTCAATGTGGCAAAACAACCAAAGAAAAAACCGGCAAAGCAAAGAGAAAGCTGGTCAAAAAGTATATTCTTGAAAATGAATAAGTTCTGAAGAAGGAAGCCAAGAGCATGGCTGTAAAAGTAGAACTGCCCCAAGCAACCAAAGAGAAGAATGTACCAGCTGAGGGGGAGAAGCCTACTGCTCAATAAGAAGTTCCAGCTGAGGGGAAGTTTCTAAAAGAAGATGATCATATTGAGGGGGAGCCTCACTATATCCTAATGACTGAAGAAGAAGTCCTTGCTCAAGATAAAGATGAACCAATGCCAAAGGTCATTGAGATAATGGATTCTTCAGAAGACAACAAAGAAGAGAAAGAGGATGATGATGATGAGCTTGAAATAACTGGTGTAGGTAAAGATGGATACAGAAGCTATCTGTACAACCAAATGTTTTCTTACCTACCCATGATGGCATACCATCAAGCTCAGATTATGAAATCATGGGATCACATGTTCTGGAGCTTCAAGGAATATCCAGCAATCACAGTTCTGGCTCATGGATTTCCAAGGGAAGTCATCTTTGCTAAAAAGTTGATTACAAACCATTCCTCATCAAATACCAAAATGAGGTATTGACTATTCCTACAAGCTTTAGAGTTAATCATCAGCCATCATCTTCATTTAGTTATTTCTAAGAATTTCCCAAATGGCTGGAAGTAGATCTCAACCCAATAAATCAGTTTCCAGTTACAGAATCCCAAAATTCTGTAACTGAAGAACCAGAAGAAGCCAACTTTGCTCAGCTCCAACAAATCCCCTGCTCTACGATTCCTGGCTATAGTCCTCTAGAAGAATCAAATATCGGAATCGTAGAGTAACCTATCCCATCTATCCAAACTCAAGCCCCTCCTCGTCCAGAAATGAATGCTTTAATCTTGAACTTGCTCTCTGCTCCATAAAAGAACAATTCAACAATGCACCACCCTCTTCCTCAAGATTTCCCCAGATGGATGCGATTCTCTCAGAATTGTCTACTAAGGCCGATCTATCAGCTATGTCTAAGAAAGTGATCAAGCAACTAGAAGAGAGTCTTGACGATCACTCTGAACTGATTCAGCTGAGACTGACATCCATGATCAATGCTGCAAACACCCTTCCACAATCTCTGAGCTCTGAATTGTCCAAAACACTAAAAGAGATCATCAGAGAAATGCTTCAAAGAATAAAGGACAGGGATGACATTCACTTCCAAGCAGCCAAAAGACATAGGGATGCTGTCTTAATCTTACAGCAAAATCAAGAATCTCAGAACAAACAGATGTTGCAGAGCATTCAAAATCTTCAGACTGCTGTCAAAGAGTTTCAACGATTCTATGTCAGCAGCGGCCAACAAACAGACAACATTCTATCCATCCTTCAACAAAGAGAAGCAAGGTCTGAAGTTCTCATTGAAGAAAATAGAGAAGACATTGCTCAGACCAAAAGTCAGCTGAACGAACTTGTCCAAGGAATTGCTCGTCTATCAGATGACATTCGAACTCTTGATGCTGACATAAAGGGGGAGAAAAGAGGCTAGGGAGATCGGGAAGGAGATCGTGCAGACCAAGGACATAAGGGACGCGGATTCCAAACAACAAGGAATCCGCCTGCAAGGCATATCTCTCAACAGAGTCAACGATCAGATCAGCAGGAAGTCTTAGTGGCTCAACCTTTAAGAAGTCAAGGGCCAACTTCTAGCTCACAAGGAGTAACCGCAACAGGCCTAAGAATGCCAATTGGAGATCCGGCATTTATGAACAGGCACGACCACAATCCAAGATTAAGTCCCAGTGAGCTCGAAGATTTGGCTAAGAGAGATGAAGCCAGCAGAAAAAGGAGAGCAGAAGAAAAGGCAAATCCTCCAAGGAGCAAGAAACCAAGAAAATAGAGATAAGTTGAATTTCACTTCTTATTGATGTATCTATTTCAAATGTAACATCTATCTTCATACATCAATAAATTCATGCTTATTCTCTAGAAATTTCAGCTGCTCACTGAAATACTAAGTCATGTTTATTTTTCTGCACTGCATATAATCAATAATCATAACAACAAATCTCCTTAGTTAAGTCAACATCAAATAGGGGGAGATTGTTGGGAGAATACATAGCATGATTTGATATTTTAATATGCTTGTGATTATTGTAAGGTCCTTAATTGAATTTATGTACAAGGACTTAGTGATGAAAAGATCAAGATTGTTAGGCTGATCTAAGCTTTCAACGTGTATCATTCTGTTCTAGAATGTATAGATAGAAAGATCAAAACTGTTAGGTTAATCTTATGATGTAATAGATAGGTTTGTCTGATCGTCGAACACTGCACCAGAAGTCGTAATCTGCCAGGAGAGTCAGAGTCAACTCGGGAGCTATTGAGGCAGAATAAGAGTATGCAAGATAGTGAGATCTCAGAGTTCGTAGACTTCCAGGAGAAACGAAGAAGGATCGTAGTGTGTCGAGAAGAGCCTCCTCGGGATCGTAGTGCACTGAGGAAGTCATGTTCTGAATCGTAGAGACAGCCTGCCTATAAGCCGAACAACAATCTGCCTAAGCTAAGTATGAAATGCACTGTACGCTCAGAGTCGTAGAGTCTAGCGATGCCAAAGTCAAAGACAAGGATCGTAGACTACACTCTGCGATCGTAGAGTCCACTGAACTAATGCAGAGTGGACTCAACGTTCACTAAGCTAACTCTCCGATCGTAGTATACTGAAAGGAACATTAAGTTTACAAGTCAGCGATCGTAGAGTGCACTCAACGTTCACCAAGCTAACCCTACGATCGCAGTGTGCTCACGGGATCGTAGAGTCAATATCACGATCCAAAACGTAGAGTACAACAATCCAAAGCGTAGAGAAACATCTGTCATGTCAGAAAACGTTAAAGCCTCATGAGTTGTTAATTCAACAATACGAAGAATGGATCCTAGATGCTGCAGTACCCATCAGTCCCAGAATAAATGAAAAATCCTTAGTTTACAACAAAGAAGCGTATTGAAGAAGCTAAGGATAGTACTATTAATAAAAGGGACAAAACACCTTTTCAGGTGGTAGGTGAAAAAGCAGCCTGCAGTGTCAGTGGTCCAGAATTCAGAAGATATGCAGAAATGTCTCCATCACAGTATAGAAAATTCAGATGCATTTAATGCCACAACGGATGTATCCAACGGATAGTTTTCAACATCACATATATACAGATCAGATAGATGAAAGAAAACAAGCAAGCATAAACATTCAACGTGAAGAACTCTCTAAGGCTCAACTCTACGATCTGAGATATTACAAAGCTTGATCAGCTACTCAGCTATTACGAACCAGAGCTTACACAGCAAACTGAGTAGCAACCTTCAGAACGCAACAACAACAATCATCAATTAACTGAAGAAGTATACCAAGTCAGCTGGACTTGAAGAGTTCGTAGTGAACTGTAAGAAAGACAAGTCTGCTGGACTTGAAGAGTTCAAAAGTGAACTAGAAAAGTTCCTAGACTACTGGTCTAGAAGGAATCTGTGTGATTCAGAAGATTGTATAAGACATCCTTAGTGGATATCCTACTCGTTGAGTAGAAGAGTGGACTAGGAGCTTTGAGTGCTCTGAACCACTTAAAAACAACTGTGTCGTTTACTTTCATGCTATAACTGCTATATCTGCTATAACTGCCTTAATTTCTCATAACTCCATTGCTTGGTAAAGAAGATTAAAACAAACATTAATTCCGCAAAGTTTTAATAATTATCTTAAAACAAGTTAAAACGAAATGATTTTCAAATATCTATTCAACCCCCCTTTCTAGATAACTTGTGCCTACTAAGAACTAACAATTGGTATCAGAGCAGGTTCTATCTTACAGCTTACACGCTTTAGTAGATCCAATGGCACTCGTACCAAGCGAATCCAGGACCGGGGGAGGCAGCAAGCCACCAATGTGCAACAAGGATAAATTTGCGAACTGGAAAGTCAGGATGCAAGCTTACATGGACTCAATAGATGAAGATCTATTTGAGACTGTTCTTAATGGGCCCTATATACCAACAAAGCTTGCACCAACCATTGACGATCCAAACAGAGTACAAATAAAAGTAAAAGAAGAATGGACAGACACAGAGAAAAGAGCTGTCCAACTTGACAAAAAGGCGAAGAACATCCTGTTCCAATCCTTAGAGGACGATCTGTTTGAAAATGTTGTAAACAGCAAAACAGCTAAGGAGGTTTGGGAAGCACTACTGATCATGCACGAAGGAACTGAAGAAGTTAAAGAGAACAAACAGTCTCTTCAAACACATCAATACGAAATGTTTACTCATGTGCAAGGCAAAAATGTAACTGCCACTTATGAAAGATTCAACATTCTGTTCAACTCTCTACGAGCATATGGAAAGATCTATCCTAACAAAGATCTGACCATAAAATTCATGAGAGCTCTACCGAGCAAGTGGGATGTAAAGACCACTGCAATAAGAGAGTCAAAGAATCTTAATGAGATGACAGTTCAACAACTGTATGGCAATCTCCTGACATACGAGCTGGAGCTAACCCAACGTGCTGAAACCCTTTCAGAAGGAAGAAGAAAAGATAAGGGTGTTGCTCTCAAGGAAAATGAAGGTGCATCAAAAGTCATCACTGAGACTGACTATGATGATGATGAAGACGATGATGATGACTTCGCTATGCTGGTAAAGAGACTAAGAAGGTTCATGCGATAAGGCAGAATCGGCAAGCCAAGGAAAGTCAGCAACCACGTCAACCAGGAACAAATAAATGATTTATGCTACAACTGCAAGAAACCTGGTCATTTCATTGCCAACTGCAACAAGCCTATCAAAGAAGAGCTAAAGAAGAAATCCAAGGCAAAGAAAGAATACGAAGGAACCAAGAGGCCTCAGAAAGGAGACAAAGGCCTGGTTGCCGGAGGATCGTGGAGTGATTCAGATAACGACTCAAATGCAGACTCCGGAGATGAGGAAGAACCACATATGGCCAATCTGTGCTTAACGGCCAAACATGCAAAGGACAAACAAAGCCTAAACATACATGATGTAAGTATCGATGAGGTATTTAATTTTAATTCTCCTGATGTAGATATAAGTGACTTAAGAACTGCTTTGCATGGCATAACCACTGATCTACATCAATACATGAAGTGGTTCAGAGTCTTGTCTAAAGATCATTCTCTTCTTCAAGAGGAAAAGAAGAAAGTTCAAGAAGAGCTTGAAACAGCCCTTCTAAATACTAATCTTCTCTCCAAGCTTGAAGTTGAGAATGAAACTTTGAAACAGACAAACACACATCATGCTCAAAGAGAGTCTATGCTAACCTCTAAAATTGAGGATCTAGAGAAGACTATCTCTGCATGGAACAAATCCACATCTTCCATGAATTGCCTGCTCTCCAGTCAGAGAAGCGCATTCGACAGAACGGGCTTAGGCTTTGGGGAATCCATCTCAGAGCTAAGTATGGAAAAGACAATGGAAACCAGCACCAGTAATGTCTCAAGTTTTGGTAGAGGCATTGCTTGTGTGAAATCCTCACAGTTGGAAGAACCAGTTCAACCTTGTTCCACTGTCTCTAGTTATACTCAGAAAAGTAAAGGATCTCACGCTGGTCTGGGTTTCATCAAGGAAAAGAGTAACCCAACCTCTACTTACCAACCTCGAAGAATCGTAGAGTCAAACAAAATTAACTCTACGAATCAACTGGGAAGGTACAGTAGAGGTAAGGCACACTCATCACTATTTATGAAACCTAAGGACACGTGGAAGAAAGAGAGTCAATTTAATAGAAGGTTAACTAAGGAACCATACAAGTCCAAGTGGAAGATGAATCACCACACACACACAGGCATGTATTATAATAGATGCTTCATATGCAATAAATATGGTCATAGGGCCACAAAGTGTTATTATAATTCCATGCATGTGAGACCCAAGATTAGACAAATTTGGGTCCCCAAAGGCACTAACAAAGAATGACCCATGCAAATATGGGTACCAAAATGAAGGTTCAAATGTTTTGACAGGAAAAGAGCTCCACGTCCTCAACATGGTATCTGGACAGTGGTTGCTCGAGGCATATGACATGGAACAAAGCTTTACTATTCAACTATGTAGAAAAGGAGGGTCCCTCAGTCATCTTTGGAGATAATGGTACTGGCAAGACAAGAGGCTATGGCTCAGCCGGAAATGGTGTGATATCATTCAGTAAAGTGGCCTATGTGGAAGGTCTGCAGCACAACCTTCTAAGCATTAGTCAACTCTGCGACAAGGGACATCAAGTAACATTCATCAATAATCAATGTCAAGTCAGAGATTTGAAGACATCTGCAGTAAAGCTAACCGGAACAAGATCAAGAAATGTCTACATAGTAAATCTTGGACAACTAAGCTCAGACGAGACAATATGTTTCCTAGCTAAAGCTTATGAAGAAATGAGCTGGCTATGGCATTGAAGATTATCCCATCTCAACTTTAAAAGCATGTCCAAATTGGCATCAAAAGATCTCGTGGCTGGCCTTCCTAAGTTCAACTTTGTGAAGGAAATGCCATGTAATGCTTGTCAGTTTAGAAAACAAACCAGAAGCTCATTCAAAAGCAAGACTGATAACTCTATTGACAAGCCCCTGCAGTTGCTTCACATAGATCTTTTTGGGCCAATCCCAACAACCAGTCTCGGAGGAAAAAGATACTCTCTAGTCATAGTCGACGACTACACTCGATTCACATGGGTATTCTTCCTAACTTCAAAGGATGAGACAAGCTCCGAATTAATCAAGATGTTCAAAATGGTGATGAACGAGAAAGGAGAGAGAATCAAGGCTATAAGAAGTGATCATGGTAGAGAATTCGATTTCTCAGAAATGGATCAGTTCTGCACAGACAATGGCATCAATCATAACTTCTCAGCCCCACGAACTCCTCAACAAAATGGAGTCGCTGAAAGAAAGAACAGAACCCTGATAGAGGCTGTGAGAACTTTACTAGCAGCAGCCTGTCTGCATGAATACTTTTGGGCAGAAGAAGTCAACACTGCATGCTACACTCATAACAGATCACTAATTCACTCTACGATCAAGAAGACGCCCTACGAACTATGAAAAGGAAGAAAGCCAAGTGTCAGCTACTTCCATGTCTTTGGATGTGCTTGCTATATTCTCAACAATGGATAACAATACCTGACAAAATTTCAACCAAAATCAGATGAAGGAATCTTCCTTGGGTATGCCACGGACAGCAAGGCATATAGAGTGTTCAACAAAAAGACGCTGAATGTCGAAGTCTCAATACACGTCATTTTTGATGAAACTGACTTAGACAAAGTAGTACCTCAAGACACTACGACCAATGATGCGAACACTACGACTGAAGTTGTCGAGGCCAACACTACGAGTGTAGTACAAGACAGAGAAATCGTAGAGCATGATAATGCAATCATAGAGATGACCATCCAAGATAATAAATATCCATTTCAAGAAGAAGAAATAAACCTTGAAGACTTAAGACAGGAAGGCATCAGGACAGATGTTCCAACTGGCAGCAGATGGGCAAGAGATCACACTCAGGATCTAATCATTGGAGATCTGAATGATAGAATCAAAACAAGATCTGCTACTCAGAATGAATGTTTCTATCTAAGCTTCCTGTCACAAATTGAGCCAAAGAAAATAGAGGATGCAATGGAAGACTCCAGTTGGATAGAAGCTATGCAAGAAGAACTCAACCAATTTGAACGAAGCAAAGTGTGGAGATTGGTGCCAAGACCAAATGATCATCCAGTGATAGGAACTAAGTGGGTCTTCAGAAACAAAATGGATGAAGATGTGGTCATTACCAGGAACAAGGCAAGATTAGTAGCGAAGGGCTATTCTTAAGAAGAAGGTATCGACTATGATGAGACTTTTGCACCCGTTGCCAGACTAGAAGCTATCAGAATCTTTCTTGCCTTTGCTGCCCACATGAAGTTCAAAGTCTTTCAGATGGATGTCAAGAGTGCATTTCTAAACGGAGAGCTTCAAGAAGAAGTCTATGTCGAACAACCTCTAGGTTTTATCAATCCATCTCTTTATAATTATGTCTATAGATTAGATAAAGCCTTATATGGTCTTAAACAAGCACCTAGAGCATGGTATGAAACACTAACTAACTTCTTAATAGAAAATGGGTTCACTAGAGGCAGGGTAGATACCACATTATTCCTTAGAAAGCACAAAGACAAAGTCTTACTAGTTCAAATATATGTTGATGACATCATTTTTGGTTCTACTGACGAAAAATTATGCAAGAGATTCTCTAAGCTAATACAGAGCAAGTTTGAAATGAGCATGATGGGTGAGCTGAATTTCTTCCTTGGACTACAAGTGAAGCAAACTGATGAAGGAATATTCATAAATCAAGCCAAATACGTCAACGACTTGTTAAAGAAGTATGTCATGGAATCAGCTTCTCCCATGAAAACACCAATTGCTCCTGCAACTAAGCTTGACAAAGATGAGAATGGTAAAGGTATTGATATAACTCAATACAGAGGTATGATAGGTTCTCTTTTATACCTAACTGCTAGTAGACCAGACATAATGTTCGCAACATGCATATGTGCTAGATTTCAGGCTAACCCTAAAGAGTCTCATTTATCTGCTGTAAAAAGGATTTTCAGGTATCTCAAAGGCACACCTTACTTGGGGCTTTGGTATCCCAAGGAATCCTCATTTGAACTAACAGGATACACAGATGCTGATTTTGCAGGATGTTAAATTGATTGAAAGAGTACCAGTGGCACCTGTCAATTGCTAGGAAACAGGCTTGTGTCCTGGTTCAGCAAAAAGCAAAACTCAGTGTCCACTTCGACTGCAGAAGCTGAATATATTGCTGCTGGCAGCTGCAGTGCTCAAATTCTATTGATGAGAAACCAGCTAGCTGATTATGGGTTTGATTTCAAATCAATACCCATACACTGTGATAACACAAGTGCCATAGCAATAACTCATAATCCTGTTATGCATTCTAGGACCAAGCATATTTAAATAAGGTATCACTTCATTAGGGATCATGTGCAAAATGGAACTATATCACTACAATATATCCCTACTGAAAATCAACTTGCAGATGTTTTTACTAAACCACTAGATGAATCCAGATTCAATAAGTTATTAAGTGAACTAGGCATGCTTAATCTTCAACCATGAAATATATGCTCTAGACTGTGCTAACCATAACAGGTATAAAGGCTAAACTCAATATCATAGACATGATCAAGGAATGTCCACGACCGTAAAGTTGAAAGGATAGACTCGACGATCGTAGAACAGACTCGACGATCGTAGGACAGACTCTACGAATGGTAGACAGACTCAACGACCAAAAGACTACCTCTACGATCGTAGTCATTCTAAGGACATCTCAGCACTGAAGACTCAAAGGGTAAATCAGTACATTCAAGCAAATCAAAAAAGTAGAGCCAAGCAAAAGGCGACACCTGTCCCACTAAGTCAAAAAGAGAGAGGGAAGCTACAAGTACAAATTGGAACCGTATTTTTGAAATCTGAAGTTCAAAAGATCATCTCTCTCTCTCAAAGCAAAACCCTAACTCAAGAGAAAGCTCAATCGTATTCCACTTCTCAACCACAGAATCATGGATGTTTCAAATGTAATCTCAGGCTACAGACTCTGTTTCGATGAGTTCAAGGATGCTCCACCAAAATTTCACAAGACCTTAGCACTACTAAAGAAGGCAGGTCTCGAAGAGGCGCTGAGTACCGACACCCTCATCTATCCTGAGTTAGTGAAGGAGTTCTACAAGAATGGAGTGTACGAACTCAACACCATCACTACACGAGTAAGAGGAGTTGAAATGACGCTAAGGGAAGAAAACTTCAATCTGGCCCTAGGTTTCAAGGATACAGGGCACTCACTTCTCGACAGTATAAGATTTGAAGAAGGATTGAAGAGAATGCATCACAAAAAGAACTCCTCTGTAAAAGGTTATAAAAAGAAGGAATTCCCTCAAAGGTATGAATTTCTAGCTGATATTGTTGGGAAGTGTATCTGCTGTAAGAATTCAGGTCATGACTTTGTTAATGAAGTTCAACTTAAACTCATGACTGCCATAACTCTTGGAATTCAACTAAATTATGGAGCCATACTACTTGAGTGGATCGGCAAGTGGATTGTAGGCTCGAAGAAATCAAAAAGTACTCAGAAGATGCTGTATGAGAGATTTATTAGCATCATTCTGCAATCTGTTGTGGGGGATAAAATTGGGGATGATGAAGGAGAAGCCATCAACCCAAACAGAAGAATGACACAGCAGTTGTTTAAAAACTGGGAAAGAAACCCTGCTGAGTATACAAGAATGATAACAGAGTCCAGTGGGAGAACTGGGGAACAAGGGGAAGCAGGAATGATTATTGTCAATGAAGCTGAAGAAGAAGAAGAAGCAGGTAAAGGAGAACCCTCTGCTCTTGTCAGGAAAAGTAAGGGCAAGAGAAAGCTGAGGGGAACACAAGTCGAAGAGCCTCAAGGATCTGCAACTAACATGCCTGTAGAGTCCTCTGACATTGAGACTCTAAGGTGGCTGAGGAACATACAACAGCAAGAAGAGGCTGAAGAGGATCAAGCCACCATTTCACAACTCTTAAAGAAGAATAAGGCTGGTCATAAGTCCAAAAGACCAACAGTATCTTCAATCGTAGAGACTCTGTTGTTCTCTTAAACCAGGCCAAGTGTGGCAAAAATGGAGGAAGATGCTTCAAGGACAGTGGCCGGTCAATGTGACAAAACAACCAAAGAAAAAACCGGCAAAGCAAAGAGAAAGCTGGTCAAAAAGTATATTCTTGAAAATGAAAAAGTTCTGAAGAAGGAAGCCAAGAGCATGGCTGTAAAAGTAGAACTGCCCCAAGCAACCAAAGAGAAGAATGTACCAGCTGAGGGGGAGAAGCCTACTGCTCAAGAAGAAGTTCCAGCTGAGGGGAAGTTTCTAAAAGAAGATGATCATATTGAGGGGGAGCCTCACTATATCCTAATGACTGAAGAAGAAGTCCTTGCTCAAGATAAAGATGAACCAATGCCAAAGGTCATTGAGATAATGGATTCTTCAGAAGACAACAAAGAAGAGAAAGAGGATGATGATGATGAGCTTGAAATAACTGGTGTAGGTAAAGATGGATACAGAAGCTATCTGTACAACCAAATGTTTTCATACCTACCCATGATGGCATACCATCAAGCTCAGATTATGAAATCATGGGATCACATGTTCTGGAGCTTCAAGGAATATCCAGCAATCACAGTTCTGGCTCATGGATTTCCAAGGGAAGTCATCTTTGCTAAAAAGTTGATTACAAACCATTCCTCATCAAATACCAAATCTGAGGTATTGAACTTGCTCTTTGCTCCCTAAAAGAACAATTCAACAATGCACCACCCTCTTCCTCAAGATTTCCCCAGATGGATGAGATTCTCTCAGAATTGTCTAATAAGGCCGATCTATCATCTATGTCTAAGAAAGTGATCAAGGAACTAGAAGAGAGTCTTGACGATCACTCTGAACTGATTCAGCTGAGACTGACATCCATGATCAATGCTGCAAACACCCTTCCACAATCTCTGAGCTCTGAATTGTCCAAAACACTAAAAGAGATCATCAGAGAATTGCTTCAAAGCTTAAAGGACAGGGATGACATTCACTTCCAAGCAGCCAAAAGACATAGGGATGCTGTCTTAATCTTACAGCAAAATCAAGAATCTCAGAACAAACAGATGTTGCAGAGCATTCAAAATCTTCAGACTGCTGTCAAAGAGTTTCAACGATTCTATGTCAGCAGCGGCCAACAAACAGACAACATTCTATCCATCCTTCAACAAAGAGAAGCAAGGTCTGAAGTTCTCATTGAAGAAAATAGAGAAGACATTGCTCAGACCAAAAGTCAGCTGAACGAACTTGTCCAAGGAATTGCTCGTCTGTCAGATGACATTCGAACTCTTGATGCTGACATAAAGGGGGAGAAAAGAGGCTAGGGAGATCGGGAAGGAGATCGTGCAGACCAAGGACATAAGGGACGCGAATTCCAAACAACAAGGAATCCGCCTGCAAGGCATATCTCTCAACAGAGTCAACGATCAGATCAGCAGGAAGTCTTAGTGGCTCAACCTTTAAGAAGTCAAGGGCCAACTTCTAGCTCACAAGGAGTAACCGCAACAGGCCTAAGAATGCCAATTGGAGATCCGGCATTTATGAACAGGCACGGCCACAATCCAAGATTAAGTCCCAGTGAGCTCGAAGATTTGGCTAAGAGAGATGAAGCCAGCAGAAAAAGGAGAGCAGAAGAAAAAGCAAATCCTCTAAGGAGCAAGAAACCAAGAAAATAGAGATAAGTTGAATTTCAATTCTTATTGATGTATCTATTTCAAATGTAACATCTATCTTCATACATCAATAAATTCATGCTTATTCTCTAGAAATTTCAGCTGCTCACTGAAATACTAAGTCATGTTTATTTTTCTGCACTGCATATAATCAATAATCATAACAACAAATCTCCTTAGTTATGTCAACATCAAATAGGGGGAGATTGTTGGGAGAATGCATATCATGATTTGATGTTTTAATATGCTTGTGATTATTGTAAGGTCCTTAATTGAATTTATGTACAAGGACTTAGTGATGAAAAGATCAAGATTGTTAGGCTGATCTAAGCTTTCAACGTGTATCATTCTGTTCTAGAATGTATAGATAGAAAGATCAAAACTGTTAGGTTAATCTTATGATGTAATAGATAGGTTTGTCTGATCGTCGAACACTGCACCAGAAGTCGTAATCTGCCAGGAGAGTCAGAGTCAACTCGGGAGCTATTGAGGCAGAATAGGAGTATGCAAGATAGTGAGATCTCAGAGTTCGTAGACTTCCAGGAGAAACGAAGAAGGATCGTAGTGTGTCGAGAAGAGCCTCCTCGGGATCGTAGTGCACTGAGGAAGTCATGTTCTGAATCGTAGAGACAGCCTGCCTATAAGCCGAACGACAATCTGCCTAAGCTAAGTATGAAATGCACTGTACGCTCATAGTCGTAGAGTCTAGCGATGCCAAAGTCAAAGACAAGGATCGTAGACCACACTCTGCGATCGTAGAGTCCACTGAACTAATGCAGAGTGGACTCAACGTTCACTAAGCTAACTCTCCGATCATAGTATACTGAAAGGAACATTAAGTTTACAAGTCAGCGATCGTAGAGTGCACTCAACGTTCACCAAGCTAACCCTATGATCGTAGTGTGCTCACGGGATCGTAGAGTCAACAACACGATCCAAAACGTAGAGTACAACAATCCAAAGCGTAGAGCAACATCTGTCATGTCAGAAAACGTTAAAGCCTCATGAGTTGTTAATTCAACAATACGAAGAATGGATCCTAGATGCTGCAGTACCCATCAGTCCCAGAATAAATGAAAAATCCTTAGTTTACAACAAGAAGCGTATTGAAGAAGCTAAGGATAGTACTATGAATAAAAGGGACAAAACACCTTTTCAGGTGGTAGGTGAAAAAGCAGCCTGCAGTGTCAGTGGTCCATAATTCAGAAGATGTGCAGAAATGTCTCCATTACAGTACAGAAAATTCAGATGCATTTAATGCCACAACGGATGGATCCAACGGATAGTTTTCAACATCACATATATATAGGTCAGACAGATGAAAGAAAACAAGCAAGCATAAACATTCAACGTGAAGAACTCTCTAAGGCTCAACTCTACTATCTGAGATATTACAAAGCTTGCTCAGCTACTCAGCTATTACGAACCAGAACTTACACAGCAAACTGAGTAGCAACCTTCAGAATGCAACAACAACAATCATCAATCAACTGAAGAAGTATACCAAGTAAGCTGGACTTGAAGAGTTCGTAGTGAACTGTAAGAAAGACAAGTCTGCTGGACTTGAAGAGTTCAAAAGTGAACTAGAAAAGTTCCTAGACTGCTGGTCTAGAAGGAATTTGTGTGATTCAGAAGATTTTATAAGACATCCTTAGTGGATATCCTACTCGTTGAGTAGAAGAGTGGACTAGGAGCTTTGAGTGCTCTGAACCACTTAAAAACAACTGTGTCGTTTACTTTCATGATATAACTGCTATAACTGCTATATCTGCCATAACTGACTTAATTGCTCATAACTCCATTCCTTGGTAAAGAAGATTAAAACAAACATTAATTCCACAAAGTTTTAATAATTATCTTAGAACAAGTTAAAACGAAAAGATTTTCAAATATCTATTCAACCCCCCCCCCCCTTCTAGATAACTTGTGCCTACTAAGAACTAACATAATGTACCCATAATTCCTGGAGTGGTTCGAGCTACTACTTTTAAGGATTTTAAAAGTGTAGGTCCGCCAGAGTTCAAGGAAACTACGGACCCTATAGAAGCCCAGACATGGGTAAAAGAAATCGAGAAAGCATTTGTAATAGTAAATGTTGAGGAGGGTCAAAAGGTTGCCTTTGCAACCTATTTGATGAAGGGAGAGGCCAACTTCTGGTGGGAGGCAAACCAAGCTAGGGCCATATAGGGAACCTAACGTGGGAGAGGTTCAAGGAGATTTTCTTTGAGAACTATTTTCCCACGAGTATGCAAGGGAGGATGGAGATGAGGTTTCTAGAATTAAGACAAGGGGATATGACAGTTCCCCAGTATGCTGATAAGTTTAATGAACTGGCACGATTCGCTCCACATCAAGTGGACACTAAAGTGAGAAAAGCTATAAGGTTCGAGCAGGGCTTGAAACCGTGGCTCTATAGCTGAATCTCTGTGTTCCAAAGTACTTCCTTTGGAACCATACTAAAAAAGGCAGTAATTACTGAAGGTGGGAATGAGGCTCTTAGCTAGTACCATAAAGATAAGAAGACCAAAGGCAGGGTTGATGGAGGAACCAAGACCGAGGGAGCCAGTGGGAGTGGCGATGGTCAGAAAAGGAAGGGCTTTAACTCTGGGAATACCGGAGTAAAACAAGGGAACTCTAAGAGGAGGGTGGAGGCCTGTAGAACCTGTGGGAAGACTCACTTAGGAGTCTGTCTCAAAGGTAAGGCGGTGTGTTATAATTGTGGACAGGAAGGGCATATTTCGCCAAACTGTCCCAATTCGAAGAAGAATCACAGATGCTTTGTATGTGGATCAACTGACCACATAGCAAAGAACTGCCCGAATAAGGGGATAGAAGGAAATAAGGGACCTAATAGCGGGAAGTTAGCTATTAGTGGTCCAGTTCAGCCGGGGAAATCAATGGCCCGCACTTTTAATATGACGGTCCAAGATGCGGTGGCATCAGGGGATGTTATTGCATGTATTTTTCCGATCAACAATATAAATGCATACGTGCTATTTGATTCGGGTGCTACTTGTTCGTTTATAGCATGTGATTTTGCTAGACGACTAGAATTATTTCCCGAAAAATTGCCTATACCTTTGAACAATAAGGTAGCAAACGAAGAGATAAGTCATGTTGAAGATATTCATAGGAGTTATTGCGTAGATGTACGTGGTTGTAAGTTATCGATAGATTTAATACCAATAAAGTTAGGAGAATTCGGCGTAATTCTCGAAATGGATTGGTTGATTAACCATGGAGAAATTATAGATTGCCAAAGGAAAAGTGTGAGCATCAGGACGTTGAAGCAACTTCCTGTAGTATTTTACGGTAGTAAATTTTCGGGACGTCTGTGTCGCCTTACGATGACATAAACTAGAAAACTTTTAAGAAATGGTTGTGTAGGCTACTTATACCATGTTGTTGATACCCAGAGAGTGGGAGCAACCATGGAACAAATACCTATAGTAAACGAATTCCTGGAGGTATTTCCAAGTGAGTTACCGGGTTTACCGCCGGATAGGGAGATCAAATTTGTGATAGACATTGTTCCAGAAATGGCACCAGTCTCAAGGGCACTGTACCGTATGGCGCCGATGGAAATGAAAGAGCTAATGGTTCAGCTACAGGAACTATTGGACAAGAAGTACATTCAACCAAGTGTTTCTCCGTGGGGAGCACCGGTGTTGTTTATCAAGAAGAAAGACGGATCATTAAGCCTTTGTATCGACTATCGGGAGTTGAACAAGTTAACGATAAAGAATAAATACCCATTGCCTAGGATCGATGATATCTTTGATCAATTGAAAGGGGCAAAGTATTTTTCTAAAATAGATTTGCTGACGAGGTATCATCAGTTGAAGGTTAGGAAGGAAGATGTACCAAAGACTGCATTCAGGACTCGTTATGGTCATTACGAGTTCCTGATGATGTCATTTGGGTTGACGAATGCACCAACTACATTTATGGATATGATGAACAGAGTGTTCAAACTATATTTGGACAAGTTCGTCGTGGTGTTTATCGATGATATTCTAGTCTATTCTAAGATGCCGGAAGATCATGCCGAACACTTAAGATTAGTGTTGGAGACACTAAGAAAGGAGAAGTTATATGCGAAATTCACCAAATATGAATTTTGGCTAGAAAAGGTGCAGTTTTTAGGTCATGTCATTGACCAAGAGGGGATTTCAGTGGATCCAGCGAAGGTGGAAGCAGTAATGAATTGGGAACAACCGAAAACTCCGACTGAGGTGCGAAGTTTCCTAGGGTTAGCAGGGTACTATCGAAGATTTATCCAAGATTTTTCGAAGATAGCTACCCCATTGACTAACTTAACAAGGAAGACGGTGAAATACGTATGGACAGATAATGTGAAGACAGTTTTCAAGAACTGAAGAAGAGATTAAGTGAAGCTCCTGTTTTGTCATTGCCAGATGACACGGGAAATTTTGTAGTGTATAGTGATGCTTCACATAGAGGACTTGGTTGTGTGCTTATGCAGAATGGAAAAGTCATTGCGTATGCATCTCGGCAGTTGAAGGATTATGAGAAAGTTTACCCTACTCATGATCTGGAACTGGCCGCCGTAGTGTTTGCTCTAAAGATATGGAGACATTATCTTTATGGGAAAAAATATGAGATATATACGGACCATAAAAGTCTAAAGTATATCTTCACTCAGAAGGAGTTGAATATGAGACAGAGAAGATAGCTGGAGTTGATAAAGGATTATGATTGTGAAATCCTGTATCACCCAAGAAAAACCAATGTAGTTACTGACGCCTTAAGTAGGAAAGGTCGGGAAAAGTTGTCTATATTAACGGCTCTAAATGAGTTAATAACAGAGATGGCTAGGATGGAAATAGAAGTGAAGATGCCGAGTGATTTGGGGCAGTTACTCTTTGCGACGGAGATGCAATCTCAAGGTGGATGAGTGTAACCAAATAAAGAAGCGGTTATCCGAGAAGGAAAATGTTAAGTATAGTCTTAATAATGAGGGATTATTAAGATTTAAGGGAAGAATTTGGGTTCCGAATGAGACGGAATTAAAGGAGCAAGTATTGCAAGAAGCTCATAGTTCGAGGTACTCGATACATCCGGGTAGTACTAAGATGTATCAAGACCTTCGACAGAGTTTTTGGTGGCCAAACATGATGAGAGAAATAGCAGAGTATGTGAGTAGGTGCTTAACTTGTCAAAAGGTTAAGGCCAAACATCAACGACCCAGTGGTTTATTATAGTCATTGGAGATTCCAGAATGGAAATGGGAGCATATCACGATAAATTTCGTGGTAGGACTTCTGACGATGCAGAAAGGGTACGATTCAATTTGGGTAATAGTGGACCGGTTGACGAAGTCGGCTCACTTTTTGCCAATTAGGGTCAAGTATAACTTAGACCAGTTAGCTAAACTTTATGTCAAGGAAATCATTTCCAAACATGGAGTACCGGTATCAATTATATCAGATCGTGATCCACGATTTACATCGAACTTTTGGAGGAGTTTGCAAGAGCAGTTGGAAACATAGCTGAGGTTAAGCACAGTTTATCATCCACAAACTGATGGGTAGAGCGAAAGGAAAATTCAGACGTTAGAATATATGTTGAGGTCTTACGTAATGGATTTCAAAGGTAGTTGGGATGATCACCTACCACTAGTAGAGTTTGCATATAACAACAGTTATCATTCAAGCATAGGCATGCCGCCGTACGAAGCTTTGTATGGAAGGAAGTGCAGAACACCTTTATGTTGGGATGAGGTGGGAGAATGCCGGATGCTAAGACCAGAATTGGTGCAGTAGACAGCGGATGTGATAAAGTTAATTCGAATGCGTCTCGTCACAGCTCAGGACATACAGAAGAAGTATGCGGACTCACATAGACTAAGTCGAGAGTTTGAGGTGGGCTCGTATGTGTTTCTAAAGTTATCTTCCTGGAAAGGAAAGATACACTTTGGAAAGAAGGGAAAGTTAAGTCCAAGTTTTATAGGACCTTTTTAAATATTAAAATGGGTGGGAGAGGTAGCGTATATGACAGTATTACCTCCAGACCTAGAACGAATACATAACGTGTTTCACGTGTCTGTATTATGTCCATATAAGCCGGACTATAAGCATGTAATCGAGTATGAGCCAATTCATATCGAAAAAGACTTATCATATGAAGAGTCGCCGATGCAGATCATTGATAGAAAGGAACAAGTTCTGAGGAACAGGGTAATACCATCAGTAAAATTATTATGGAAGAATCACGACGCTGAAGAAGCAACGTGGGAACTAGCAGAAAAGATGAAGAAAAATTTTCCTCGTTTATTTGATTAAATTAAGACAAGATTCTAGGGACATGATCTTTATAAGGGGGAAGAATGTAACGAACGAGAAATTTGGATCTTATTGTAAAATGATTTTATTAAATTAAATAATAATAAAATCATATTCCATGTGTTATCAAGATGGTTGTCATTGTATAACCTATTGATGTTAGAATATCACAGTATTTGTGCTACGTAGATGAATTAAAGTGTTTGAATTTCCAAGACAAAAATAAAAGTTTTCTGAGAAATTTTCTAAAAAACACTATTCATCGGTATTTGCTTGGGATATAATTTTGAGATTCTGAGAAATACGCAATGATGGAATAACAAGGTAAGATGGATTATGTAATAAAAATCTAGTTAAGGAAAAAGTAATAATTCGCTCGTGGACTTAAATTATAAACGTTAAGTAAAGAGAAGTGTTAAAGAATAAGTAATAATTGTATGATACTTGGTATTGTATGAAGTAATGAAAATGAGTATAATATGAATTATTATACGAGTTTGTATGAAGGATGAAATACCGTATATAAATTCTATAAGATTTAGAATACGAAAATAATACATCAACAATATGTATTAAGAAATGTTAATGGACTTGGATGATTGGTAAACAATTATATACAAGTCCAAGTGAATTAGAGAGAGAAACCCAACTAATGAATTAATGAACCAATTAGTGTTTGTTAAAGTAAAGCCCAAGGATTAATTAATGTAAGCCCAGGATGGAATCCATGAGTGGTATGATCCATGGGGCAAACCATATTAATATGGTTGAATGTGGTGACCAAGTAATGTAATGACCAAGTAATGTGTGATGACCAAGATATGTGGTGACCAAGTGATGTGGTGACCAAGTTAGGAGTATTGACCAAGACTTTGAATTAATGGACAAGTAAGAGATAAGAGAGTGGCTAGCAAGTAATGAATAGTAAGGAGGTGGCTTAAAGAGGTGGTGTAAAGTCCCCGAACCCGGATACTTGAAACCCGAATTCGGTACTTCACGATACCATTTCTATGAGCGGAATAATTACTAATAATAATACCAATAATATAAATTTCAAACTTAACTTACATTTATCAGAGTCTAATCCCAAGTACGCAACCTTTACTACATTCTTTACATGTTATATAATACATATCATTAACTTAATACAGTCTATCTATTACAAATGATACTAATAACATTCTGTTTGCTTTCCTTTTCACTTGCTCTGGCATGAGCTTTCCGGTCCTTCACACTTAGCTGAAAACATTTAAATAAAACAAGGATGAGCATTTGAGTGCCCAGCAAGTATTATATATATATAAGTTGAAAGAATTTAAATGTTTTCTTTATAATATTCTTCTACAACCGATCAATAGTTGTGAAGTAATCTGTACCAATAACAATAACATAACAACCCTCTTTCAAATTTTTTGAAACTATGTATTGTCTATACATGGGGTTTCCGTGACACATTATGAACATTGTTTTCATTTTCGAAAGGGTTTAAACAGAAATTCATCTGTAAACCGGCCATTGCTTACAGGCACGAGGGTGTACATCCCATAGACCCTGTATTGATCAATACTACATTACTAGAACGATATTATCGTTCATCCTTTGTCCGCCGTAGCGCATAAAATTTTCCCATTATCGGGATGTTCATACTTGTCGGGTTTTCATAACAAAGGTCTTATATAATTCAACATATATGTATATCAAAGGTGTATCAACATGTGATTAATTATAATGATTATCCAAGTGGGGACACTTGTATAATCATTTATAGAAATTAACGAATAGAATATATATCTGAATTATCATATACTAACATATTGATAATCAATGGGCGTATATAATATAAGTTTAATAATATGTACAGTAATAATATAATTTTGAAATATTCTTACACTTGTCCATTGCATAAAGAAAATGCAAAGCTAGGATACTTGCCTGATTCGCTGCTTACAATTACGCAACTTAGATTTATCTTTTCTATCACGACCTATCATTAATCAAATCATTCTATCGATTAGTATAACATAACGTAACACATAACACTGTCTATTGCAGTCAGCACATTCTTAATCACATTGTCATACATGTTCAACAATCATGTTATCACAAACAAACATTAACTCATTCCTAATCACATTGTCACACAACTTTATCCACCATTGAATCACAAATAAAATAATTAACTAACTAAATTTCTAAGTCTAGATCAATTTCTGAACCATGTCGGTCTACCGACATCTTTATCGGGTAATTATCGAGTCTAAGACTCTATATCGAAGTTCAATATCTTATTAGACTATTTAAGTAACAGTCATATCAATTTTAAATGACCTACAATAATTTTTAAACATTTATCACGAATTTTCAAACACTAGAATCATTATTAGATGATTTAAATACTAATCAATTCAATTATCTTAATATTAAATTAATATTAAACTATTAATGAAACCATTGCCAAAATATTAAAGTTATGTATAATACCTCAAAATATTTTTAAAACATTTACATTATCCTTAAATGATTTTTAAAATAATTAAAATAATTTTTAAATAATTACCATTAATATTAAAGTATTAATGCACTATTTATCCAAATATTAAAAGTCATAAATTATAACTTTAAAATATTTTTAATTCATTTTTATCCCTTTTAAATGATTTTTAAATAAATAAAACCATTTTTAAACTATTTATTTAATATAATTATTAAATAAATTTAATATCATTAATCATTAAATAAATATCATTAATATTAAATTAATAATGAAATTATCCTTTAAATATTAAAAGTTATATTTTATAACTTAAAATATCTTTAAACACATTATCTTCATTTAAAATGATTTTTAAAGTATTAAAATCATTTTTGAACTAATTTATTTAATATAATTATTAAATAAACTAAATATCATCAATATTAAATTAATATCATTAATATTAAATTAATACTCCCTCCGTCCCAAATTATCTGCTGTTTTAGCAAAAAAAATGTGTCCCACAATATCTGCTTTTTTAAGATTTCAATGTATTTTTTTCATTTGTTTTCCAAATTTGCCCATTTATCTTAATTGTTGATAATCATTACTCTCATTAATGCCTCTCCTCTTTTTTAAACATCCACATTCATGCCCCTCTCTCTCTTCAATTAATAATTGTTTCTCTCTGTCTCTCTCTTCAATTAATGTGCTGCTTTCTCTCTGTCTTCAATGTTTCTCTCTCTCTCCAATTAATTAGCTGTTTTTTCTTTCTCTTCAATTAATAAAAAAGTCAGCACAAAGGGTATTTTAGTATTTTTATCATACGTATTGGTATCTGTGTGAAACTCTAGAACATCAGATAATTTGGGACGGAGGGAGTAATATTTTTTTATTACAAAATATCAAAAGTCATATTTTATAACTTAAAATATTTTTATAATACTTTAAATCATTTTTATATGATTTTTAAATCATTAATACTATTTTTCCATAATTTATTTAATATATTCATTCAATAAACTAATTACCATTAATAATAATTTATTAATGAATTTCATTACAAAATATCAAAAGTCATCAAAATAACTTAAGATATTTTCTTATACCATAATTATTATTTTTCATGATTTTTTATGAATTAAAACTATTTTTAAATAATTTATTTAATATTTTAATTAAATAAATAAATACCATTTATATTCCAAAATTATTAAATATTTTTGAAATATACTCAAAATAGTTAAAAACTATTTTTCAAGCTTTAAAATAATTTTTCAGAATTTATTATATATTTTTAATAATTAAAAACCATTTATTTCTATTTATTTAATTAATTTTCCTAATTTCAGAAAATAAGCGTCGCTAAAGGGGTCTATAGCGACAGAACCGTCGCTATAGGTGTTCTTGAGCCTACCCAGAAAACATAAGGCAGTGATCGAGAGGGCTACTTTGACCGAGTATAACTTCTTTCTCTTAACGATTCTGGGAAATCTACGACTTAGATCTTGTAGAGAAAATACTAGACTACAACTACCAATAAACATCACGGCTACAAAACATCAGATCTGGGAGATATTGGCCATCAAAGTATCTGTCAGAGCTGTTCTTCACGAAGAACAGTTCGAGGTTCCTACTTTGGACCTCTATAACTTGATGATCGTGTAACGTTTATGTAATCTATCAATTTAAGTGTGTAGACATCATGCAGGACTATAACTATAAAGCTTCAGAACATATTAACATCAAAACATGAGCAAGATCTTTCCGGTCAAACTTGAACACGGAAGTTGCTAAAAAAATTCTGGGTTCGTGTTCTTGAGCAGTTTCGGTCAACGGGATTTGACCATGAATAACTCCTGATATATAACTGATATTAACTTGATTCTTTTTGTACCTTAAAGAGCACATTACAGACATATAACAACTTTTAAACAACAAAAATCATGATCAAGCAAAGAGTTATAAGCCCCGACATTTGCCAAAAAATAACAGAGTTCGGTTTTTCAAAAGTTGGAAAAACTTTGATTTTGAGCACTTTGATGTTATGGGTCATGAATTTAACAACCCAGAACATTAATACACTCCTTATTACACAACTTTAAACAATCAATTGCAACAATTAACATCAAATCAAAGGATTTCTCGGATTAGGGTTTTATACATTTCTTTGATCCAATTTTTGATTTTGTGTTTCTGATCTGTTGTTTGTGATTGTGGGGCTTGATAATGGGTCTTTAAAACTTAACAAATTCGTTGGTTCTAGTGAGAGAAGTTCTTGGTGGAGTGTTATGTAAAATTGCTTAACAAATGAACCTTTTTCTCTCTCCAATCCATTTATATAATTGGTATATGCATGTATATAGCTGATATTGCTTGATTTGCTTGTGATTTATATCACAAATGTCAACTAAGTTGGTCACCAACTCCCATCTAATGTCAAAACCTATTGCTAGCTTCAATTATACAAAAGCGGTATTTTTGTCATTTGGTAAAATCATTTTAATGGCAAAATTATAATCTTGGCAAACCCTTAGGGTTTAGGGTTTATGGTTTATGGTTTGGACCATTTTAGGGTTTAAAAGTAATTCTAGAATTTCCAAGCTAGGGTTTGAAAAAAATAAATAATTAAATAATAAAATTTTAGTTTCTACAATATAAAATAAAGATTTCTAATTAATTAGGTTTCTAATTAATTAACACCTTACTAATTAGGTTTTAGATACACTAATTAGCATTAAACTTTTCAAATCAACAATTAGGGTTTACAATTTAAATAAATTAGGGTTTATAAAATAAATATTAGAGTTTCTAGAAATTAATATTTTCTAAATATTAATTAGGGTTTACCTAATCAATATAAAATTATATAATACATAACATGCATGCACCATATAACACTGTTATATATAACAGTGTCGAACTCAACTTGAGTTTTAAATTAGGATTTCCATTTAGCAATTAGCTAATTATTATTTAGGGTTTCTAATTTAAGAAATTAGGGTTTTAATTTACAATTAGGGTTTTATCACTTAAAATTAGGGTTTTTAATAATTTAGGGTTTCTAAAATTTTAATTAGGGTTTACCTAATTAATACATTTAATACATGTCATAAATTATATAACACACTTATAAAACAATCTTGCACTCTAATTTGGATATCAAATTAGGGTTTAACATTATTACTAAGGTTTGATCATAATACACCGTAATTGACCAACCATTATCAATACAGAAATACAGTACATATTCATAGCACTGAAAAATCAAAATATAATTAATATTATAGTTTTATTATCATTATTCCTTTTCCCATAACCAAAGTTAGGGTTATCATTAACACTAAAACTGTTCCACACATTAACATTACACACATAATCATACATATCTATAACACTGACAAATAATAATATAATATTATTATTTTCATTCCTTGATCAAAACCCAGAATTAGGGTTTGGATTCCATATCTGATTTATCTTTCATATAAAACCTTATTAATTAAGTAAAAATAATTTACTTAACTATTCTAAAATAATTTCATATAATAAATAATTATTATAATAATTCTATAATCATATCATATATTATTTAAATAATATAATTATCATATTTTCATGGAAAATAAACATTAAAAACATTTTTACTATAAAACTAATTATTATTAGAATATAATTTATAATGAGCAATAATTCTAAAATAAAATTATTCATAATCATTCATGTAATAAATATATTTTATATTCATCACATAAATACTTACATAATACCTTTCATGCATTCTTACCTTTAAAATAAATAATTATTATAAAATCATTTCTTATATTATTTAAATAATATAAGATTATATTTTCCTTGAAAAATAATTAATAAAATATTTCCAATAAGGAATTAATTAGTATAAAAATATAATTGATAATAATCAATAATTCTAAAATAAATTTATTTGCAATATTTAATGTAATAAATAAATTTTATTTATCACACATGTAATTATAATTACACATTACCTTGACACATATCATTCAGATTTATTTTAATAAATAAAAAAAAAATTATACGCAAAATTTATGATTTATTTATATAGAACATATCGGGTTGTCACATTCACCCTCCCTTATAAAGATTCAGTCCCCAGAATCACATTTTAAAACCTATACATACTAGGGTACATAGCATACACAATCATTGCAATTAGATCTCGATCATAATTGATCGAATCGATCTTTAACTATTCAGCATAACGCTTATCTATCTCCTTAAACATAAATTTGATTTCTAAGAGAACTCAAATTCCTCCTTCAAAATAATTTATAAAAATAATTTACTATATAAAAAAATATAATAAGAAAATAAAAATTGGTTAGATTAATACCTGGAGTTGCATCCCCGGCTGCCACGATATCTTGAACAGTAACGCTGAAGACGCTTGCGGTTGATTTCGTTGGTTTGTTTGTTGAAGTTGATCCCGTTGTCGTCAATATCCTGTTGTCTTGTTTCGTATTCGCATTCCTTGTTTCCATTTCCTTTCTTGGTCAGTCTTTCACCTTATGCTTTATTGATTCGCACACCACACATTCACTATACATTCTTGGATTGGGACATTTTGGAAAGATATATATCCCTTCTATCCTTACTTTCCATACACAAACTTTTCTTTTAATCACATTCCTGTCTTATTTCCGGTATTATCAAGATTATTTTCTTTTATCATATAGGTGACAAAAGTTATCTTTTGCCCCTCCGTTATCCTAGCTATCACATATGTTTTAACAGGGTCGGTTGATCTTCTACATCCTGGCTGTCCGGTTGTCTTGAAGTCTTTGAAATTTGTCGATCGATTGTCTAGTTGATTTCCCGCTACTGGTATTTCGTTCTGCATAGCTTGATCATCCGCATTCGCAAAATTCTGTGTCGGGTCTGGTCGTCCTCCAGCTTTGTTCACCAGTCGTTCTATCCTTTGGTTTCGTTTTCATTTTAACGGCTTTTTTATAAATTATTCTTACATTCTAAGCCTTATCGTAAACGCTTAACATTTAACGCAAAAATTTCTATTCAAATAATCAGGTACTTAAAATATTATATTTTGAAAACTCGGTCTACTGTAATAACCAGTGACCAAATGAATATTTATTATCTTTATACCAATTTATCCCATTAATCCAACAGAAACTCATATTTATATCACTTGACATGCCTTAGCACACACTGCTTTAAACATCCGTTATCCCTTTGTGACTCGAAAGTCGGGAATCGCTGCCATAACTTATACAAAATATTACATTACACCAACATACCTATCATATATACCACCTAAAATTATACATATCCAACTAATTCTAATACTACCTATTCCTTACACATTCACTAACGATCAATTACTTAGTAACCTATCTTGTTCCATTATCCTCAATATCCATTCACACATAACTATACCTAAGTTGTCACAACCTATAACACATTATGAGTTTAAGAACTCATCACAAACATACGAGTTTAAGAACTCACCATAATTATACGAGTTTAAGAACTCAACATTGACCACATATCCTTTAACTATACTTTACCTATCAGTTATACTTAGCGTTTCTTAATCCAATACTATACTTTCCAAAATAACCACCTCTTTGAGGTAGCTTTCAATGTGAGCCTCTATTGCAGCTATTAGCTTTGATATTGGCTCAATCATGGAGGTTGACTTATTCTTTACGACTTAAGGGTATCCTAATTCTGTTCCTTTCTAACACCTACACACAAAAATTATCTTGACTAGCAATTAATAAATACACACAACACATAATAGTTTTATAAGTTATCTTTTATTTTGTTTGACGACGAATTTATTCAATTCATCTATCTTTAAACTCTATATGAGTTATTTGTATTTTCAACATTTCCCTCTATTCTAAGGTTATAGCCTAAGGTCTAACCCACCTAAGGTTTCTAACCCTATAGCTCTGATACCATCCTATAAAGTTCCCGAACCCGGATACTTGAAACCCGAATTCGGTACTTCACGATACCATTTCTATGAGCGGAATAATTACAAATAATAATACCAATAATATAAATTTTAAACTTAACTTATATTTATCAGAGTCTAATCCCAAGTACGCAACCTTTACTACATTCTTTACATGTTATATAATACATATCATTAACTTAATACAGTCTATCTATTACAAATGATACTAATAACATTCTGTTTGCTTTCCTTTTCACTTTCTCTGGCATAAGCTTTCCGGTCCTTCACATTTAGCTGAAAACATTTAAATAAAGCAAGGATGAACATTTGAGTGCCCAGCAAGTATTATATATATATAAGTTGAAAAAATTTAAATGTTTTCTTTATAATATTCTTCTACAACCGATCAATAGTTGTGAAGTAATCTGTACCAATAACAATAACATAACAACCCTCTTTAAAAATTTTTGAAACTATGTATTGTCTATACATGGGGTTTCTGTGACACATTATGAACATTATTTTTATTTTTGAAAGGGTTTAAATAGAAATTCATCCGTAAATCGGCCATTGCTTACGGGCACGAGGGTGTACATCCCATAGACCATGTATTGATCAATACTACATTGCTAGAACGATATTATCGTTCATCCTTTGTCCGCCGTAGCGCATAAAATTTTTTCCATTATCGGAATGTTCATACTTGTCGGGTTTTCATAACAAAGGTCTTATATAATTCAACATGTATGTATATCAAAGGTGTATCAACATGTGATTAATTACAATGATTATCCAAGTGGGGACACTTGTATAATCATTTATAGAAATTAACGAACAAAATATATATCTGAATTATCATATACTAACATGTTGATAATCAATGGGCGTATATAATATAAGTTTAACAATCTGTACAGTAATAATATAATTTTGAAATATTCTTACACTTGTCCATTGCATAAAGAAAATGCAAAGCTAGGATACTTGCCTGATTCGCTGCTTACAATTACGCAACTTAGATTTATCTTTTCTATCACGACCTATCATTAATCAAATCATTCTATCGATTAGTATAACATAACGTAACACATAACACTGTCTATTGCAGTCAGCACATTCCTAATCACATTGTCATACATGTTCAACAATCATGTTATCACAAACAAACATTAACTCATTCCTAATCACATTGTCACACAACTTTATCCACCATTGAATCACAAATAAAATAATTAACTAACTAAATTTCTAAGTCCAGATCAATTTCTGTACCATGTCAGTCTACCGACATCTTTATCGGGTAATTATCGAGTCTAAGACTCTATATCGAAGTTCAATATCTTATTAGACTATTTAAGTAACAGTCATATCATTTTTAAATGACCTACAATAATTTTTAAACATTTATCACGAATTTTCAAACACTATAATCATTATTAGATGATTTAAATATTAATCAATTCAATTATCTTAATATTAAATTAATATTAAACTATTAATGAAACCATTGCCAAAATATTAAAGTTATGTATAATACCTCAAAATATTTTTAAAACATTTACATTATCCTTTAATGATTTTTAAAATAATTAAAATAATTTTTAAATAATTACCATTAATATTAAAGTATTAATGCACTATTTATCCAAATATTAAAAGTCATAAATTATAACTTTAAAATATTTTTAATTCATTTTTATCCCTTTTAAATGATTTTTAAATAAATAAAACCATTTTTAAACTATTTATTTAATATAATTATTAAATAAATTTAATATCATTAATCATTAAATAAATATCATTAATATTAAATTAATAATGAAATTATCCTTTAAATATTAAAAGTTATATTTTATAACTTAAAATATCTTTAAACACGTTATCTTCATTTAAAATGATTTTTAAAGTATTAAAATTATTTTTGAACTAATTTATTTAATATAATTATTAAATAAACTAAACATCATCAATATTAAATTAATATCATTAATATTAAATTAATAATATTTTTTTATTACAAAATATCAAAAGTCATATTTTATAACTTAAAATATTTTTATAATACTTTAAATCATTTTTATATGATTTTTAAATCATTAATACTATTTTTCCATAATTTATTTAATATATTCATTAAATAAACTAATTACCATTAATAATAATTTATTAATGAATTTCATTACAAAATATCAAAAGTCATCAAAATAACTTAAGATATTTTCTTATACCATAATTATTATTTTTCATGATTTTTCATGAATTAAAACTATTTTTAAATAATTTATTTAATATAATAATTAAATAAATAAATACCATTTATATTCCAAAATTATTAAATATTTTTGAAATATACTCAAAATAGTTAAAAACTATTTTTCAAGCTTTAAAATAATTTTTTAGAATTTATTATGTATTTTTAATAATTAAAAACTATTTATTTCTATTTATTTAATTAATTTTCCTAATTTCCGAAAATAAGCGTCGCTAAAGGGGTCTATAGCGACAGAACCGTCGATATAGGTGTTCTTGAGCCTACCTAGAAAACATAAGGCAGTGATCGAGAGGGCTACTTTGACCGAGTATAACTTCTTTCTCGTAACTATTCTGGGAAATCTACGACTTGGATCTTCTAGAAAAAATACCAGACTACAACTACCAATAAATATCACGGCTAAACAACATCAGATCTGGGAGATATTGGCCATCAAAGTATCTGTCAGAGCTATTCTTCACGAAGAACAGTTCGAGGTGCCTAATTTGGACCTCTATAACTTGATGATCGTGTAACGTTTATGTAATCTATCAATTTAAGTGTGTAGACATCATGTATGACTACAACTATAAAGTTTCATAACATATTAACATCAAAACATGAGCAAGATCTTTCCGGTCAAACTCGAACACGGAAGTTGCTAAAAAAATTCTGGGTTCGTGTTCTTGAGCAGTTTCGGTCAACGGGTTTTGACTATGAATACCTCCCGATCTATAACTGATATGAACTTGATTCTTTTTGTACCTTAAAGAGCACATTACAGACTACATATAACAACTTTTAAACAACAAAAATCATGATCAAGCAAAGAGTTATAAGCCCTGATATTTGCCTAAAAATAACAGAGTTTGGTTTTTCAAAAGTTGGAAAAACTTTGATTTTGAGCACTTTGATGTTATGGGTCTTGAATTTAACAACCCAGAACATTAATACACTCCTTATTACACAACTTTAAACAATCAATTGCAACAATTAACATCAAATCAAAGGATTTCTCGGATTATGGTTTTATACCTTTCTTTGATCCAATTTTTTATTTTCTGTTTCTGATCTGTTATTGGTAATTGTGGGGCTTGATAATGGGTCTATAAAACTTAACAAATTCTTTGGTTCTAGTGAGAGAAGTTCTTGGTGGAGTGTTATGTAAAATAGCTTAACAAATGAACCTTTTTCTCTTTCCAATCCATTTATATAAGTGGTAGATGCATGTATATAGCTGATATTGCTTGATTTGCTGGTGATTTATATCACAAATGTCAACTAAGTTGGTCACCAACTCCCATCTAATGTCAAAACCTATTGCTAGCTTCAATTATGCAAAAGGGGTATTTTTGTCATTTGGTAAAATCATTTTAATGGCAAAATTTTAATCTTGGCAAACCCTTAGGGTTTAGGGTTTATGGTTTGGACCATTTTAGGGTTTAAAAGTAATTCTAGAATTTCCAAGCTAGGGTTTGAAAAAAATAAATAATAAATAATAAAATTTTAGTTTCTAGAATACAAAATAAAGATTTCTAATTAATTAGGTTTTTAATTAATTAACACCTTACTAATTAGGTTTTAGATACACTGATTAGCATTAAACTTTCCAAATCAATAATTAGGGTTTACAATTTAAATAAATTAGGGTTTATAAAATAAATATTAGAGTTTCTAGAAATTAATATTTCTAAATATTAATTAGGGTTTACGTAATCAATATAAAATTATATAATACATAAGCATCAATAATCAATAATCAATACTGTGTGCTACTATGCAGCCATGCGTATTACTGTACATTTAACACCTGGTGTTTCAACAGTTAATGGTAAAACATCCGCCGTTATTTTCATAAAGTTTTTTTGTCATTTTATCAATACGACAATAATTCCGTTGTGGGGTCCACCAATGATTGTGCCGTTGTACTAATATTCCATGTTAAAACGAATATTCTCCGACCAATCGAATATTATATAACAACTTGTGTACTTTGCAAAATTTATAAATATTGCCCACAACTATTATATCAATTTCACTCCATAATATTCAAAAATAATATTTATAGAAAATTCATCTTTATTCAAAAAGTTGGGTTTTACAATCTCCCCTTCTTATGAAATTTCACCCTCGAAATTAGGGTACGTACCTGGTATGTCGAAGAGGTAAGGATACCTTGATTTTATTTCAGATTCTAACTCCCAAGTCATTTCCTCAACATCGTGGTTTCTCCACAAAACTTTGACTTGAGGTATAACCTTGGTGCGTAGAATATATTCCTTCTTATCCAAGATTTGAATAGGAATATCTTCATACATCAAATCTTCCGCTATTTCGTCCGGTTCTAACTCAATAATGTGGTTCGGGTCTTCCACATATTTACGTAACATGGATATGTGAAAAACGTTATGAACACGAGATATACTTGGCGGTAAAGCGAGTATATAGGCCACAGTTCCTACTCGATCAAGGATTAAAAATGGGCCGATGAATCGAGGATTGATCTTTCCTCTCTTTCCAAATCTCGTAACTCCTTTCCATGGAGCAACACGTAACAACACATGATCTACTATATCGAATTCCACGTCCTTTCAATAAAGATCAGCATAACTCTTTTGTTGATCTTGTGAGGTTTTTATACGTTGCCAGATCGTTTGAATCTTTTCCATAGTCATACGTACCAACTCTGGTCCCAATAACGTTGCTTCACCCACCTCATCCCAGCATACTGGAGAACGACATTTTCTTCCATACAACGCTTTGAATGGAGCCATGCCAATACTTGCTTGATAACTGTTGTTGTAGGAAAACTCCACCAATGATAAGAACATTTCCCAACTTCCCTTGAAATTAAGGACACAGAGTCTTAATAGATCTTCAAGAGTTTGAATAGTCCTTTCTGACTGACCGTCCGTCTGAGGATGATATGCCGAGCTAAATCGTAAATCTGCGCCCATAGTTTTCTGCAAACTAACCCAAAATTGTGAAGTGAATCTTGGGTCTCGATCAGAAACCATGGATACTGGCATACCATGCAGTCTTAAAATCTCATTTATGTACATACGAGCAAGACGTTCAAGTGTATAAGTTTCTCGTATCGATAAGAAATGAGCAGACTTGGTCAATCTATCAACAATGACCCAAATCGCATTTATACCTTAAGAAACCTTAGGAAGACCGGTAACGAAATCCATGGTAATGTGCTCCCACTTCCATTCTGGAATTTCAAGTGGTTGCAATGGACCTTTTGGTACTTGATGCTCCACCTTGACTCGTTGACACGTTAGACACCTTGAGATAAACAGCGCTATCTCTATCTTCATATTGCCCCACCAAAATGTATGTCAAAGATCATGATACATTTTGGTACTCCCAGGATGGATTGAAAACGGTGTGTTGTACGCCTCCATCATGATTTTATACTTTAAATCAGGGTCGTTAGGAACACAAAGTCTGGAGTTGACTCGAAGTATTCCTTCTTCATCGATTCTTGCTTCTAGAATAACTCCCTCTTGAACCTTCTTCTTCACATTCATCAGCTTTGAGTATGTAGCTTGAGCGGCTTTAACTTTATCGATTAAAGTCAATTATAATCGTATATTCGTTATCTTCACGTGGGTTCGTATATTCACACTTGTAACTGCATACGATCTTCTAATCAATGTGTCAGCTACCACGTTCGCACTTTCACGATGATATTGAGTGGTACGATTGTAATCTTCAACAGCTCGAGCCAACGTCTTTGGCGCATTATACGTTCGTTTTGGTTGAAGAATTATTTAAGGGTTTAAGAAATGGGTTTTGAACTGGGGTCAATACAAAATTCTATTTCACGCTCTAGGGGTAAGAAGTCTTCAATAATACATCAGGAAATTTATTAACAATAGAAATATCATTCAAAACTGTGACTCTCATTCAAGACTTGGATAACACGTCACATTGATACCTATCAACTTGCCATCGTTATTCACGATGTTGCCTACAGAAAGTCTGGCTTCGGTGCATTCCACACAAGAAAGTCAATAACGAAAGGATCGGGGCTCTTTATTTATGGCTTGATATGACAATGATTGATTTAGTGGTTTGGTTGCTTGAATTCGCATAACAGGTTGGTTAGGAATATGAAAGCTAACAACTTTACGAAAAGCATGATGAGTAGTTAACCAATCGTTTCCAAAAATCACATCAAAGGAAAGTATTTTCAAAGAGATAAGATCAACAGGTAACATGAAAGTGTCGATTTGAATCAAACAAGATTTATAAATAGTGGAGTTAACGAAGGTTCCTCCTAACAGAGTTTCAACAGATAAGTCAAAGTCAATTTTTTTTTATTTTTTTAAGAGCCAAGTTTAAACGTTGAACACAACTAAGTGAGATACAAGAGTGGGTAGAACAGTATCATATAAGGTACAAACTTCACAAGGGTTTATGATTAGCTTACCTGCGATAACTTCATTTGGGTTCCTCATTTGTTGGGAAGTCATGAAAACCGCTCTCCCTTGAACTACCCGGCTTTGACTTGTCTGGGGTAGCATTTGGTGTCATCACTATCGTTGGAATTGACTTTAATATAGGGCATATTCCACCCTCAACTGCTTCATCGTACTCCTGATTCATGATATGAATCATCAATTCTCGATCCATATCGAGTTCAGATTGACCTCTCTGTACATGGTAATTCAAAAATCGATATTGGGTTCTCCCAATTGCTGTCCAAAAAGAGAAATGTATATCATCATTTTAGCCTTTTTGGATTGGACGTCTCTTTCTACAATATCAACACGTCGTGCAGCTTTTACCCACGCATCCGTCATTCTCACTCGTTCAGTTGTTTCTTCTTTCAGCTGATCCTTGATATTTGAATTCTCAGATTCTAACTTTAATATCTTACACTGTGCCAAAGCGTGATTTTGTTCGAGCATCACATATCGGGTAACACAATTTTGAATCGTTACATCTCTTTGCTCCACGACCGCCTGTCGTTCTTCAGCCTGCTCTTCTAACTCATGAACACGATTTTGTAATTCTAAGTTTTGATCATAAACTTCTTCTAGCCAATTCTCCTCAGGTTCCTCTTCTTCCTCTTCTTCCTCACTCTCAGCTGCTACCTCTGCCACTAGCTCGGGTGCAACTATTAGTTCTTCACTTACCACGTAGATATCTCTAATTTCTTCTTTGCCTATTATTACATTATCCTGGTTGGTGATTAGAGGTGCCACGGTCTCATTCAATCCATTGTTGACTTTTTCAGCTGTCATTTTCAAATACTGCCACAAAACAAAGGTTAATTAACATGTCACATATTATCAATATACTCTGACCAACCAATTAAATAATAAATAAACTTAGGTAGATCATACTAGTGAAAGAATTCCCCGTCTCTCCCGTGACAACCCCAAAATTAGGTATACATCACCCATCTTGGGTCGCCAGATACATGGTAAAGAATTGAAATACAACTTAATAATACAACTGTCATTTACAATACGACAAAACATAAACTGTGAGTTTGAATTCAAATATTATCTACTGGAGATTATAAAAACTCAAAAGGAGTCCTCATTACAATTATTATCACACTATTTCACAGAATAGTGAGGACCCACTAATGTTATCCTCTGGACCATCACTCCGTTCCCCGACTCGTCCCAGCTATATTCTCATTTCCTGAAGAGAACAGTGAAAGAAAGGTTGAGCTCAACTAGCCTAGTAAGAAATATTATGACTAAGATAATGCAGAATAAATTATCATTAGTCTCCAACAATGTTAAACTGATAAAATATAATAGACATCAAGTTTAACTGCAGCGGAAAAAGTAATCCATTAAAAGAGTCAAGTAGAAAATAAAATCTACATCTTTATGATTAAAAAGGTTTTTCATCACTGTTATCGCTGAGACTCAGCTTAAAAAATAATCCACATCATCGAATCACCCCTGCACTATGGCCAAGGATATTCTTTAGTATCACGACCACAATTATCCATGCACTACGGGCAAAGAATATTTGTGTATTCAATAATGGTCATGATCATGCCAAAAACTATCCATCAATGCACTACGGGCCAATGAGGACTTTTACCACATCATTTATAACATTACGGTCATGATTACACCGAATAATCCCTGGTAATAATCATACCAAGTCCATTTATGCACTACAGGTCACAAATGACTTTCAACATAATATAAACATGAGAATGATGACAATGATATAAGAATTCAATAAAACAAGTTCAAGAATTAATTTGTCCAAGAACTACTAATGTCCAAATTGTCAACATGATACTGCTTTCTAGAGTAAAATTCAAGAATGATCAGAAGAATATTTCCATGAAAAGTTACTGGATGAAGCGCAAATATTAAAGATATTCTGCTAATTTAATGGAGTATAGAAGTCAAAACTTTTACCAACTATGTATAATAAAGAATGGAATAACAAAACAAATCACCACCCATGCAGTATTTCGCATAGACATGTTATTCCAACAGAATACTAAATAACGGAACCAGGTCAGGCGAAATTCGTACCGACAGGATGTTCCAACAGAATAATAAAGAATGGAATAACAACAAAAATCACCATATATGCGGTACTTCGCATAGACAGGTTATTCCAACAGAATACTAATAAGGACGGAATCAGGTCCGACGTAAAACGCACAGACAGGATATTCTAACACAATAATAATAAAGACGGAACCAGTTCCGGCGTAAAACGCACAGACAGGATATTCCAACAGAATAATAAAGACAGAATCAGGTCCGGCGTAAAATGCACAGACAGGATATTCCAACAGAATAGTATAGACGGAATAATAGAAGAATGTCACCAAGTATAGGGTAGACCGCGTATACAGGTTATTCCAACATAATAACAAGCAATGGAATAACAACAGTTCTCTTCATTAATAAGAAAGAATAACACCCCTTACCGTTAAAGAACTGAATATAAGAGTAGTTAAGTAGCAGAAATATTTTCTTCTTTCTCTCTATATTTTTCTCTCTCTAGAGTTCCAATGAATTCGTAAGAAAATAATGAAGGAATAAGCTTCTATTTATAGAAAAATGGACTTTATTGTAACTAATTCATGAACAGTCCAGATTAATTTACTTTAATCTGACGGTCCATATTTAAAGCAAAATCTTTTAAATAAAATATAATATATATATATATATATATATATATATATATATATATATATATATCAGCACATGGTGCTTTGAAAAACCACTCCCTCCGTGAATAATTTTTGTAGGATTTCTTCATCCTATTTTGTCAACATCCACTAACAACTAACATATATATACATATATATATATATATACCATTAAAATCCATTCATTTGTACAACCCGTGTAGATCTCTTCCCCCCACCAAAACATGTCTTTTTCGACATATATATATATATATATATATATATATATATTATTTATATATCACACATTATTTATTTTTTAAAAAAGAAAAGGGTACGCGGGGGTCCAAAAATAAGCAAAACTGAGTGACTTCTCACGTAAGCATCAATAATCAATACCGTGTGCTACTATGCAATCACGCGTATTCAACAGTTAACGGTAAAACTTCCGCCGTTATTTTCATAAAGTATTTTTGTCATTTTCTCAATCCGATAATAATTCTGTTGTGGGGTCCACCAATGATTGTGTCGTTGTACGAATATTCCCAGTTAAAACGAAGATTCCCCGACCAATCGAATATTATATAATAACTTGCATACTTTGCAAAATTTATAAATATTACCCACAACTATAACATTATATCAATTTCACTCCATAATATTCAAAAATAATATTTATAGAAAATTTATCTTTATTCAAAAAGTTAAGGTTTTACAATCTCCCCTTCTTATGAAATTTTGCCCTCGAAATTAGGGTACGTACCTAGTATGTCGAAGAGGTAAGGATACCGTGATTTCATTTCAGATTCTAACTCCCAAGTCATTTTCTCAACATCGTGGTTTCTCCACAAAACTTTGACTTGAGGTATAACCTTGGAACGTAGAATATGTTCCTTCTTATCCAAGATTTGAATAGGAACCTCTTCATACGTCAAATCTTCCGCTATTTCGTCCAGTTCCAACTAAATAATGTGGTTCGGGTCTTCCACATATTTACATAACATGGATATGTGAAAAACGTTATGAACACGAGACATACTTGGCGGTAAAGCGAGTCTATAGGCCACAGTTTCTACTCGATCAAGGATTAAAAATGGGCCGATGAATCGAGGATTGAGCTTTCCTCTCTTTCCAAATCTCGTAACTCCTTTCCATGGAGCAACACGTAACAACACATGATCTCCTATATCGAATTCCACGTCTTTTCGATAAAGATCAACATAACTCTTTTGTCGATCTTGTGAGGTTTTTATACGTTTCCAGATCGTTTAAATCTTTTCTGTAGTCATACGTACCAATTCTGGTCCAAACAACATTGCTTCACCCACCTCATCCCAGCATACTAGAGAACGACACTTTCTTCCATACAACGTTTCTAATGGAGCTATGCCAATACTTGCTTGATAACTGTTGTTGTAGGAAAACTCCACCAATGGTAAGAACTTGTCCCAACTTCCTTTGAAATCAAGGACACATAGTCTTAATAGATCTTCAAGAGTTTGAATATTCCTATCCGACTGTCCGTCCGTCTGAATATGATATGCCGACCTAAATCGTAAATCTGTGCCCATATCTTTTTGCAAACTAACCCAAAATCGCGAAGTGAATCTTTGGTCTTGATCAGAAACTATGGATACTGGCATACCATGCAACCTTACAACCTCGTTTATGTACATACGAGCAAGACGTTCAAGTGTATAATTTCTCGTATCGTTAAGAAATGAGCAGACTTGGTCAATCTATCAACAATGACCCAAATCGCATCTATGCCTTGAGAAACTTTGGGAAGACCAGTAATGAAATCCATGGTAATGAGCTCCCACTTCCATTCTGGAATTTTAAGTGGTTACAATGGACCTTTTGGTACTTGATGATCCGCCTGAACTCATTGACACTTTAGACACCTTGAGATAAACAGTGCTATCTCTCTCTTCATATTTCCCCACAAAAATATATGTCGAAGATCATGATACATTTTGGTACTCCCAGGATGGATTGCAAACGGTGTGTTGTACGCCTCCATCATGATTTTATACTTTAAATCAGGGTCATTAGGAACACAAAGTCTGGAGTTAACTTGAAGTATTCCTTCTTCATCGATTCTTGCTTTCGGCATCGCACCTTCTTGCACTTTCTTCCTCATACACATCAGCTCCGGATATGTAACTTGAGCTGCTTTAATTTTATCAATTAAAGTCGTTTCTACTCGTATATTTGCCATCATCACGTGGGTCCCTAGAGTCTTTATTTCTATCTCCATCCTTTGCAAGTCATACAAAATGGGCCATTGCATTGACAATATTGCACTCGTACCTGCATATGATCTTCTACTCAATGCGTCAGCTACCACGTTCGCTTTTCCAGGATGGTATTGGATAGTATGATCATAATCTTTCAACAGTTCAAGTCAACGTCGTTGTCGCATGTTGAGTTCCTTCTGAGTGAAGAAATATTTGTGGCTTTTATGATCCGTAAAGATCTCCACTTTCTCCCCATACAAGTAATGCCTCCAAATCTTTAGTGCGAAGACAACAGCTGCCAACTATAGACCATGAGTAGGATAATTTCTCTCATATTCTTTGAGTTGTCGTGAGGCATAGGCTATGACTTTTCCATGTTGCATGAGAACACATCCTAACCCTTTGCCCGAAGCATCACTGTAGATGACAAATCCCTCCGAACCAGATTGTATTATAAGAACAGGTGCTTAAATGAGTCTCCTCTTGTGTTCTTAAAAACTCTTCTCACATTCCTCGCTCCAACTGAACTTTTTATCTTTCCGAGTCAGCTGAGTTAGTGGAGTAGCGATTCGAGAACACCCTTCTACGAATCTCCGATAATAACCAGCTAAGCCGAGAAAGCTACGTACTTCGATCACTGATTTAGGTTACTCCCATCTTTGAATAGCTTCAATATTTGTTGGGTCAACAGATATTCCATGACTTGATACCACGTGCCCAAGGAATGCTACTTCCTCAAGCCAGAACTCGCATTTCTTCAACTTGGCATAAAGATTATATTCACGAAGCTTTCGGAGTATCAGCCTCAAGTGTTGCTCATGATCTTCACAGGTTTTGAAATATATGAGGATGTCATCAATAAAGACGACCACAAAGTGATCCAAATATTCTTTGAATACTCGGTTCATCATATCCATAAAGGCATTAGGAGCATTAGTCAATCCAAAGGACATGACTAGGAATTTATAATGCTCGTACCGAGTTTTGAAAGCCGTCTTTGGAATGTCATCGGTTTTAATCTTCAATTGGTGATATCCGGAACGAAGATCAATCTTTGAAAAGAATTTGGCTCCTTGCAACTGGTTAAAACAGGTCATCAATACGTGGCAATGGGTACTTATTTTTGATAGTAACATGATTTAACTCCCAATAATCAATACAAAGTCGCATACTCCCATCTTTCTTCTTCACGAATAGAGCAGGAGCACCCCAAAGAGAAGTACTAGGACGAATAAAGCCAATGTCTAACAATTCCTACAGTTGAGTCTTTAACTCCTGAAGTTCAATAGGAGCCATTCAATATGGGGCTTTGGAAATGGGTTTTGTACCAGGTTCAAGGTCGATACAAATTTCAATTTCACGCTCTGGGGGTAGGCCAGGAAGTTCTTTAGGGAAAACGTCAGGAAAATTATTAACAATAGAAATATTATTCAAAACTGACGTATTTTTGTTTAGATCTGTGACATGAACTAAGAAAGCTTGACATTCGTTTTTCAATAAACGAATATCTTTATGGCTTGAGATGAAAGTGATTGATTTTAATGGTTTGGTTGCTTGAATTCGCATAATAGGTCGATTAGGAATATGAAAGCTAACAACCTTACGAAAATAATCAATTTTTGCATGATGAGTAGTTAACCAATCAATCCCTAGAATTACATCAACTGCAAGTATTTTTAATGCAATAAGATCGACAGGTAATGTGTGGGTACCAACTTGAACCAAACAAGACTTATAAACCGTGGATGTAATGAAGGTTTCTCCCAACGGAGTTTCCACAGATAAGTCAAAGTCTAATTTCTTCGGAGTCAAATTTAATCGTTGAGCGCAAGTAGGAGAAATAAAAGAATGGGTAGAACTGATATCAAATAATGTGTAGACTTCGCTAGAGTTTATGATGAGCTTACCCGTGATGACCTCATTCGGGTTCCTTGCTTTTTGGGAGGTCACAACAGACGCTCTCCCATGCACTACCAGATTTGACTTTTATGGGACAGCCTTTTGGTGCCTCCATCCTAGCTGAATTTGTCTTCGGTGATCGACAAAATCGGGCTAAGTGACCTTCTCTTCCATAATTATAACATGCTTTGGACGGCATTGCGCAATTTGGACTGATGTGTCCCTCCCCTTCGCATTTGAGGCATATGATAGGTGGTCTTTCTCCTTCCTTAACAACGGGTGCTGGTGCTGACGTCTTTCCATCATTGTTGAATCTCATCTTCTTGAAATGTCCATTCTTATTATTTTGGCCCTAATTACCACCGAAGTGATTACCATTTCTGGCCTATTGATTCCCTCCACACTTGTTGTCACCGCTTCGATGACTGCTCTCACTGGTATTATCATTTTGCCTGCTACTCTCTTTTGGTTGCGTTGACTCGTTATCGCGCTCCACCAACTGAGCCCAATTTACAACATCTGAATACAAACACAATTTATGAGAAATAAGATGTTGACGTATCTCCAGGTTCAAACCACTTAAAAACATTCGCGTCATTCTCTCTTCATTATCCACCAAGTGGGACGCAAACCGGGATAACTCCGCAAATTTTGCCTCGTATTGCGACAAGGTCATATTATTTTGCTCCAATTTGATAAACTCCACCTCCTTCATGTGACAAATACTTTCGGGAAAGTATTTGTCGTTGAACAGCTCTTGGAACTTCTCCCAAGACATCTTCAGTACGGCAGGTTGAGTACGTTTTACTGATTCCCACCAGTAATCTGCCTCTCCGTGCAACATAAAGGCGTCAAAGGGAACCTTTTGCTCCTCGGAGCATCCCAAGAAATCAAATATCTTGGTGATCTACTTTATCCATGCTTCTGCCATAAGTGGTTTTGGCTCTCCCTTAAACTCCGGTGGTCCCAGCTCCTTGAACTGTTTAGCGGTGACCGCCCGAGAGTTTCCAGTGTTTCCACCTATATTTTGGACAGGAGCCGCTCTCGCCTGCTGTTGCATGAATTGCATAAAGCCTCTGAACAATCCATTATTCATCATTTGGTCAGTGTTGTTGTTTGCATGAGGATTGTCGCCTTCCTGATATATATTCTCCTGATTATTGATATGTGGAGACTCAACGGTCTCTTGTGCTCCATTGCTATTCTCAACATTTTTGGATGTCATTTTCAGATACTGCCACAAAACAAAGGTTAATCGACATGTAACATAATATCTCTAAACTCTGACCAACCAATTTAAATACAAAATAAATTTAAGTAGGTTATACTAGCGAAGGAATTCCCTGTCTGTCCCCTCCTAGTTCTAGTCTCACATCTTAGCCAGGGATCATATCCCTAAGCTTTGATACCAACTGTGACGACCCCAAAATTAGGTATACATCACCCATCTTGGGTTGCCAGATACATGGTACAGAATTCAAATACAACTTACTAATACAACTGTCGTATACAATACGACAAAACATAAACTGTGAGTTTGAATACAAATATTATCTACTGAAGATTATAAAAACTCAAAAGGAGTCCTCATTACAATTATTATCACACTATTTCACAGAATAGTGAGGACCCACTAATAATATCCTCTGGACCATCACTCCGTTCCCAGACTCATCCCAGCTATATTCTCATTTCCTGAAGAGAACAGTGAAAGAAAGGGTGAGCTCAACTAGCCCAGTAAGAAATATTATGACTAAGATAATGCAGAATAAATTATCATTAGTCTCCAACAATGTTAAACTGATAAAATATAATAGACATCAAGTTTAACTGTAGCGGAACAAACAATCCATTAAAAGAGTGAAGTAGAAAATAAAATCTACTATCTTTTATGATTAAAAAGGTTTTTCATCACTGTTATCACTGAGACTCAGCTTAATAAATAATCCACATCATCGAATCACCCCTGCACTACAGCCAAGGATATTCTTTAGTATCACGACCACAATTATCCATGCACTACGGGCCAAGAATATTTGTGTATTCAATAATGGTAATGATCATGCCAACAACTATCCATCAATGCACTATGGGCCAAGGAGGACTTTTACCACATCATTTGTAACATTACGGTCATGATTACACCGAATAATCCCTGGTCATAATCATACCAAGTCCATCTATGCACTACAAGCCACAGATGACTTTCAACATAATATATACATGAGAATGATGATAATGATATAAGAATTCAATAAAACAAGTTCAAGAATTAATTTGTCCAAGAACTACTAATGTCCAAATTGCCAACATGATACTACTTTGTAGAGTAAAATTCAAGAATGATCAGAAGAATATTTCCATGAAAAGTTACTGGATGAAGCGCAAATATCAAGGATATTCTGCTAATTTCATGGAGTATAGAAGTCAAAACTTTAACCATCTAAGTATAATAAAGAATGAAATAACAAAAGAAATCACCATCCATGCGGTACTTCGTATAGACAGGTTATTCCAATAGAATACTAAATAACGGAACTAGGTCAGGCAAAATTCGCACCGACAGGATGTTTCAACAGAATAATAAAGAATGGGATAACAACAGAAATCACCATGTATACGGTACTTCGCATAGACAGGTTATTCCAATAAAATACTAATAAGGACGAAATCAGGTCCGGCGTAAAACGCACAGACATGATATTCTAACAGAATAATAATAAAGACGGAACCAGGTCCGGCGTAAGACGCGCAGACAGGATATTCCAACAGAATAATAAAGACGGAATCAGGTCCGGCGTAAAATGTACAGAAAGGATATTCCAACAGAATAGTAAAGACAGAATAATAGAAGAATGTCACCAAGTATAGGGTAGACAGCGTATACTGGTTATTTCAATTAAATAATAAGCAATAGAATAACAACAGTTCTCTTCATGAATAAGAAAGAATAACACCCCTTACCGTAAAAGAACTGCATATAAGAGTAGTTAAGTAGCAGAAATCTTTTCTTCTTTCTCTCTATAATTTTCTCTCTCTAGAGTTTCAAAGAATTCGTAAGAAAATAATGAAGAAATGAGCTTCTATTTATAGAAAAATGGACTACATAGTAACTAACTCATGAACGGTCTAGATTGATTTACTTTAATCTGACGGTCCATATATAAAGCAAAATCTTTTAAATGAAATATAATATATATATATGTATATATATATATATATATATATATATATATATATATATATATATATATATATATATCAGCACATGGTGCTTTGAAAAATCACTCCCTCCGTGAATAATTTTTGTAGGATTTCTTCATCCTATTTTGTCAACATCCACTCTCCACTAACAACTAACATATATATATATATATATATATATATATATATTATTTATATATCACACATTATTTATTTTTTTTAAAAGAAAAGGGTAAGCAGGGGTCCAAAAATAAGTAAAACTGAGTGACTTCTCATGTAAGTATCAATAATCAATACCGTGTGCTACTATGCAACCACGCGTATTCCTTTACTTTTAACACCGGGTGTTTCAACACTTAACGGTTAAACTTCCACCGTTATTTTCATAAAGTTTTTTTGTCATTTTCGTAATTCGACAATAATTCCGTTGTGGGGTCCACCAATGAATGTGCCGTTGTACGAATTTTCCCTATTAAAATGAATATTCCCCGACCAATCGAATATTATATAACAACTTGCTTACTTTGCAAAATTTATAAATATTACCCACAACTATAACATTATATCAATTTCACTCCATAATATTCAAAAATAATATTTATAGAAAATTCATCTTTATTCAAAAAGTTGGGGTTTTACATCTCCCCTCCTAGTTCTTGTCTCACACCTTAGCCAGGGATCATATCCCTAAGCTTTGATACCAACTGTGACGCCCCAAAAATTAGGTATACATCACCCATCTTGGGTCGCCAGATACATGGTACAGAATTCAAATACAACTTACTAATACAACTGTCGTGTACAATACGACAAAACATAAACTGTGAGTTTGAATACAAATATTGTCTACTAGAGATTATACAAACTCAAAAGGAGTCCTCATTACAATTATTATCACACTATTTCATAGAATAGTGAGGACTACTAATGCTATCCTCTGGACCATCACTCTGTTTCCCGACTCGTCCCAGTTATATTCTCATTTCCTGAAGAGAACAGTGAAAGAAAGGGTGAGCTCAACTAGCCCAGTAAGAAATTAGTCACCAACAATGTTAAACTGATAAAATATAATAGACATCAAGTTTAACTGCAGCGGAACAAGTAATCCATTAAAAGAGTCAAGTAGAAAATAAAATCTACTATGTTTTATGATTAAAAAGGTTTTTCAACACTATTATCGCTGAGACTCAACTTAATAAATATTCCACACCATCGAATCACCCCTGCACTACGGCCAAGGATATTCTTTAGTATCACGACCACAATTATCCACGAACTACGGGCCAAGAATATTTGTGTATTCATTAATGGTCATGATCATGCCAACAACTATCCATCAATGCACTACGGGCCAATGAGGACTTTTACCACATCATTTATAACATTACGGTCATGATTACACCGAATAATCCCTGGTCATAATCATACCAAGTCTATCTATGCACTACAGGCCACAGATGATGTGACAACCCGAAAAATTTCTAAAATCTTGAATGATTAGAATAAAGGTTAAAGAATAAAACCTAGATGAGAATTTGAGGATTTATTCAAATTTTTCAAGTAAAACCTATATGGTTTGATATTCAAATGAGAATAGAGAAAATATGGGTTTCAAAATTCCAAAACCCTAGAAATGAATTAATATGTACTTGAAGGAATATCAAGAATAAGGTATTACGATACCTGTAAATTCGATGTGAACTGAATAGTCTAAGAAATGTTATAAAAGTACATATGGAAATTTTATTATTGGAGATAAGATTTCACATGAAGAGATGAGTATATGTATAGAAATATATATACTTATTAAGGTGCTATATGTATTTTAGCAAGAGGAATGATGGATTAAGTTAATGACATAATGATCAAGATAAAACTATGTTAGTAATTAATATAGCTTGAGTGTTGGCCTTGACTGGCAAATAAGAATTTGAAGAAATATAAAGTCGTTAGTTAATACGATTAGTAATGAGAATGGAGTAATTTAAAAACTCAAAATTTGAGTTAGAGATAGAATTTTGAAGTATGGACTGCTCGATTACGTCCGGAATGTCATGTGTAGTCAGAATGGACAGTAAACACAAAATGTGTAAAGGTTGACTTTTGGTCAAAGTCAACAGTTAACTTTTTATGGGGAAAAGTCAAAATTAATGTGAGAAGTGAAATATGTTATGATTATGTGAATTATGGATATGATTAAATAAATATACATTATATAATGTGAATACATTTATTTTGTATATAGAGGTGAATTAAGAATTAAGTTATGTAACCTAATATATATATTAGGTGTGATTATTAAATAACCTAAATGGTTATCGTTATTTAGTGGTCCTAATATTTTATATACTAGTGACCTAATTTAAGAGAATTATGGTATTTAGAATATATACCAATTATAAGAGATTTATTTTATACATCTCAGTTAATTAATTTTATAGCCTAATTATAACAAGTCTAATTAGGTTAAGAAATTAAATGTACTTAAGTAGGAATTTTATTTCAATTGAGTGCATGTAAACCCTAATTTACTGATAAGGGTAGAATATATTAAAATTAAAGTAATGGACTATAATAATATCATAGCCCAATAATTTATTTAGAGTCCAAGAGAAGTGGATTTAATGGACTAAGGAAGTTATATTATTTAAACAAGCCCAATTAATATATTATGTAAGACCCCGAAAAAAAAATTTTAATAAAAAGGAATTTCCTTTATTTATTATTTTGAAATAGTAAGGGTTGATGTGATTAATGTGGATAGTTATGGGTAAAATGCGCAAATATTTCGAATAAACAGGTGGTTATAAAATATTCATTATTGTCGGGTAATATTCGTTTGGTCGTGGAATATTGTTGCTGTCGGGGAATATTCGTACGACGGCGCAGTCTTTTATGGGCCCCATAACAGAAAGCGATTGGATGAAGAAAATGACAAATATAAGTTGTTTAAAAATAACGGCGTAGTTGTTACCGTTTACATTGTTGGAATACCCGGTAGTTAAAACACAGTAATACGCGTTGTTGCACAGTAGCACACGGTATTGCACCAATTATTGACTCTTACGTAAGAAGGCACTACTCAATAATGGTTACAGTAATTACTGTTCAGTATTTTATTTTATTGATTCAATAATTGCTGCGTTGATATTTTATATTGTTGTTGTTTTAATAATTGTCATTACACAGTATTTTTCATTATCGAAGCAATAATTCATATTATCTGAATAATATTATTTGATAACATTATTGGCAATGTCTAGAAAGTTCTGTCTAAGGAGAGGTTTGGTCACCTAATTGCGCGCCAGTAAGAAGAAATTCTTATTGGAAAGCCCCCTCTTTCCTGGGAACGGCCTGGTTGCCAGTACTGTGATTCTGTAATATTATTTGTGAATAATTAATTATTAATTTATATGATGAGGAAAATATTGAATTTATGTGGATATAGATGGAGAAAATTTTTAATGTGACAATTGTTGAAAATTAATATTTTATCTTTTTCTGATAAAATAATTCATTTAAATATATTATTTTAATAATATATTAACGATGATATTTTTATAATGAATGTGGGATATATGAGTATATGAGGAGGAAGAGTATTTTTGTGGCATTAAATGTTTAACACATATTTTGTGTGTTGGTGGACACAATTATTGACTGAAATTTGATTATAGTCTGTAAAATCGTCCGTTTATAGATTTCGGTCAATTTATGTTTGGAATTTGGAAAAACTTTCTTCTGCAAAGTTGTAGAGAATTGAATTTCCTATAAAAACTCACGAGATTTGAATTTTCTGGCAAAAAGGGCTATTTATTATGAATTATTGAAGTTCCGAAGCTCCGAAATAATTGATTTTTGGATGTTTAAAATATTTTTAATAATAAAAACGTTTTTAATTACTTTCTAGAAGGTTAGCATGTGTGGTTGATGGCTGAAAATCAGATTCATGGGTAGCGTAGAATTTTTTTTATATATATTAATATTATATTAAATTTTCTGCTTTGGTGTTCTAAGCAATTTCCTATAAATAGGTGCTTAGGTTAGAATTGAAAATCACACCAGAAACTGAAGTTTTCTCTCTCTATATTATCGAGCGTATTCTTGTGAGTATTTTGAGTATACTTTGAGTATTGCTATACGGTGCAAGTCATAGCCTATATCCGGTGTTTCAACTAGAAGTACTGTCTTTCGAGGTAAGGGATGTTATTTTTTTCTCAAATGATATTATTTCTTCAATATCATTATGCTGAAATGTTGGTTGGAACTTTTTATCAAATTTGGAATTTTTTCATGTCGGAGTTACTATTCATGAGTTACTATTCACGAGTTACTATTCATGAGTTACTATTCACGAGTTACTATTCACGAGTACTATTCACGAAGCGTGAAGATGTTTTTTTTGTGAAATTACTATCTTTTGGTGTCAGAGTTACTATTCACGTATACAGCACTATTCACGTATACGGCACTATTCACGAATACGACACTATTCACCGAAAAAATGAAATTTCTTCTTTTTGTCCAAAATATCTATCCTGGATACTAGCTTTGATTGGATCTATGTTTTGATCATTCTTGAATTTTACTTCAGTATGATTATTTATGAAGTATTTTTGAACTCAGATTGTTTAAAGTACGAATCCTTAATACTTGTTATTTTGTTTCACTAGATTCGTTTCCATTAAAATATTTTTCATCATCCTCAGTCCTAAATGATGGTGTTACTGAATATCTTTGGCCTGTAGTGCAAAGATGAATGATTTCTTGATGAATATCTTTGGCCCGTAGTGCAAAGATGTACAGGTGTTGAGATGAACATGAATAATTGATGAATATCTTTGGCCCGTAGTGCAAAGATGAACAGGTGTTGAGCTGAACATGACCGACTGATGAATATCTTTGGCCTGTAGTGCAAAGATGAATATTTGATTTGATTTGAGATATATATTTATTGATGTTACAGGGATAAATTATTGATGATGGACTTTTAAATTCATAGATGTTAGTAGATTTCATTCTCTACTTAACTCTTCTAATGAATTGTTGTTTCCGCTGCAGTTGTTGATCTAAAACTTGTTGTCTATTGTATTCTATCAGATTTTTCCCTGTTGAAGACTAAGGATAATTTGTTGTACATTATCTTAGTCATAACATTCTTTACTGGGCTAGTTGAGCTCACCCTTTTCCTTGTTGTTCAATTTTTCTTCTCAAGAGGCGAGAATGTAGAGAGTACTAGTCGGGGTATGGAATGAAGGTTATAGAGAGAGTTGTTTAGTAGTCCTCACCATTTTTTGTAAAATTATGTATCAATAATTATGATGGGGATTTATCTGCATGTGGATATTGTCTAGATGATAATGTTTGTATTCAAACTCACAGCTTATGGGTGGTAAAAGTTGTAGTTGTTTCTGTATCATGTGTATTTGGCAACTCAGAATGGGTTGGATGGAATGGACCTATTTTGGGGTTGTCACAGTTGGTATCAGAGCTTAGGGATATGATCTCTGGCGGAGATCGGAGAATAGAACTAGGAGGGGAGAGACGAGTAAATCCTTCGCTAGTGTGTCCTACCTAAGCTTATTTGATTGGTCATAATATAGAGGTAATATGTGATTTGTTAAATTGTTTAATTAACCCTTGTTTTATGACAGTATTTGAGAATGTCGACTGAGAATGTTAACAGTGGAGTAAATGAGACCGTAGAGATGCCTGTACTCACCAATGAGGAGAACGTGCAACAGGCTGGCAATGTACCTCCTGTGAACAACGCCACTGAGCAGACGATAAACGACGGGATGTTTATGAGTTTTTTGCAGTTCATGCAAAATCAAACGAGAGAGACTCGTGTTCAAAATACAGGAGGAAATGATAGCAATTCACGGGTGGTCACAGCCAAGCAGTTCAAAGAGTTGGGACCACCAGAATTCTGGGGAAAGCCGGATCCGATCATGGCGGAAACGTGGGTCAAACAAATTACCAAGATATTCGATGTCTTGGGATGTACGGAAGAACAGAAGGTTCCATTCGCCACCTTTATGTTCCGTGGTGAGGCAGACTACTGGTGGGAGTCTGTGAAGCGTACACATCCAGCCGCACTCAGCATGTCATGGGAGACGTTTCAGAAACTTTTCAACGAAAAATACTTTCCTGAAAGTATTCGCCATATGAAGGAAGTGGAGTTTATTAGACTAGAGCAGAATAACATGACGGTGTCCCAGTACGAGGCGAAGTTCGCGGAGTTATCCAGGTTTGCACCTCATTTGGTGGAGAATGAGGAACGTATGACGCGGATGTTTCTGAGAGGTTTGAAACCCGGCATACGTCAGTATCTCATTTCTCATAAATTTTCTATCTATTCAGATGTTGTCAACATGGCTCAGTTGTTAGAGCGAGATAACGAGTACGTTCAACCGAGGGACCATAACCAGGATCATACCGAAGATAGCAGTCATCAGAATAACGATAACCAGCGGAGAAAGAAGAATATGGACAAAGGCGGTAACCACTCTGGTGGTAATCGTGGCCATGAAAATAGAAGAAGCGAGTCGGGAGGAGATTTTAAAAAGAGGAGATTTAACAACGACCATGTAAAGACGACAGTGCCAGCAGCAACTGGTTTTAAGGGGGGAGAAAGACCACCGGTCGTATGTTACAAATGCGGGAAAGAGGGACATATCAGCCCAAACTGCCCACAACAGTTCAAGGTATGCTATAATTGTGGAAAGGAAGGACATATCGCTCGAGAGTGTACGGTAGCGAAACCAATTCCAGCGGGGATGGTGATTCAAAAGGATGTCCCAGAAAAGTCAAAGTCAACAGTTCCTGGAAGAGCGTTTGTTGTGACCGATCAAAATGCGAGGAACCCGAACGAGTTTAACACGGGTTAGTTAATTATAAATTCTTGCAAAGTATATACCTTACTAGGTACCGGTTCTACCCATTCATTTATCTCTCTTGCTTGCGCTCAACGTTTGAACTTGACTACGAAGAAATTAGACTTTGACCTATTTATGGAGACTCCGTTAGGAGAAACTTTTATTACATCCGTTGTTTAGAAATCTTGCTTGATTCAAGTTGACACTATCACATTACCTGTTAGCCTTATTTCTATAGAGATATTTGCTTTTGATGTGATTTTAAGGTTAACTACTCATCATGCCAAAATTAATTGCTTTTGTAAAGGTTGATAGTTTTCATATTCTTAAGCAACCTGATATTCGAACTCAAGCAATCAAACCATTGAAGTCAAACATTTTTATATCAAGCCATGAAGTCATTCGTTTATTGAAAAATGGATGTCATGTTTTCTTAGCCCATGTCATGGACTTGAACAAAAGTACATCAGATTTAAGTGATATTTCTGTTGTTTGTTAATTTCCTGATGTATTTTCTGAAGAATTTCTTGGCCTACTCCCAGAGCGTGATATTGAATTTTGTATCGACTTTGAATCCGGTACAAAACCCATTTCTAAAATCTCATATCGAATATCTCCTATTGAACTTCAGGAGTTAAAAACTCAACTGTAGAAACCCGAGCCTTTATCTGGTGACTTCCTTTGTGGAATGCACCGAAGCCAGATTCTTCGTAGGGGACACAATGTTCGTGCGATAGTAAACTGATAGGTGTCATTGTAACGTGCTATCCAAGGTTGGGATATGAGTCACAGTTGAGAACAACCTAAGTCAGTAATCGAAATACGTAGCTTTCTAGGCTTAGTTGATTATTATCGGAGATTCGTTGACGGATATTCTCGAATCGCTATTCCATTAACGCAGCTGACTCGTAGAGATACAAAATTCGAATGGAGCAAGGAATGTGGGAAGAGCTTCGAGGAACTCAAGAGGAGACTCATTTCAGCACATGTTCTGACCATGCCATCCTGGAAAAGCGAACGTGGTAGCTGACGTGTTGAGTAGAAGATCGTATACGAGTATGAGTACGATATTGTCAAAGACTCATTTCGTATAATTTACAAATAATAGAGATGGAGATGAAAACTCTAGGTATCCACGTGATGATATACGAGTATAATCGACTTTAATCGATAAAGTTAAAGCTGTTCAAGCTACACACTGGAGCTGATGAATTTGAAGAAGGAGGTACCTGTCAAAATCTTGGATAGGAAAGAACATGTCCTATGTACCGAGGTTATACCACAAGTTAAAGTTTTGTGGAGGAATCATGCTATAGAGGAAATGACCTTAGAGTTGGAAACGGAAATGAAAGTGAGGTATCTTTACCTTTTCGAAACACCAGTTACGTACGTCAATTTCGAGGACGAAATTTCATAAGGAGGGGAGGTTGTAAGACCCCAAAATTTTTTTTTAATAAAAAGGAATTTCCTTTATTTATTATTTTGAAATAGTAAGGGTTGATGTGATTAATGTGGATAGTTAGGGGTAAAATGCGCAAATATTTCGAATAAACAGGTGGTTATAAAATATTCATTATTGTCGGGGAATATTCGTTTGGTCGTAGAATATTGTTGCTGTCGGGGAATATTCGTACGACGGCGCAGTCTTTTATGGGCCCCATAACAGAAAGTGATTGGATGAAGAAAACGACAAATATAAGTTGTTTAAAAATAACGGCGTAGTTGTTACCGTTTACATTGTTGGAATACCCGGTGGTTAAAACACAGTAATACGCGTTGTTGCACAGTAGCACACGGTATTGCACCAATTATTGACTCTTACGTAAGAAGGCACTACTCAATAATGGTTACAGTAATTACTGTTCAGTATTTTATTTTATTGATTCAATAATTGCTGCGTTGATATTTTATATTGTTGTTGTTTTAATAATTGTCATTACACAGTATTTTTCATTATCGAAGCAATAATTCATATTATCTGAATAATATTATTTGATAACATTATTGGCAATGTCTAGAAAGTTCTGTCTAAGGAGAGGTTTGGTCACCTAATTGCGCGCCAGTAAGAAGAAATTCTTATTGGAAAGCCCCCTCTTTCCTGGGAACGGCCTGGTTGCCAGTACTGTGATTCTGTAATATTATTTGTGAATAATTAATTATTAATTTATATGATGAGGAAAATATTGAATTTATGTGGATATAGATGGAGAAAATTTTTAATGTGACAATTGTTGAAAATTAATATTTTATCTTTTTCTGATAAAATAATTCATTTAAATATATTATTTTAATAATATATTAACGATGATATTTTTATAATGAATGTGGGATATATGAGTATATGAGGAGGAAGAGTATTTTTGTGGCATTAAATGTTTAACACATATTTTGTGTGTTGGTGGACACAATTATTGACTGAAATTTGATTATAGTCTGTAAAATCGTCCGTTTATAGATTTCGGTCAATTTATGTTTGGAATTTGGAAAAACTTTCTTCTGCAAAGTTGTAGAGAATTGAATTTCCTATAAAAACTCACGAGATTTGAATTTTCTGGCAAAAAGGGCTATTTATTATGAATTATTGAAGTTCCGAAGCTCTGAAATAATTGATTTTTGGAAGTTTAAAATATTTTTAATAATAAAAACGTTTTTTAATTACTTTCTAGAAGGTTAGCATGTGTGGTTGATGGCTGAAAATCAGATTCATGGGTAGCGTAGAATTTTTTTTATATATATTAATATTATATTAAATTTTCTGCTTTGGTGTTCTAAGCAATTTCCTATAAATAGGTGCTTAGGTTAGAATTGAAAATCACACCAGAAACTGAAGTTTTCTCTCTCTATATTATCGAGCGTATTCTTGTGAGTATTTTGAGTATACTTTGAGTATTGCTATACGGTGCAAGTCATAGCCTATATCCGGTGTTTCAACTAGAAGTACTGTCTTTCGAGGTAAGGGATGTTATTTTTTTCTCAAATGATATTATTTCTTCAATATCATTATGCTGAAATGTTGGTTGGAACTTTTTATCAAATTTGGAACTTTTTCATGTCGGAGTTACTATTCATGAGTTACTATTCACGAGTTACTATTCACGAGTATTATTCACGAAGCGTGAAGATGTTTTTTTTGTGAAATTACTATCTTTTGGTGTCAGAGTTACTATTCACGTATACGGCACTATTCACGTATACGGCACTATTCACGAATACGACACTATTCACCGAAAAAATGAAATTTCTTCTTTTTGTCCAAAATATCTATTCTGGATACTAGCTTTGATTGGATCTATGTTTTGATCATTCTTGAATTTTACTTCAGTATGATTATTTATGAAGTATTTTTGAACTCAGATTGTTTAAAGTACGAATCCTTAATACTTGTTATTTTGTTTCACTAGATTCATTTCCATTAAAATATTTTTCATCATCCTCAGTCCTAAATGATGGTGTTACTGAATATCTTTGGCCTGTAGTGCAAAGATGAATGATTTCTTGATGAATATCTTTGGCCCGTAGTGCAAAGATGTACAGGTGTTGAGATGAACATGAATAATTGATGAATATCTTTGGCCCGTAGTGCAAAGATGAACAGGTGTTGAGCTGAACATGACCAACTGATGAATATCTTTGGCCTGTAGTGCAAAGATGAATAATTGATTTGATTTGAGATATATATTGATGATGAACTTTTAAATTCATAGATGTTAGTAGATTTCATTCTCTACTTAACTCTTCTAATGAATTGTTGTTTCCGCTGCAGTTGTTGATCTAAAACTTGTTGTCTATTGTATTCTATCAGATTTTTCCCTGTTGAAGACTAAGGATAATTTGTTGTACATTATCTTAGTCATAACATTCTTTACTGGGCTAGTTGAGCTCACCATTTTCCTTGTTGTTCAATTTTTCTTCTCAGGAGGCGAGAATGTAGCGAGTACTAGTCGGGGTATGGAATGAAGGTTATAGAGAGAGTTGTTTAGTAGTCCTCACCATTTTTTGTAAAATTATGTATCAATAATTATGATGGGGATTTATTTGCATGTGGATATTGTCTAGATGATAATGTTTGTATTCAAACTCACAGCTTATGGGTGGTAAAAGTTGTAGTTGTTTCTGTATCATGTGTATTTGGTGACTCAGAATGGGTTGGATGGAATGGACCTATTTTGGGGTTGTCACATATTAAGTATGGGACTTGTAGATAAAAGATTAAAGGTGATTAAATTATTTAATCTAGCCCAAAATATTATGTATGAGACAAGAATTGTAAAGGCTCAATCTAATTTGTAGAGGAAGCCTAATTTTATTTTTGTTAGTAAGTAATCCAGTAAAATGGCTAGCTCAATGGAATTAATTATTGAGAGCCCAAGCTAAGCCCACTTGTGGGAGAATAGTAAATTATATTAAGTTAAGAGATATATTTTTATTATCTCAAGTTATTAATTTTATAACTTAATTAAAATAAGTTTGATTGGATTATAAAAATTTAGTGTATTAGAGTAATTATTTAAATTCTAATAATTTGGAATGGGTACCCTAATTAAATATTTAGGGTGGGACAAGTTGAAAATGATTGGACCATATAAGTATTGCATGGCCCAAAGGAATTAATTGAAAGCCCAAAAGATTATATATAATTAGCCAAATTGTTGGCCCAAATTTTTATCCAAGATTGGAGGATATTTTTGGACAAGAAAAGGCAAAGGAGGGGCATTTTTAGGATAAAGAAAAAGAAAGCAAGCTTGGAAGATAATAGAAGGCCACTTGGCCGGATTTTTTAAGGAAAAAAAAAAGAAGATAAGGCATGGAGGAAAAAAAAAGATAAGAAGAAATAAGGAGATAAGAAGAAGTAAGAAAGAGAAAAGAAAGAGAAGAGAAAGAGAGATCGGGAGAGGAAACCGAGAGAGAGAGAGAAGTCGGGGCAGCCATGGATGATAAGGGAGGCTTCGGCAGCCCTTGAAGCTAGAAGAAGATGGAGAAGGATCCTCCATGAAAGATAAGCAAAGGTATAACATCTCTCTCTCTAATCTCTTTCTATGGAAATTTTTTGAAAGGGGTTTTTGATTTGGGTGTTTAAAACCCTATTATCTATGTGTTTCTCTTTGATTTATGTATGGATCCACCCATGATGGGTGTTGATTTGGTTGGAAACCAAAAGGAAAAGAAAAATAAATTTTTCTAGTTTTGGAAAAACCGAAATTTTCTTATATTTTGAAAATCCACCATTTTAAATCTATAGCTCCTTTTTGTGATCCGTCAAAGAGGGGTGTTAGGTATATGTGTTTAGTAGTAAACCCAAGTGGAAGAAATCAAAAATCACATTTCTAAAAGTCGTGGTGTTGATTTATGTCAAAACAGTCCCGATGTTATGGACAGTTTCGGGGCAGTCTATGGCAGGGGCTATTTCGTCCAGTTTTTATGCTTTAAAAATTCTGGGCTTTTGATATGTTGTAGTACTCTGTTTTAGCTTTCCATAGACTCCAGAACGGACTAATTCCGACTCCGGATGAGGTAGTTATGGCATTCGGAAGGAGAGTATGCAAAACTGTCCAAGATTCCGAACAGCCTCCTTTGTCTAATTTTTTGGACTGTTGTGTTCTGATTTTGGAAAACTGTCGTGAGACAAAAGTTGTAGCACTGGAAGTTATCTTCGTGTGGGCTCAAGAATCACTTAAAAATGTTTTAAAACGAGAGAGTTATGACTGTTTGAGCGAAGCTGGGTAAATTTTAGAAATATGGAAAAATAAATTTTTCCAACGTGAGACTCTTGAGCATGTTTTATGCATATTTTGATGAAGTTTTGGGTCGGGTTTGAGGTGTAATGATGTTTATGACATTTTTAAATGATTAAGCGAGTTTATTAATTACGGAAAGGAAAAATAATTGAAATAAATTGTTTATTTATGTGATTAATGTCATAAATCATTTTTATGTGACTAATAATATTGTACTGCGATATTATTCGTAGTATTTGACTGAAATGATATTAAAAGGTTGATAACCTTAGCGTAAAATATTATTATATAATTAATAATATTCGACTGGAGATTTAATGAGAAATTTATGATATTTTTCAAATGTAATTGCTGAAATTGATATTCAATGAAGTATATTATGTGTATAGGCAAATGATAGAAAAATAATACACGGATTTGGTATTTTCGTGTTTAGGATATGAAATCCAACATGCTGGATTAGGTAAATTGTGAATCCAGTTTGCTGAATTGAAAATTTGTTGAATCCGGTTTGCTGGATTGAGGATTAGATTGAAGGATTTAGAATCCGGCTTGCTGGATTGAAGGAATTAAGAATCCAGGTTGCTGGATTGGTCATATGTGAAATACAGGTTGCTGGATTTGGAATCCAGTCTGCTGGATTAGAAAGTTGATGGCTAGATTTAGAATCCAATGTGCTGGATTAGTATTTAACTTATTTCATGTTAAAGAATAACTTATGAAATGAAAGAGCATGTGATAAATCACAATGTATATGATACAGTGATTGAATAATTATCAAAGGATGATAAAAATACTAATGGGTTAAGATGTTATCTAATATTTGATTAAGGGTTAGATACTTTATGGTTTAAGTAATTGTATTATGATACAAAGTATGATATGCTGATTGAAAGATCAATCTTATTAATGATAGGTCTTCCATAAGAGATGAAATTAAATTGCGTAGCAATAGTCAACGAATCAGGCAAGTTCCTAATCCTTGAACGTCTAAATATTGTGCAAGTTCCTAACCTTGAACTTATAAATATTGTGCAAGTTCCTAAACTTGAACTTCTAATTACGGTGCAAGTTTCCTTAACTCAAACTCGAGTTATATTACAAAGCATGTTAGTGAATGATTATTGTTGATTATTCACGTCTCTACTGATTATTGATTCGCACTTAGTGCATGTTGCATATGTTCATCAGGTATGAATGGCTGATCACCTTCATTACCATAAGGTTTCAGTTAAACTTGTTCATGTTAATTGTTGACATCCAATATCATTGGTTCAGTAATTCAATCATTGAAACTTAATTCATGTTATTTCACAATTATCATATTGTCGAAATCTTGAAAGCTTATTCATTCTATTCAATCATAAAATATCTGCATTGTATGTAAAACTTGCTGGGAAAATTTGTTGCTCACCCTTGCTATATCATGATAAAATTTTCAGATTTAGATGAAAGCTTGAATAAGGACAGAGGCAAAGTCAGAGTGCAAGGTTAAATTACGTTGCAGTTAGATTTATTAAATTTTCTGATGAAAATAGTCATGTAAACCTTTTTAATATGAAAGGTATGTATTAAGTTAAGGTTGTAGACCTTGGGAATGATGTGTAAAAGTTTAATGTATAAACAATGTATGTTTATATCTTCCACAATAGTGATAGAATTAGCGTACCGGATCCGCGGCAATTTGGGACCCGGATTCGGGGATGCTATAGTTGGTATCAGAGTTGTAGGTTATAAACCTTAGGTAGGTGTACCTTAGGCTATAGCCACAAAGATGATAAGTAATAAACTCGAATAGAGTTTAAGCGATAAGAGATGAATTTATGGAAATTCATCATTAAGTAAAGAAGAAGATAAAGAAGATTCAAAGAATGATCTTAAAGAGTTATAAGGATAAGAATTCGGAGTTACCTGACTCTAGTAATAGAGATGAAAAGTGATACTAAATAGACGGTGTCTATAAGATGAAAAGTGCTAATAAAATCATAATATAATATGATTAAAGAGAAGAATAAGAAGATCATAAAATAAAACTATCGTAAGTATAAGGAGAAATGATTACAAAAATAAGATCACCACGTGATCAGATTAAAGTATTGAATAACATCTGATATGTTAAGTGATTGGAATGATATAGCTTTATGCTATAAAGAGAAGGTACTATGAAATGGTACTATGTAAACTCAGAAAATAGTGGAAAATGTTAAGATACGGATTAAAGAAAATTCGTATTAAGAAAAGAGAAAGTTAAGATTATGTGGGTTTTCAATTGAGGACTCATGTCAGTAGCTGAGTTGTATGATTCTTTGTATGGGCGGGGAATTTGTACTTGGTTTTAGAATCACTTAACTTCCTGGTCGATATAGTAGTTAGGTTGACCAATTCTTTGTATGGGCGGGGAATTGTATGTTTAGCTTCCTATATTGATTAGTGGCCGAGTTTGGTTTGACAACCACTTAGTTTCTGGCATTGATAATCATTGGAACCAAATGTCACGCTATTTGCTATATGCATGTAGAGAAGGTGATTCTTTTCTTATGTGTATAACGAATAGGTAGAGAATATAAGGTTAATTGCGAGTTCTTAAAACTCATACTTATGGTAAGTTCGGGACTCATAATCATATGATATGTTTTGAACCCCTTAGCGAATGGATGCCTATGGTCTGACTAGGATAAGTTCTTAAACCCATATGATTGTGGCAATTTACTGAACTCATAATGTGTGGTAAGTTTGATGAACTAGGGTATAGCAAAGTTGTGTATGGAGAATTGAGGATGATAGAAATAGATAGATCTGTTAAGCAATGGATCAATAGAGAAAGTGAAGTTGATGATGAAAACATAGGTATTCCAAATCTTCTAGCTATGCTAGACTTTGAAGTTTTTGACATCAAGCTAAATACGCACTATGTGCTTTTGAAAAATGAATTTTTATTCTCAACTACTGGTAACCACTGTGTATGCGTGGACTTCGGGCTACCGACACCTCGTTGCCTGTTGAGATGATAAAACAAATTTGCAAAGGTTTTTGAACGATTTAAAGAAGAGTCTATGCTTATTGATTCGGCTAGACGAAAATGATTTGAGATGTCAAAATGATTTTGAGAATTTTAAAGATAATTTATCGCCAACTGAATTTGGCCAAAAATATTTCGATTGAAATTCGAATTATTGATATGTGTCTAAGCTATTTGATTCAGCAAGACAAATGTTTATGAAAATTCAAAGTATTCTTTGAAAGCTTATGCCAAACCAAATTGTTTTGGTGCGAAATCTTATGATAAGTCTGAGGTGAACAACCTTGAAAATGGGGATATACTAATTGGATAAAATATTCCAATCTAAGAACGCATACAGTCGTTCCGATTACTAAGGCACAATAGACTGATCAGCTAAAGTACCCGCATCGGTAGTTTACCTTCTTAGTGATTGTAAACATACCTATCAAAGTTCATGATTTTTCAGAGGTAGAATAACTTTCTTTCTTAATTGAAAGAGGTAGCAGGTAGAAATACCCCTAAACCTCAAAGTTCATGATTTTTCAGAGGTAGAATACCTTTCTTTCTTAATTGAAAGAGGTAGCAGGTAGAAATACCCCTAAACCTCAAAGTTCATGATTTTTCAGAGGTAGAGTACCTTTCTTTCTTAATTGAAAGAGGTAGCAAGTAGAAATACCCCTAAACCTCAAAGTTCATGATTTTTAGGATCCCTCAGACAGATATGAAAAGTTTTTTTTTCTTTAAACCCTTCAGAGTAATGTTGTGGTAGAATGTGATGATTGAGATGAAATAATGTAAACTCGTTGTGTACGAGTAGAATCTGAGATGATTGAATAAAGGTTATTATGACAACCTAGTTTTGATGAATGTTTAGAAGATGTAAACTCCTAGTGAGTAGTTATGGTGAAATGTGATGATAGAAAGAGAAATCCTCAAAGGAGGAAATTGTAAAGGTTAAGTTGACAACCTAGTTTTGATCAAGAGAATAAGCAGAGATTAGTATGCTTTAATTTTGAGGACGAAATTCTTAGAAGAAGGGGTGAATGTGACAACCCGAAAAATTTCTAAAATCTTGAATGATTAGAATAAAGGTTAAAGAATAAAACCTAGATGAGAATTTGAGGATTTATTCAAAATTTTCAAGTAAAACCTATATGGTTTGATATTCAAATGAGAATAGAGAAAATATGGGTTTCAAAATTCCAAAATCCTAGAAATGAATTAATATGTACTTGAAGGAATATCAAGAATAAGGTATTACGATACCTGTAAATTCGATGTGAACTGAATAGTCTAAGAAATGTTATATAAGTACATATGGAAATTTTATTATTGGAGATAAGATTTCACATGAAGAGATGAGTATATGTATAGAAATATATATACTTAGTAAGGTGCTATATGTATTTTAGCAAGAGGAATGATGGATTAAGTTAATGACATAATGATCAAGATAAAACTATGTTAGTAATTAATATAGCTTGAGTGTTGGCCTTGACTGGCAAATAAGAATTTGAAGAAGTATAAAGTCGTTAGTTAATACGACTAGTAATCAGAATGGAGTAATTTAAAAACTCAAAATTTGAGTTAGAGATAGAATTTTGAAGTATGGACTGCTCGATTGCGTCCGGAATGTCATGTGTAGTCAGAATGGACAGTAAACACAAAATGTGTAAAGGTTGACTTTTGGTCAAAGTCAACAGTTGACTTTTTATGGGGAAAAGTCAAAATTAATGTGAGAAGTGAAATATGTTATGATTATGTGAATTATGGATATGATTAAATAAATATACATTATATAATGTGAATACATTTATTTTGTATATAGAGGTGAATTAAGAATTAAGTTATGTAACCTAATATATATATTAGGTGTGATTATTAAATAACCTAAATGGTTATCGTTATTTAGTGGTCCTAATATTTTATATACTAGTGACCTAATTTAAGAGAATTATGGTATTTAGAATATATACCAATTATAAGAGATTTATTTTATACATCTCAGTTAATTAATTTTATAGCCTAATTATAACAAGTCTAATTAGGTTAAGAAATTAAATGTACTTAAGTAAGAATTTTTATTTCAATTGAGTGCATGTAAACCCTAATTTACTGATAAGGGTAGAATATATTAAAATTAAAGTAATGGACTATAATAATATCATAGCCCAATAATTTATTTAGAGTCCAAGAGAAGTGGATTTAATGGACTAAGGAAGTTATATTATTTAAACAAGCCCAATTAATATATTAAGTATGGGACTTGTAGATAAAAGATTAAAGGTCATTAAATTATTTAATCTAGCCCAAAATATTATGTATGAGACAAGAATTGTAAAGGCTCAATCTAATTTGTAGAGGAAGCCTAATTTTATTTTTGTTAGTAAGTAATCCAGTAAAATGGCTAGCTCAATGGAATTAATTATTGAGAGCCCAAGCTAAACCCACTTGTGGGAGAATAGTAAATTATATTAAGTTAAGAGATATATTTTTATTATCTCAAGTTATTAATTTTATAACTTAATTAAAATAAGTTTGATTGGATAATAAAAATTTAGTGTATTAGAGTAATGATTTAAATTCTAAATATTTGGAATGGGTAACCTAATTAAATATTTAGGTTGGGACAAGTTGAAAATGATTGGAACATATAAGTATTGCATGGCCCAAAGGAATTAGTTGAAAGCCCAAGAGATTATATATAATTAGCCCAATTGTTGGCCCAAATTTTTATCCAAGATTGGAGGATATTTTTGGACAAGAAAAGGCAAAGGAGGGGCATTTTTGGGACAAAGAAAAAGAAAGCAAGCTTGGAAGATAATAGAAGGCCACTTGGCCGGATTTTTTAAGGAAAAAAAAAAGAAGATAAGGCTTGGAGGAAAAAAAAAGATAAGAAGAAATAAAGAGATAAGAAGTAAGAAAGAGAAAAGAAAAGAAAGAGAAGAGAAAGAGAGATCGGGAGAGGAAACCGAGAGAGAGAGAGAGAGAAGTCGGGGCAGCCATGGATGATAAGGGAGGCTTCGGCAGCCCTTGAAGCTAGAAGAATTGGAGAAGGATCCTCCATGAAAGATAAGCAAAGGTATAACATCTCTCTCTCTAATCTCTTTCTATGGAAATTTTTTGAAAGGGGTTTTTGATTTGGTGTTTAAAACCCTAAGATCTATGTGTTTCTCTTTGATTTATGTGTTTAGTAGTAAACCCAAGTGGTAAAACTCAAAAATCACGTTTCTAAAAGTCGTGGTGTTGATTTATGTCAAAACAGTCCCGATGTTGTGGACAGTTTCGGGGCAGTCTATGGCAGGGGCAATTTCATCCAGTTTTTATACTTTAAAAATTCTGAGCTTTTGGTATGTTGTAGTACTCTGTTTTAGCTTTCCATAGACTCCAGAACGGACTAATTCCGACTCCGGATGAGGTAGTTATGGCATTCGGAAGGAGAGTATGCAAAACTGTCCAAGATTCCGAACAGCCTCCTTTGTCTAATTTTTTGGACTGTTGTGTTCAGATTTTGGAAACATATCGTGAGACAAAAGTTGTAGCCCTGGAAGTTATCTTCGCGTGGGCTCAAGAATCGCTCAAAAATGTTTTAAAACGAGAGAGTTATGACTGTTTGAGCGAAACTGGGTAAAATTTAGAAATATGGAAAAATAAAATTTTCCTACGTGAGACCCTTGAGCATGTTTTATGCATATTTTGATGAAGTTTTGGGTCGGGTTTGAGGTGTAATGATGTTTATGACATTTTTAAATGTGTAAGCGAGTTTATTAATTACGGAAAGGAAAACAATTGAAATAAATTGGTTATTTATGTGATTAATGTCATAAATCATTTTTATGTGACTAATAATATTGTACTGAGATATTATTAGTAGTATTTGACTGAAATGATATTAAAATGTTGATAACCTTAGCGTAAAATATTATTATATAATTAATAATATTCGACTGGAGATTTAATGAGAAATTTATGATATTTTTCAAATGTAATTGTTGAAATTGATATTCAATGAAGTATATTATGTGTATAGGCAAAGGATAGAAAAATAATACACGGATTTGGTATTTTCGTGTTTAGGATATGGAATCCAACATGCTGGATTAGGTAAATTGTGAATCCAGTTTGCTGGATTGAAAAACAGTTTGCTGAATTGAAAATTTGTTGAATTCGATTTGCTGGATTGAGGATTAGATTGAAGGATTTAGAATCCGGCTTGCTGGATTGAAGGAATTAAGAATCCAGGTTGCTGGATTGGTCATATGTGAAATACAGGTTGCTGGATTTGGAATCCAGTCTGCTGGATTAGAAAGTTGATGGCTAGATTTAGAATCCAGGGTGCTGGATTAGTATTTAACTTATTTCATGTTAAAGAATAACTTATGAAATGAAAGAGCATGTGATAAATCACAATGTATATGATACAGTGATTGAATAATTATCAAAGGATGATAAAAATACTAATGGGTTAAGATGTTATCTAATATTTGATTAAGGGTTAGATTCTTTATGGTTTAAGTAATTGTATTATTATACAAAGTATGATATGCTGATTGAAAGATCAATCTTATTAATGATAGGTCTTCCATAAGAGATGAAATTAAATTGCGTAGCAATAGTCAACGAATCAGGCAAGTTCCTAATCCTAGAACTTCTAAATATTGTGCAAGTTCCTAATCCTTGAACTTCTAAATATTGTGCAAGTTCCTAACCTTGAACTTATAAATATTGTGCAAGTTCCTAAACTTGAACTTCTAATTATGGTGCAAGTTTCCTTAACTCAAACTCGAGTTATATTACAAAGCATGTTAGTGAATGATTATTGTTGATTATTCACGTCTCTACTGATTATTGATTCGCACTTAGTTCATGTTGCATATGTTCATCAGGTATGAATGGCTGATCACCTTCATTACCATAAGGTTTCAGTTAAACTTGTTCATGTTAATTGTTGACATCCAATATCATTGGTTCAGTCATTCAATCATTGAAACTTAATTCATGTTATTTCACAATTATCATATTGTCGAAATCTTGAAAGTTTATTCATTCTATTCAATCGTGATATATCTCCATTGTATGTAAAACTTTCTGGGTAAATTTGTTGCTCATCCATGCTATATCATGATAAAATTTTCAGATTTAGATGAAAGCTTGAATAAGGACAGAGGCAAAGTCAGAGTGCAAGGTTAAATTACGTTGCAGTTAGATTTATTAAATTTTCTGATGAAAATAGTCATGTAAACCTTTTTAATATGAAAGGTATGTATTAAGTTAAGGTTGTAGACCTTGGGAATGATGTGTAAAAGTTTAATGTATAAACAATGTATGTTTATATCTTCCACAATAGTGATAGAATTAGCGTACCGGATCCGTGGCGATTTGGGATCCGGATTCGGGGACGCTACAGATGACTTTCAACATAATAAAAACATGAGGATGATGACAATGATATAAGAATTCAATAAAACAAGTTCAAGAATTAATTTGTCCAAGAACTACTAATGTCCAAATTGCCAACATGATACTGCTTTGTAGAGTAAAATTCAAGAATGATCAGAAGAATATTTCCATGAAAAGTTACTGGATGAAGCGCAAATATCAAGGATATTCTGCTCATTTCATGGAGTATAGAAGTCAAAACTTTAACCAACTAGGTATAATAAATAATGGAATAACAAAAGAAATTACCATGCATGCGGTACTTCGTATAGATAGGGTATTCCAATAGAATACTAAATAACGGAACTAGGTCTGGAGAAATTCGCACCGACAGGATGTTCCAACAGAATAATAAATGCTGAATAATAAATGATGAAACCAGGTCCGACGTATAGCACATACAGGATATTCCGACAGAAAAATAAAGGCAGAATAATTAAAATGGAACCAGGTCCAGCGTATAACACAGACAGGATATTCCGACAGAATAATAAAGACAGAATAATAGAAGAATGTCACCAAGTATAGGGTAGCCCGCGTATACAGGTTATTCCAACAGAACAATAAAGAATTGGAATAACAGAAGTTCTCTTCTTGAATAAGAAAGAATAACACCCCTTACCGTAAAAGAAAAGTATTCCGACTGGTAGGGTGAGGATATTTTTTAAGAAAACTTGCACTACGCTCAAAGCTTCTTAAAACTCTAAAGAAAATACGCTCAAGATTATAGAAGAGAATTTCTCTGAATTTCTGGTGTGGTTTTCAATTCTAACTAAGCATCCTATTTATAGGATAATAGAAGGGGTACTGTTTAGAAAATAATATGGACGCAACAATTTTATAACTTACGGATGCTTGACTGATGCATTAATTCACGGATGAAAAAATATTTCTTACTCATGGATGCAAAAAGTCCATCCTTTAACCAATAAGAATTAAGCAACAATAATATATATATATATATATATATATATATATATATATAAACCACACATGTTTTCAATTTATATATAACCATATTATATAACCACCACTTGATTTTTATCCCCCCAAAACTAACATCAATCCCCCACACCCCCAAAATCACTTTCACTACACTCTTACACCTTTCACTATCACACACCCACTCACATCTTACACCCATCACTATCATACTAACTTTCCCACCATTTCCCACTAACATTATATATATATACACATCACACACACACACACACACACACACACACACACACACACACACACATATATATATATATATATATATATATATATATATATATATATATATATATAAAATCTCTCCCCTTTACGTATACTTCCCCCCACCGTATTTCAAAAATTAGTTTTCAACACATATGGGCCCCACATGTAGGCCCCACCTTTAAATAAATTTTACCGATAATTTTGAAAAATAGGTAAATGGGAGTCTATAAAATAAGCAAAACTGAGTAACTTCTCACATAAGCATCAATAATCAATATCGTGTGCTACTATGCAACCACGCGTATTACTGTACTTTTAACACCGGGTGTTTCAACAGTTAACGGTAAAACTTCCGCCGTTATTTTCATAAAGTATTTTTGTCGTTTTCTCAATCCGATAATAATTCCGTTGTGGGGTCCACCAATGATTGTGCCGTTGTACTAATATTCCCTGTTAAAACGAATATTCCCCGACCAATCGAATATTATATAACAACTTGCGTACTTTGCAAAATTTATAAATATTACTCACAACTATTATATGAATTTCACTCCATAATATTCAAAAATTATATTTATAGAAAATTCATCTTTATTCAAAAAGTTGGTGTTTTACAGTGAATTTGAAATAATGTTATAGTTGTGGGTAATATTTATTAATTTTGCAGAGTATGCAAGTTGTTATATTATATTCGATTGGTCGGGGAATATTCGTTTTAACAGAAAATATTCATACGACGACATAATCGTTGGTGGACCCCACAACGGAATTATTATCGGATTGAGAAAATGACAAAAATATCTTTTTATAAAAATAACGGCGGAAGTTTTACCATTAACTGTTGAAATATCAGGTGTTAAAAGTACATTAATACGCGTGGTTGCATAGTAGCACACGTTATTGATTATTGATGCTTACATGAGAAGTTACCCAGTTTTGTTTAATTATTGCTACAATAATTGCTGCATAGTATCTCACGTTATTTTATTCAATTATTGTCAATATTTTGTATATTATTCAATCAATAATTGAGGCGATAAAGTTATTAATATTATTATTTGCAATATTAACGATGTCTAGAAGTTCCGTCAAGGAGAGGTTTGGTCACCTAATTGCGCCAATAGGGAGAAATCCTTATTGGAAAGCCCACTCTTTCCTGGGAACGACCTGGTCGATTAATATTGTGAATTATAATAATGATGATAAATGTTGTTAAAAATATTGAGGAGATTTTTATGAAGTATTTGTTGTAAGTTTGGCTTGTTATTTAAACTCACACTTACCCATTTTTCAAAACTGTCGGTGGAAAGTTATCTCAGTTTTGTTATATATATATATATATATATATATATATATATATATATATATATATATATATATATATATATATATATATATATATATATATATATATATAGGGAGCCCTTCCATAGCAGCCGGTTGCTATGAGTACTATGCAACACCCCCTTTTGGACCGTTGATAAATTGAATTGATGGCTGCGATTAACTTTTTTATTTGATAAGCCGGCATAGGTTGTTGTGCCTAATTATTTACCTGTACCGGCTTCTATTTTATTAAGTGAGGCCCACGTAAAATTAACTTGCCAGTATAGTTATAAAAAATGAATATTTATTTTTAAAATAATCCGGCCAGAAGAGCTTGTACCGGCTTACACATATTTTTTTATTTCTCCATTATATGTCATGACTCAGCACATTAAAATGGAATAAAAAAATAAAATAAATTTCGGCTGGTACAGGCTGATACGGTTGGCATTAAAATAATAAAAAAAATTTGGCCGGTACAGGCTGATACGGCTGACATTAAAATAATATTAAAATTCGGCCGGAAAAGCTTGTACCGGCTTACACATATTTTTTTTATTTTTTTATTTCTCCATTATATGTCATGACTCAGGACATTAAAATGGAATAAAAAAATAAAATAAATTCCGGCCGGTACAGGCTGATACGGTTGGCATTAAAATAATATTAAAATGTCGGCCGGTACAGGCTGATACGGCTTGCAATAAAAAATTAAAAAAAATAGCCAGCCGGTACAGCTTGTCACGGCTGACAATAAAAAATTGAAAAAAATAATTTTATTCAAGCAATTCGCTGCTAAACAGATTCGAACTCGCAACCTCAAACTCCATACACTCGTCATATGACCACCCGAGCACCACGGGCTTAGCTGTTAATTTCAACCAAGGATATATCTTTATATTAAAACTTCATCATCCCCCAAAATCTATATTCTTGCATTATTATTATATTACGAGTTATTATTATTATTAAGTCTATATAATATATATGAGGGTTTTCTATTTAGAAATAAGTTAATATCTATATTTATTATTATCCCCTTTAATATTTTTTCTTATTTTTGTAATAATATCAATAAAAGGATTATTAATATATTAAAAAAAATATCATTCTTTAATAAAATATAAAGTGATCATTATAAATCTTGTATTATTAGTATTAATAATTTTATTATTAAACAATGATTATTAGTAATGATTTTATATATTAAGCAATAATTTTATTATTAAGAAATGATTTTATTATTAATAAAATTAGTTCAATTAGTCTAATAAGTAATGATGATAATTTTTTAAGTCATTTCAGGAAATTAATTTACTTATCGAATTTATAAAAGTAATGAAGTATTATTATTATAATAATAATGTGATTATCAATATTAGAAGTACAAATTATACCAATACTAGTACTGCATAACATTAAGAGGAATAGTACATTTTACATGTTCATTTTTATAAAATAAAAAAAACATAGAATGATTAATACAACCGACGCCTATTTTTTTGGCTCAGGAATCCCTAGCACTCGATAGTGATTTCGCTTATCGTGGTCGGTTTCAAAGCCACAAATTGCACATTTTCGACGAGTCTTAGAAGGAATGATTTTCTCGAGTGCACTTTTGAATCTAGATTATTTTTTGCAGCCCTGTGTTTGAGAAATATTAGGCGGCAAAAACTCTTCTTCTTCTTCCACCTATGCATCTTCATCGTCATTATCGTATCCCATATCATGATTTGGATCTCCAACTGTGCAATCAATGTCGTCATCTGCCAGTTCAGTAATATTCTCATCCGGATCATATTGGTCAACCAACTCTTTTCCTCGTGCATTCAGTTTAAGAACAGTTTTGTAACCTCGGACTGAGCAAGCCGCTTTGCTCGCTAACTCCTGGTAATCACCCATTAAATGATTATAGCGCATTGCTTGATTTTGTTCGAAGTCAGCAGATGTGGAGTTAAAGAGTAAGTCTTCACCATTGCTTTTGTTCACGTCTCTTGTCCACCGATAAAGGATCATGTCGGTCGGTATTTTTGAAATACTCTTTGCTATGAAATATCTCAAGATGTGACTGCATAATTCACCAGAGTGAGAAAACATTTGGCAGTTACATGTTACCGATCCCAGTTGTCGATTGTTGACAACTTCTTTATATCTTCCACCACTTTCAGTTGCATCTGCATTATACACTGCATAAACCTTAGTATCAGTGACACACAACTCACTAAGTTTATGAACATTGTATTTCATGGAATCAACGAATTGACGTTGGAAACGTCTAAACATCTCTTTTGTGTACACTTGTGCAGCATGAAATTCTAAAGATGAACCGAGTACCATAATCCTTTTACGATGTTTTGTTATGTAGTCGGCCTTCCTCTCCCTGATAAACTGTCTTTCTACAGCCTTTTGACTTTGCAGTACAAAACATAGCGTACCTGTTGATGCATTAACATACTCATCAAAAAAGGCCTTCATGCTCTCGCTTCTTTCAGTGGTTGTCATTCCCGCGACAAAATATCTCTTTGTATTTGGTGGAATCCATTTCTTTCGTACATCATACAAACTTCCAAGCCATTCATTAGTATACAATTCATAGGAACTTATCAGAATATGCCAACGCTCTTCAAATTCCTCGATGGACAATGAGTTATACACACAGTTGTTAAAATCATTTTTGAACGATGGGTGCTCAGAATAAACATGGTGCAATTTTTCAGGAAATTTATTGCTAATATGCCAAGAACACGATAAATGATAACTAGTTGGAAGTACCGTAACAATAGCATTACTCATGGCTCTGTCTTGATCAGTGATGATGGTTGTAAGTGCCTTGTAGTCCATGGCTTCAAGCCATGTCTGTAATACCCAAACGAAAGTGTCCTCTGTCTCGTCTTGTAACAGTGCAAATCCAAACAATATAGACTGATAATGGTGGTTGACCCCGGCAAATGGAACAAACGGTATGCAATACTTATTTGTTCGGTATGCACTATCAAATGTCACAACGTCTCTGAACCGTTGATACATAAACCTTGATCGGGCGTCAACCCACAAAATATAAGCTATGCGGTTGTTTTCACTCGGAAAAAAATTTGCTGGCACTTCCGGATGCAAGTTTGTTTAAATAATTGATAGCAGCTTGTGCATCATTTTCATCTGCAGAATCACGCCTTAAATCTCTCCCCACATTCTCAATATTAGCAGTAGAGAAAGGAAAATTTTTCAACCCACCTCCAATTGTGCTCAAAACATTCATCATCTTACTAGGACCAATTCCGGACTTATTTAAAGTGTCAATTAAATTTCTTGCAACAGGAGTAATATTTCTGTGAGTCTTGATCAAATCTACTTTGGTGGGGGTCACTAAATGATGATTGTGCTCTAATTCAATAGTAGAAATATGCCAATTGTCTTCTTTCTTATTGTGGACAACATATATTCTAGCTTTGCACATTGTACGTCCTATAGAGTCTTTCTGTCTAGTTATTTTATTACTACTATCTTCATAATCAAGTAAACTCTTGCCAACAATTGGTGTACCGGCTTTCTTACATATATACTGCCTAGATCTGATATCATTCGTATTAGCATGTTTATGACTAGTTGCAATTCTAATCTCAAATCCATTTTTACGTGCAAATGATCTATAAAAATATTCAACCTCTTCCAACGTACAAAATAATTGACCAACGTATGGAACAATATCATGTTTATTACTTTCAACTTCAGTGATAAATTTCGATGTATTATATGACATTTTGAAAAACATACTTGTGAATAATAGTGATGAATTTTGCTCGATCAGAACTTCAACTTGATTTTCTGAAGTGAAAGTGGGCAACCAGATAAAACATATTATGAGTAGAGGTGAAAAGAGAAATTGAAGCGGAGAACAAATTCTATGGAAGGATAAGAAGATAACTTGAGAAAATAGCAGCTTCCTAGACAATATTTAAAAGGTAAAACTAATGTACTTTTTCCATATAATCAATGTCAGCTTTTTTCTATTCCCATAGTGCTTTATTATTATTTTGACCATTTATTCACCAAACAGTCTTTATAATAATAATAATAATAATAATAATTGTAATAAAATAATAAAAAGTACATAAGCCGCTACTATATGTAACGGCTTTATACTCAATTCCTAATAATAATAGAATAATAATAATAATCGATTAATTATAATAAAAAAATGAAAAAATATAATTTGGGGGGAAATGGAATGTTTTAAGATATATCCAAATCCAAGGTAAAATATGACTGCTAGGCCCGTGGTGCTCGGGTGGTCATTTGACGAATGTATGGAGCTTGAGGTCGCGGGTTCGATTATGTCTAGCAGCTATGTAATTTATTTATTACAAGCCGGGATAACCTGTACCGGCCGAGCGTTTTTATAAATATTATATTTTAATTTTTTATTCTAAGCCGGTGAAGCCTGTACCGGCCGTGCAAAGAAACAAAACTTTGGCTACCACATCGCCTCGGGACAGGCATCGAATACTGCAGATTGACTACTTTTTCTGCCACATCGCCTCGGGAAAGAGCACCTGCAATCTCGGTAAACTAAAAAGCTGAATTAAACAATAGTATCAGTGTTTGAATTTGGTCATAAATGTATTTCATGTATCAGCTTGCATGAGCTTATTTAACCATTTATAGTGATCTATTGAGAACACACGTTCAAATTAAAGTTCAGTATATAACTAGATAAAATTACAGTAACTGAGAGTGGAGAGAGGGAGTATTTCAGAAGAGAGGAGCAAAAAACTTCAACAAGTTGAAGCGGCTGGATTCCATTTATTAGATTCTAAAGACACCGAACTTCAACAAGTAAGTTTTTATTTATTGTTATTTATTCAGTTTTTAATAGTTTCTGTTGCTGTTATTATTTTCGTATAATAGTAAAATAATATTATTACATTATATAAATGAAAAAAACTTATTACAGTGTACTCAATCAAGCCATTTTTTTATCACTACATGTTAATACTGAATTAAAGGGGATATAATACCATGCATGTATTTGTTTTTGTTGTCATTAATGCATGCATGTTATTACTAGAATTTTTTTTCAATCCCCCCACTGACAGGGTCACCTACTTCGTACTCCCTCCTTTCTAAATAACAAAATTATTATTACTTTTTTAAATTCAATTTAAAATATTTTGGAATTCAAAATTAAAAAATGATTCATTAACAATTATTAGTAAACAATAAATTTTATAATGAGTAATGCTTTTAAAAAAAATTACACTAAAATTAAAGCATGTTATTACTGAATTAGTTATTACTGTCATTTTGCAGTATGTTACTTTCAACTTCATTTTGTCATGCATCTTAATACTAATATGGAATTTATGTATTTTTTTAGGTAAAAGATGGATAGTTGGGAATATGGGCCAATTGATCCAAGTGTTGTGCATGATCAACAAGATCATGCATCAGATGTCATATATCATGGGAGAGATAGGGAAAAACTAGGCTCCAGTCAATATACTGATCAGAAATATAATCAGTGGGCTTTGACAAAAGAACAAAAACTCCTTTTAGATAAATGTGGATTTGGAGTATTTAGTTTTCAAGGTGTTGTACACCAAACTGACCTTGGTCTGATATCTGCCTTAGTCGAGAGATGGCGCCCGGAGACCAATACTTTTCATTTAAACTGTGGAGAAATAACAATCACGTTAGAGGATGTTCACTTTATTTTTGGGTTACCGGTGGTGGGAAAGCCCTTAACGGGTCCCCTTGTTGTCACCAATTTGAATTATTTTAGGGATTGTTTTGGAGATAAATTAGCTGGTGAATATTTTAGTTCAAAAAAACGCAGTGCAATTTCATTAGTGTGGTTGCACGAACATTTTAATAAATGTCCCGAGAATGCAAGTAAAGATGTTGTATGGCGACACACAAAGGCATACATGTTGTGGTTATGTGGGGCAATATTATTCCCTAATAGGAATAGAAATAGTGTGCACCCACGATATATGTCTTTTATTTCCAACGCTGAAGACTATGTAAGTTACTCTTGGGGCGCGACAGTGTTAACATATTTGTACAAATCTTTATATACTGCTACTAGGAAACGAGTTAAATACATTAATGGTTGTGTTACATTATTACAAATTTGGGCTTATGAGCGTGTAAATATTGGAAAGCCAAACCCTTGGCCACAATCATCCTTATGGTTACCTAGGGCTTTAGCATGCTCCTATTTTGGAGCCCACAGTTACCCTGGTAGACGTGAGAATTCCCATCACCATTTATCATTTTACCTAAGGGAGTTAGATAATAAGTCAATGTGGGATGTGGTTTGGCAGACTTACATAATGTGGGATGATGATATCAGTGGATTTAATTTTGAAGGCAGGTTGTTGGGATCTGGTGGGGTCCCCTTGATCCACTTTGATATTGTGGAATTTCAGATGCTGGACTGTGTGATGAGACAGTTCGAGTTCATGCAAGGCATACCATCAACAGCCAAAAACCACGGTGACCTTAGGAAGGAGAAAAAGTTTAAATTTATTGATGTCGAGGATTGCATGGCCTTGAGAGGGGAATATATTTTGAGGTGGGAGGCATACATGATTACATGGTCTGGTATAGGAAAATTACACGTTGGAAAATCCACCGACCTCGACAGTCAAGCGACCTCGATAGTTGTTATGAGCCTCGGGCCATTTACAACCAACAACACCTTATTCAAATGGTATAAAATTATATTATTCTTTAATAAATCATGTATTGGAGTAAATACTTAATATTACATTTATTCATATTTATTGTTAATAATATTTGTTTGTGTTTATCTTACATGATAGGTTGAGAGTGCAAAGTCGTTACTTGATAAATTTTCAGTACTTACTCAGCTGCCTCCCGAGTTGGTTTTGCAAAAAAATAATTGGGATTTCCAATACGCCCTATACGACTTCGAAGCAAGAGGTAAACAAATACCTCGATAGGGGGGTCCCACAAATTTTGGACCACAGTCCCAATACACACAACTCAATGAATGGCTTGGGAAACAAACTGATTATGTTGTACAAGAGAGCTACATACCCACCCCACAAGTAATCGAGGAGAGCTCCATTCCCACCACCCAAGCCTACGAGGAGTGTTACATTCCAACCTTCCAAACCTATAAGGAGTGTTACATTCCAACCAACTCTTCATTTGCGGGACTTTCTGACGCCAAGGGATCAAGTTCACAAAAGGTATATATAGTTATGTTAATAGTGATGGTTTTAATTATTATTGCTATATAATAATAATATACATTTGGGTCTCAATCAGGTACAAGATGTGGGAGACCACATCTCTTATGGACCAAAAGGGTCCTTATCCAAAAGACTTAAAGATTGGAATGAGAAATTTGTAAATAAACATATGTTTGGAAACGTGGTGGCACCAGAAGAGGATTTATATCCTTTATCACATCCGCGCCAGTTATATTAATTAGAACACAATGCAGTGAAATCCTTAGGGCCTGGGAGTTGGATATTCGAGCATGTCATCGACGTTTATATGTTATTGCTATGAGACAGAGAGGAATACTACAGGTCACGGGGAATACAAAGGTGATCCCAATTTGGTTTCATGAATTCATTCTTCATGCATCTTGGGCAGGGCTATGTGCCCTGCACTAACGTGAATACTGCATGGAGTTTTTGCAATCCGTATGTTAACCAAGATGTTGGTCGACCTTTACACGAATGCAAATACATATTCATGCCGGTGTGTAGTACCAATCAACGCCATTTTATCTTGTTCCTATTCGCAGTTGAAGATTGGATGGTTACCATAATTGACCCGCTCTACAATGACACTATGTATATTAAGTTACATGAAATGTACTCAGAATTTGTTAAAGTTGCGGTATGTTTATTTTTAAAATATTTTAATTTTATAATGTCCTTTAATATTAACAAATTATTAACCAACTACTTTGTACATGCAAGTACATTTGATACCATTTTGTTTGCAAAATGGTAATCCGATGCGTGAGTGGCCCAGCGGTAATCCTACTGTGCAGACCTTAAAAATTCGACCGAAACAACACAACAACTCAGACTGTGACATTTTTGTATGCAAGTATGTTGACTGTTTCGTTAAGGCCAATGGTAATATTTTTGAAGAGAAGTGGTCCTTGGAAGATGTCACAGTCTTTCGTTACTGCGTCGCATTGGAGCTCTACAAGAAATCCGCAAGATTACTTCCGGCCTCTGAGATATAGAACTTATCCAACGTTATCTAATGTATATATTAATTAATAAGAATGTCTATTTGGTTGACCTTTATGGGATTTTCAAATTCATAACTTAGTAAAATGAATATTATTGAATCACATAAAACCACTTCATATTATTAATACGAAAAAAAATTATCTATTTTGTTGAACTGTATGGATATTTTTTTCGGACTAATATTAATAATAACATTATTTATATTAATATTAAAAATTATTATTAATATTATTTTTAATAATAGTAATACATGAACATAAAAATAGTAATACATTAATATAAAATCATTATTTATATTTTATTAAAGAATGATATTTTTTTTAATATATTAATAACCCTTTTATTGATATTATTACAAAAATAAGAAAAAATATTAAAGGGGATAATAATAAATATAGATATTAAACTTATTTCTAAATAGAAAACCCCCATATGTATTATATAGACTTATTAATAATAATAAATCGTAATATAATAATAATGCAAGAATATAGATTTTGGGGGATGGTGAAGTTTTAATATAAAGATATATCCTTGGTTGAAATTAACAGCTAGGCCCGTGGTGCTCGGGTGGTCATATGACGAGTGTATGGAGTTTGAGGTTGCGAGTTCGAATCTGTTTAGCAGCGAATTTCTTGAATAAAATCGTTTTTTTAATTTTTATTGTCAGCCGTGACAAGCTGTACCGGCCGGCTATTTTTTTTAATTTTTTTATTGCAAACCGTATCAGCCTGTACCGGCCGGCATTTTAATATTATTTTAATGCCAGCCGTATCAGCCTGTACCGGCCGGAATTTATTTTATTTTTTTATTCCATTTTAATGTGCTGAGACATGACATATAATGGACAAATAAGTAAGGCGGTACAAGCTCTTCCGGCCGGATTTTAATATTATTTTAATGCCATCTATATCAGCCTGTATCGGCCAGAATTTTTTTTTATTATTTTAATGCCAGCTGTATCAGCCTGTACCGGCCGAAATTTATTTTATTTTTTTATTCCATTTTAATGTGCTGAGTCATGACATATAATGGAGAAATAAAAAAATAAAAAAAAATGTGTAAGCCGGTACAAGCTCTTCGGGCCAGATTATTTTAAAAATAAATATTCATTTTTTATAACTATAATGACAAGTTAATTTTACGTGGGCCTCACTTATTAAAATAGATGCCGGTACAGGTAAATAATTAGGCACAACAACCTGTGCCGGTTTATCAAATAAGAAAGTTAATTGCAGCCATCAATTCAATTTATCAACGGTCCAAAAAGGGGGTGTTGCACAGTACTCGTAGCAACCGGCTGCTATGGAAGGGCTCCCATATATATATATATATATATATATATATATATAAGTATTATATATATGTGTGTATGTGTTAGTCAAATTGGGTGGGTAGGTGGGTAGGTGGGGTGGGGGAGGGGGGAATTTGGTATTCACGTGGAGGGAGTACAATTATTATTATTTTATGTATATATATATATATATATATATATATGATAGTGGATTTTGGTAGAGACAGGATGGAGTACTATAGATATTAATTATATATATGTATATGCAATGTTTGAAAATGGGCAGGGAGGGGTACAATTATATATATATATATATATATATACATGTGTTAATTTGAAAGGAATTCATGGGAATTGGCAGGTAGTATCACTGGGGGTAATGACCCGTGAGTTTATAAATATATAATATATTATATAAATAGAATATATTATATTTTATTTAAAAGATTTTATTTTATTAGAATATTTTATTAAATCAATATGGACCGTCTGTTTAAAAGTAAATCAATCTGGATCGTTCATGAATTAGTTACTATTCAGTCCATTCTTCTATAAATAGAAGCTCATTCCTTTATTATTTCTTACGAATTAACTGAAACTCTAAAGAGAGAAAGAAGAAAAGTATTCTGCTACTTCAATACTCCTATATCCTGTACTCTTCTTTCAAAGGTAAGGGGTATTATTTCTTTTGTATTCATGAAGAGAATTTCTGTTATTCCATTCTTTATTATTCTGATGGAATAACCTGTATACGCGGGCTACCATATAGAAATTTTTCTGTTATTCCATTCTTTATTATTCTGTTAGAACATCATGTCTGTGCGTTTACGCATGACCTGGTTCCGTTATTTATTATTCTGTTAGAACATCCTGTCAATGAAAATTTAGCTTGACCTGGTTCCGTTATATATTATTCTGTTAGAATATCTTGTCTGTGCGTTTACGCATGACCTGGTTCCATTATTTATTATCCTGTTGGAATAACCTGTCTGTGCGGTCTATCGCATGCCTGGTGATTTTTTTTGTTGTTCCATTCTTTATTATACTCAGTTGGTTAATGTTTTGACTTATATACTCCATAAAATTAGTGGAATATCCTTGATATTTGCGCTTCATCCAGTATCTTTTCATAAAAATATTCTTTTGAGCATTCTTGAATTTTACTCTATAAAGAAGTATTTTGTTAACAATTTAGACGTTATTGGTTTCCTGGATAAATTAATTCTTGAACTTGTTTTATTGAATTCTTATATCATTGTCACCATCCTCATGTTTATATTATGTTGAAAGTCATCTGTGGCCTGTTGTGCATAGATGGACTTGGTATGATTATGACTAGGGATTATTCGGTATAAGCATGACCGTAATGTTACAAATAATGTGGTAAAAGTCCTCATTGGCCCGTAGTGCATTGATAGACAGTTGTTGGCATGATCATGACCATTAATGAATACACAAATATTCTTGGCCCGTAGTGCATGGATAATTGTGGTCGTGATACTAAAGAATATCCTTGGCCGTAGTGCAGGGGTGATTCGATGATATGGATTATTTATTAAGCTGAGTCCCAGCGATAAAAGTGATGAAAAACCTTTTAAATCATAAAAGATTTTTATTCTCTACTTGACTCTTTTAATGGATTGCTTGTTCCACTACAGTTAAACTTGATGTTTGTTATATTTTATCAGTTTAACATTGTTGAAGGCTAACGATAATTTATTCTGCATTATCTTAGTCATAATATTTCTTACTGGGTTAGTTGAGCTCACTCCTTTTGCTTTCATTGTTCTCTTCAGGAAATGAGAACATAGCAGAGACTTGTCGGGGAACGAGGTGACGGTCCAGAGGATAGAATTAGTAGTCCTCACTATTCTGTAAAATAGTGTGTTAATAAATGTATTGAGGACTTATTTTGAGTGTGGATATTGTCTAGATGCCAATATTTGGATTAAAAACTCAAATCATATATTTTGTCGTAGTTTACATGACTGTTGTATAATTAGTTTGTATTTGTATTCAGTACCATGTATTTGGCGACTCAGAATAGGTGATGTATACCTATTTTGGGGGCGTCAAAAAATAAGTTCAAGATTATATCTGAGGGTCTTAAGACCACGAACTATGTCCCCAGTAATTAGGTATTTTACCTCAACCTTAATAGTCGTTTAGACTATACAGACCATTCCTTACATACTTAGGGGGGGTCAACCTTTTGTACCATATATTGGGCACAAGCATCTAAACGCCAACACATACAAAATCCCCTATATTAGGGTTGTTCATCTCAGTGTGACTTTAGGATTTCCGCACTAAAGAAATTTTAGTTTAGAACTAGCTTATCAGTGGTTCTAGAATTTTCGAACACTTATCAATTACAGATTAGTCCAATCAATAAAAGTTCATTTTCTATTTGAAGGTTTAACACAATAATAAAAGATTGAACAATGATACTTAAATCAAAGATTGAATATTAACAATGTACAATTGAGTAGACATGGTATAAACAAAGTATTACATCTAAAAGAGTTAGAAAACCCATTCGGGACAATGAATGTAAATAGTTTATACTTTGAATAGCAACAACAAGAGTTAGGAATGTGAAACTCGCTCGGTGTAAGGAATTAGAATACAAGAGCATGCATAAACATAAACAAGATTGAATCAATAAGCTTGCTCAACTTTAATATAAAGTTTAGGAACTTGCATAATGATAAATTAGGGTTAGAGAGCTTGCTTGGAAGTAAAAGGTAAACATAGTTATGAAACTTGCACTCATTATAAAGAGAATGAAGTTAGGAAATGTGCCTCGTGTGTAAGCTACACAAGTATAATAACATTCGCCAATTACCCTACATATGCCATTGAAATCGCAATACCAATTAGTTATACTATCGTTATCTTTATAGGTTCAATCCACCATCTAAGTCAGAACCTTTAACTTAATGTCTAACCATATTGGTTAGCCACTCATCACACGAATCTGAAAACTCACAATCACCTAATATAAAGCTTTATCATTCACCTCTAACTCTTGCAACATCAAATTCTATTCATTATATAACTTGTTAAGTGATTATTTAAAATCTTCGCTTTTTGGTATTACCAAACATTACAATCTGTTATTATATCTTTTGATAGGATTTAACATCTTTATTATGCATACTAAACTAGATTAGGTATTCATATTATAGTCTGAAATTAATCAAAACATATTGTCTCTGCTAAGGGCACGGCGCAGCTGCGCTGTCCCAAGCCTTGGCACCGACACAGCTGCGCTGCTGCACGACCTCAGAAAGCCAATAGGCACAGCTGCGCTGTTTCTGCCTTTGGTACCGGCGCAGCTGCGCTTGTACGCAAACAGAAACTGCAGCAGCTTTCCCCTGTTACGATACCAAACCACAATTTTTCCTAATTACTACAAAAATTCACAAACCTCAACAACTAGAATTTTCACACAGAAGTACTTAAATATGCGTCAAAGAAGATGGTTGGAACTAATTAAGGATTACGACTGTTAGATTTTATACCATCCGGGTAAAGCAAATGTGGTTGCCGACGCCTTAAGTAGAAAGGGTCGTGAGAAATTGATGATGTTGACTGCTCAGGAGGAGATAATTTCAGAAATGGAGAAATTAGAGTTGGAAGTGAAGTATTCGATGGTGATTGATGAGAAGCTATTTCAGATACAATCTGGTACAACTCTACTAGATAAAGTAAAGGATGCTCAACTTTAGGACGAAGAATGTAAAAAGGTGACAAAGAAGATATCTGAAGGAACATAACCGAGATTTAAGATGGATAAGGAAGGAATATTGAGATTTGAGAGTAGCATTTGGGTACCGCCAGTACAAGAGATTAAGGAAGAAATTTTGAGCTAGGCTTATAGTTCATGATATTCAATTCACCCTGGTAGTACCATAATGTACCAAGATCTTTGAAAACATTTTTGGTGGCCAAATTTAAAACGAGATGTTGCAGAATGTGTTGCCAAGTGTCTTACCTGTCAGAAAGTAAAAGCTGAACATCAGAGACCGAGTGGAATGCTACAACCGTTAGAGATCCCAGAATGGAAATGGGAACATATTACAATGGACTTCGTGGTTGGCCTTCCGACGAATCAGAAAGGCTACGACGCAGTATGGGTTATAGTTGATTGACTGACAAAATCCGCACACTTCCTTCCTATCAAAATCAAATTCAACTTGGATCAGTTGGCAAGGCTATACGTAAAGGAAATTATTTCGAGACACGGAGTGCCGATGTCAATTGTTTCTGATAGAGATCCGTATTTTACATCGAACTTCTGGAAACGTCTATAGGAATGCATGTTTAAGACCCTGAATTATTAATAAATGAAATTTAAATTTCCTCTATTTATTATTTTAAAATAGTAAGAGTTGAATTGATTAACGTGGTTAGTTATGGGTAAAATTCGCAAATACTTTTAAATAAACGGGTGGTTATAAAATATTCATTGTTGTCGGGGAATATTCGTTTGGTCATGGAATATTCTTGTTGTCGGGGAATATTCGTACGACGGCGCAGTCTTTTGTGGGCCCATAACAGAAAGCGATTGGATGAAGAAAATGACAAGTATAAGTTGTTTATAAATAACGGCACAGTTGTTACCGTTAATACTGTTGGAATACCCGGTGGTTAAAACACAATAATACGCGTTGTTGCACAGTAGCACACGGTATTGCACCAATTATTGATTCTTACGTAAGAAGGCACTACTCAATAATTATTACAGTAGTTACTGTTCAGTATTTTATTTTATTGATTCAATAATTGCTGCGTTGATATTTTATATTACTGTTGTTTCAATAATTGTCACTACACAGTATTTTCCATTATCGAAGCAATAATTCATATTATCTGAATAATATTATTAGAAAACATTATTGGCAATGTCTAGAAAGTTCTGTCTAAGGAGAGGTTTGGTCACCTAATTGCGCGTCAGTAAGGAGAAATTCTTATTGAAAAGCCCCCTCTTTCCTGGGAACGGCCTGGTTGCCAGTACTGTGATTCTGTAATTTTATTTGTGAATAATTAATTATTGATTTATATGATGAGGAAAATATTGATTTTATGTGGATATAGATGGAGAAAATTTTTAAAGTGACAATTGTTAAAAAAATTGATATTTTATCTTTTCTGATAAAATAATATTTTATTATATTATTATAATATAATAATGATGATATTTTTTACAATGAATGTGGGATATATGAGTAGATGAGGAGGTGGAGTTTTTTTGTTGCAATGAATACTAAAAACATGTTAAACATGTTGGTGGACCCATTTCTTGACTGAAATTTGATTATAGCTTGTAAAATCGCCCGTTTGTGGATTTCGGTCAATTTCTGTTTGGAATTTGGAAAAAATTTCTTCTGCAAAGCTGTACAGAATTGAATTTCCTATAAAAAGCCGCGAGATTTGAATTTTTTGATGAAAGAGCTAGTTATTATGAATTATTGAAGTTCAGTAGTTCCGAAATAATTGATTTTTAGAAGTTTTAAATATTTATAATTACAAAAACGTTTTTGGTCATATAATTGGGTAATGCATATGATGTAAATGGCTGATTTCAGATCTAAGAGTGGGCGTAAGAAATTTGGTTATATATATTATTATTATATTTAATTTTCTGCTTTGGTGTTCTAAGCATTTTCCTATAAATAGGGTGCTTAGGTTAGAATTAAAAATCATACCAGAAACTAAAGATTTCTCTCTCTTTCTCTCTCTATAATATCGAGCGTATTTTGTGAGTATTTTTATACTTTGAGTGTTGTTATACGGTGCAAGTTCCTTCAGCACTATATCTGATATTCCAACCAGAAGTACTATTCTAGCTAAGGTAAGGGATGTTATTTTATTCGAAAATGATATTATTTCTTCAATATCATTATGCCGAAATATTGGTTGGAATTTTTTTTTATCAAATTTGAAACTTTTTCATGTCGGGGTTACTATTCATGAGTTACTATTCACGAGTTACTATTCATAAGTACTATTCACGAAGCATGATGATCTTTTTTGTGAAATTTCTATCTTTTAGTGTCGGAGTTACTATTCACATATACGACACTATTCACGTATACGACACTATTCACAAATACGGCATTATTTACCAAAAAATAAAATTTTCATCTTTTTGTCCAAAATATCTATTCTGGATACTGATTTGATTGTATCCATATTTTGATCATTCTGAAATTTTACTCCACTATGATTATTTATGAGGTATTTTTGGACATAGAATAGCTGAAATACGAATCATTAATATTTATTCTTTTGTTTCACTGGATTCGTTTTCTTTAAAATATTTTTCATCATCTTCAGTCCTAAATGATGATATAATTGAATATTTTTGGCCTGTAGTTCAAAGATGAATGATTTCTGATGAATATATTTTGCCCGTAGTGCAAAGATGAACATGTGTTTAGATGTACATGACCAACAGATGAATATCTCTGGCCTGTAGTGCAAAGATGAATATTTGATTTCAAATATATATTGATTGATGTTACATGGATAAAAGATAGACGATGAAGTTTTAAATTCGTATATAGAAGATAGTAGTTTGCATTCTCTACTTAACTCTTCTAATGAATTATTATTTCCGCTGCGAAGATTGATTTAAAACTTGTTGTCTATTATATTCTATTAGATTTTTCTCTGTTGAAGACTAACGATAATTTGTTTTATATTATCTTAGTCATAATATTCTTTACTGGGCTAGTTGAGCTCACCCTTTTCCTTGCTGTTCCATTTTTCTTCTCAGGAGGTGAGAATGTAGCGAGTACTAGTCGGGGTGTGGAATGATGGTTCTAGAAGTCGTTTTAGTAGTCCTCACCATTTTTGTAAAATAATGTATCAATAATTGAAATGAGGAGTTATTTGAGTGTGGATATTGTCAAGATGACAATATTTATATTTAAACTCACTATTTTTTTATGTTGTATTAATAAAGTTGTAGTTGTTTCTGTACCATATATTTTGACGACTCAGAATGAGTGTTGTATACCTGTTTTGGGGGCGTCACAGCATGGGTACGCAATTACGAATGAGTACATCTTACCACCATCAAACAGATGGGCAGAGCGAAAGAATGATTCAAACATTAGAAGATATGCTAAGAGCCTGTGTGATGGACTTTAAAGGAAATTGGGATGATCACCTACCGTTAGTAGAGTTCGGCTAAAATAACAGTTACCATGCTAGTATTGGTATGCCGCCTTACGAAGCGTTATACGGCAGAAAGTGCAAAACTCCGCTTTACTGGGATGAAGTTGGTGAGAGACAATTGCTAGGGCCAGAATTGGTACAGTAGATAGCAGAAATAGTCAAAGTGATCCGAGCATGACTTGTAGCGGCTCAAGATCGACAGAAGAAATACGCTGATCAACATCATAAAAATATTGAGTTTGAATTAGGTAGTTATGTTTTCTTGAAAGTCTCGCCCTGGAAGGGGAAGATCAGGTTCGGAAAGAAAGGTAAATTGAGCCCAAGATTCATTGGACCATTTGAAGTACTGAGAAGAATCGGAGAAGTTGCGTACGAGGTAGCCTTACCTCCAGCACTCGAGAATGTCCACAACGTCTTCCATGTTTCTTTGTTACGACCCTACACAGCCGATTACATGCATGTAATTGAATACGAACCCCTGCATTTTGAGAAAGACTTATCTTACGAAGAAATTCCTGTCCAAATTGTTGACCGAAAAGAACAAGTTCTTAGAAATAAAGTTATACCTTCTGTTAAGATAATTTGGAGGAACCACAACACTGAAGAAGCTACATGGGAACTCGAAGAGAATATGATGACGAATTACCCTCATTTATTTACTTAATTATGTGAAAGCGATTCTGGGGACAGAATCTTTGTAAGGGGGAGAATGCAACGGGTCGAATTTATGGAGTCGTGATTCTGGGGACAGAATCCTTTTTAGGGGGAAAAGATGTGACAAACGAGATTTTGTAAAATTAATTTTAATATTTATTGAATTAAATAAATATTTTTCAATGATTTAATTATTGGATTAAATAATTATTTGATGCAATTGTGGTAGATTAATTTTATTATGTGTTACATTTATTAAATTAATGAAGAGAACAATTATTATTCAAATATGTAATTATGTGAGCTTATTGAATTAAATAAAATATTTAATCAAGCATAATGTTATTTTAATTAATTTAATTATTAATTAGAGAGTTAATAATTTGACATTATTTATTTATGAGAAATTATTATATGTTATTTAATTAATTTAAATAAGATATTTGAATTGGGTGTGACATGAATTAAACTATATTATAAAGCCTTATTAAATTAAATGGTTTTGTAATCTATTAAAGCTAGCCAAACATGGCCTTAGTGGGAGTTGATTTCAGTTATCCATGTTTGGGTTAACTGACCATTATGCGCGTCAGTGCTTTATTATATTATACGTATTCTCTTTTTTTTCTCTTATTATTTTTCTAAGTCTTGAAAAGCAAAGAGGGAGAGTGTTTGAGAAATTCAAAGAGAAAATTATATTTGTTAAAGAGAAATTGTGAGTGTGTAATCAACAGGTAATTGGGAAAGGATCATCATTTATCATCTCTTCTAAATTATACTCAGGGTAATTTCTCCAAACCCAATTTCTATTTTACGATTGTTTGAGTTTTACAAAAATGGCTTTCACAGTTTTCTGTAAAGTCTCTATGATGGGAAATTGTAAGGCTTATGTGCATATATAAGTTAAGATGTTATCAAATCATATTTAATTATATATATATTTTGTAAACCATAACATTAGTTTCATGAAAATACGTAGTATATGATTTCTACAAAATTACAGAGTATGGGCTTTGGCCTTATGGCCCTTATACGTAATTTTAGTGTGTCAAACATAAATCTTTTCGTAAAATTTACACCCTTATATTATTATGCATGTTGATACGAAGAGACCAAAGTTTAAATGAACAGATTCGGTGTTATAACGAATCCGTAGTGATAATTTCCATGTTTTATTTTTAAAACCTTCAAGAACATCAAAGTCAATGAAATTGCATGCTTAAACTCTGTGATTATGTGTTTAAATGGGTTAAAATAACTTTATAAATGTTGGGTAATGATTATATATGAATTCTAACATGTGGGTATGATTAAATTCGTGTAGTAATAATTTAATTGGAAATTTTTTGGATGTGTTCTGCAATTTTCGTGAATTACAGAACAGTTTTTGGTTCACCGCGCCACGGTGCCAGTCCAATGCCTTAAGGCCGGCGTCGCAGCGCCACGGTGCCGCAGCGCCATGGTGCCACAGTGCCAAGACCTAGTATAAACGTGGCGCCGCAAGGCCACTCTGCAGAATGGTCCAGAAATATAATTTTTAAAGTGTTAAGTCTAGCAATGTATTGTTAACTTAATGTAATGAACATTTAAACATGTTATAAGTATAATGAGATGTAAAATAGATGTTTAACATGTAAATAACATAATTGCATGTGGATCAAATTATTGAATACATAATTAGCTTGTTATTCATGAAGTATAAATTATGTGACAAAGTGGTAAATTAACTAAGTATAGTTAATAATCAAAGTTAGACAAAGAGAATGAGTTATGATGATTAGTTAAGTTATAATTAACTGGTATTGTGAATGTGAATGGTATGTAGGACTAAATTCAAAGAACGTGCTTAGTTAAAGTGTAATCTACGCACGAGGCAAGTTTCTTAACCATACTTGTCATTATTGTTCAAGTTTATTATTTACCTCGAGTAAATTATCATTACTATTATTCAAGTTTGAATTATTATATTAAAGATTGATTATCTTTTCAAAGTATGACTTTGTTATACAATAATAGTTCTACTGTATACTCCTTGAGATTATTATTCAATTTGAATATCATTATTGTTAAACCTTGTTAGACTAGCGAATCCTTATTGATTCAACTAGTCCATAGTTGATGAACATTCTAAATTTCAGAACCCTTATTCAATTATCCAAACCAAACTTCCTTTGGTGCGGACTCGAATGTCAAACTGAGAAGAACAACCCTGCAAAGGGATTTACTTATGTGTTAGCGTTAAGATATTGTGCACAGTATTGTACTAAGGGCTGATCCCCCTAAGTACGAGTAGAAAGGTCCATAGTCTTATGACTGTTAAAGGTTTCAAGTTTAACACTTGATAACCTAGGACATAGTTCAAGTACTTATGACCCTCACAAATCTATTGATTCTTGTTATTCATTCTTGATTCAAAAATTGAACTTTTATTCAGATGTCTTTGATTTACTCGCTTGTTATTATACTGTTATTTCATCATTATACTTGTGGGTAATAGTGCTCACTCTTGCTTAATAATAACATTGCTGTTAACAACGAAAGAACCGATGAACCTTCCACTAGTAAAGGCCAAAGTTAGCAAGTGATGAAGACTTGTTATTTTATTTGATGATGTATTTATGTTAGACTTGAGTTAATGATGTTGTTTAAGACTTATTGTTTATATTTCCGTACAGATGTTTAAGGTTAGTTTAACCTGGGATTATGTTTATGACTCAGATGTTGTAACCCTATAAAGGGAAGATTTTATTTCTATCTATTGTATGGTTTGCATTTATTATGGGTAGATAGATAGATGATATTTGTACAGTGAACACCAAATCCCGTGGAATCGAAGTACCCGGATTTGGGGGTGTCAAATTGAACCTCAAATTTTGGACTCAATTAAACCATTTTACGTATATATAGCACTGTTATTGATGTTTTATTCTTCAAACCCAATTTTCATGAATTTGATCACTAACATAAGATTATAGATGACAACTAACAAGTAACCACAAGGTTATACATATATAAAATCAATATCTTAAACAACAATTCAACAAAATCCCAATTTCATAGAATGAAAATTAAAAAACTACAAATTAAAATTAGGGTTAGATTATACCTTAATCCTTTGTTTTGCAAGATGATGTTAACAAAGTTCTAGCAATCCTTCCTCATATTCTCTCTTGTTCTTCTTCTCTCTCAATTCCTCTAACACTTAGAGTTTTCTTTGTTTGCCTTTAGGAAAAAATACTCGTAAGGTAAAACTGATATAGGTCTCTCCCCCCCCACCCACCCCCACATACTCTTCAGGTAAGAACCCAAAAGCTACGTCAGTTAGATTAAGCCAAAGGCCACAATGCCTTGTTTAGCTACACTTAGTTTAGGTTTCTAATTTATTTTGATAACATTTATATTATATAGTTCCATTTGTCCCATTTTAATTTAGTTAATTTTAATAACTTATAATTACAATTATAGTAATTATAATTTTCATTATAATTATACTTATGCTTATTAAATTATTACATATCTAATTTAATTATTAAATTAAACTAGAACATCATTTTATTTTATTTAATTATTTTCTTAAATATTAAATAATTCATTTAATTTAATTATTTCATTAAATCAAATCTTCAAATGATAAAATTATCATTCATTAATTTAGTTAACATACACACTTAACTAAATTATTTCACCACAATTTCATCAATTATTTATTTATGTCAATAAATAAATTATTTTAAATATTTATTTAATTCAATAAATATTTAAATTTAATTACAAAATTTCTCGATCGTTACATTTTATCCATGTAATATCAATCAATAAACATTTCACATCATCAAATTATCCATGCTCTACGGGCAAAAGATATTTGTTAGTATCACCAGTGGTCATGATCATGCCAAACAACTGTCCATCTACGCACTACGGGCTAAAGAGGACTTTCACCACATCATTTTTCTGTAACATTACATGTCATGATTATACCAATATACAATTTCTGATCATAATCATATCAATCAACAGTCCATCTATGCACTACGGGCCAAAAATGACTTTTACCACAACATAAACATGAGAATGATGACAATGATATAAGGAATCAATCAAGTGAGATCAATGATAAATATTAGAGATTTATAATTTAATTTATCCAGAGTTCAAGAATGTCCAAATTATCAACATGATAATTAATTGTGGAGTAAAATTCAATAATGATATTCATGTATCAAAAATAATTTGGACAGAAAAGAAACCAATTTTATCGTGAATAGTACCCCGAGTGAATAGTACCTCATGAATAGTATTCTGAGTGAATGGTACCCCATGAATAGTATCCTGAGTGAATAGTATCTTGAGTGAATAGTACCTCGAGTGAATAATAACAGAGTGAGTAGTACCCTGTGAATAATATTCCTTACGAATATTGAACGAGAATAATATTCCTTATCCGTTGAAACTCCGTTGGGAGAAACCTTCATTACATCCACCATTTATAAATCTTGTTTGATTCAAATCGACACCCTTACATTACCTGTTGATCTCATCTTTTGAAAATACTTGCATTTGATGTGATTTTAAAAAGTGACTATTAACTACTCATCATGCTAAAATTAATTGTTTTCGTAAAGTTGTTAGTTTTCATATTCCTAACCAACCTATTATACGAATTCAAGCAACAAAATCACTAAAGTCAATCAATGTCATATCAAGCCATAAAGCTATTCGTTTATTAAAAAATAGATGTCAAGCTTTCTTAGCCCATGTCGTAGATTTAAACAAAAATACGTCAGATTTGAATGATATTTCTATTATTACTAAATTTTCTAATGTATTCCCCGAAACTTCCTGGCCTACCCTAGAGCGTGAAATTGAATTTTGTATTGACCTTGAACCCAGTACAAAATCGTAAGACCCCAACTTTTATGAATAAAGATTAATTTTTCTTGGAATATATTTTTGAATATTATGGTGTGGATTGGATATAATGTTATAATTGTACGTAATATTTACAAATTTTGTAAAGTAAGCAAGTGGTTATATAATATTCGATTGGTCAAGAAATATTCGTTTTAACAAGGAATATTCGTACGATGACACAATCATTGGTGGACCCCACAACAGAAGTATTGTCGTATTTAGAAAACGACAAAATTATCTTTTTATAAAAATAACGACGAAAGTTTTACCGTTAAATTATTGAACTACCCGGTGGTAAAAGAACAGTAATACGCGTGGTTGCATAGTAGCACATAATATTGATTATTGATGCTTACGTGAACATTCACTCAGTTATACTCATTTATTGCTACAGTAGTTGCTGCATAATATCTCTCATATTATTGATTCAATAGTTGTCACAGTATCATTTACATAATATTAATTATTATTAAATCAATAATTGAGACGACAAATTTATTCATATTATTATTTGCAATATTGACAATGTCTAGAAAGTTCTGTCAAGGAGAGGTTTGGTCACCTAATTGCCCGCCAATAGAGAGAAATCCTTATCGGAAAGCCCCCTCTTTCCTGGGAATAATCCGGTTGTTAAATATTGTGAGTTATAATATTAATGATGAAAAAGTTCGTATTGATTAAAGATGGAATTGATATTTCCATTGTGTGGGAATTATTAGTGTTAATGGAAATCGACATCTATTTCGCTAATAATTGATGTCTGGAGGTTATATTGACTAATCGGGTAATTAATTGGATAAATGAGCAATTAATTGCTATTAATTCACATGCTTATAACTATTTGTTCACATGTATGTACTATTAGGGGAGGTGGTGCAAGATTGATAATACTTTCATGTCTAAATTAAAAATAGAGGTATAGTTGAATGTACTATATCGTAACTATTGTTTTCACATGTGTGTACTATTGATTCACATGATGTACTATTAGGGGAGGTTGTGCAAGTTTGATAATACTTGCAGGACTAAATTAAAATTGAAGGAAAAGATGAAGGTATTATACTGTAATATTTCGAGCCCCAAAACGTGCAATTATCGAAACTATATTTTTCTTTAAATAAAAGCTCATTCTTCTTTTATTCTCACCAATTTACTAAGACTCAAAAGAGCAATTATAGAGAGAGAAGCTATAGAGATAAAGAAGAAGAGAAGTCTGCTACCTCACTATTCCAGTATCCAGTCTTCTTCTGAGGTAAGGGATATTTTTTTTCAGTATTCATAAGGAATAATATTTTCTTCCATACTCTGTAGTATGTGAGTAATATTATTTCGTCTCGTATTCCTGATTATACCCTCATTTTGTTAAAGTATTGCTTCTATACTCCGTGAAATTAGTAGAATATACTTGAAAATTGCGCTTCATCTAGTATCGTTTCACAAGGATATTTTCTGCACATTCTTGTTAAATTTTAAGCTTTTCATGCTGGAGTACTGTCCATGAGTAGTATTCATTTTTACGGTATTGTTCACAAAGTACTAATCATGGGGTACTATTCATAAAGTACTATTCATGGGTACTATTTATAAGTATTATTCACGAGTACTATTCATACGGTACTATTCACGGGATACTATTCACTCGGGTACTATTCACCCGGGGAATTATTCATGACACAAATTAATTTCTTTATTGTCCAAATCATTTTTGATACAATATTATTCTTGAATTTTACTCCACAAAGCAGTATCATGTTGACAATTTGGACATTATTGAATTCTGGATAAATTAAGTTATAAATCTTTAAAAATTTATCCTTCGCTTTCTTTTAATTGAATTCTTATATCATTGTCATCACCTTCATGCTTATATTGTGATAAAAGTCATCTGTGGCTTACGTGCATAAATCTACTATTGATTTATATGATTATGACCAAGGATTATTCGGTATAATCATAGCCGTAATGTTACAAATGATGTTGTAAAAGTCCTTATTGGCCCGTAGTGCATTGATGGACAATTGTTGGTATGATCATGACCATTGATGATTACATGAATATCCTTGGCCCGTAATGCAGGGATGATTCGATGATGTGGTTTATTTAATAAGCTAAGTCTTAGCGATAAAGTTGATGAAAAACTTTTTAAATCATATAAGATAGTAGATATCATGCTCTACTTGGCTCTTCTAATGGATTACTTGTTCTGCTGCAGTTAAACTTGATGTTTATTGTATTTTATCAGTTTAACACTATTGAAGGCTAACGATAATTTATTCTGCATTATTTTAGTCATAATATTTCTTACTGAGCTAGTTTAGCTCACCCTTTTGCTTTCATTGTTCTCTTCAAGAAATGAAAACGTAGCAGGGACTAGTCAGGGAACAGAGTGACGATCCGAGATGGTGGCTATAATAGTCCTCACTATTTTATGTAATAATGTGATAATAAATGTAATGAGAACTTCTTTTGAGTTTGAATATTGTCTATGAGACAATATTCATGTAAAAACTCTAACATACGCTGTTGTCGTATTGTATAAAAGAAGTTTATATTTGATTTATGTATCATGTATTTGGCGACTCAGAATGGGTGATGTATACCTATTTTGGGGGCTTCACAGTTGGTATCAAAGCTTAGGGATATGATCCCTGGCTGAGATGTGAGACTAGAACTAGGAGGGGAGAGACGGGAAATTCCTTCGCTAGTATGACCTATCTAAGTTTATTTGGTCGGTCAGAGTATATGGATAATATGTGATATGTCAATTAACCCCTGTTTTGTGGTAGTATTTGAAAATGGTATCCAAAAATGTTGAGATAAGCAATGAAGCACATGAGACCGTTTAGTCACCAATGATCAATACCCAGGATAATGTTCTTCAGGATGGCAATAATCCTCAGGAAAACAATAACGCTGACCAAATGATGAACGATGGGATGTTCAGAGGCTCTATGCAATTCATGCAACATCAGGCGAGAATGACTCATGTTAAAAATGTAGGTGGAAACACTAGCAACTCTCGAACGGTCACCACTAAACAGTTCAAGGAGCTGGGACCACCAGAGTTTATTGGAGAGCTAAAACCAGTTAAGGCAGAGACATGGATAAAGCAGATCATAAAAATATTTGATGTCTTGGGATACTCCGAGGAGCAAAAGGTTTCCTTTGCCACCTTCATGTTGTGAGGAGAAGCAGATTACTGGTGGGAATCTATAAAGCGTACTCAACTTGTCGCACTGAAGATGTCTGGGAGAAGTTTCAAGAACTGTTCAACGACAAGTACTTCCCAAAAGTATTCGTCACATGAAGGAGGTAGAGTCTATCAAGCTGGAGCAAAACAATTTTTACCGTGTCATAGTACGAAGCTAAGTTTTAACGAGTTGTCACGGTTTGCGTCCCATTTGGTTGATAATGAGGAGAGAATTACACGTATATTTCTAAGAGGTTTGAAACCTGAGATACGTCAATACGTAATTTCTCACAAATTGTGTTTGTATTCAGATGTTGTAAATAGGGCTCAGTTTATCGAGCGCGATAACGAGTCAACCCAACCAAGAGAGAGCAGCCGTCAAAATGATAATACCAGTGGTAGTAGTCATCGAAGCGGTGACAACAAACGTGGTGGAAGTTAGCATGCCATAAATGGTAACAACTTCGGTGGTAATCATGGCCAAGGCAATCAAAGTGGGAATTTTAAGAAGAAGAGATTCAATAATGATGGAAGGACGTCATCACCAGCACATGTTTTTAAGGAAGGAGAACGACCGCTAGTCGTATGTTACAAATGCGGAGGAGAGGGACACATCAGTCCAAACTATACGTAGCAGTCCAAAGCATGACAATTTTGGAAGAGAATGTCCCTAGCCCGATTTTGTCGTGCACCGAAGTCAAGTCCAGCTGGGATGGAGGCATCAAAGGCCGTCCCAGACAAGACAAAATTGGTAGTTCAAGGGAGAGCGTTTGTCGTAACCTCCCAAAAAGCGAGGAATCTGAACGTGGTGATCACGGGTAAGTTAATCAAAACTCTAGCGAAGTCTATACCTTATTAGATAACGGTTCTACCAATTCTTTTATTTATCCTACTTGCACTCAACGTTTAAATTTAACTTCGGAGAAATTAAACTTTGATTTATTTGTTGAAACTTCGTTGGGAGAAACCATCATTACATCCACTATTTATAAGCCTTGTTTGATTCAAATCGGTAACCACACATTACCTGTCGATATTATCTCTTTGAAAATACTTGCATTTGATGTGATTTTAGGGATTGATTGGTTAACTACTCATCATGCTAAAATTGATTATTTTCGTAAGGTTGTTAGCTTTCATATTCCTAACCAACCTATTATGCGAATTCAAGCAACCAAACCACTAAAGTCAATCACAGTCATATCACGCCATAAAGCTATTCGTTTATTGAAAAATGGATGTCAAGCTTTCTTAGACCATGTCATAGATTTAAACAAAAATACGTCAAATTTGAATGATATTTCTATTGTTAATAAATTTCCTGACGTATTCCCTGAAGATCTTCCTGGCCTTCCCCTGGAGCGTGAAATTGAATTTTGTATCGACCTTGAATCCGTTACAAAACCCATTTCCAAAGCCCAATATCGAATGGCTTGTATTAAACTTCAGGAGTTAAAAACCCAACTACAAGAATTGTTAGACATCGGTTTCATTCGACCTAGTACGTCTCATTGGGGTGCCCTTGTTCTATTCGTGAAGAAGAAAGATGGAAGTATGCGACTTTGTATTAATTATCGGGAGTTGAATCATGTCACCATTAAAAATATGTACCAGTTGCCTGCATTGATGACCTGTTTGACCAGTTGCAAGGTGATAAATTCTTTTCAAAGATCGATCTTCGTTCTGGATATCATCAGTTGAAGATTAAAACTGATGACATTCCAAAGACTACTTTCAGAACTCAGTGCGGGCATTACAAATTCCTAGTCTTGTCTTTTGGATTGACTAATGCTCATGCTTCCTTCATGGATATGATGAACCGAGTATTCAAGGAATATTTGGATCACTTTGTGGTTGTCTTTATTGATGACATCCTCATATATTCTAAAAGCCATGAAGATCATGAAGAACACTTGAGGCTGATACTCCAAAAGCTTCGTGAAAACATGCTTTATGCCAAGCTGAAGAAATGCGAGTTCTGGCTTGAGGAAGTAGCATTCCTTGGGCACATGATATCAAATCATAGAATATCTGTTGACTCGACAAAGATTGAAGCAATTCAAAGCTGGGAGCAACCTAAGCCAGTGACCAAAGTACATAGCTTTCTCAGCTTAGCTGGGTATTATCAGAGATTCGTAGAAGGGTTTTCTCGAATCGCTACTCCATTAACTCAGCTGACTCAAAAAGATACAAAATTCGGTTGGAGTGAGGAATGTGAAAAGAGTTTTCAAGAACTCAAGAGGAGACTCATTTCAGCACATGTTCTGACAATACCAGCTGGTTCGGAGGGATTTTCCATATACATCGATGCTTCAGGCAAAGGTTTAAGATGTGTTCTCATGCAACATGGGAAAGTCATAGCCTATGCTTCACAACAACTTCAAAAATATGAGAGGAATTATCTTACTCATGATCTAGAGTTGGCAGCTATCGTTTTTGCGCTTAAGATTTGGAGGCATTACCTGTATGGAGAACAGGTGGAGATCTATACGGATCATAAAAGCCTTAAATATTTCTTCACTCAAAAGGCACTCAACATGCGGCAACGATGTTGGCTCGAACTGTTGAAATATTACGATCATACCATTTAATACCATCCTAGAAAAGCAAACGTAGTAGCTGACCCATTGAGTAGAAGATCATATGCGGGTACGAGTGCAATATTGTCAATGTAAAGGCCCATTTTGTATAACTTACAAAGGATGGAGATAGAGTTAAAGACTCTAGGGACCCATGTGATGATGGTGAATATACGAGTAGAACCGACTTTAATCAATAAAGTTAAAGCTGCTCAAGCTACAGACCTGGAGCTGATGCGTATGAGGAAGAAAGTACAAGAAGGTGCTATTTTGGAAGCAAGATTCGATGAAGAAGGAATACTTCGAGTCAATTCCAGACTTTGTGTTCCTAACGATTCTGACTTGAAGTATAAAATCATGATGGAGGCGCACAACACACCATTTGCAATCCATCCTGGGAGTACCAAAATATACCGTGATCTTCAACATACATTTTGGTGGAGCAATATGAAGAGAGAGATAGCGGGGTTTATCTCAAGGTGTCTAACTTGTCAACGAGTCAAGGCGGAGCATCAAATGCCAAAAGCTCCATTGCAACCACTTGAAATTCTAGAATGGAAGTGGGAGCACATTACCATGAATTTCGTTCCTGGTCTTCCCAAGGTTTCTCACGGCATAGATGCGATTTGGGTCATTGTTGAAAGATTGACCAAGTCTGCACATTTCTTAATGATACGAGAAACTTATACACTTGAACGTCTTACTCGTATGTACATAAACGAGATTGTAAGATTGCATGGTATGTCAATATCCATTGTTTCTGATCGAGACCCAAGATTCACTTCACGATTTTGGGTTAGTTTGCAAAAAGCTATGAGCACGGATTTATTATTTAGTTCGGCATATCATCCTCAACGGACGGGCAGTCGGAGAGGACTATTCAAACTCTTGAAGATTTATTAAGACTTTGTGCCTTGACTTCAAAGGAAGTTGGGACAAGTTCTTCCCATTGGTGGAATTTTCCTACAACAACAGTTATCAAGCAAGTATTGTGATAAGTGGTTTTACACCTACTTATTGGATATTAATTCACGCGAACTAGGCCCATCTCAAGTATATTTTAGTGTGTTTTTAGTTGAATTTCATGTTATTTTGCATTTCATTTACTTAAAACTCCTTTGGTATAAAAGTGCAGGATATGACATGATTTGGTGATGTAAATGGCATGAGGCTGTTGGATGCATGGCATGAGGATCAATTAGAGCAGGAGGCTAAGCATGGATGGACAAAAGAATGAACCGCAGAACAGATCAGTTGCAGCTGCAGAACCAAATTTCAAAGTTACAGAAGCCGCGCGACAGAATAAGCTTGAGGACACGCGCCCGCGCGAGCACCCAGCTGGACAGACACTACACACCGTAAGTTATGTGCCCGCGCGAGGATTGCGAAAGAGGGGCACGCGGCTGCACGCGACGTTGACTGCAGTTGCTAACTTTATTAAGTAATTGGAGCGTGACTTTGGGGCGAAACTAGGGCTTATATATTAGGCTTATTATCAGCAATAAGAAGAGATTCCACCCCTTGGGGGCTCAAACTACTACTATTTTCTTTCTTCATCTTGGAATAATTATTAGAGTAGTTTAGAGTAATGATTTCTAGAGTTGATTATATAGAAGACTTGAAGTGATTGTAAAGCATTGGAGATTCAACCTTGGATCAAGAGAACAAAATTGCACTACCATTCTTTAATTCTTATTCTCTTTTTGATTCCTAATTGTTTCTTATGATGTTTATTCAATATGTGGATGATAGCTTTAATTCAATTATGATTTAAATTCTATAAAGAGATTATAATAGAGTTTATTGCTTAGTTTAATCTGATATACATCATTGTTAGTCTTATTAATTGTTATGGGATTGTCTATTAAGATTTATGCTTATTTGCTTAGTTGATTGGCCATCAATAACTGTGACAATCCTATGAACTTGAAAGACGAAGTATGGTTTTGGATTTGATCTTAATAGCTTATGATTGTGTATTCTACGTTGTGTTGGGATGTATGATTTGTGCTTAGGATAGACATATACCGAAGCACCATTAGTAGTTAATTGAGAACTTGGGCTTAAACCCTAATTATTTATAAATCACATAGACATATAGTGGTTTAGGTAATGTGGGTGTTCATGTGTATTCTATCAATTGTGGATTATATGTGATATGGGTATCGTACATTGAGAGATGGTTATACATTACTTTCGTGTTTTCGATTAACAAACTGGTACAGTTATTTTGGCTTAACATGAAGTGTATGGTTTTAATGAGTCAATAGATGAAATTGTGATCTTAGGTCTTCATTATCTAGTCTCACTCTAGGATTAGTTAGGTTTATTTAATTTCATAGGTTAAATATAAAAAATAAATCATTCGTTTAAATGAGACTGAAATGGTTATGGGCTAGTGATTGGTGAAATTTATTAGATAATTCTCCGTGGGAACGATACTTCACTTACTCTTTATTATTTGTTGACTGTGTATACTTGCACGCATATATTGATCGGTAAAACAACCAACAAGTTTTTGGTACCGTTGCCGGGGAATTAGCTTAATAAATTTTTGCCAACATTAATTTCAATCAAATTAGTCTTAATTTAAACATTTTTTTTGTTTTAATTATCTTCTTATATTTTTCTCTTTTTAGGTACCATGGGTGACTTTGCTTATCAATGGCCTTATGCAAATATGATTCAACCAAGGGGCACAAGCACTGAGGGACTAAATGTATTTTCTACATTGTCAATACAAATTGCAACACTTTTGGAGAGGTTGGATATTCTTGCAGCCCAACGCACTCGAGAGATAATAGTTACATGTGAATACTGTGCTGGCGAGCATCCGAGTTATCAGTGCAACATCAATGTTGAACAAGTGCAGTTTGGGGGTGATTACTTCAACAACGATGTTTATCCTGATTATCAACAAGGTTGGGGGTATCACTCAGATTATGAATGGAGTTATAACTATCCCGACAAATACTGCATCCCAAGTCCAACACATCCATCAGATTTCTCATATCCACCTTCAACGGAACAAGAGGAAAATTCAAGGTTGAAGGAATTCATATAAAAAAGCATAGCAGACCATGAAGAGATGATGATGAGTCAGGAGTTATCAAGCCAAAATCTTAACAAATAGATGGAATAACTCATTAACTCCTCAGTGAATGGCCCTCAATACATGGATTTTGTAACTAAACAAGATAATTCAAGATTGGAGGATTTGTGGTTCAAGTTTGTAGCATCAACTGAGGAGAAGATGATTGAGCAAGAGAGGCCAATTTGAAATTTTCAGAATCATATGGATCAAATATTCGAAGCCTTGAACAATCGCCCTCCAAACAATTGGTGATATGACATGGATGATGAAACTGATGGAGAGTCAGAAGTGTACATGCCACTGAATGAACTGAAAGGAGTGGACATTGAGGAGACAACTGGGGGTATGAAAAATGAAAAACATTAGCTGACTTGTATAATACCCCAAGTGCCTTCTCAGTTAGAGTTGAAAAATTCAATGAAATTTGCACACCCATGTCCCCTTGGTAGTCACATCCAAAGCCAGAATTTCTGCGATTATGAGGCCTCTTACAAACCATAGTGGGCTGAGGAAGAGATAAAAGAAGAAAAAAATCATGTTGTATCTGTCATGCCTCAATGAAAAATATTCACAGATACAACGGAAGGAGCACCTGGCTATGCAATAGAACTGGGGACATCATGTACAGTAAATATGTTAGATTGTTTCAATTCACAAACACGCAAGATGGCGAACCCACTTACGCACATTTCAATTCTAATGGATGGAGGGTTCCTAGCTTATCGAAGAGGAATTAGATAGCGGTGTCAAGAAAAGAGTCCAGCTAACAGACTATAAACCGAGCGCTCGATGGGAGGCACCCCATTCAATCTTTCTCCCTCCTTGTTTAGTTCTTATTTACATTTCATTATTTAGTAGATGTTAGATAGTGATAAGTCTTAATAATAGTTTTATTGTTTCTCCTCTCAGGTTTAATCCAATTGATATAAGCATTCAAGATCAAATAGAAGTCACACAAAAACTGAAGCTGCTAGAGTACAGGATCGCGCGGCCGCGCCCAACTACAAGCCAAACACCACGCGACCGAGCCATAGCTCAGTCATAAAAAATGCTAAATTTTTAGAATTTCTGACTCAAGCATTCGAACAGTTAGAAGCCTACAGTTTCCAACTATAGAATATCTCAAACATAGCTATCACATGATATACAATCGGATCATGAGGAGGCGAACAAAGATGACATTGCCACTTAGGGGAGTATTCTTTCACTTTTAATTACAATGAGGGTATTTTTTATTTTAAGTTTTGGGGTATTAGGTTGTAGTGAGTAGTTGTTGCATATAGTTAGTTGCATATAGTTTGATTGTATGTTTAAGTTGCATAGTAGGGGTATTTTAGTATCTTTGTAGTTAAATTTTACAAGAATTTTTGTGTGTTTAGTTTTCTTTTGTCTTGTTTACTTAGTATGTGTTTAGTTGCATAACATTGCATAATCCTAGGCTTTTAGTTAGTTGAATTCTACTTTTGGCCGATGATGAAATAGAAATGTGATAGATTTTTGAACTCTGTTGATAACTTAAACTTAGTCATAATTTCATACATGATGTAATCTATGCCTGTTGTTTAGATGTTACCGGGTAGGACGACAATGTTCCCATTTGCTTGTTGGTTAAGATTAGCATGCTTGTCTGCTGAGAGGAAAATGTTGTTTTTAACGATAAAATTGTGTAGGAGGTGAGTAATGACTATGAAGACACAAATACTCAAACTTTCGGAACACATGGGTATGCTTGCTATTAGGACGAGATGGAGAGTAAAACGCACTCGTTTAAATGGAAATGGAAAGTGAGATGGAGCGTAAAACGCATTCTCTATATATATATATATATATATATATATATATATATAAAAGAAAAAAAATCAATAAACACTGCGAAAAAGTGCGAAAATCGCCCTCGTGAGTAAAAATAAACCAGAATAAACCCATTGTTGAACCTTAATTTGTATTGATGTGTTGGAGTAGTTGATGTCTCATTAGTATATGTAGTTCTTGATTTAAAACTCAGTTTTCTGTCTTAAGCAATTTAGCATGTGGTATCTTCATTGTTGTCAAGCTTATCTGTGAACACATCACACACACAACATCTTTATAACAGGTTAGGATTATCTGATTGTATGTCATTATGCCTTTAGCATAGTTTGATGCTTGGTTCTTGGATCTTGATATTTCTCAAAGGCATATCTCATTGGAATTCTTAACATGGCTAGAAATCTTGGGATTCATTTGCATAGTAGCGTAGCTTGCATAGCATGTAGATTACATTATGTTGTGTTGCTTATACTCATTTTTGTTTTTAGTTGCATTACTTGAGGGCAAGCAATAGTTCAAGTTTGGGGGTATTTGATAAGTGGGTTTTACACTTACTTATTGGATATTAATTCACGTGAACTAGGCCCATCTCAAGCATATTTTAGTGTATTTTTAGTTGCATTTCATGTAATTTTGCATTACATTACTTAAAACTCCTTTGGTGTATAAAAATACAGGATATGGCATGATTTGGAGATGTAAATGGCATGAGGCTGTTGGATACATGACATGAGGATCAATTGGAGCAGGAGGCTAAGCATGGATGGACAAAAGAATGAACAGCAGAACAGATTAGTTGCAGCAGCAGAACCAGATTTCAAAGTTGCAGAAGCCGCGCGGCCGCGCGACAGAATAAGCTTGAAGACGCGCGCCCATGCGAGCAACCGGCTGGATAGACACTGCATACTACAAGTTGCGTGCCCTCGCACGGATTGCAAAGGATGGGCGCGCGGCCACGCACGACGTTGACTGCAGTTGCTGACTTTATTAAGTAATTGGAGCGTGACTTTGGCGGGGAGCTAGGGCTTATATATTAGGCTTATTATCAGCAATAAGAAGAGATTCCACCCCTTGGAGGGCTCAAACTACTGCTATTTTCTTTCTTCAACTTGGAATAATTAGATTATAGTATATTAGATTAGTGATTTCAAGAGTTGATTAGATAGAAGACTTGAAGCGATTGGAAATCATTGGAGATTCAATCTTGGATTAAGAGAACAGATTTGCACTACCATTCTCTATTCTTATTCTCTCTTTGATTCCTAATTGTATCTTATGATGTTTATTCAATATGTGGATGATAGCTTTAATTCAATTATGATTTAAATTATATTCTGAGATTTCAATGGAGTCTATTGCTTAGTTTAATATGATATACTTCATTGTTAGTCTTATTAATTGTTATGGGATTGTATATTAAGATTTATACTTATTTGCTTAGTTGATTGGCCATCAATTACTGTGATAATCGATATGAACTTGAAAGATGAAGTATTGGTTTGGATCTGATCTTAATAACTTATGATTGGTTTGGATCTGAACTTGAAAGATGAAAGATTTATACTTATTTGCTTAGTTGATCTGAACTTATGATCTTAATTACTGTGTTAGGATGTATGATTTATGCTTAGGATAGACATATACCGAATCACCATTCATAGTCAATTGAGAACTTGGGCTTAAACCCTAATTCTTTATAAATCACATAGACATATAGTGGTTTAGATAATGTGGGTGTTCATGTGTATTCTATCAATTGTGGATTATATGTGATATGGGTATGGTACATTGAGAGATGGCTATACTTTACTTTCGTGTTTTTGACTAACAAACTGGTACAATTAGTTTAGCTTAACATGAAGTGTATGGTTTTGAATGAGTCAATAGATGAAATTGTGATCTCAGGTCTTCATTATCTAGTCTCACTCTAGGAATAGTTAGGTTTATTTAATTTCGTAGGTTAAATATAAAAAATAAATCATTCGTTTAAATAAGACTGAAATTGTTATGGGCTAGTGATTGGTTAACTTTATTAGATAATTCTCTGTGGGAACGATACTTTACTTACTCTTTATTACTTGTTGACCGTGTATACTTGCACGCATATATTGATCGGTAAAATGACCAACATATTGGCATGACTCCATTTGAGGAGTTGTATGGAAGAAAGTGTCGTTCTCTAGTATGATGGGATGAGGTGGGTGAGGCAACGTTGTTGGGACCGGAGTTGGTACGTATGACTACAGAAAAGATTCAAACGATCCGTCAACGTATAAAAACCTCACAAGATCGACAAAAGAGTTATGATGATCTTCATATAAAGGACGTGGAATTCAATATTGGAGATCATGTGTTGTTACGAGTTGTTCCATGGAAAGGAGTTACGAGATTTGGAAAAAGGGGAAAGCTCAATCCTCGATTCATTGGCCCATTTATAATCCTCGATCAAGTAGGAACTATGGCCTATAAACTCGCTATACCGCCAAGTATGTCTTGTGTTCATAACATTTTTCATATATCTATGTTACGTAAATATGTGAAAGACATGAACCACATTATTGAATTAGAACTGGACGAGATAGCGAAAGATTTAACGTATGACGAGGTACTTGTTAAAATCTTGGATAAGAAGGATTATATTCTATGCTCCAAGGTTATACCTCAAGTCAAAGTTTTATGGAGAAACCACAATGTTGAGGAAATGACTTGGGAGTTAGAACCTGAAATGAAGTCAAGGTATCCTCACCTCTTCGAAATACCAGGTACGCACCCTAATTTCGAGGATGAAATTTCATAAGAAGGGGATGTTGTAAGACCCCAACTTTTATGAATAAAGATTATATTTTCTCGAAATATATTTTTTGAATATTATGGTGTGGATTAGATATAATGTTATAGTTGTGGGTAATATTTACAAATTTTGCAAAGTAAGTAAGTGGTTATATAATATTCGATTGGTAGGGAAATATTCGTTTTAATAGGGAATATTTGTACGACGGCACAATCATTGGTAGACCCCACAACAGAAGTATTGTCGTATTTAGAAAATGACAGAATTATCTTTTTATACAAATAACGGCGAAAGTTTTACCGTTAAACTGTTGAACTACCCAGTGGTAAAAGAATAGTAATACACGTTGTTGCATAGTAGCACACGATATTGATTATTGATGCTTACATGAAAAGTCACTCATTTATACTCAATTATTGCTACAGTAGTTGCTGCATTATATATCTCATATTATTGATTTAATTATTGTCACAGTATCATCTGCATAATATTTATTATTATTAAATCAATAATTGAGACGACAAAGTTATTCATATTATTATTTGCAATATTGATAATGTCTAGAAAGTTCTGTCAAGGAGCGGTATGGTCACCTAATTGCGCTCCAATAGGGAGAAAACATTATCAGAAAGCCCCCTCTTTCCTAGGAATGATCTGGTTGTTAATTATTGTGAGTTATAATATTAATGATGAATATGTTCGTATTGATTAAAGATACAATTGATATTTCCATTGTGTGGGAATTATTAGTGTTAATGGAAATCGACATCTATTTCGATAATAATTGATGTCTGGAGGTTATATTGACCAATCGGATAATTAATCGGATAAATGAGCAATTAATTGCTAGTAATTCACATGTTTATAATTATTTGTTCACATGTATGTACTATTGATTCACATGCATGTACTATTAGGAGAGGTGATGCAAGATTAATAATACTTGCATGACTAAATTAAAAATAGAGGTATAGAAGAAGGTACTATACCGTAACTAATTTTTTTTTCACATGTGTGTACTATTGATTCACTTGATGTACTATTAGGGGAGGTGGTGCAAGTTTGATAATACTTGCATGACTAAATTAAAAATGAAGGAAAAGATGAAAGTATTATACTGTAATATTTCGAGCCCCAAAACGTTCAATTATCGAAATTCACAAAGACTCACAAGAGCAATTATAGAGAGAGAGAAGAAGAGAAGTCTGCTACCTCACTATTCCAGTATCCAGTCTTCTTCTGAGGTAAGGGATATTTTTTTTCTAGTATTCGCAAGGAATAATATTTTCTTGCATACTCTGCAGTATGTGAGTAATATTATTTCGTCTCGTATTCCTGATTATACCTTCATTTTGTTAAAGTATTGCTTCTATACTCCGTGAAATTATTAGAATATCCTTGAAATTTGCGCTTCATCTAGTATCGTTTCACAAGGATATTTTCAGTACATTCTTGTTAAATTTTAAGTTTTACATGCCGGAGTATTGTCCATGAGTAGTATTCATTTTTACGGTACTATTCAAAAAATACTATTTATGGGGTACTATTCATAAAGTACTATTTACGAGTACTATTCAAAATTATTATTCACGGGTACTATTCACAAATACAATTCACAATGTACTATTCACATGTAACTATTTCAGAAGTACTATTCATGGGATACTATTCACTCGGTTACTATTCACTCGGGGATTTATTCATGACAAAAATTTATTTCTTTGTTGTCCAAATCATTTTTGATACAATATTATTCTTGAATTTTACTCCACAAAGCAATATCATGTTGACAATTTGGACATTATTGAATTCTGGATAAATTAAGTTATAAATCTTTAAAATTTTATCATTTGCTTTTTTTTAATTGAATTATTATATCATTGTCATCATCCTCATGCTTATATTGTGATAAAAGTCATATGTGGCTTACATGCATAGATGTACTATTGATTTGTATGATTATTACCAAGGATTATTCGGTATAATCATGATCGTAATGTTACAAATGATGTGGTAAAAGTCCTCATTGGCCCGTAGTAGATTGATGGACAGTTGTTGGTATGATCATGACCATTGATGATTACATGAATATCCTTGGCCCGTAGTACAAGGATGATTCGATGATGTGGTTTATTTAATAAGCTGAGTTTCAGCGATAAAGTTGATGACAAACTTTTTAAATCATAGAAGATAGTTGATATCATGATCTACTTGACTCTTCTAATGGATTGCTTGTTCCGCTGCAGTTAAACTTGATGTTTATTGTATTTTATCAGTTTAACACTATTGAAGGCTAACGATAATTTATTATGCATTATCTTAGTCATAATATTTCTTACTGGGCTAGTTGAGCTCACCCTTTTGCTTTTATTGTTCTCTTCAGGAAATGAAAACGTAGCCGAAACTAGTCGGGGAACAGAGTGACGGTCTGAGATGGTGGCTATAGTAGTCCTCACTATTTTATGAAATAGTGTAATAATAAATGTAATGAGAACCTCATTTGAGTTTGAATACTGTCTATGAGACAATATTCGTTTAAAAACTCTAAGCTACGCTGTTGTCGTATTGTATAAAAGAAGTTTGTATTTGATTTATGTACCATGTATTTGGCGACTCAGAAAGGGTGATGTATACCTATTTTGGGGCGTCACAAAAACCCTCAAATATTTCTTTACCCAAAACGAACGTAAAATGCGTCAAAGACGTTGGCTCGAGCTGTTGAAAGATTATGATCATACCATTCAATACCATACTAGAAAAGCAAACATGGTAGCTGGCGCATTGAGTAGAAAATCGCATGCAGGTACGAGTGTGATGTTGTTAACACAAAGACCCATTTTGTATGAATTACAAAGGATGGAGATAGAGTTAATGTGAAGCCCCCAAAATAGGTGTACACAACCCATTCTGAGTCGCCAAATACATGGTACATAATTTAAATACAAACTTCAGTTATGCAATACGACAAAACGTAGTTGAGAGTTTTAACACGAATATTATCTCGTAGACAATATCTAAACTCAAATGGAGTCCTCATTACAATTATTATCACACGGTTTTATAGAATAGTGAAGACTACTATAGCCACCATCTTGGACCATCACTCCATTCCCCGACTAGTCTCAGCTATATTCTCATTTCCTAAAGAGAACAATGAAAGAAAAGGGTGAGCTCAACTAGCCCAGTAAAGAATATTATGACTAAGATAATGCAGAATAAATTATCCTTAGTCTTCAACAGCATAAAAACTGATAGAATACAATAGACCACAAATTTAACTACATTGGAACAAACAATCCATTAGAAGAGTCAAGTAGAGCATGATATCTATTATGTTCTATGATTTAAAAGTTCATCAAAAATATTCTATCTCTGTAACACATCACCGAATTATCCATTCACTACGGGCCAATGATATTCATTAGTATCATATCCACGAATTATCCATGCACTACTGGTCAAGGATATTCGTTATCATCATGATCATGACAAATAACTGTGCATCAATACACTACGGGCCAATGAGGATTTTCACCACATCATTTGTAACATTACAAGTCATGATTATAACAATACATAATTCCTGCTCATAATCATACCAATCAATAGCCCATCTATGCACTACGAGCCAAAGATGACTTTCATCACAATATAAGCATGAGGATGATGACAATGATATAAGGATTCAATTAAGTGAGATCAAGGATAAATTTTAAAGATTTATAATTCAATTTATCTAGCATTTAAGAATGTCCAAATTGTCAACATGATAAATGCTTTGTGGAGTAAAATTTAAAAATAATATTCATGTATCAAAAATATTTTTGACAGAAAAGAAATTAATTTTTCTCGTGAATAGTACCCCGGGTGAATAGTACCCGAGTGAATAGTTGTGACACCTCCAAAATAGGTCCACATAACTCATTCTGAGTCGCCAAATACATGGTACAGAAAGAAAATATAAACTTCGTTAATACAACTATCATGAAAAATACGACAACATATACGCTGAGAGTTTTAATACAAATATTGTCTTATAGACAATATCCAAACTCAAATAAAGTCCCCATTACAATTATTGATACACTATTTTACAAAATAGTGAGGACTGCCATAATAACCATCTTGAACCATCACTCCACACCCCGACTAGTCCTAGTTATATTCTCGCCTCCTAAGAAGAACAATGGAACCAAAAGGAAAAGGGTGAGCTCAACTAGCCCAGTGAAGAATATTTTGACTAAGATAATATAGAAAAAATTATCCTTAGTCCTAACCAGGGAAAACTCTGATAGAATACAATAAATAACAAGTTTTAGAGTACAACTGCAACAGAAACAATAATCCGTTAGAAGAGTCAAGTAGAGCATGAAATCTACTATCTTCTATGATTTAAAAGTCCATCATTAATATTTTATCAATGTAACATCATTCAATAAATATTTCAAATCAACGAATTATCCATGCACTATGAGCGAAGGATATTCGTTCTTATCACCAGTTATCATGATCATGCCAAACACCTTTCCATCTATGCACTACGGGCCAAAGAGGACTTTCACCACAAACCTTATCTGTAACATTAAATGTTATGATTATACCAATACAAATTTCTTGGTTATAATCATACCAATCAACAGTCCATCTTTGCACTACGGGCCAAAGATGACTTCCAGTATGAGCATGAGGATGATAACAATGATAGAAAGATTCAATCAAGTGAGATAAAGGATAAATATTAGGGAATTCTAATTCAATTTTTCCAGTGTTCAGATATGTCCAAATTGTCAACATTATAACTATTTGTAAAGTTAAATTCAAAAATGATATTCATGTATCAAAAATAATTTGGACAGAAAATAAATTAAATTATGTTGTGAATAGTACCGTATGAATAGTACTGTATGTTATGAATAGTGCCCATGAAAAGTACAGTGTGAATAGTATGCAGACAAGAAAAGTTTAAAATTTAATAAGAAAGTTCAGACCAATATTCCAGTGAAATGATATTAGATGAAGCGCAAAACTTAAGGAATTTCTAATCATTTCAGGAATTATAGAAGCAATACTTACCCTAGTAAGTTTAAATTTAGAAATATGAAATGAAATAATTTCACTTTCATAATATGGAGTATGAAAGAAAATAATATTTCTTACGAGTATTGAAATAAAATAATATCCTTTACCTTAGTAGAAACTGAGTTTGATTGGAATATCGGATATTATTCTGAGAAAATCTTGCACAAAAAGCTACACTCAAAGTATCCTTATACTCAAGAGAAATACTCACAATACTATAAAATAATAATTTCTAATATTGATGGTGTGTTTTAGGAAGGAGGGGTTACCCCCTATTTATAGCGCAACACGGAGGGAAAATATAAAATTTTCTGCCTAACTTGCCAAACTTCCTTCTCCACCTAACTTTTATTTTCTGCCTAATTCTCTTATTTTCTTATGGTGTCCACATCACTTCGCAAGCAATCCCTCAATTCCTTCTCTGCCAATTTCCTTACTTTCTATATTTAAGGGCCCACCTTTTGGAATATGACTTGAAGAAAGATGAAAATTAAACCAGCACATGGTTTTGAAAAGGAAGAAATGCAATACAACGATTTCTTTGAATAACAAAGGAAAGCAAAGCCAAGCTTCTCACCTCCTTAACATATTCACATGCTTGTATATATATATATATATTATAATAATATTATTATTTAAACAATTATAATATATTATAATAATATATTTGAATGAATACTTTATCGAAGAAGATAATTGCCAAACTTTCAACAAATATTTCATGCTAAATTTCTTCATTTATATCAAAATTGAACCAATATCCACCACATAATAATTATTCATAAATAATATTATAAGCTCACAATATTAACAACCAGATCATTCCCAGGAAAGAGTGGACTTTTCGATAAGGATTTATCCTTATCGGCACACAATTATATAACCTAACTGTGACGCCCCCAAAACTGGTATACATCACCCATCTTGAATCGACAAATACATGGTACAAAATTCAAATATAACTTAGTTATACAACAGTCGTGTAAAATACGACAAAACATAATCTAATAGTTTTAATAAGAATATTGTCATCTAGACAATATCCACACTCAATGGAGTCCTCATTACATTTATTGGCACACTATTTAACAGAATAGTGAGGATTACTAATGCTATCATTTGGAGCGTGAGTCCATTCCCCGACTAGTCCTGGAGACATTCTCATTTCCTGAAGAGAACAGTGAAAGAAAGGGTGAGCTCAACTAGCCCAGTAAGAAATATTATGACTAAGATAATGCAGAATAAATTATCATTAGCCTTCAGCAATGTTAAACTGATAGAATATAATAGACAACGAGTTTAACTGCAGCGGAACAAGCAATCCATTAGAAGAGTCAAGTAGAGCATAAAATCTACTATATTCTATGATTTAAAAAGTTTTTCATCAACTTTATCGCTGAGACTAAGCTTAATAAATAAAATTGAATCATCCCTGCATCACAGCCAAGGATATTCATGTAATCATCAATGATCATGATTATACCAAATTATCCCTGGTCATAATCATACCAACAATTGTCCATCAATGAACTACAGGCATATGAGGACTTTTACCACATCATTCGTCATATTACGGTCATGATTACACCGAATAATCCATGGTCATAATCATACCAAGTCCATCTATGCACGTAAGTCAAAAATGACTTTAATCACAATTTAAGCATGAGGATGATGACAATGACATAATAATTCAATAAAACAAGTTCAAGGATAAATTTTAAAGATTTATAATTTTAATTTATCCAGAAATCAATAACGTCCAAATTGTCAACATGATACTTCTTGTGGAGTAAAATTCAAGAATGTTTAGAAGAATATTTCTATGAAAAGATACTGGATGAAGCGCAAATATCAAGAATGACTAATTTCATGGAGTATAGAAACCAAAACTTTAACTAACTGAGTATAATAGAATATATGAAACTGCAAATAGATTTTTTGCCGCTATACGGTAATCCACGTAGACAGATCATTTCTATAATTTAATAAGAAATGAATACGAAGGATCATTCACCATGCATGCAGAAATCCACATAGACAGGTTATTCCAACACAATAATAAAGAATGGAACCAGGTTATGCTTAACCCGCACAGACAGAATATTCAAACAGAATAATAAAGAATGGAACCAGGTCATGCGTAACCCATACAGATAGGATATTCCAATAGAATAATTGTGACACCCCCAAATCTGGGTACTTCAATTCCACGAGATTTGGTGTTCAGTGTACAAGTATTATTTATCTATCTACCCATAAAAATGCAAGCCATGCAATATATAGAATAAAAATCTTCCCTTTAAGGTTTACAACATCCGAATAATAATACAATCCCAGGTTAAGCTAACCTTAAACATCAGTGCGAAAATATAAACAATAAATCTTAAACAACATCAAGTCTTAACACATAAATTTAACATCTCATAAATACAAGTCTTAAACATTTGTTAATCTTGCCCTTGCCTTTACTAGTAGAAGGCTCATCGGTCCTTTCGTTCCTACTGCAATGTTATTATTAAGCAATAGTGAGCATGATTGCCCACAAATAAAATAATAAAATAATAATGTATAATAGCATGCGAGGGAATCAAAGACTTCTGAAATAAAAGCTCAACTTTTAAATCAAGAATGAATATCAAGAATCTAAAGATTTCCGAGGGTCATAAGACCTTGAACTATGTCCTAGGTTATCAATGGTTATACTTGAAACCTTTAAAAGTCATAAGACTATGGACCTTTCTACTCGTATTTAAGGGGATCAACCCTTAGTACCATACTGTGCACAATATCTTAATGCTAACACATAGGTAAATCCCTTTGCAGGGTTGTTCATCTCAGTTTGACATTCGAGTCAGCACCAAAGGAAGTTTAGTTTGGATAATTCATCAAGGGTTCTGAAATTTAGAACACTCATCAACTATGGACTAGTCGAATCAATAAGGGTTCGCTAGTCTAATAAGGTTCAATAATAATGATATTCAAATTAAATAATAATCTCATAAAGTATACAATAGGACAATTATTTTATAACTGAATCATGCTTTGAAAAGATAATCAATCTTTAATATAACATTTGAACATGAATAATGGTAATGATAATTTACTCGAGGTAATTAATAAACTTGAACAATAATGACAAGTAAGGTTAGGCAACTTTCCTCGTGCGTAGATTACATGTTAACTAAGCACTTTCTTTGTATTTAATCATACATACCATTCACAATCGAAATATTCGTCAATTATAATTTAACTAATCATCATAAACCCATTCTTTTATCTAAACTTTGGTTATGACTATACTTAGTCAAATATCACACTTATTATCACATAATAACACTTCATGAATAATAAGCAACTTATGAAGTCAATAATTCAATCCACATGTAATTATGTTATTTACATGTTAAGTATTTAATTTAACATCTCATTATACTTATAACATAGTCTTATGTTTGTTAAATCAAGTTGCTATCTCGTTGCTAGGTTTGAATATTAAAAATATTTCATTTCTAGACATTTTGTAGAGTGGCACTGCGGCGCCACTTTTGTACTTAGTCTTCGCGCTGCTGCGCGGGAAATAGACAAGTAGCCGGCGCTGCAGCGCGGCGTACTAGACACATAAATGGCAGTTCGCGAAAAATCTCAGAACATGCCAATTACTTCCAATTTCTTATTTTCTACTCGAAATTAGACATATTCATAAGATGTAATTCATGCATAAACATAACTCAACGTTTATAGAATGGTTTTAACCCATTAAAACACATAATCACAGAGTTAAAAATCTATAATTTCACTGACTTTGATGTTCTTGAAGGTTTTGAAAATAAAACATGAACATTGATACTACGGATTCGTTATAACACCGAATCCGTTCGTTTAAAGTTTGGTCTCTTCATATCAACATGTATAATAATATACGAGGGTAAAATTTAGGGATAATATACAATCAATACATAAAATATCATGTATAAGGCCATAAGGCCAAAACCCACACTCTGTAATTTTATAGAAATCATATACGATGTAATATTATAAAACTGATGATATGGAATCATGCAATATATGTATATAAATACAATTTGATACATCTTAACCCATAAATACTCATAAATATAACTCTTTTCTCAATCACAGAGGCTTTACAGAAACATTGAAAGCCATTTTCTTATAAAAACTTAATACGTGAAATATAGAATTTGGGAAGGGGAGATTACCATGTAGAGTATAATTAGAAGAGATGATCAATGATGATCCTTTCACCAATATTTGTTTGATTACACACTCACAATTTTCTTCACAAAATCACAATTTTCTCTCTGTGAACTCTATTCTCTCTGGCTTGTTTTCTAGACTTAGTATATGAATGAAATTAGTAAGGAAGACGTCGAATAAGAACTGTCGCATTATGGTCAGTTAACCCAGTCATAGGTAACTGCCCATAACTTCTACTAAAGCCATGTTTGGCTAGTAAGAAAAGATTTCAAAATTCATTTAATTTAATAAAACTTTATCATATACTTTAATTTATGTCACACCCACTTGCACAATAATTCATATATCTTATTTAATATAAATAAAATATAATAACTTCTCATAAATTCACATAGTCATATATTTAATTTTCTCATTAATTAATAATGTCAAATTATTAATTCTCTAATTAATAATGAAATTAATTATCTAATTAATAATGAAATTAATTAAATAACATCATGCGTAATTAAATATTTCATTTAATTGAATAAGCTCACATAAATACATACTTCGAATAAGAATTATTCTCTACATTAATTTAATAAATGTAACACATAATTAAATTAATCTACCACAATTGAATCAAATAATTATTTAATCCAATAATTAAATCATCGAAAAATATTTATTTAATTCAATAAATATTAAAAATTGATTTACAAAATCTCGTTCATCACATCTTTTCCCCCTTACAAAGATTCTATCCCCAGAATCACGACTTAATAAATTTGACCTGTTACATTCTCCCCCCTTACAAAGATTCTATCCCCCTAGAATCACGACTTAATAAATTTGACCTGTTACATTCTCCCCCCTTACAAAGATTCTATCCCCAGAATCGTCTACACATAATTAAGTAAATAAATGAGGGTAATTCTTCACCATATTCTCTTCGAGTTCCCACATAGCTTCTTCAACATTGTGGTTCCTCCAAATTATCTTAACAGAAGGTATAACTTTATTTCTGAGAACTTGTTCTTTTCGGTCGACAATTTGGACATGAATTTCTTCGTAAGATAAGTCTTTCTCAAAATGTAGGGGTTCATATTCAATTACATGCTTGTAATCGGCCATGTATGGTCGCAATACAGAAACATGGAAGACGTTGTGGACATTCTCGAGTGCTGGAGGTAAGGCTACCTCATACGCTACTTCTCCGATTCTTCTCAATACTTTAAATAGTCCAATAAATCTTGGGCTCAATTTTCCTTTCTTTCCGAATCTGATCTTCCCCTTCCAGGGAGAGACCTTCAAGAAAATATAACTACTTCATTCAAACTCGATATTTTTGTGATGTGGATCAGCGTATTTCTTTTGTCGATCTTGAGCCGCTACCAGTCGTGCTCGGATTACTTTGACTATTTTTATCGTTTGTTGTACCAATTCGAACCCTAGAAATTATCTTTCACCAACTTCATCCCAGTAAAGCAGAGTTTTGAACTTTCTACCGTATAACACTTCATAAGGAGGCATGCCAATACTAGCGTGGTAACTGTTGTTGTATCCGAACTCTACTAACGGTAGGTGATCATCCCAATTTCCTTTAAAGTCCATCACACAGGCTCTTAGCATATCTTCTAATGTTTAAATCATTCTTTCACTCTGTCCGTCGGTTTGAGGGTGATAAGCTGTACTCTTTCGCAATTGCGTACCCATGCATTCCTGAAGACGTTTCCAGAAATTTGATGTGATGTGCGGATCCCTATCTGAAATAATTGACACTGGCACTCAGTGCCTCGAAACAATCTCTTTTACGTATAACCTTGCCAATTGATCTAAATTGAATTTGATTTTGATCGGAAGGAAGTGTGCGGATTTCGTCAGTCAATCAACGATAACCCATACTGCGTCGTAGACTTTCTGAGTCGTCAGAAGGCCAACCACGAAATCCATTATAATATGTTCCCATTTCCATTTTGGGATTTCTAACGGTTGTAGCAATCCACTTGGTCTTTGATGTTCCGCTTTCACTTTATGACAGGTCAGAAACTTGGCAACACATTCTGTAACATCACGTTTCAAATTCAGCCACCAGAAATGTTGTCTAAGATCTTGGTACATCTTGGTACTACCAGGGTGAATCGAATATCGTGAACTATGAGCCTCGTTCAAAATGTCTTATTTAATTTTTTGTACTGGCGGTACCCAAATTCTACTCTCAAATCTCAGTATTCCTTCCTTATCCATCTTAAATCTCGGTTCAGTTCCTTCAGATATCTTCTTTGTCACCTTTTTACATTCTTCGTCCTGAAACTGAGCCTCCTTAACTTTATCCAGTAGGGTTGTACCAGATTTCATCTGAAATAGCTTCTCATCAAATTCCATAGGATACTTCACCTATAACTCCAGTTTGTCCATTTCTGAAATTAGCTCTTCTTGAGCAGTTAACATCATTAATTTCTCACGACCCTTTCTACTTAAGGCGTCGGCAACTACATTTGCTTTACCCGGATGGTATAAAATCTCACAGTCGAAATCTTTAATTAATTCCAACCATCTTCTTTGACGCATATTCAAATCCTTCTGCGTGAAAATATATTTCAGACTCTTGTGGTCCGTATATATTTCACACTTCTCCCCGTAGAGGTAGTGCCTCCAAATTTTCAAAGCAAAAACAACTGCAGCTAACTCCAAGTCATGGGTTGGGTATCCCTTCTCGTAATCCTTCAACTGTCGTGATGCATACGCAATGACTTTCTCGTTTTGTATAAGCACACAACCAAGTCCTTTATGCGATGCATCGCTAAAAACAACAAAATTTTCCGTATCATCCGAAAGAGAAAACACATGTGCCGTACTCAACCTCTTCTTCAATTCTTGAAAGCTTTCCTCACATTTATCCGTCCAAACAAATTTCATAGCTTTCCGAGTTAAATTCGTTAACGGAGTTACGATCTTTGAAAAGTCTTGAATGAATTTTCTATAATATCCTGCTAATCCAAGAAAACTTCTTACTTCTGACGGCGTTCTCGATTGATCCCAGTTAATCACGACTTCTACTTTAGATGGATCAACCGAGATTCCATTTTTGTCAATCACGTGACCAAGAAATTATACTCGCTCGATCTAGAATTCGCATTTCAAAAATTTAGCGTACAACTTCTCCCTTCTCAATACTTCCAACGTTAACCTCAAACGTTCTTCGTATTCTTCTTTTGTTTTGGAATATACCAAAATGTCTTCTATAAATACCACTACGAACTTGTCCAAAAACGGCTTGAATACACCATTCATTAGTCCCATAAATGCTGCAGGAGCATTCGTAAGACCAAACGACATTACTAAAAATTTGTAGTGACCATATCGCATTCTGAACACTGTCTTCGGTACATCCTCTGGTCTCACCTTCAATTGAGGATAACCGCTTCTCAAGTCTATCTTGGAAAAGTATATTGCTCCCTTCAATTGATCAAACAGGTCGTCGATCCTCGGTAATGGATATCTGTTCTTAATCGTGACCTTATTCAGTTCTTTATAGTCAATGTAAGCCGCATCGATCCATCCTTCTTTTTCACAAACAACACCGGCGCTCCCCACGGCGATACGCTTGGTTGAATGTACTTCTTATCCAACAATTCTTGTAGTTGTACCATTAATTCTTTCATCTCTACCGGTGCCATTCGTCATGGTGCCTTCGATATTGGAGCTGTTCCGGGTGCCAAATTGATCACGAAATCAACTTCTCTATCTGGTGGAAGTCCGGGCAAATCATCTGGAAATACATCAACGAAATTCCTCACAATCGGTATCTCTTCTACCTTAGGATTCTCTTTTGACTGTCGACTATGTAAGCTAAGTATCCTCCACAACCTTGTTTTACTAACTTCCTGGCTTGCATCATCGTCAAACAACTCACTTGTCTAGGTGACTTGCTACCATAAAACACAACCTTTGACGGAGTTATAAGGTTAATACACTTCTTTTGGCAATCAATTACAGCCCCGTAATTGAATAACCAGTCCATTCCCAAAATAATGTCAAATTCCCCAAGTCGAATAGGGATAAGATCTACGTTCATGATATTACCCTTAATATCCACTCTACAGTTCTTATGTACGTACTTAACATGGATTATTTCTCTATTCACAATTTCTATGTTCATGGGGTAATCCAATTCATTCTTAGGCAAATCTAAATTCTTGGAAAAATCATCGGATATAAAGGAACAAGTAGAGCCCAAATCTAATAATACGTAAGTATTAATTTTATTGATCGGAATGATACCTGACACCACATTACGGGATTGAACTGCATCTTGTACCGTCATGTTAAAAGTTCGGGCGGTCGGTCGGTTTGTTGCGGTAGGTCCGGTGATGGTTAAGGCATTTCCACTGTTGTTTCCCCGGTTTCCTCCTGATCCTGACATTCCCGATCCCTTCTTGGGACAATCTCTTTCCAGATGGTCCTTCGAACCACAAGTAAAACAAGCACCCTTCTTTGGGTTTGGACAGTTTGGTGCCATGTGTCCTTCCTGACCACAATTATAGCACACTATTTTTCCTTTCATACAAACTCCCAGATGGGCTTT